>OY856374.1:11474431-12734431 GCA_963693495.1 Malacosoma neustria
TATCAACTGTGAATGTTACAACAGTAACACCTCGTTCTGCAGGACTTGGAAAAGAAGAAATGAAAACAAAGATGAGGCATTAAAAATGGAATAGGGTTAGGTTAGCTAAAAATAAGTACTTTCCTTTTACTGTACATGTCTAATACTTTGACTTTTCAGTAACAGTCCGCATGAGTATTTTAGCTAGATACCTAAAATGGAAACTATCTGTCACAATAGAAGAATTTGAGAGATACTGTCGCAATTATTTGCCATTAAAACACAAGCCTATGACCGATATTGAGGAAGCATTGGATATTGCTGAGAATAATTTAAAGTTCAGTCCAGAGGGAATCAAAAGGAATGCATTTGTCATGTCATTAGACCCAATTAAAATAAAACTGATTTTAGAACATGTTCCAACACTAGCGGGTATCGATATTAGGGATGCGATAAAAAAAGAACCAGCTATTTTGAAGAATAAATATAATTCCATTTTGCAAATACGCGACTTGCTTGAGGTAAGTATCACAATAATGTAATGTAATGTGGAAAGTGGTAAAATAGTTTTAAAGTATAACTCGCTTATTTTGTATGCATGTTAATTAAAGATGAAAGGTTTTAGTAGATATACCAGCAATATGGAACTCCTTGTTTAGACATCCCATAATACCCTGCTATAAGTTTTTCTAAGTGGTGTGGTGTGTTTATAGGACACACATTCCTTACTAGTGCAAATGTTTCTGCACAAAGTAAATTTTAATAAAGACCTCCGCGGCGTTACGGCTAACGCACTTACGATACGATTGCGCAGGTCACGGGTTCGATTCCCGTCTCGCGTCTGGATGTTTATGTATAATATGTATTTATTTACAAAAGAAAATTATATATGTAATATATTAGTTGGGTAGTACCCATAACACAAGTGATATGCTATACGTACTTACTTTGGGACTAGATGGCGTTGTTATGTGAATTGTCACAAACGCCATTGTAATCCTATATTACACAATCGTAGTTATGAATCCTGGCGGCAATTCAAAGATGCATCCCAAGGGAAGTCAATTCTGGGGTCAGTAGTTCTCCAATTGATTTGTTACGTCGAAAGCATTACTATCCAATCTCACCTTCTAAAAGAATTATCAGCCCAAGATGCTAACAGAAAGCTCTTTGTACAACCCCTGATAAGGAAAAGTTGTTACTGGTCTATTGAACATTGTTACAGAAAAAACTTTTGCTCGTTAGTTTGAGTTGATGTCTAAGCATGATACTTTTTTCTTTACCTGAATGGTATGAGCAAATGATAGCCTTACAGAACAACTCTGAAGGGAAACCCTTATCGCTTTTTTCCCAGAGGGTACCAGTAGCAGGCAAGACAAATACTTACGTCTCAAAAATCTTGCTTATTGAATACTTTTATTACTATAGATTCATGTATGTTTTCGGAACCAATGAAATAAATTTTGATTCTGTCAATTTCAGGAATATCGAATATCAGATGAAGCGCAAAGACGCTGCCTTAAAGTATACTGTATGTGCCCAAAGACCGTTAAAGAAAGACTCAATGAATTAGTAAATTTAAGAGAGTATCAAGTATTATCAACAAATCCCAGGGTAAGAATTATGAAATATTTTTGGTTGGTTCAATTTTGTGATATTTGCTCCGAAAGTGAAAAAAAAGTAACGCACTACCTGCGGAATGTGATCTTGATACCATTTCTTGGTCAAGAAGTCAAATTGAGATAAATGTAGCTAGAATTGGTCTTACAAGTGTGACTATACTGTCTGACCCCCCCCCCCCCCCCCATACACCAAGAGAAAGCGAAATATATATATTTTGTTGTTTGTGGATCAACAAAAGGAGTAATATTAAATAAAACCTCTTCGTAGACATTTACCTACATCTTACTATAAGATCAAATTCAAATATTTATTTGCACATCTAAGTGTTTACAATAACATCTTACATTAAACATATGTATAGCACTTAAAACTTAGAGGGTCATCTTCTGACGCTGCAAACTAGTGGTCACAATATTAATAATTATTCATTATTATTAGAAAATGGACTATAATAAAAAGCAAAATAGGAAGAATGAGAATCAAAAAATTACAATACAAGAAATGATAGTAATAAAAAATATAACTCAACAAAACACAATTGTCTATTTTTCACTAAGTATTAGTTTGTCATACATATTATTTGTATTATTAAATTTTCCCAGTGGTAAATGTATGTTTTAATCAAATTAATTATTCTTAACGATTAAGTTTGTATTTATGACTAGATTCCCCCCTTATTTGTTACCGTTACAGTACCATTATTTTTGCATTTTCAAAAAGTCAGAAATTTAATAATAACAATTTTCGATTAGGTAGGCTTTTAATTTTTTGCTAAATATTTTTAGTTTACTTTCCCTTTTTATCTCCTCTGGAACTTTATTATATATATTTACGGCCATATAATAGGGACTATTTCTTACCATATGAATCCGCGACGGTGGTATGTAAAGTTTATCTTTGTGTCTTGTATTTAATGAGTGTATGTCGGATTTTTTAGTAAATAATTGATAATTTTTAAAAACAAATAAACATCATCATCATCATCATCCTAGCGTTAGTCCCGGTTGCCACCCAAACTTTCGTTTCGGTGCCCGGGGTCCGCTTTCCGACTTTTTCTACTCCACTTCGCGCGATCTTCAGCATCCCTGGTAGTGAGCCCATTGGCACGCATATCACCCTTTATGACGTCAAGCCAGCACTTTTTAGGTCTACCCCTCCTGCCGGGGCCCGGCGGAGGCGGCATGGCCAGACATTTGTTTCCCACGTAAGCATCCGGTTGCCGTAAAACATGGCCATACCAACGGAGCCGACACTCCTGCAATTTATCTGCAATGTCACGGACACGAAGACTACCGCGAATGCGGGAGTTCCTAACGCGGTCTTTCCGCGTCACTCCACACATCCACCGCAGCATATTCATCTCCGTGACACGCAGTTCTTGCTTGTGTCGCTCTAACACCGGCCACGCTTCACAGCCGTATAAAAGGACAGGCCTAATAATGGTCTTATAGACCTGCCCCTTCAACTTACCGGCATCTTGGGGTCACAAATGACACCAGTTACCTCACGCCATTTGGCCCACGCGGCAGCAATGCGTGCCTTGACGTCGCAATCGATGTCACCAGACGCATGAAACACAGATCCCAGGTATTTCACATGGTCCGTGCGCTCGACCGAGTTGCCGTCTATGCCTACGGGTGTGGGATCTGTGGAGTTACAGGCCAAGTACTCGGTCTTCGCCACATTGAGCTTCAGACCACCGTTCTCAAGCGACTCCTTCCACACCTTCACACGTCGCACCAGCCTACCCCTGTCCGAATCTGCCAGCGCGATATCATCAGCATACATGAGCAACCACGGGGGCTGCTCATGTGAGTTTTTGATGCTGTCTGACAATACGTCTAATACCACGCTAAACAGAAACGGACTAAGGACGGATCCTTGGTGCACACCAACGGTGATGGGGAAAGGTTTTGTGTCGCCAACAGCGGTCCGAACTACGGAATCGGAATCACGGTACATGTCTCGGATGATCCCAATATAGGCCTCTGGAATCCCTTTGGACCGCAATGCCCACCAGATTATCGCGCGAGGAACACAGTCGAAGGCCTTCTGCAAGTCAAGAAACAGACAATGCAGAGGCGTATTCTTCGCCCTGTATTTCTCCGCGACAGTCCTTAGGGCGAAAATAGGGTCCATTGTCCCGTGACCAGGGCGAAACCCATATTGACATTCCGAGACAGTGCACTCCTGTCGAATCCGAGAGTCGATAACCCTCTCGAAGAGCTTCATGGTGTGGGACATGACCTTTATACCGCGGTAGCTACCGCACTCCTGCACCGATCCCTTGCCTTTGAAGACTGGAGTAATGATACTCAGCCTCCATTGGTTCGGGACCGTACCGGTGAGGAGTGTCCGGTTAAAAAGGTCGGTTAAAGTGCCCACACCACGAGAGCCCATCGCCTTCCAGGCTTCGATGGGGACTCCATCGGATCCAACAGCTTTCCGATTCTTCATGCGGCGAAGACAATTCTGGACCTCTGCAGGCGTTATCAGTGGCACTAGTCCTTGGTTCGGAGGAAGATCTGGCGGCTGCGCCTCTTTATGCTGCTTGTTCAGCAGCTCGTGGAAATATGAGCGCCATCTCTCCTTCACCGCGAGGTCCTCGCATAACAAGTTGCCCCCGAGGTCTTTTACACAGCGGCACTTGGAGATATCCTGTGCCGCTTTGACCCTGGAGCGCGCCAACTTATATATGAGCTTCTGCCCCTCAGACGAGTCCAACTTATCGTAAAGTGGTTGTAAGTGGTCTCGTCTGGCTCTGGCTACAGCTTTCTTGGTGGCGCGTTTGGCATCTTTGTATGCGTCGCGATCTTCAGGAGATCTGGACGCTTGCCACTTCTTAAAGAGGGCTTTTTTCGCCCTGGTCTCCCTCTGGACTGAGTCGTTCCACCACCAAGTCTCCTTGTCACACTTGCGTCCGCCCTTAGACACGCCAAGCACCTCTCTCGCCGACCCAAGGATAGCCGCCTGAATCCTGTCCCAGTAAGCTTGAACCGGTTCGCCCTCACCACCAGCGCACTTGTCGCCGATGGCAGAGGCAAACTCCTGGGACTTGACTTCATCAAGCAGCCACCACCTGATTCGGCGTTGAAGGCGGTCGACACATTTGCCTTTGGGCTTTACGCAGAGGTCCATGACAAGAAGACGGTGTTGTGCAGTGAGACTCTCACCGGGTATGACCTTGCAGTTGGCCACTTTGCTGATGTGGTGTCTCCTAGTGAGTAGGAAGTCGATTTGGGTAGCATTCCTCCCGCTCTTGTAGGTGATGAGATGCTCGGGTCTCTTTTTGAAATACGTGTTCACGATGGCAAGGTCGGCAGCCGCACACGTATTGAGGATGTCCTCCCCTTCCGCGTTGCGGCTACCGTACCCAAATCCACCGTGAACACGCTCAAATTCCCCACATTCATCACCCACATGACCGTTCAGATCACCCCCCAAAACGATCCCCTGTGATAATGGGATTCCACGGAGCACTTCTCCGAGTTGATTCCAAAACGCTATTTTATCGGCGTCGTCACAACCGGCCTGTGGCGCATAGGCACTTATCAAGTGGGTAACTACCCCATCGATAAGCACCCTAACGACCATAAGCCGGTCGCTATGACGTTTCACTTCCAAAATGTCGTTCTGGAACTCCTCCGAGAGCACTATGGCAACCCCATTCTCCCCACCAGGTGCACCTGTGTAGATCAGCTTGTAGCCATTCCCAATGAACCGGGATCTGCTGGCCTTCCACCGAGTCTCCTGCAGGAACGCCACGGCCACCCTCCGCCTGGAGAGCACATCGGCCAACTCTCTCGCGCGTCCGGTTAGCGTGCCAATATTCCACGTTGCGAAGCGGAGTTTCCTTTTGGATGGGGCTAGTGTCTTTAGCCGTGCTCGCCCACGGCACGGCAGCCCTAGTCCACTTGTCACAGGAGTCGGGCGAAGTTCCTGCGCGTCGTTTTGCGGCGACGCCCTATCCGTGACAATACCTTTCCGTGTCCGTACCATTTTTGTTTGGCTTGTTTTGGTTTTTACGGGAGCGACTGCCGTCCGACCTCCCAACCTCTAAAGGGAAACCTAGAGGTGTCCTTCCCTCGCCGCATGCAAGCTGGCAGAGGGAGTGACCCATCAGTCGGCTTTTACGACTCCCTTGGGATGATTTGGGGTGGCCCTATTCTTTCTTCGGCCGGGACCACACGGCACAAAAAACAAATAAACAAATATCGTGTATATAGATAGAGGGAAAGGTTAACAGTTTAAATTTTTTAAAGAATGGTTTACAGCTTTGTGTATTTTTTATTTGGGCAATTATTCTAATTAGTTTTTTCTGCATTATAAATATATCAGATGCATGCGTACTATTTCCCCATAACATGGCTCCATACCTCAACCACGAGTACGCATGAGAGTAGTAAACTGTTATAGCGGTTTCTGTATTTGTAGAATATTTTATTTGAAAAAGTGCATAGGTGAATTTCGCTAACTTATTTTTAATATGTTCTACATGGGATTTCCAATTGAAATTTGTGTCTAAAATAACATAATCTTAGAGGCCACACTGTCCACTGTCAAAAGTTTGAGATATGTTTCCTATTTTAAAATAAAAGAGCACTTATAATCATAAACAGCCACCCTAACGCATCAGCTGTTGTACTTCAGAACGACAGAAGTGCAGGAGTCACAGGCTTCATTGCCTTGGAAGAGGCCTAAATAACCTATGTTTAATATATCTTAATAAAATAGTTTTAATATATTATTGCAAATAGACAAGTTGACATAAACATAAATTGGTAAAAAAAATATTTCTACAGGTATTATCCATGCTAATACATAAAAAGAAAATGTTGAACCGATTATCAACAATTGTGGCAGCACAAAAACAATGCTTTAGTTTAAATCACTTAATATCATCTTCTAAAGTATTCAATAAGTAAGTATTATAAAGCTTAATTTATATAATCTATGTCTATGCAACTTATTAATGTTTATTGATCAGTGAGAACGCTGTCAGTAAATTGCTCTGCTGTTTGGCAGACTTTGCCACAGATTACCGTGATTTATTTAGGTAGATGAAAATAAATTATTTGGCGATCTTCGTGACGTAACGGCTGTCTCATACGAACGCGTTTATAGACCCGAATTTCGGTTATCGAGCATAACAAGAGCTGTGCTGTGCTTCCTTTGCGACCAGATGGCACTGTGTAAAGCTTCCATAAGCTGATATTTTTTATCTTTGCAAACTTCTATTTAAAATAATAGGTTATCTGAGTGAAGCTTTTTGCGATAATAATATACCTTACTACTTAATATTGAAACGCATTGCTTTTTGATCACTATGAATGGCCGTCAGCCGTTTTTTACTTATTAGGTAGCAGTTACCGTCGTCTATGTATGTTTGCGACACCAGGGCACCGCTAACACGTAGGCGAACTGGGATCTGGACCATTTATGCCGGAACACAAAACAAGGTTGTTATGGCGCCATTTAGAGACCAAGGGTGGTTGCCATCCAAAAGGGCTTGAAGCACTACCTCGGTTGTTTTGTCGATAGAACCTTTTTCGATAGGCCACCCCCGTTCACAGCGATCAATATGCTTACTCCGCCCCTGCACGAAGAATAACCATGCTCGTTTATCCTTTAAAAAATGTTGTATCATAAAGCCTGTAGTATTTTATAAATTCGATCTTTTCCCTGTATGGGAAGTTTTCCTCCGTATTCAGTTCCATATTTCAGATGTGTAACTAGTTTTTATTTTTCAAAATATGATTGAGTGAATTTTATAAGTAGTCATCCGTACAGTATAGAGTTTTTTTTAAAGTTATAACTTATAGTCTTTTGACATCAGTGAAATATCCAACACACTAAGGGGCCGTTCAAGTATTTTTAATTTAACACATTTTATGAAGATTTGACCTCTGTTCATGTTACGCGCTTACTCCCCTCGAATTGCTTTACGCAATACTTAAAAACTGAGGATGTTCAATTTCAATAGAAAGAAATTAAGAACGGGAAAGTGTTGGTGTGTGCCTAGCCTTACTCTTATTTTGTCTATAAATTTTAGTCTTATAAATTCGTAATTGTCTACATTTTGCAGCTACATATCTAGTTTCGGTAATAAAGTGTGTGGACGTGACATAGCAGTGTTAATTGATTCTTCATTGAATCATGACAAAAATAACAAATCAGGAAATATAGAAATAATATTAACACAGTTAAGGAAACATAAATATTGGCTGCATTGCGCTTTAGCCAACATTGATAGGAATATTAAATATCTGCAAACGAAATTTGATGCAGATGTTATTCTTAACAATTGCCAGTTACTACTATATCCTGGGTGAGATGTTTTTCTTTTTTAATTAGCTTGTATATCGTTTTTTTACTGTTGGTCATCAAGGAACGATTTTTTATTATTATTTAATGTTTAATAATTATTACTAGTGTTAGCTCAGAGATAGGAATATGAATCTCTTCGCAGTTAGATCACAGACTTGAACCATATATAAACAAAAGAGTAAATACATATGTGTGCGTGTCAAAGGCGTATTGTGTGTGTAGTGTTTTCACTAAAAATTTAATAAGTTTTTCAGCATTTCAGCAATTTTAACTATACAAAATTTCATACTCTTTCGTAAGGAAGATTTTTTTTTCTAATGTTACTCTAGTTACACTTTTTTTCAGCCCGGACATCGAATACTACCTAAAAATATTTACCAAAATGCGTCGTTCATCCGGACACGTGGCTGAAATAGACGTGAGCTACAACAATTTGAATCATAGTGTCTTTACAGACAATCAGATACTGAGTTTGGTTCTCTACGAGATTGAAAAGAAGTACCATTTCAGCGGCGATGGCATGTGGTCCCGGCACGACGATGACAAAAGGAAACAAGCGCTCAACTGATAGCTCTCACACTGGTAAACTCACGTCCAAGGATTTCTATCGTTAACTCCTTACGAATTCAATTTAATCAAAATAATTTATTTCAATATAAGATCTTACAGACCGCTGATTGGATGTCGAGAATCTACTACTGTTTCCAATACAAAACACTGGCTAGAAAAGAAACAGCAAAGCAAACTCTGGGGAGTTTGCTTTGCGAATATTTTTTTCAATATTATATTATTATTGTCTTTAATTCCTTATTTTCAATGTTTATTTATCTCTGGTAAGGATAACGCACGGATCCGCGTCTCAGTCAATCTCAAATCTCATTTTATCAATGCTTCAGTAAAGCTGAATATCGTCTAATACTGGTGTGTGTGTCGAACGCAACTAAACATTGTCGCCTGAGCAACCGACACCGGAGCCTCTTCAATTGCAACCTTTAAACGAACTACTGTAAATTTGTTTATGTAAATATGATTATTCTAAAAACTGCTTATCATTGTTGTGCATTAAAATCAAGAATAAATTATTCTATCATAACTGCATCCAACTTATTTCGAGTCGTACAATAAAAATCAAATCATAAAACATGGTTGATAAATCAAAGACGCGTTGAAGTCTTGATCTGCGACAATAATTTTATTTATTTAATATAGGCCAATAATTGAGAAATAAGGTACCTGGTAGGTAGCTCAGTAGTATTTACTTGGAGTCCAATTTATTACCACGCTGGCATGCACCGTTTAACAATTTTTCTCGCCTAATGTGCACATTATAGAATAATTACCATGTACTGACGCAGAAGGAAAACGTGGGGAAACCTGCATACTGAAGTAATCCGCCAATCCGCTTTGGACAAACGTGGTGGGCGTACTGTCCGTCCCTCTAGGGGAGGCGTGAACCCAGCAGTGGGGCGTTGACGGGATATTATTATATTATTTATTATTATTGAAAAATCCATAAAAGTTACATAATTACAACACATATCTATGTCAAATTTATAAACGTGTTGAAACAGTGTCTCGTGTAAAAAGTCTTCTCGGCCAGCTATCGTTACTAGGACGGTGTTAAATGACAAAACTTTTCATTAGACAGTTTTTAGTAACATTAATGTGACATATTTTATGGTGTACTAGCTGACCCGGCAAACGTTGTTCTGCCATATAAATAAAAAAGTAGCCGATGATCCCCAAGATGAAAACTAACTCTATCCCGAAATTCATCGTAATTGATTCAGGAGTTGAAACGTTACAGATTTCTCGGATTCGAGTGATTAACAGCACAAAACTGTGAATACTAATATGTCATGTCTTTAGGGAGACCACGGGGGATGGATATGAGAGGGATGCGGGGATGAATGAGTATAGTGGATTTTTTTAAATTACCCTCAATAAAAGAATTAAAGATAAACGATTTGAGAAAACTAATAAAAGATTTTTAAAAATACTCTAGAGTGGCGCCATCTCTTGACAGATTTATGAACCGTGTTCTCTTTTCGAATCCACTCGTGTGATCGTCGTGACCTTTTTTAGAGTCTAATATTTTTGATTAAGTTATACGGTTAAGTCTGAGGGTACTGAGGTTAGGACTTGGAATATGTTTTTTATTATACGTATTTATATAGACTCTTGAAAGGCAACCCTTACTAAGCGACATTGGGTGAACTTTCCAAGAAATAAACTCCTGTACGGATAGCAGTGTGTTCACGGTGCCCCTAGCGTCGCAAACATTTGTATGCGACGGTAACTGGTTATTATTAAATGGACCGTCAGTCTATCTGCTATTCGTGAGCAATAAAAAAAGGACAGGAATTTAAAGTTCAAATATTTAGAAAACAAAATATAACTCGCCTAGTTGTTGGATTTGAATGATTTTCTGATAGATCAATTCCCAATTTCTCCGTGCAGGGGCGGGATAATAGAGTTTTATCATATTGATATTTATTATTATCGATAAGAAAATGCCAGCAGTGAGGCGTCAAAATATAGGCCGTCGCACGCGCGATGCAAGACGCGTTCAGAATCTTCGAAGCAATGAAACTGAAGAAGAGCTGTGTTATGGTTCCTACATTACTGATACACTACATATATAGTTTTATTAGTAAATAAAATACATATAGCCATCCAGACGGGCTTGGGGCCCTAGTGCGTAGCTAGGGTTGTTTTGTCGCCTTTTACGATAGGCCGCCCCTGCACGAATAAAAATAACACATAACAATGTAACATGCAATAATTCTACTTCCTCCACCAGTAAACTTTTTAATTAGTACTTGATTAGTGGCAAGTAGCCAGCTAGGGACGGTACTTCCATTAGTTGACCTTCTATGGTCAAAATTCTTTCATGTGGTGTACAATTTGTAGCAGTGCATAAAAGAGTATATAGAATGTAAAGCGTAGCAGAACAAATTCCCAATTTTCTGTGGGTAGACTTCCGATTCTAAATCTAATTGTGATGTTTTCCAAAGAGTACAATTCATATATCTACTTGCTCGCTGCCTTGGAGATTGTATGGTGTTTATTACTGGTTCCGATGTCGTATGCTTGAAAATGCGATGGTAACTACTCTTACTATTGAGTGGACCGTCAGCCTGTCTGTTGGTCCTCAGCAGTAAAATATATTGATTTCATAGGAACAATACAGTTCTCTGAAATCTTCTACCTGTTGCTTATTAGTCTTCTAATTCGTATTAGTCTTCATATTAGTCTATATACTTATAGACTAATATGAAGACTAATACGAATACCCCCTTGATACCCTTTTGTAGTCATGCCTCCATTGACTGAACACCAGAATTGACGGTGAGATTGGGAGTGCCTTTTACCTCCCTTAGGTAATTCTACATCCCTGAAAATCATGATTGGCCACTGAGAATACCTGGGATCTGAGTAATGAAGAGTTTCTTCGTCCTATTGATGATAACTAATATTCTTTGCCCCCTTATTCAGATTAAGACCATAGAGGATTATGTTTGTCGTAATTCTAAATAATTTGTTAATTTAATTTAATTTTTTAATTAATTACGTGGCCACTAGAACACTTAGCCATAATAGTAAAGTATTAATTTTATATTATACTGTGAATATTTATAAAAATAAAAACACATCTAAGCACATTACGTTTATTATTTCCTCCTTTCTTAGTAATAAAATCGTATAAAATAAACTTATTGCTTTTCAAAAAATAATTAATATTAAGATCCAACACATGCATAATTCAATAATTCTCGATCAATAACCTAAACGGCATTTTTACAATTACCTAAATATTATATTGGATCTACTAAAAAAACAAAATCTAGTTCAAAGTTATCCCAAACAAGTGATGTTTGCTCTTTATAGCATACATAATTTACTGATAGAATTTGAAATTTGAATAGTACTTAAATGGAAAATGTGTTTAAACATCTAGTCCATCAAATACATAAAAAAATCTCATAAGAAGTGTATATTTGCTGTTAATAGAATAGCTATTAAATACACTAGACCTTTTTATATATTCTTACACAGAGTATATATTCAAATAGTTATTTATAGGATACTGGTATCAGGTGGAACATACGATTAAAACGATTCAGGAATTAAGGAGCCTAATCTAAGAGTATCATATATTTTCACCTTTATTAAATAATACACTTCTCATCAAAAAATCGAAACACCCCTGAAGTTTGGTTTTGAATGAGATTAATTTTTTTTTACATTTAACCAAAAATATAAATAATGCCAATTAATTGTGGGTACTATAAGGTATTATTTAACGAATATTAATGTTTCAAATTAAAATCAAATTTCTTTAGCTATTGTGTTTTTTTGAACAGGTATGTTTTTATTTTTACCTAAGAAGAAATTATTAAATGTTAGAAACAAAGATGTAAGACAGCTTTTTTAAGTTTATTTCGTATCTCGTATTTCCTCCCCGGGCTCGTATCACTGCTTCCATGCGGTTCCTCGTGGAACGGTTAAGCGTCACAATGTTGTGTTGTGGGATGTTATCCCACTCTTCTTGTATAGCTGTTTTAAGCTGGCCAAGCGTCTCCGGAGCAGGATACACTGATGAGCAAGAGCGCTCGTCAAAGTGTAAGAAACGGGTCATCGTCTCTTCAACTCATCCCATAGGTGTTCTATGGGATTCATATCCGGGCTTCTTGCTAGCCAGTCCATAACCGCAATACCGACTTCGCCAGGTATTCATTTACAATGCCTGCGATATGAGCCCTGGCATTGTCCCGCCTGCTGCTTCATAAAAATTAAGTCTTCGCAAATAAAATGAGGAGGAGCAAAAAAGCATGAGGCTCCAGACACTCTTCGATGTAACGTGGCCCACTTAATGACGGTAATCGAGGTCCGAGGCTTATGCCTCCCCAAACAATCCATGAACCGGTACCGTAATTGACTCTTTCTTCAATGTAGTACTGTGCAAAATGCTCTCCCTCTCTTCGATATACCTTTTTTCTTCCGTCGTTACCATACAGCATGATCTTACTCTCGTCAGAAAAGAGAACTTTGCTCAGTTGAAGGTATGACCAATTTAAGTGATCAAGTACAAAGTTGAGGCTCGCTCTTCAGTGGTCTACCATCAATTTTGGGCTATTAGTTGGTTTATCAGGTTTTATGCCACGCTCTGCTAATCCTTTTCTTATAGTAGAATCGCTTACAGTCAATCCTCGAACCTCATGGAGCCGTTGCTGCGGTTGAATAGAGTTAAAGTGGCGATTTCTTAGAGAAACTGACACAAAATACCGGTCATCTTGCTCAGACGTGACTTGATGTCTACCAGATCTTGGACGGCGATTAAACATACCAGTATCCCGATAACAATGATACACTCTATTGACAGCAGAGAGGCTTAGATGCAATCGTGCAGCCACAACACGCTGACTTTACTCTTTATCCAGCAACGCCACAACTTGGGCGGCTTCCGTGGGCAAGGTATCCATATTTTTTAAGGAAAAGATCTTTTTGGTAAGATGTCACAGAACTTATAACAATCACGCTCACCTTAGCTCAGAGCTCAGTTAAAATAAAACTATAATTTATGTAAAAATGTGATTAAGTGCAGAAATTCCGACGGAATACATATTGAAAATAATCTCTACATTCATTTATTGGATGAAAATTCTAAAATATAAAAATAAATTTGGAATTCTAGTACACCATTGTGTAGACTAAACTGCCAACTATTTATTGGCATATTTTTTAAATGATATCAATCCTCTTTTTCATTTGAATGCTGTCTGAATAATACGTGCAGTAGTGTTTCGATTTTTTTTGATGAGCAGTATATAAAGATCATTGATACTCGTATACAAACCATATTTCTGCATTGCATTTTAATTTTCATATCATACATATATGATATACATATATAATACCGGCTATACGGCCTGACATCACACGGTTTATTATTAATTAACATCTATGAAATTAACACGAATAAGATGTACGAGCAGAATCATAATTTCTTATGAACAACATAAAGTATTCGGAGATGTAAGGAAAGTGTTTAATTCGTAAATGTTATCATTATTCAGCCAAATTCAAATCTGTATGTCAAATAATGTACGTATTTGCTTTACGATTAGGTGTCTGCAAAGTTAAATTATAAAACTGCATTGTTGTTTTAAATTAATTTGCGTCATTACATCACTGATTATTATTATAGGTTTCCGAGTGACGATGATTGTAGTACTTATCAAAAGACAGAGATCGCAAAGAATAATCTCAAACATATCCAAAATAATTAATGTTAAAATCAATATAAAATAATTTCAATTTTCGTCTAGTTTTGGCACATATTATTCACGATATTATTTACATAGTAAACTAATAATAAATTTATATAGAGACAATATTTAATGAATTATTTAAAGCCTTAACCAAAATGATGAATATTTTATTATAAATACCTATATCATATGTTTTATAATTTTAACCTTGATATTATTATTGAAAAAACCTTAATATTACTTAGATACTTTTTAACTCGAATCATAAAATGAAATGTTTCATTTTTACAATCCTTGTTACGGATTTTGAAAAATTTATCTCGTTATTCGGATTATAATTGAAAAATATAATATAATGAAAAAAAGAAAAAATTAATAACTATAATAAAAACTTTTACAATATGCTATTTAATATAGTAGTCAACAAAAACATACTACAATTTATTTGATGATTAATACGAATAAATGAGGTGTGGATAATTTGTGGGACTTCAACACTTCTATGCAGAGTGAATCTTGACAACCCCGAATTTTTGCCACTGACCATAACTGCTTACAAAACACCAAATGTATATAAATATACATTACATTGTGTTTGCCTCGTGAGATTTTATTTTACTATACTTAACTACGATTTATAACAATTAAAACAATGTTCGTTACAACGTAAAACATTGTACAATTAAGGCACAAGGAATGCACGAGAAGCGAAGTTCCTTACTATAAATACAAAAAGTTAGGATATCGACTTACATTAATATCTAATTTAATATTTGGCCTTCTTTATTTTGGCACCATAAAAACTTCTATAAAAATAATCTATGTATTTACAAGTATTGCGTTATGTATTATTGTTAATAGAAATTTTATAACTCGAAAGTCCTTATCGCTACTTTCAGGTTTCATTGTTACCTGTTTGGAAATATATGTATTATCTATTTTATTTTTTATTATATGGCATTAATTATTCATCCATAATTAAATATGCAATATAATTTTTGGTTTATAACTCACATCAATTGAGTTTTAATCTTATTGAGTAATTAATACTCCTTTTCGAAATTACTTTCAATGGCATTCAAGGTAATTTCGAAAAGGAGTATTTCAATTCAAAAAAGGGGGAAGGGTCGTGTATGCCTGGGACTGGCCTGAGGTGGGTTCCATCTTAACAACCACAGGCTGTGCAAGCTCTTGGTGTCGATCCAGCTCGTAATGCTTGTCGTGGGGCACCATGCCACACTTGTCGTAGTCTTCGGGCGCGGCGTACCGCGGCGGCTCGTCTTGTAGGGCGCACGCTGAATATTTATCTTCGTGTTCATGGCTGCGATATTCGAGCTTTTCTTCGTGGCTATGTGCTTCCATTTGTGGTGAATGTGCCGCCATCATAGGATAGTCGCGAACCCCCAGAGGCGGGGGACTGTCTTCACTGTACTCGTATGAATGGCGAGGTGCAAACATCTGACCGTCATGACCGTTTAACACATTCGTATAAGAATAGGCACCCGGTTGAGCGTTGAATCCCGGATATCCTCCACTGCTAGAGGATAGTAAATGATGTGAAGATAATTCGTATGAATGCTGGTATGACCAGGAATCCGCAGGAGCCGGTATACCAGTTTGTGAAAACGCTGGCAGACTTCCTGAGATGCTTGAGAAGCCGCCTCCTAGCGTAGTCGAGCTTGGAGAGCTGGATCCAATATACCCTGTCTTTCGAGGTGGTTCACGCTTGCGCCACTTCGCTCTTCTATTTTGGAACCAAACCTAAAAGCAAAATATGTCGTTTATAACAAATATATAGGACAACCTTGTATTCTCAATAACTCTATAAAATATGTCTAAGTAGTAAGGCTCTAAAGATGGTTTGGATGGCAATCCATGTTTCTAAATATTCTGCCATAATAACTTTATGTAGTGACCAGGTTCCAGTATCCCTAGGCGGACCGCTGTAGGCCGTCAGCCTGTCTCCTGTTTCACAACAATAAAAAATAATTCTCAGTTCAAATCAAATAAAATATACCTGTACACGTGATTCCGACAAGTTGAGCTTCAGAGCTAATTCCTCTCTTGCAAAGACATCCGGGTATGGAGCACGTTCAAACGCTCGTTCCAGTTCTTCTAATTGGTAGGCCGTGAAAGTTGTCCTGTGAGCAAAAGCATTTTATTAAAATCATTTCCATACCTTCCCACTCATAATTCACAAAAGTGCCTAGTTTAATTTTAATAAAACATTTATAACAATAATTAATTATAACAAATCGAGATAAAACCAAATACATAATAACAAAATTATTTAATTATTGTTCATTATCTTGAGCTAATTTTTTCTGTAGCACCATTAAATACTACGAGACAGCCAAACAAAATCATTTTTAATATTCCCAAAACATAATATAGTAATGTACTGAATTTAATTAAAAAATAAATTTATTCGTGACATTCGCGTGCTCTTCTACATGTACCATCTGACGCGTGCAATATGGCTGCGGGTGCGCACGCGCTGAAATTGATTGAGCGTAAAACAAATTCACCCCCGTTGCTCGGCCACCTTTAATTGCCTGCCAATTGACTAGTGACGGCATTTTAATTGTTTTGATACACGTTTTATAACTCGTATCGTGTGGACATAGAAATTGTATGTAGTGTTTTAAGTTTAAATCTTTAATTATTAAACATATTATGTAAAAGGAACTATTCTAACATTATCATGAAAGCAACAAATAACTTTATTTTACTACATACATACTGTACAATATTTCTGGTCGTAACAATAATACACGTCAATAGAGTTCTAAGGGTTGCCTATACTTCCCATACAACTGAACGTCAAAATCAAATAAAGTTTTACTTATTGTGTACGTCTTAATGTGTTTTATTTTAATTTTAAAGGTTTTACTAGGCTCTGTTATCAAATATATCTTAGGGCCCTATTCAACCCTCACGGCGGCAAGATGAGACGATAAAGCAATTGACTCCCTGCGGTCATACGGGTAATTAATCTCACGCACAGTCCCCGTTACACATCAACGCCTTTGTGTTTTCTTTTGTCAAGTGACTTTATGTCTAACGCGGGTGCATTTTTTAAGTGCATTCAGTAAAATTGGGCGCTAAAAAACTGTAAAAACAAAGTTCACTCCATCTGACGCAAAGAATTCCTGATGAATGTGAATATTGCAAAAATATCTCTTTGTATAGGCGATATGTTATAGGCGAATATAACAAATCATTATTATGTATAATAATATATTTTATTTTATATTTCTTTCTTATCTGGTTCCGTGCTTACTTTTATTTTTTATAATTTTTTTGTCCATATTTATACATACCAAGTTATTATAATCAATTCATTACAAATCATCTGTTCAATACAGATACATATAAATATATTCAATTTTAGACTAATTACTTTCCAAATAAATAATCTAACAGATATTTTTAGTTTAGGTTTTGGTTGGCTTTATATTACTTATATGATCCTGTTTAAAATACATCATCATCATCATCATCTAAGCGTTATCCCGGTTGCATCCTAAACTTTCGTTTCGGTGCCCGGGGTCCGCTTTCCGACTTTTTCTACTCCACTTCGCACGGTCTTCAGCATCCCTGGTATTGAGCCCATTGGCACGCATATCACCCCTTACGACGTCAAGCCAGCACTTTTTGGGTCTACCCCTCCTGCCGGGGCCCGGCGGAGGCGGCATGGCCAGACATTTGTTTCCCACGTAATCATCCGGTTGCCGTAAAACGTGGCCGTACCAACGGAGCCGACACTCCTGCAGTTTATCCGCAATGTCACGGACATGAAGACTGCCGCGAATGCGGGAGTTCCTAACGCGGTCCTTCCGCGTCACTCCACACATCCACCGCAGCATATTCATCTCCGTGACACGCAGTTCTTGCCTGTGTCGCTCTAGCAGCGGCCACGCTTCACATCCGTATAAAAGGACAGGCCTAATGATGGTCTTATAGACCTGTCCCTTCAACTTTACCGGCATCTTGGGGTCACAAATGACACCAGTTACCTCACGCCATTTGGCCCACGCGGCAGCAATGCGTGCCTTGACGTCACAATCGATGTCACCAGACGCATGAAACACAGATCCCAGGTATTTCACTTGGTCCGTGCGCTCGACCGTGTCGCCGCCTATGCGTACGGGTGTGGGATCTGTGGAGTTACAGGCCAAGTACTCGGTCTTCGCCACATTGAGCTTCAGACCACCGTTCTCAAGCGACTCCTTCCACGCCTTCACACGTCGCACCAGCCTACCCCTGTCCGAGTCTGCCAGCGCGATATCATCAGCATACATAAGCAGCCACGGGGGCTGCTCATGTGAGTTTCTGATGCTGTCTGACAATACGTCTAATACCACGCTAAACAGAAACGGACTAAGGACGGATCCTTGGTGCACCCCGACGGTGATAGCGAAAGGTTTTGTGTCACCAACAGCGGTCCGAACTACAGAATCGGAGTCACGGTACATGTCTTGGATGATGTCAATATAGGCCTCTGGAACCCTTTTAGATCGCAATGCCCACCAGATTATCGCACGAGGAATACAGTCGAAGGCCTTCTGCAAGTCAAGAAACAGGCAATGCAGAGGCGTATTCTTCATCCTGTATTTCTCCGCGACAATCCTTAGGGCAAAAACCGGATCCATAGTCCCATGACCAGGGCGAAACCCATACTGACATCCCGAGACAGTGCACTCCTGCCGAATCCGAGAGTCGATAACCCTCTCGAGGAGCTTCATTGTGTGGGACATGACCTTAATCCCCCTGTAATTACCGCACTCCTGCACCGACCCCTTGCCTTTGAAGACTGGAGTAATGATACTCAGTCTCCATTGGCTCGGGATCGTACCGGTGAGGAGTGTCCGATTAAAGAGGTCGGTTAAGATGCCCACACCACGAGAGCCCATCACCTTCCAGGCTTCGATGGGGACTCCATCGGATCCAACAGCTTTCCGATTCTTCATGCGGCGAAGACAATTCTGGACCTCTGCAGGCGTTACCATCCTGTTTAAAATACAATGCCGTCCTATCACTTTCGTACGGAGTTACAAAAGGTTACAAAATAATTACACTTTCTGCTAGTTCACAGGCAGTAATTGTCACTTTCAGATCTAAGGAATGTAGGTTAATCTAGAGGAATCTAGATTAGTATCTTGGATATCTTGGATTTATAATGTATTAATCTATTTATTTTCTCTTCTTTATAAATCATCATATCATAAAAAAACCTTTTAGTCTTGGAAGGACAGTGAAACAAGACATACAGTAAGTTTATCCTGTGAAAATACAACCAAAGATTATTATGTAGTAAGCTACGGATGCAATCGAAATCAAAGTTTTGAACAAGAGGTGTTAGGCGGAGTAAGAATACTAACCCATGCGGCTGGGGTTGTCCCGTCATAAAACAACCCTAGCTACGTGGTAGAGCCCCAAGCCTGTCTGGATGGCAACCACCTTTAGTCTATAAGTATGCCGTCATAATAATCTTGTGTTGTATTTCGGTATTAATAACACAGGTTCTTAAACCTTTGTGGGACAGCTCGTGTTCGCGGTGCTCCTAGCATCGCAAACATGTATAGACGACAGTAACTGTTTACTATTAAGTAGGTTCTTAGGCTGTCTGCTGTTCTGTGGAACAAAGCAGTTAAAAAAAACTACAATTTGTACTAAAATAATTATTATCTATCTACGAGAAAATATGACTTAATTAACAAAGAAGACATTTCAAAGTGCTGATTATTATTTAATAGAATATAAATAACGAAAAATATAATAAATTACTTTATTTAACCAATTTTTATATTACCTCGTAAATACCAAACAGTTTAATATTTATAGCGCATCACCATAAAACAACATACCATATGGTATTATCATTTTACAAATCATCACATTAGTTATGCAAATATTAAATAGGGGAATATCAAAAGATAGTTCAAATTCCGACGCAATTGAAAGAGGGGTTCGTAATACCTGTCCGACACCACCCCAATGCATCCGGCACGTGGCGGTACAATCACTATAATTGGTTTATAAATAGTTATGCGACATTCACTATTTGTTTATTTAAATAAATCACTAAAATGCTACATATTACACAATCACAGACTAATCAGGCAATGTTACATTTGAAATGTTGTTACAATTGTATTAATAATTATAATTATAGGGAGCGACTGAATGGTGAAAAAATAAATTGTAAAAACGAGAGAAGGAAAATAAATATTAATCCATTACCTATACATTTAAAACTATGTCTTTAATAGATCAAAAGCTATACATTGTTCTGAAGATGTCTTCATTGCTCTCAATTAATGTTTAATGTTAGTTTAATTATACTTAATTAACACCAAACTATTGTGAATATGATTGTTTTAAATATCGTGCTGAAATATGTTTTTAAACAATAAAATGTGTAACTGCTTAGAAACATTATACAGAATTGACTAGATGACACGGATGGGTGAACAGGTCCGCAAGTGGTCTGGTACTGAGTTCGATGCCTACGGAGGGCCAAATCCTTGCAGGTGCAAATAATTTGCTCTGGTCTGGATATAATTGTCTGTCAATTATATTGTTGTGAAAAGGCACTACGATATACCATTTACATTTAGACAAGGGATACTCTTTAATAAAAAAAATGAATTGGTTTGTTTATATTCGTAATGATTGTCAATTAAGTCTTAAATGTTTCCGTGTCATACCAGTCGATAAAAAAATAGAATAACCTCCTCTAGTTCTTAAGATGTCGTAAAAGGCAACAATTGAATTACTTCTGCTAGCTAAAAGGCATCAAAGAAAAGACATCATACGTTTATCCTTTCGGCATTGGGGAGTGAGGTAGCAGTAGTTACAGAATGGCAACGACAAAAAAATGAACGGCAATTTGGCCCTGTGATAAAACGTAAGAAAACATTCGACTCTGAAAAGAAAGCTTCTAATGCAAATTATATAAAGAAGAACAATAAAATATCTAAATAAATAAAATCATTTAATATTTTTTAGTTACAACAAATGTTTTGGGTAATAAATAAGTGTTTTGTTCATAAAAGTTTGATTGCATTATTTTTTATAATCGATATGACAGTACTAGTTTCCTAGCCAGTATACATGATTATAATTGCCTTACCCAATTTATATACTGTAGTTCTTTGCCGTGTTCTTAACTGACTCAGGCTAATCTTAATGTTAAAAATGTCCTTTAGATAATTGTCTCGGCATGAAACTTAAAATGCAATATGTTATGGCAATTTAAATACGTGCGTAGAAACACGTTTACATAAATAAAAACAATTTTCAATATAGTCTACTAATTCTTTAAAACAAAATCAGACGTAATGATATTCGTAGAGATAAGGTTACGAAAAAAGGCTTCGTAGTCATGACGTAGCTTGCGTAGCCGTAGCATTTAATTGTATATATGTATTGGTAATTATCAATAATCATTTATATTTTCCTAGCTTTATTATATCTTAACAAATTATTTTACAAAAAATAAGTATTAAAGTTACAAAGTTTGTGACTTACCTAGTTTTCTTTTTCTTTATGCCGTTGTTGTCAGATTTCTTTTTGTCGCTTTTCTTAGATGTAGTAGTCGAAGGCGCTGGCGGTTGGTGCGACTGAGGGCCCGACTCAACGGTCTGCAGCAGGAGAGTCTCTTCTTTTCTCTTTTGTTCACCGCTAGCCGAGAAGACTGGCAACTCATCGCGATATTGTAACTCCCCGACCGGGCCCACCACCACTTGGACATGGCGGTCTTTTCCGAACTCACTGAACATGTGCTCCTCGAAGGTAGGCTGATCGATGGGGGGTGCTCCGGGCTCGAAGGCGCACTCGTAGCGCGCTCCGGGCCCGGCAGAGCTGTCTCCGCACACGTACATGTAACCTTCGGCGGGTGGCGGGCCCGCGCCCGCTACCTCCGCGCCCACTTCTCTCGGCTCCGTGGCGCTGGCCCAGCTGCCGCACCCGGTGCGCTACTCGCCCTAAGCTCCACAGAATCACCTCACGAACGACTTATTGATTCCGATATTAAACAATTTAAGTTAATTTAGCCGAGCCCTCGGGATCGACGAACGTAAGCGCCGTTCGTATCCTCGTGTCCGTCCTGGTTAAATGGCTTTAATCAACTTTAACGAACTAACCGAATTTGTTCTACGGTTGGTCAATTTATATTACCATAATAGTCTGTTAAAGAAGATTTTGAACCAATGAACGCTGTGGTTGTCTCTTTCGAGCGAGAACGCCTCTGTTTAAAATTAGCTGCTAGTATCCAGACATAAGAGGGAGTTTTCAACGCGCCATACGGGTAGATATGGCTCTAACCATAAGTAGCATTTGGCCCAATGGCAGCTACTGTAGGCCCCTCCTGCGGCGGTACTGCTCTCCCCTAACAAATTTCCACCCTCCTTGGCTCTGCGAGCGTTTGCCGCTGCGCCTCCGTTTCTTGACATCATGCGGGATTCCCACAAACTGATCCGATATTTTGTTTGTTTCGATAGCATTATGGGGTGCGGACGCCCACATCATTATTTCGTAAGTCCATAACGCTTCATTGTAAATCCGTATCAACACCACTCATATGTCCATAACATGATTTATAGTCGTGAGAATGAAATCCAGCATAGGTTACATGAAAAACAACATATATCCACAGACAAAACATTTATTAATAATTTGACCTGGAAAATATTTTATCATAATTAAATAATGACTAATTTTAGGCAAAACATGTATTACTATAAATATTATCACAGTCACTTTGTTTGCAGTGGCTATACAAAAAATCACGATTAAGGTTTTTGACGATGGTACCTTCAATAAGCAAAGCAACGCACCGGAGCAGCAGCAACGGAGCACTGATGTTTGCGATTGTGCAGCGATCGCTTAATTATTAATTAACAGTTATTGTCAGGGATTATTAATAATACATTGGCCCTGACTATTAGCACTTAGATTAACGTCGAGGGAGTAATGGCGCATTTCAACAATTTCGGTTGTTATTTAATTGAAGTCAATTTAGATGATCAGAGTCTATTTAGGTTGGTGCTGGCGCTCGCCGCTGGGATATCTGCTTCATTGGGCTTATTGGTGACTTTCAGACAGCACGAATTGCACTCGCTGATGCATTTAGTCGCATTTGCAATAGGGACTATAGAATTAGGTCATGACCAGTAAAGTCCTTTCCGTCAAGTCATGCAAATTTCGTGAGAAAATCTTATCTGTGAGGACCAAACTTCTCTGTTGGAAGTGTAATAGTGAAGTGATCTCTGTGCTTTGTGTTTCTGAGTGTAACGTCTAATTCTCAGTGTATTGTCGCGTGTCCGCAAATAATTCGACACTGGAATTGTGCATCTAGATATAAGTAGGTATGAATATAGTTACGTAACACTGCTACGTCTAAGTGTACGATCATGGGCGGCCATAACTGTTGACTGTAGTTTATTGTATACTAACCGTATGAAATCAAATAATCGTGGTTATTGCATAAAAAGTTGAAACGTTTCTTACTGTTCTTATGTGCAATTAATACGTATACGTTACATTAAAATACGTGCGTTTCTACATATAATACGATTTTCCATTATTATATTATAATATTATGTAATACTTTACTATTTTAGGATATTCAAACAGGATTTTATTGCATACGTAAGATAGTACGTACTAGGTTAAAAATAGCTTTATAGTTTGTTATGTAACTTCTTTCCATAACACTTGATAATAATAAATTGAAACAAACAGAGGTTTTTTCCCGAAGAAAAAGGTCTAATGGCGCGTACTGCTAATTACGGGGGAGTCGAAGAGTTATGAGAAACTCTTTGGAACCTCCTCACTTAAAACCCTGTTTTTCTCCTATTCTCTAGTGCCTGGAGCTAATATATTGGCCAATGCCGAAACATTAGAGCTTAGAATTACTTTATGTTTACATATTTTTATTCTTTTTTAATTGCTGAGGAACAGCAGAGAGGCTAACGACCCACTTAACAGTAAGCAGTTACCGTCACCTATGGATGTTTGCGTCGCTAAGGGCACGGCAAACACGCTGCTATCCCATAGGGGAACAAGAACTTGGGTCACTAATGCCGAAACATAACACAAGGTTACTCGTATTATGGCGACATACATAGACCAAAGGTGGTCACTATCCAGATGGACTTGGGGCCCTACCACGTAGCTAGGATTGTTTTGTTGCCTCTTACAACAGGCCAACCCCGGCCGCAGAGGTAGCACGGATAATTACCCACTTATGGTATAGTAGGCAGAAAAGAAAAGTGTCAATCGGGATGACTAGCTTGAAAGATTCCTGAAAAGAGCGTTTGCTTTTGCAATTTCACAATAAGATAGAAAATGTTAGGTAAATAAAGTTTCTTCTACCAGTACACTACTCTCTCAGTATCTCTTCCCCAAGATCAGAGAGTTATTTTGCTCCGTGCGGAATAAAGGGTGCTGGTTACCAAATACCTTCTCCACAAAGGCACAGTACGCTACCACTATGTTGCAGAGCTAAAAATACGTCTCCTTCTAAGTCTTCTTTTGGCCTTCTATAAAGATAAATTCTGCACATGATATTCATCATCTAATTAAGCTTTTAACATTGCATGAATAGATTTCTTTTCCTAGATTTTCTTCTTTTAAATTTTCAGTTTTTAATGATCGTATTCTAATAGATTTAAAACAATCTGTCCATCTACATATATGTTGTACTTTTAGAATCACAATTTTATCAATAACTTCTTCCAGACGTTGAACAAGTTTTCAAAGTTTTAACATATTTCTGTGTGTGTAATAACACTAGAAATAACATACATATATTGCTGCTAATAAAGATTACTTTATTTGGTTTAAATATATTTTTTATATATGTATGTATTAAATCCCAGTATCGTTATCACCTCAAACATTTTAGACACGCTATAATGTAAATGTAACCCTTAATTTTGAATGATCTTCAATGTCCTTAGATTTAGTTATTATTTAACTAATGCCAACTCTTTTAGTTTAACGGTACAATTGGTAAAGTGGCTACGCGAGGGGCCCTATATGGGACTATATCTATGAGTTCGATCTTAATTTATGACAAAACCATATATTCAGCAAATTTTTATTTGATCTGGGCATACGTTAATGGTATATTTTTAAAAAGCCCTGTCATAAAGGTCCTAATGCACTAAACTGTATAAAACCACCTGTGGTGATGTAAAACGGTAGAAACGGCGACTATTATCTGGTATGATGGTCGCTGCTCTGTTTTCTGTAATATTGTAATGTGAAACTTTGTAAGGACGAATCACACTAGAACGACTGATCAAAGTTGGAATAGATTTGAGATAGATGAATATTCAATTTTCACGTAAGCAAACATACATCTTAAAGAAAATAAAATATAGTTTGAACTCATAATCGCTTCTTTTATAGTCATTTTCCATATTAGGTCGTAAAAGACTCTTGCGCTGATATTTTCACACTTTAGGAAATAGATGATATTAAGGAAAATGTCTTCTAACGTCGCCTGCACTGGTTTTGATCAATGAAAAGAACTTAATAACACTGGCTGGGCACAATCCCACCACAATCTAAATAAATTCAAAATCCTTAAATTAAACAAATAATTTGTAGCTTGTTACCAGACCACCAAGGTCAGAATGTTTTTTTTTCTTACCATCGTTTCATTTCAATTGCATGCGAAGGTCTTTCTCTTTCTCACACTTATAAATTGCTGGTCAGCTGCTGCCATAAGTAATATCAGGTCAAAAATTTTGCGCTTTTTACATCTCTGATCTTCCATGACACTGCCTTTTCACAGAGATACGATATGTGAAATAGGCATGGCTAAACCTGTTATTTTGTACATATTTTAACGTTCAAAAATTTTCTAGATAGGAATTTATTTTGAAAAAAAAATTGTGTTTGAGATTAAATACCAAGCTTTATGCACTTAAACTACTGGGAAGCTAACCCTGAAATTCAAGTAGTGGCACATTTTACCGCTCTACCAGAGTAAATATTATGAATTGTCTTTCACGAAAGCATAAAGCATTTTCGCAGTAGAGTTATTGATAAGCCCAGCTTTTTATTAAATATTCAAATTAAAATTTAAATATTGTATAGAACATACAAATATCTGTGTATCCACTGAGCCAGCCATCAACCATCAATAAGAAATCTTTAATATTTAACTAAAAATAATATCTATAACAATAATTTTAGTTTTAAATTCTAGTTGATGATTTGTCCTTAAATTCAGCTCTGAAGTTTAGGGTCATTTTTTCTTGACTTCTAAGACTTTGGAATTTCTGAAACTATTGAAATAATTTCAATATCATTTTTCTTACTTATCATAAAAATAACGTTTTTTTACTGTCAGCGTGATAGATTCAAAACTATTGTGAGTTGAATACAGCTGTAGGTGAACATAGTGAGTCATGTGACAGCAAGAGCGTAGGCGCTTCACATAAAATCTCTCTGGCGACGGCAGCAACGGAGAATCTGCCGCCCCGTCAATTGGACTCAATTGCTTTAATTGACTTCAATTGAAATGACCTCGTGCACCGGCCCCGCGCCCGCTCCTAGCTCGACACTTTTACATCTATCTTTTTTGGAACTGACATTAAGCACTAAGATAACATTTATTATTATTAAATGTCCATTGTAAATTACTTTATATGAATTAAAATGTCTAAATATTAATTTGAAAAGGGTTACATCGTTTCAGAGTCCGTTCTTAAAAAATAAAAATGAGTAATCACGTTTAGAAACATTTTATAAGCTCTTTTTCCACTATTTATATATGTACGTTGTAAAGCCCAACATTTCCTTAATTTCCTCGTAATTAGTTAGGCTTAATACAAGTCGTTTGACTTTAGATTGTTATATGAGTATAGATTTACTATATTGAATTAGATAGTAAAAATGTTAAACTTTGAATAAATGAATGAATGTTTGTTACTTAATAATCCTAGAAAGCCTAAACGAAATTATTTAAAATTTAGCTCACCAATACTTTATAGAATGGAACATGACATAAATTTCTATTTATCACGGAAAAACTACGTGAGTCAAATTGCGGGTAACAGTTCGTTATAACAGGGATATTTTTCTTAAACAATATTTGGATCCCAAAAATAAAAAAAACATCATTCTCATAGAATTTTTTTTTAATTCTTCTAAAACTACAATTAATATTAATTCCATGTATTCGTACATTATAATATACAATCGATTATATTTATTATTTTTCTGGTATTGGGCATTGACCTCCCCTTATTCCGGAAACAAGAGCGTCTGTCAAATACTGGTCATTTATACAAGCTGGTAACATTGATGCGACTTTGAGTCTCTTTATTGTTTATGAAATCAAGTAATATAACATAATATGTATAATATACGTTATTATCTACAATAATACTACTTAATGAAATGAATCAAACTGGACCCAATGGATGTCCCTAGTGTTCAATATTCTACTGCAAAACTTTGTAATTTTGATAAAAATAGATATAAAGATCACTACAATGTAAAATACATGCAAACAATGAAATCATGAGCATAAATTATTTTAGATTTAAAGTTACACAATGACGAGATGTAGTTAAAAAGACGACACATTTTGGCACGTGTCCTATCCGGTAGTCAATTGAGCTTAATTAGGAAATAGCCGCGTGGTGCGTCCACGCTCCACGAGGTGACCGTCTTTCATAAATGTAAATTACTGTTATAAAATTAATGAATTTTATTTACAGATGGCTAAGATCATGGCAGCGATGATTATCTCATAATCATCGCTGTTTGTAACTTACCTCGTGAAAATATATATATTTTTATAGCTAGAGTTCAGCAGACAGGCAAACGGCCCACCCTGGCAGGTGGTCACCGTCGCCTATGGACGTTTGCAGCACCAGAGGCACTACCGACGCGCTGCCGGTCTCGAAGAAATTTTATAACGCCTTTTTTGAAGAACCCCATATCATACCGCATTGAGAAAACCTCAGCCGGATATATATCATCATCATCTCAGCGTTCATCCCGGTTGCAACCCAAACTTGCGTTTCGGTGCCTGGGGTCCGCTTTCCGACTTTTTCTACTCCACTTCGCACGGTCTTCAGCATCCCTGGTAGTGAGCCCATTGGCACGCATATCACCCTTTACGACATCAAGCCAGCACTTTTTGGGTCTACCCCTCTTGCCGGGGCCCGGCGGAGGCGGCATGGCCAGACATTTGTTTCCCACGTAAGCATCCGGTTGCCGTAAAACGTGGCCGTACCAACGGAGCCGACACTCCTGCAATTTATCCGCAATGTCACGGACATGAAGACTACTGCGAATGCGGAAGTTCCTAACGCGGTCCTTCCGCGTCACTCCACACATCCACCGCAGCATATTCACCTCCGTGACACGCAGCTCCTGCTTGTGTCGCTCCAACACCGGCCACGCTTCACAGCCGTATAAAAGGACAGGCCTAATGATGGTCTATAGACCTGTCCCTTCAACTTTACCGGCATCTTGGGGTCACAAATGACACCAGTTACCTCACGCCATTTAGCTCACGCGGCAGCAATGCGTCTCTTGACGTCGCAATCGATGTCACCAGACGCATGAAACACACATCCCAGGTATTTCACTTGGTCCGTGCGCTCGACCGTGTTGCCGTCTATGCGTACGGGTGTGGGATCTGTGGAGTTACAGGCCAAGTACTCGGTCTTCGCCACGTTGAGTTTCAGACCACCGTTCTCAAGCGACTCCTTCCACGCCTTCACACGTCGCACCAGCCTACCCCTGTCCGAATCTGCCAGCGCGATATCATCAGCATACATGAGCAGCCACGGGGGCTGCTCATGTGAGTTTCTGATGCTGTCTGACAATACGTCTAATACCACGCTAAACAGAAACGGACTAAGGACGGATCCTTGGTGCACCCCGACGGTGATGGGGAAAGGTTTTGTGTCGCCAACAGCGGTCTGAACTACGGAATCGGAGACACGGTATATGTCTCAGATGATGTCAACATAGGCCTCTGGAATCCCTTTGGACCGCAATGCCCACCAGATTATCGCGCGAGGAATACAGTCGAAGGCCTTCTGCAAGTCTAGAAACAGGCAATGTAGAGGCGTATTCTTCATCCTGTATTTCTCCGCGACAGTCCTTAGGGCAAAAACCGGATCCATGGTCCCATGACCAGGGCGAAACCCATACTGACATCCCGAGACAAGTGCACTCCTGCCGAATCCGAGAGTCTATAACCCTCTCGAGGAGCTTCATGGTGTGGGACATGACCTTAATCCCTCGGTAATTACCGCACTCCTGCACCGACCCCTTGCCTTTGAAGACTGGAGTAATGATACTCAGTTTCCATTGGCTTGGGATCGTACCGGTGAGGAGTGTCCGGTTAAAAAGGTCGGTTAAGATGCCCACACCACGGGAGCCCATCGCCTTCCAGGCTGCGATGGGGACTCCATCGGATCTAACAGCTTTCCGATTCTTCATGCGGCGAAGAAGGCGATATATATATATATATATATATATATATATATATATATATATATATATATATATATATATATATATATATATATATATATATATATATATATATATATATATACCTAGTCAGGTCATAAATTCTGTCACATGTTTAATGTAAAATAATTGTAACAAGTTTATTAATTATGTAACCATTCATATACCAAAATGAACTTAACAAAACATAGATTCTTATGACATACATTAAAGTTTATTCAAAATGACCTCCGTGATTTTGAATACAAGCCTTCAATCTGCGCGACCAGTTGTCTATCGCAGCACGAACGAGGTCCATGTCAATATCGGCGGCTGCCTTAATCAAGGATGTCTTGAGTGACTCCAAATTGGGATGAGGCTTTGAGCACGCCTTTTCCTCCAAGTGTTGCCATATCTTGTAATCTAACGGATTCAAATCTGGACTGGAGGAGGGCCAGTCTTCGTGCCGGATAAAGTCGATTTCACGCGCCGCCAGCCAGTCTTGTGTGCTCTTCGCTCTATGAGCTGGCCCCGAATCTTGTTGGAATACCCAGTGCCTGTTATTGAACATGGTATGAGAAACAGGTTCCACAAGGTTCGTCAGGACTGTATTTTGATACACAACAGCATTCGTTTTTACACCTTTCTCACAAAAATGTACCTCTGTTAAGTCCCAATAAGAAACTCCCAACCATACCATGAGCGAGGATGGAAAATGACCTCGTTGGACACGCGGAATACGGTTGCTCGCTTCTTCACTACTGTGTGCGTACACCTTATCATTTTGTTTGTTGTAGCTCTCTTCTACGGTAAACATTTTTTCATCCGAAAAAAGAATTTCCCGATATTTTTTTCCCGCGTACCGCTTCAACAAAGCGCGGCATCTCTTCAGTCTCAGGTCCATTAGACGAGCATTCAAACGATGTCCTGTTTTTCTTCGATATGCCCGAAGCCCTAAGTCTTCATTTAACACCCTTTTCACCGTGGTTCTGCTTAACCCCATCTGAAGGGCCAACAGTTTCTGCTTACGTTTGGGATTTCTTTGAATTCGTGCCTTCACAGCTTTTATCACTGCTGGAGTCCTAACAGACCGAGGGCGACCACTTCTTGACCTGTCATCTACACTAGAGTCTTCATTGTATCGTTTGATGGTACGATAAACGAATCTTTTGGTAATATTCAAATTTTTCAGTATGTTAAAAATTTGAATTGGCGCGTAACCGCAACGATGCAACGCAATAACTGCAACACGGTCTTCTTTAAGCGTCCACTCCATATTTAAAAATGAGTAAAATTCTAAAAGTTATACATTTTTATTTTCATGAACAATTCGAAATTCGAATTCAATAAACTTGATGAAAATAAAAATGTATACTTTTAGAATTTTACTCATTTTTAAATATGGAGTGGACGCTTAAAGAAGACCGTGTTGCAGTTATTGCGTTGCATCGTTGCGGTTACGCGCCAATTCAAATTTTTAACATACTGAAAAATTTGAATATAACCAAAAGATACGATAAACGAGTACCATCAAACGATACAATGAAGACTCTAGTGTAGATGACAGGTCAAGAAGTGGTCGCCCTCGGTCTGTTAGGACTCCAGCAGTGATAAAAGCTGTGAAGGCACGAATTCAAAGAAATCCCAAACGTAAGCAGAAACTGTTGGCCCTTCAGATGGGGTTAGGCAGAACCACGGTGAAAAGGGTGTTAAATGAAGACTAGGGCTTCGGGCATATCGAAGAAAAACAGGACATCGTTTGAATGCTCGTCTAATGGACCTGAGACTGAAGAGATGCCGCGCTTTGTTGAAGCGGTACGCGGGAAAAAAATACCGGGAAATTCTTTTTTCGGATGAAAAAATGTTTACCGTAGAAGAGAGCTACAACAAACAAAATGATAAGGTGTACGCACACAGTAGTGAAGAAGCGAGCAACCGTATTCCGCGTGTCCAACGAGGTCATTTTCCATCCTCGCTCATGGTATGGTTGGGAGTTTCTTATTGGGGCTTAACATAGGTACATTTTTGTGAGAAAGGTGTAAAAACGAATGCTGTTGTGTATCAAAATACAGTCCTGACGAACCTTGTAGAACCTGTTTCTCATACCATGTTCAATAACAGGCACTGGGTATTCCAACAAGATTCGGCGCCAGCTCATAGAGCGAAGAGCACACAAGACTGGCTGGCGGCGCGTGAAATCGACTTCATCCGGCATGAAGACTGGCCCTCCTCCAGTCCAGATTTGAATCCGTTAGATTACAAGATATGGCAACACTTGGAGGAGAAGGCGTGCTCAAAGCCTCATCCCAATTTGGAGTCACTCAAGACATCCTTGATTAAGGCAGCCGCCGATATTGACATGGACCTCGTTCGTGCTGCGATAGACGACTGGCCGCGCAGATTGAAGGCTTGTATTCAAAATCACGGAGGTCATTTTGAATAAACTTTAATGTCATAAGAATCTATGTTTTGTTAAGTTCATTTTGGTATATGAATGGTTACATAATGAATAAACTTGCTACAATTATTTTACATTAAACATGTGACAGAATTTATGACCTGACTAGGTATATACACAACTGTTCAGTATGTACCTACAGTTTTTCCATTTTATTGTTTTATCGCAGTTAAATCTTCAACTTTCAATGTAGAGCTACTTGCGCGCCTTTTCCGTCTCAGCAGTTCCTTGCCAATTAATTTCCTTATGTACGAACATATGAGAAAAACGATATATTTGTATAAATAATTCTACACTGAACTCCTCCTAAACGGCTGGACCGATTTTGATGAAATTTTTTGTGTAAGGTCATTGATTCCATAATGGTTTAAATTCACAATACAGTGCACTACAATTTTTTTTTATTTGTATGACAGAGCAACGTTTGCCGGTCAAATAACATAATATATGTTATAGTTTAATTATTCTTTTCACTCGCTCTTCTTTATCTAACTACATATAGGTATATTTGTTCCCAGTTACATCCAAAGCATATACCTCATACTGCTGAGGCAAGTCGCCGCTGAACCGAACTTGCGAGCATCATTTGTTGAGTTTTTTAAACTAAGGGAACTTTATCTATATAATTTTACTTAGGATATTGCGAATGATTTTTTTGTTTTTTGCTTTTACCCCAGAAACTTCTACAAGAGCCACTAGAATTTTCAATTTTCTTCGACTCAGGCCTTTTTGACCTTGTCGAATTGATATTCCGATGTGAAATATTGTCTTCACTATCATCCTCAATCTCTTCAAATGTCATTGATGGTATAATAGTTGCAGTTTCATTAAATCTTAGGTGTTTCTTTACTGGTTTTGGCCAATCATTATCTTTCATGTTTGTATGCTTTGTTGAAGGTCCTGCTGCATCAAGTACAGTATCATATTCATGGCAACCTATAACTCGTTCTAGATTTGTGGCACTGGTCTTAATAGTAATATTTTCTGACTGTATCAAAGCTTGAATTGATGAAGGAATTGAATCTGATCTAGATTGTTTACAAAAGCTTAACAGACTTAACTCATCACTATAATCTTTTAAACAGTCTAGTGTAGTTTCATACACCGCTGCAGTACTAGCATTACCTTCTACTTCAGATATTGTTGGCATTATTTTGGGTTTATTATGATCATTTTTAATATTTAAATGAGCTAATTGTGCCATTTCTAAACTATCCCCTGTTTGTACACACATATTAGCCAATTCCTTTTTAGAATATCGTATCTCGTTTTCCAGACACTTGTCTAAAAATATATCTTCTTGTACATTTCGTTTTTTTCGCAAGCAATCAAATTTAAATACTTTAATTAATATTTTTAATATGTTCCGTTTTTTAGGTTTGATTTCAGTGGAACAAAATATATCATATTCAGCGATGTTCTGGTTATAAAAGATATCATCTTCACTATTGGTCGGGTGCCTCATTATACTATCCAAGTGGAGACTGTAAAAAATATTACATATATAATAATATCAAGGACTATATTTCTCCAATCATAGACTTCTAAATAGGATTTATATCTATATAAATAAAATAATAAAGGTCTGCAGATTCCAATTAAATTTTCTAAACTTTATTTCATAAGCACTTGGTCTTTATGTAAAAAAATTATTGCGATATATTCATTTATTACAAAGTTATTAAAGTTTTAAAAACAACGATTTTGCCGCGGAGAAGTGGGGTCAACGGTATAGTGCGCATGCGTGGGAGAGGGGAAGTCTTTTCTACCTCTGCCTCATAACGGAAACTTTAATAATATATAAAGTAACATGGTATCAGCCAGTAAAATACTAGGGGTTTTCAATAAAAAGTGATAATGAGTATGGCGCAATTATCTTGTATTAAATGTTATTTTATTTTTTGACGTAGTCACCTTTCAGATTTATATAATTTGTATATCTTTTTTATTAAGCTAAAATTCCTCTTAAGAAATCTTCCTGATCCCTTAAAAACCGTGTACCGCGGCGACTACTGCGTCATAATTTTTAAATGTATGGTCTCTAAGATGTTCCTTTAACCACGGAAATAGGTAGAAATCACTAGATATTACTAGATGTTACACTAGATGTTCCATCAACTAGAAGCCAGCTTCTTGAATAGCAGCCATCGCAACTCTGGACTTGTACGCAGAGCCGTTATCTTGATGAAACAATAGCGAGTTTGCCACGCCGTTGCTTGAGTATATCCTCACGCAACTTTTTTATTTGTTCTGCGTACAAAGTCCCCGTTATAGTGGCTCCATGATTAAAGTATTAAGGTATATTAAGGTATTACATAGATCATTACCACCCCTTGGCTGTTCCAGAAAAAACAGCCCATGATCTTACCGACGGATGGAATCGCCTTAAATTTCTTTGGGGTTAGAAATTACGGTCTCTTCCAAGTCACGGACTGTTTTTTCGTTTCCAAGTTATAATGGTGAAGCCATGTCGTCCATAGTTATGAATCGAGCCACAAATCGGTCAAGATCTTGTGGTAACAAACCCAAACAGCATTGTGAAATTCTCAGTTTCATTTGTTTCTGCGCGTCAGAAAGCATTCTATATTCATCAGGGGCCCAACCCAGCGCGCAGACATGTTTTTATATTCTATAGAAATCTTCATTTATTCTGCTTTAAAACAAACAGTAACACGACGATTTACCAAGACAATGTTTTCAACTTTTTAACCATTTGTTCAGTTACAACCGATGTATGGCACCTCGTGCGGGGATCGTCATTAATGGAAGTTCTTCCTCGCTTGAACTCAGTACACCAACCTTAAAATATGGAGGAACATGAACCCCTAATGTTGCTCTCAAGTCTTGATTTACCAGCTCTGTAGTAAAAATTTTCAAGCAGAGATATTACCGCAGATTTTATTCATTTTTAAGAACACGTTCCGACACGACGCAAACAAGTGATTTCTATTTTTAAAAACAAAAGAGAATTGATTGTTTTTTATTATTGTTATATCTAATGTCTGGGCTATGCCTGTCAGTATTTATTTTTTTCTTTCCAAGGAAAATGTACCGTATCATCACTATTTATTGAATACCTCTCGTATATATGTATTTGGATTATTTATAAGTAAAATATGAAATTTTAAATCCATTCAGTGTAACACATAACAGCCACAACAAAAACAGCCAATAATGGCATTAATTCAGTTTTGCATCGCTATCTCCGCGTTTATCCCGGTTGGATCTGAAAATTCGCCTTGATACCTAGAATCACTTTTATTTTTGTACTCCTTTTCACATAATTAATAATCTTGACTAATGTGTCCTTTTGTTCTCAGGCAATTGGCAAGATTAGGCCATTTAACTTTTAACAAACTTAATTATGTTCGAAATCAACATAATTTAACGCATTTAATTCTTGATTTAATAGAAAAGAAAGAAAATGCTTCATCTAATTATATTTATTATTAAAAATATTTACTTTTAATAGTTTAAATCATGTATAAATTTATATATGATTTAAAAGTAAGTTAGAAATCGATCTAAAAATTATAAATTCATAAAATAGTTGTTCTAAAAAATTTAACTCAAGGAATAATATAAAAGGCGTTACTAACATATTTTCGATTCCATTAACGTAAATAAAAAATGCTTCGGACACTTTAGGAATGTATTGTTTTAGCCAATAGTGAATTATATATAGTATTGTTAAGATCACTGCGAGGAAGGTAAACGCTGCTAGATACACGTTGTGCTGCAATGCAAGTGATCTACCACACATTACGTGGTCTTCGTCATAAATATCTATAAATGATTAATTAAGATATTTTATGTGGTAGATTTTTTTAAACTTATTCTCTGCAATCAGAGATACCCTATTTAACTTCGTACAGGTGATATTGAATTGTGGGCTGTGTAAACTCACTTTCACTTTGCCCACGACAGTGGCAGCACTAAGAACAGCACTTTCAGAAGAATGGGACAATATTCCGCAAGATCTTTTAATAACCCTAATAAAATCTATGCGGAACCGATTAGAATCCGTAATAAGGGCACGTGTAGGTAATACCTCCACGTGCCCTACCTTATTAAAACATAAATAAACCCTTGCATAAAGTTTGTGTCTATTGTTAAAACCAATATTTTAATTAAACCAATTTTCCTTAAATTTCTGTTTTTTCTTCAAAAAAGTCTTAAGGTCCTTTCCAGTACACAAACTTAAACTCAAGGATATGACCCTACGCTGTTTTAAAGTTCACGAACCAATCTAGAGGTTTCAATTTTAATCTGTATAGAAAGTTTGCATACTTATTAAAAAAATCATTTCAAAGTAATCCTGAACTTTGATGCAGTTTATGAGTCCGTCAGTTTATTATATATAAAAACCAATACTCGGGTTGTGAAAGAAACCCGAAAACTTACATACCGACGTATGCCACGAGTTGTTTCGTAATAATATCATGATCAATAAATAAATCTAACTTTTTTTAATGCCTTAGGACAGCAGACAGGCTAACGGCCCACTTAGAATTTAGCAGTTACCGCCGCCTATGTGTGTTTGCAATGCCAGTGGCATAGTGAACACGCTGCTGCCCCATAAGGGTGCAGGAACTTGGGTCACTAATGCCGGAATACAACACAAGGTTATTATAGCGACATATTTAAGACCAAAGGTATTCCCAATCCAGACAGGCTTGGGCCCTACCACGTAACTAGGGTGAGTCGTTTAGTCGCCTTTTACGACATGCCGACCCCGGTCGCAGAGGTCAGTATTCTTTCTCCGCCGCTGCACGGGTATGCAATACAATATTTTACCATAAGATCCGCAGTTAGGAATGCCATCGCATGCGGTGAGTGAATCGATACAAACTCTGGTACCTCCTACTTGACATTCTATGTCGAACTTGCTGCAATGGGACTGGCTAGTTAGCATGGTTCTTGCAGGCGTTAATATTATCGTCATACTTTGCATCTACAAATTAAATGTTACATGAACTTGAACTGTGGATTAATCACTAGTATAAAAATAATATGCCAAATTGATGGGGTACTTGTACAAACGTACAAGTATATTCAAACAGTGTTTGTTTTAATATACGTATTTATATATCATCGTAATCATACACAAAGTAATAATCGTAACCATACTTAAGAGCCAATGGTCTACAGTTTAAAATAGATTCAGAGAAAATTTTTTCGCGTGCTTTATGTCTATGCCGCTCTGTGACACCTTTTCTAACCAACAAGCTAAAAATATGAAGTAGTTCTCAATAATAATAATAACGATTTTGTTAGTATTAAACATGGTTAAATAATTTTCCTTCCTTTTTAAAGACATCTTTATTATAACCCACAATTACATTAATACACAATTTCAAAGCTGGACCGTGGCAGTTGTAGTATTATATAACGTGACCATAGTATAGTCATAGATTGAACCTTGGAGAAGGACATAGGCTACTTTTTAAAATTAATATGACAACAACTTTTGTCGGGTCAACTAGCATTGCATAATTATGGCTAACACGAGGGTACAGTATTTGTGGTAACCCAATGAAACATACATATGTATGCGCGCCGTAAAAAATAAAATAAAAAAGTATGTTCTCTCGCAGACTAAATCCTATTTATGAATATGTGTGTCTCTATTTGGTATCGCTTTTTTTTTTATTAAATTTTCAAATCACAACGGTTCTAAAGAAGTTTCACTTTAGAAGTCATATTCTTGTATCCGGAACGTTAATAATCCATACTAATATTATAAATGTGACTCTGCTTATCTGTTGGTCTGTTACGTTTTGACGCTTAAACCGCTGAGCCAATTTTGATAGATTTCGGTAATGAGATAGATTGGACCTTGGAGAAGGACATAGGCTACTTTCTGTCTTGAAAATAAAATTTAAAGTAGTGAAATAGGGGTGAACGTGATTAAGTTCTATTTTTTAAATTTATATGGCAGAACAACATTTGCGGTGTCAGCTAGTATTTTATAAAATTAAATAAACTTACAGTAAAATTTTCAATGTATAACACGATCCGAGAGGCATTGAAAAGGTACACTTCTCGTTTACTTGGCTTGTGAGAATCGCAAATGTTATAAAGAATAGGACCATAATATTGTTTATAGTGGCGAAACGCAACACGATCATGTAACTGCAAATAACATGTTTTATTTCATAAATAATTAAATATGAACACAGCTATATTGCTCTTAAAGTTCTTATTTCTAAAAATATGTGAGACACATTTTGAAATGATAATTTCTTATGGGAGGGTAAACCTCTTCGTTACGTAACGCGTTACGGCGCCAGTCTGTCTGGCTTCCCTTTCTCTCACGCATACGGCAGCAGTAGGCAGGCTCCTCCTCTCTCACTCTAACCCATAGATATTTTTCTTTATAAAAAATCTACATTAGGGAATAATTTAATGTAATATAATTTTGAAACAGTTTTTAGAAAAATTGGAAATTCGTAAACTTTAGTTATATTTGAATTATTTTTGGTTTTATTATTTATTATATTACATAAGAAAATTTAAAATTTAAGTAATAACCTAAGCTTTTCTCAAGTTAAACAATTTCAATATTCAACTTAGATTAGTTTAAGTTATCACTTCTTGGGAGCAGGAGTCGACCACCACACTCCCCTCCCGCCAACGCAGGCCACGTCGGCGGCGTCGGAGGGCAAGTAACGACCTCCGGCCGCCGTAAAAAGCGGCCGCGGGCGGCCCCTCAGGGGAGGACCCGCCGCCAGCACTATTGCCGCGAGGGTGAGGGCTGCGTGCTGTTCCGCGGCCCCCCTCAACTCCTGGAGTTGTTACAGGAGAGCACCGGGGAGACGAAACCCTGACCCCCTGGCGCAAACACTTTAGAAGGGGCCCGCCTTAAGACAAAGGGTGGGCCGGCGTCGGCCCGGGCCACGAGATCGGCAGGCCATATATCCGTGGGCCCGGGTGTAGGCGATAGGAGAACAGCGGGGCTTTTTAGTAGGTAGTCGGAAAAATCCCGGAGTCCCACATATCCCTCGGTCCCCCCGGGCCGGGAGAACCCGTCAAGAGAGGTTTTTCCCCGAGACCAAAAAAAGTTATCACTTCTTTCAGGCGCCCCGAAACGCACACGTTTTTTTTTTGTTTCACTATGTGGTGATTATTTATTTTTCTGTATATTCTGGTGAAGCCGCATTGCCATTCTTAAACGCAGGCAATGCTTATTCGCTGAGCAAAGCACGTACTCGTTAGTTAGTACGTCTAGATCAGTGGTGTGCAAACTTTTTTCGACTACGACCCCTTCAGTAGAGAGAAAAATTTTGACCCTAGATAAATGTCCACAAATACTATATATATTTCGCGCATTTTCCGTTTCATTGAATAAAAACGTCATTATATCCAACACATATTAATATTATTTATAATTTTAAGAAAATACTTTTTATATAGCATAAAAATCAGTAAAATGGACTTAAATGAGATGTATGAGGTTACAAGTTTTAAATATTTCTTCAATGTTCGGATCTATATCGGTAATTGCAAGTTGCTTAACATCTTCAGGGTTTAAACGCGAGCGGTATTTAGTTTTAACTACAACTAAACTTTGCTAAATCCAGTTTCAAATAAATATGTTGATGCAAATTGTATTAAAACTCTGATGGCATTTTTGCTTAAAACGAGATAGTGCTTTGCAACGGTTATCAAAAATTTTTGGCAGCACTGAGTCTTAAATTGATTCCGAAGAGTACCATTACTAATCAAATCTATCAGTTGCTCTTTCTCACAAAATTGAATAGTTGCTAGTAGCATATGTTGTAGTAAAATGGATCACGAATCCAATCAAATTCGTTTTCAGGAAAAGCTTTGATTCTTATCGAAAAATTGAAAATTTGGCGACCCCCAATAATCTTCTGGCGGCCCCCGTGGGAACCGCGACGCCTAGTTTGCACCACTGGTCTAGATTACGAGCATTGCAAAAGAAAAAGATATTATTGTTACTAGTGTTATGCGCAGTTTCTTCCAAAGTTTTCACTTCGCAAATTGAGATGCTATAAAATATTTACGCAAGGATAACCTTTTTACCGTTACTCAAACAGTCTCTTTAGGAAAGGAAGAGTCCTTTTTTGAATACTCATCTGACCTTGAATACTTGACTCATTTGAATACTCGTCACGTATAATACGTAAAGCGAATGGTACTTTTTTACCTATAAGCTAGTAGGTAATAATGCGTTTAAAGCTTTTTTAATAGTATTATTAATAGATGTATATGTCTTTAACACCCGTAGATTCTGCTAACATCAAGAGCACTAAATTATAGCATAGAAATGGTTAGAGATCATCATTTTAACGTTAAACCCCGGTAGCAACCCTAACTTCCGTTTCCATGCCGAGGTTACGCTTTCCGACTTTCACTACTCTACTTCACTTGGTCTTTGACTTCACCGGTAGTGAATCCATCGGCACGCATATCACCTTTTACGACACCAAGCCAGCACTTTTTAGGTTTACGTAGTAGTTCATCAATAGGCGGTTGCCATAAAACGTGGCCATACTAGCGAAGGCGACATTCCTGCAATTTTTTTAATTTATGCGCAATGTTACGGACATGGAGGCTGCGGCGGATTCGGAAGTTCCTGGCGCGGTTTTTCCGCATAACTCCACACATCCATCGCAGCATATTCATCCCCGTGACACGCAGTTGCTCGTGTCACTCTAACACCGGCCACATTTCACAGACGTATACAATGTATACAAATAATAGAAGAGATATTGTAAATATAAAAAGATGAGTGTACTTCGTCGTCTTTTAACTCAACAAGTTCTGCGAGTTCTTGCATATCGGCAACGTTGTAAGCTATTTCAGAGGTCGTCGCCGTAGCCTTTGGTACCCAGCTACGTGGTCTGTTTTCCTCAATCGCTATTACATGAATCATACGTTTTTTGCGTTTCCTGTTAAATCAAAGTGTTATTAGGATACGAGATACATAGAACACGGCCGGCTCAGTGGCTAGGCAAGTCCCGGTACAATCGAGTCTGTGGGCTGGAATGTTACTGAGGACAAAACATTTGTATGACGGAAACAGTTTGTTCTCGTCTAGGTATATGTGTCCGTCTTATGTATTATATTTAGTTATTCAGAATTAAAAAAAAAAATCGTTTTTTTATTTTATTCGTAGAAATGCGTGAAACTTGTATTTAGCTGATGTTCCAAACACCCATAGGTCGCCTCCGGTACTCGTAACCGCTTATTATTAAATAGACCGTCAGCCTGACTGCTGTTCCACAGCAGTAAAAACTGTCCTACGAATTAGAACAAATATAAAACATTTGTCCTAATTTGTGTGAACCTAATCCTGTGAAAATACATATAATACCAGAAAACATCTGCTATATTTTATTATACAAACATATAACACTATAATATTTGTATATGTAATTCATCATCATCATCATCTAAGCGTAGTGTCCCGGTTGCAACCTCAACTACCGTTTCGGTGCCCGGGGTCCGCTTTCCGACTCTTTCTACTCCACTTCGCACGGTCTTCAGCATCCCTGGTAGTGAGCCCATTGGCACGCATATCACCCTTTACAACGTCAAGCCAGCACTTTTTGGGTCTACCCCTCCTGCTGGGGCCCGGCGGAGGCGGCATGGCCAGACATTTGTTTCCCACGTAATCACCCGTTTGTCGTAATACGTGGCCGTACCAACGGAGCCGACACTCCTGCAATTTATCCGCAATGTCACGGACATGAAGACCGCCGCGAATGCGGGAGTTCATAACGCGGTCCTTCCGCGTCACTCCACACATCCACCGCAGCATATTCATCTCCGTGACACGCAGCTCTTGCTTGTGTCGCTCTAACACCGGCCATGTTTCACAGCCGTATAAAAGGGCAGGCCTAATGATGGTCTTATAGACCTGTCCCTTCAACTTTACCAGCATCTTGGGGTCACAAATGACACCAGTTACCTCACGCCATTTGGCCCACGCGGCAGCAATGCGTGCCTTGACGTCGCAATCGATGTCACCAGACGCGGGAAATACAGATCCCAGGTTTCACCTGTTCCGTGCGCTTGACTGTGTCGCCGCCTATGCGTACGGGTGTAGGATCTGTGGAGTTGCAGGCCAAGTACTCGGTCTTCGCCACGTTGAGTTTCAGACCGCTGTTCTCAAGCGATTCCTTCCACGCCTTCATACGTCCACCAGTCTACCCCTGTCTGAATCTGCCAGCGCGATATCATCAGCATACATGAGCAACCATGGCGGCTGCTCGTGTGAGTTTCTGATACTGTCTGACAATACGTTTAATACCACGCTGAACAGGAACGAACTAAGGACGGATCCCTGGTGCTCTCTGACAGTGACGGGTAAGGATTTTGTTTCACAACAGCGGTCCGAATTACGGAATCGGAATCGCAGTACATGTTTGTATATGTAATTAACGGTATAATTGTGAATGGACACTAAAACAATATAAAAATGTTGTTGTCCAAAGTAGTTAATGTTTCTTACTTGCGTCTACGCTTAATTTTATTCATGTGATCTGTGTCGTCATCACGTGTCACGTTCAATAGATCAGCCATCTCAGGGGCTGATTGGACGATGTTCTCCCACGATTCACGATCAACCAATGACCCGCTTAGTTTCGGTGATCTATGTAAAATAGAAAAAAAAAATAGAATATGGTTTTAGAAGACACCACATCACAATTTATTTTATTGTGATAATATTATACACGATGCTGGTAATGTGTACATTCACAATTTTTAAACACTTTTCATTTATTATAAGCACGCATAATGTTCGTGGCGTGGGTGTCACGAAAAAACTGGCACTGACGATAGTTTTTAGGAAGTATCAGAACCCAATATATTTTAAAAATGGGGTATTTAATTATAATATTTTTTATTTATATGTACATTTTTATTGTTTTTGGCTTGGCACATTGTCTACAGATATTGTGAATTGTTATAAGAGCTAATGCTAAAATACTAGAAGCAGAAATAAAGTTATTGTTTCCGAAATAACCTTGCAATGTCGATTTACGATCAGACGATCAGGAGTTGAACGAATAAAACTTTATCACTCGACCATAATAAAATATTAGATTATACAGGCTCGGGTGGTATAAAATTAATCATAAAGTCCATTATTTACCTTAAAACATAGGATTGGTTTGTGTTTGAATAAGTATGTGATCTTGTTTTCGGATCTGTGAAAAAGAAAACAAAAATTACAATAAAAATATAGACTATTTGAGGCTTAGTGTTCTCTTAGTTCAATAGACTGTAAATATAATATAAATAAGTAGTATAATATAATATAAGTAGTAAAAGAAGAATAATTTATTCTTAAACACAAAACAACAAACATTAAAAGCATCCTTAATAACTTCCATAAGACTTTTGAAAAAAACAAACGACATAAACAATTTGTATATAATATATTTCGGTGGATTACCGATAGTTACAGCATGTTTTCCAACGGTACTATTGCCATGGGACTTTCTATCATAAATGTTAGGAGATACAGTTTCTACTAGAGATGCCTCTGAAATCGACGAATTCTCCTTTCCGTAGAATAGTGTAGAAGGTATCGCGCTGGTTGAATTATAAATATTTCTTTCCTGATTTTCATTCATTTTAACAGTTAAGACGTTTTGGTTTCTTGCAGTAATATTGCTAATTCTGAAAATTAGTTTATAAAACCCAAATTAATCAGCAGTATATTTATTTTCAATGTAACCGATGGTTTATAGATATTTATAGTATTTGTCCATTTCCCAATTTATGTCTCAAACTTGCGCCTAAGAACCCGGTGACCGCTACTCCCTTAATTACTTTTGCACAACTTTTGGCAAGCCTGATAGAAGGGCCATGGACATGAGTTTATTATTTTACTGCTATTGTTCTATAAAACGAACATATTCGTATATTATACAGAAATAATCTTTCGTATAAACTTTGCATTGAAAACTTATTCAAAACCATTGTCATAATATATTTGTGGGCTTATGGAGGGTAAGAGTAAGTTATATTTAACCAAACCTGTTGTTTTCCATTGCGCTTGTAATGTAGTACTTTGTTTTTAAAGGTTTATACGTCCTTGTAGACACTTTATCATAAATTGACAAATTCGGAACTAAATGTACTGAAAAATAATATTATTTTAGTCTCAATTTTTATAAGAAACCTAATTAATTTGCCAACGGCACCACAATCGAGAATGCTAAGTCTGTGATATTATAGTGTATATTGTAATAAAAAAATTTAAATCCGGCTACAAACTACCACCTTCATTTTACAGACAAATTTCATTTTGGAGATCCATCCACATTTGAAGAAAAAAATGATGTCGACCATAGAACTACTATATTTTCATAGTGATTCGGGTCACGTGGTGTTTCAAAATGTAATAAAAAAAATTACATAGTTTTTTTCTTTTCTTAACTTTTTCAGCGCCGCTGAGTGTATGTACCCCCTTAAAGTCCATCAGAAATCACGTGAATGTAATGAAACTAATATCAATTTATTTAAAACACATCTTACAAAGCGTAATATTCAAAACTATACGAACCACTAAAATTATGTTTCATTTCCGATATTTTGCTCATAAAATTACGCCTAGAAATATTCACTGGTGCAGCTTTTTTAAAATTGTTACTTTTATTTGATGTTTCGTTTAAATAATCAATCTTTTCCCATGGTTTTTCAAATTGCGGTATACTGTATTTATTAGATGCTGGAGCATATTTTATAATTGCTGCTTTATTAGTTTGTATAAGTTGTTTATCAAGTTTTGTTAACATATTTGTTCTCGACAGCAATGGATGTTGAATGTTTGCATGAGGGTATCTGAAATTTCAATTAAAATCATTATATGTATTTTCTCTTATTTAATAGCGTTCAAATATTTTTTTTATAAATTTTAATATAATATGAATTTATTAATATGAATAAATTAAAAGCGTTCATAGTTTATATCATCATAGGGTGCAAGGGTAGGAGCAAAAAATTTAAATTGATGACCTTTAATAAAAGGTCATCAATTTAAATTTTTTTTATATCTGATCTCACTATTATATCACGAAAATCAAGTTCTGTCTGCTAGACAAATGTTTATTCTTTGCATAATATTAAAAAAGCACGCTGAAGTACCTAATCCCTTATTTAAATTAGATATATCGAGTAGAAGGAGACTCAGACCCTATAATATACTTATAACTAGAACATAATTTGCTAGTAAGCAATACTCAGTATTCAGCTCATCTCATATTTATATAACAAAGTTTATAAGATAAAGAAATTCCAATAGTAACAGTAAATTAATTTTAAATTAAAACCAGCCATGATTAAAAATGGACTATTCCAACACAGAAAATTTTATTCATATTTGAGAATATATAATATCGTCGGCTTATTGCAAGAACTCATTAACTGCAAAAATCACTAAATACGTTTTTATCTATAATAGGCTCATTTTTACATATTCTACAAAATGCAAAACACTAATTTGTAGCTGGACAATTTTAGCCGTTACGTCTTTGGCTAATCAACATAACCACTAACTAATTCCAACTAAAATGCTGTTTTCCCAAAATATTGAAATGTCACATAATGACTTCTTGCAATAAGCCGACGATATGCATACACATATACTTACGCATGCATACACACGCATGCGCACAAACGCTCGCTTGTACTCACACATAATCACTCACATTGCAAAATACATAATTTTAATTTATTCAGAATTTTTTCTACATCAATAACCACTACATCAACTGCATACAAATACATGTTAAGTAGTTAATTTAAAATGGGACAGGAAACTTGCCCCCTGGAAGGAGCGCCTTGCGCACCCCAGCGCGGGCTTCGCCACCATCGAAGCGGTGAGGCCCGTCCTGGCTGAATGGCTGGAAAGGCGCCACGGCGCCCTGACCTTCCGCCTGACGCAGGTCCTCTCGGGGCACGGTTGCTTCGGGAGGTACCTGTGTCGCATAGGGCGGGAGATGACGTCAGGGTGCCACCACTGTGGCGCGGGCGACGAGGAGGACACGGTGAACCACACTGTCGCCGTGTGCCCCGCGTGGCGCGAGGAACGCCGCGCCCTCGTCGCCCAAATCGGCGTGGACCTGTCGCTCCCGGCCCTGGTTCTGGCCATGGTCGGGGGCGATCCTGGATGGACGGCCGTCGCCTCCTTCTGCGAGGCAGTCATGTCCGCAAAGGAGGCGGCGGAGCGGGAGCGGGAGTCGACCACCACACTCCCCTCCCGCCAACGCAGGCCACGTCGGCGGCGCCGGAGGGCAAATAACGACCTCCGGCCGCCGTAAAAGCGGCTGCGGGCGGCCCCTCGGGGGAGGATCCGCCGCCCGCACTATTGCCGCGAGGGTGAGGGCTGCGTGCTGTTCCGCGGCCCCCCTCAACTCCTAGAGTTGTTAGGAGAGCGCCGGGGGGACGAAACCCTAACCCCCTGGCGCCAACAGTTTAGAAGGGGCCCGCCTCAAGACAAAGGGCGGGCCGGCGGCGGCCCGGGCCACGAGATCGGCAGGCCATATATCCGTGGGCCCGGGCGTAGGCGATAGGAGAACAGCGGGGTTTTTTAGTGGGTAGTCGGATGGCCATAATCTTTCCCGGAGTCCCACATATTCCTCGGTCCCCCCGGGCCGGGGGAACCCGTCAAGAGAGGTTTTTCCTCGAGACCAAAAAAAAAAAGGAAACTTGCCCCAGAGGTTCAGTTTCTTTATCTAGTTCTGGAGCAAGTGAAATCAATTATTTTATCTACTTTTAGTTATTTTATAAATTTATTTAGTAGTATTTAAGTTTCACCCATGTAATTATTGAACCACTTGATTGACATCCGCCTGCATATATATAAATTTATAACATTACTGTATTATTATTAACAATAATAATCAATTTATACTCGTTATATGAAGAATATATGTTTGTACAATACAACTGGTGGTTCGTAAGTAACCTTACGATCTGTTTGGGGTACGATCCTCACAGGAGACAACAAATTTATATTATGCAAGTATTGTTCTACTCTAGTCGTACGTGTCTATTGTTATATATTAAGTTAGTAAAAAAAACTTGAGATAATTTCACCTAGTGCACGGAATGAGATTAAAGAATATTTCGCACTTCTTTAATATAATGTGCCAAAAAATGGATTATTCATTTCGTATTAAAAAGTAAGCTTACAAAATTAATGTTTAATATAAAAACGGTAACAATTCGATTATGCCGTATTCTGTTATTGTAAATGTAAACTGTATAATTATAAACATAAAATTGTTCCTAAATATGTATGTTATCCGTGCAGAGGCAGAGAAAGAATACTAACCTCTGCGGCCGGGGTCGGCCGCAGAGGTCGTAAAAGGCGACAAAACAACCCACCCCTAGCTACATGGTAGAGCCTCAAGCCCGTCTGGATGGCGACCACCTTTGGTCTTAAGTATGCTGCCATAATAACCTTAGTGACCCAAGTTCCTGTACCTTTATGTACCCCACTGGTGTTGCAAACACCCATAGGCGACAGTAACTGCTAAATTCTAAGCGGGCCGTCAGTCTGTCTGCTGTCCTATAGCAATAAAAAATGTTATTAAATTTGTACTTATTTGTAATATAGAAAACTTCGTACTTGTAAAATATTGAACTAGTTGATGCAGGATATAAATAAATATGTTTCTTAAAATTAATACGACTGTTTGCATTATGTTTCTGCTTTTTCCATGGCTTACGTTTCACAGTACTGTGAGCCAACATGGGATAAGTTAATCTGTAAAAAATTACGTTTTGTAATTAAATAAAATGATTTAACGCGCTAATTGTTTTATTACCCTCATTTAGTTATTTATCCTTAATAAATATAATAATAACATGAATAGCCAATACTTTACATAAATTAAATGCTACGACGTAAAAAGTTGGTTAAGTACGTGGGTAACAAATGTTTATCCATGCCGCCACTGGTGGGTAGGAGGGACTTAAAAAGTACTGGCTTAACGTCGTAAAATGTGATATGCGTGCCAATCGGACTCAATACCAAGGCTGCCGAAGACAGAACGAAATGGAGAAGAAATAAGTCTGAAAGATGACCCTTTGCACTAAAGCGGATGTTTTGGTTGCAACCAGAACTTAACGTTTAAATGATGATGAATATTTAATTTATGTTTTTTATGATGGCTTTAGCTTGTAGTAACTGATTCTAACACGCCCGTTATATAGAGTTTAGAGTTTCAGCTGACTTTGCAGGCTGATAAAATAAAAAATATTTAGTTTACAATTAAACCGTAAGATACAACTATTATATAATGGTGTAATACGATTAGAAATAATACCTTTTATCTGGTGTTACAGGTGTTACAGAATATATCATATTTTCAGCAGAATCCCTGAAACCTTTCGACATCTTGTGTCCATTTATTGAATATTGTACTAAAGGCAATATATTCGTGTCGTAATTCATTTCTGACCTGGTAATTTAAATTAATTAAAGACCTATTTAATATGATTTTAACAACAATATATAAAATGTGAAATGATATAATCAGTGGTTGATTAATTTAAAATATAATTTGCCGAAAACTGGCCATGTTGTCGTGCCTAGTAATAATACTTTCTGGAATTTTCTACTTTCACCATCCCTTTATGTTTCGAAGAAGGATAATAAAGGATGAGTATTTTTGCTAGTTCACAGGTATCAAAGGTAGAGTACCATTTGATTTTTCTATTCAGGGCTAAACAGTCAGCAGTCACTCATTGCAAAAAATCAAATATAACTACTTTTTATAGCAGAAGTTCAGCGGACATACTAATGGCCTGCCTGATAATAAGTGTTCACCATCACCTATGAATGTTGTAATACCAGACACACGAGTACGCTGCTGAACTCGAAGAAAATTTACAATATCTTTCTTGAACAACTATATATTATCTAAATACAAATTGCAATAGAAACTTTCTAGAGAACTGTAGCAAAAAGGATGGACAAACGATGGCTGGGACTATATTTTAACATCCTTTTTTGTCAAGGAAAAAAACTCTTTTCTGAGTCCTCCCAATCGCAGGGGTTTCGAAGGGTATGTGGAACTTCGTAAGATAACCCACAAATCCCCTACTGTTCATTTATCGCCTAGTGCTTAGGCCGACGGACAAATGGCCTGCCGATCTCGTGGTCCAGGCCGGCACCGGCCTCTTAGGACCTTTTCCACAGGCTGAGAATTTCGTCCCCCAACGCTTTATTAGTTATAAAACTTATCTTTTTTATATTTGTGTACTTAAAAAACAAATTGTCGCGAATCTGCCAGAACGGAAAGGGCAGTTGGTTCAACGGAAATAAAATGATAAAAAGAACAAACTGACAAAAATAAAATCTTACATATATAGATTATTATAATACATGCTACAAAACTTTCTCGAACAACATGTAGTTTAAAATTTTACTCGTGCTGTGTCTATTATATCATGGTTTAAAAAATCACGTGGGTAATCATGATTGGATACACGGCCTGAACTCCACTGAGATCTATTAAAAACGATAATTGGGGGATCATTTGGTTTGGTGCCCTTCTGTGAGACTTTCTTATGTCCTGCACTAGCTGTTTTGTATAAAAGGGTAAAATGAATTCACTTTGAAAAAATGTAGTCTTAAATATTTACGGTAAGTATGGTTTTCTTCGGTTCTCTTGAAATTTTTGACTATTTCGTGAATTGCAGTTCATGAATTGTGTTTGTTTAAAGAAAAATGCAATTTACAAAATAGAATACATTTGAAATATGAATACTATCGTGTTTATGGTAATAAGAGAAACAAGTCATACCCAGGCGTAACATCATATACGAGTTCAAATAGTTTTTCGTCATCAATATCTCTTTCTACATTATCACCCGGGAGAAAACTAGCAGACACATTCACTATAGGCATTTCCAGAACAATTTCGTCTTCTTCAGGGGTTGATTCTTTCAAGGTGGTTTTTAGAGAGTCATTTTCTTTGTCAGGAATCACATTTGGTTCACTGTTTAAGATTTAAAATGTTTAAAATTTTTTATTAAAAGAAACATTTTACGGTCAAAATAAGATGATATTAAGATCCATCACAAGGTACCTATATATATATGATAATATATATCGTAGGAGTCCGGCAGCGGCTCCAAATAACGCCGGACCGGTCGTTAGTCCCTTCGAAACAATTATATAGTTGATGTAGTTGGATTTTTTATTTTGCGTAGCAGAGTTATATCAGTAATTTGTAATGTCAGTAAAAGTCTAGTCAAAATCACTTATTCCCTTTCGGTCAACAAACTATCTAAGACAATTACCTACACTAGGCCTTTGTTAAAGGGTTTCTTTTACAAAGAAACAATTGACGAACACACCCAGAATAGAACCAACTTATTTGTAATATATATATTTTTTCCCGTTTGGGAATCGAGTCCACAGACACCACCGTACCAAACCACTTGCGTATCAATTGAGCTCGTCTAACACAGATTTAAGAAAGAAATTCGTTTTATTACATCCTTTTTATGAAAGGCTATTAATAAATAATTTCATTCGTCTTTAATACAATAAGTCATAAATAATAATAAAAATTACTATTCTCATGCAGGCTTGAAACCTTCCGCGGATGCACAAGTTTATTTGGGATCTCGTAAATCTATTATTTTTGCGACATTTTGTGGTATGAATATTAGGCATCTCGCATCAAATGGTAGGTCAAATAACCCACACGATAGGAATACATGTCTTGACATTGAAATATTATTTAGATTTCCTATATCATATACTTCTAACTTTTTTTTATCGCTGCGGTCTGACTGTTACATTTTGACTAAGCCAAAACCGCTGAACCAATTTTCTTGAATTTTGGTATCGGGATATATTAGTCTTTGGAGAAGGACACAGGCAATTTTTTTTAAATTATTTTTTTTTATTGCTGTAGTACACCAGACAGGCTGATAGCCTGCTTAGAATTTAGTAGTTACCGTCGCCTATAGGTGTTTGCAACGCCAGTGGCATCGGGAAGACGCTGCTGTCTCATAAGGGTACAGGAACTTGGGTCACTAATGCTGGAACACAACACAAGGTTATTATGGCGGCATACTTAAGACCAAAGGTGGTCGCCATCCCGACGGGCTTGAGGCCCTACCACGTAGGTAGGTGGGTTGTTTTGTCGCCTTTTACGACAGGCCAACCCTGGCAGCAGAGGTTAGTATTATTCCTCCGCCCCTGCACGGATAACTAAAATGTTATACCTTATATCACTTTATTAATCTCAGGCAATTTAGGTTTCAGAATGTGAGGATGAAACTTCATTCAAACTCAGATACTTCAGATAATATGTGTACTCCCTCATGAATAGGTATGTTAAAATTGATCTAAATAAACGAAATACTACTCATCACGATATTTCTAAAACTGTACACCCGATTGTAGACTAAAATAAAATAAGTAAAATATATAATTTTAATAGCAGTTTGCCGGGTCAGCAAGTATTGATATTCGCAATTCAAGATGTTCACAGCCTAACAAGAGAGAAAGGCTCATTTAACTCACGAGCTTCCAGAATCTCGTTCCGTAGTTTGCAAGGTGTAATATTTGGTATTATCTGAATACTTCTGGTGAATGAGATCATCGGGCAAGGGACCCCAATAACCACCGAACGTTTCACCCATTTCGAATACTATTAATTGATTAGGACTCTCAGCACAAGTATCCGATATATGATCGTACGATATTAGCTCGGAAACAAGTATCATACTAAATCCAGATTCAATTCTGAAACATAAAACATCCTGTAAAAGTATCTGCTACGTATTTCTTGACATTATGCCTAAATAAACTTTTTTTATACCAGTTCACCTACTAGATCATACCCGAAAAATCGTTTACGAATGTAACCGATCCCGAAAATCAAAATTGAGTGACTGAGAGCAGTTAGTGCTCCAAATACTCGAATACAAATATCGAACTTCTAAACTATTCTTTCCCATTTTTTTCAATATAGAAGCTTTTATGGAGGTAAAAGTATAATTTAGTGACATTTCAGCAAACACCAGGCATGAGTAAATTATATTAATTATTAAAAATTATAACAAACCTTACGCTTATATGGCATGTATAGGGCAAATCCAATTTCGTGAACTGCAGTATTTCTGAATTGGCTCCAGTGACATGCCGGCCAACAAACACTGAAGGTACTACTTGTCGCCGACAATATTCTGACATATCTTTATGATACACCAAAACAGGGGTAATTTTTGAACTAAATTTAGGAATTATGAAAATAATCAGGATTATAATCAGTTTAAAATACATTCTAATGCATGTTATAACGAAATTGCCGTCAATTGCTCTTCTGAGTACACAAAACGAGGATAACCTAAGTAATCATAGCCCTCTAGACTATAGATAGATAGCTAGATAACACTTTATTGTAAACCAATTTTACAAAAACAATGAAACTTATTTACATAATCAATATGTACTTGACTTACTTGACTATCTCAGTTGTCAAAACTATATTACTTACATAGTTATATCTAAGTATACTATTATTATAAAGAGGAAAGATTTGTATCTATGTATGTTTGTTACGAATTAACGCAAAACTACTGGACCGGTTTCAAAAATTATTTCAGTAATTCAGAGTATATTTATTTTATTGATGTTTAAAAAAATTAAGAAGCCCCCATTCGTTCCTAAGTTCCAAAATGTAATGATCATAGTGAGAACATACGCAGTATCATTTAAATGTGATCTCATCATAATGATCTATAAACAGAAGATCAACATTTGGTTTCCAACATTATCCATGGCTTTTACATGCTTCATTTACCTGGGGTACCTTATTGCGTATTCTTCTTATCTTTTTGTGTCAATGCCCTTTTGTGGTAATTCTTTATTAAGAAAAAGATGCCCACAAGTGTGAAGAGTTACAAGAAAATAAAGCGCACATCTAGCTGTCGCATTTTAGGAAGCCCTAACTACAACTATGCTTCTTTGGTGGGGACCACATGGCCAGATCAGCTTGAATCATCATCATTTCAGCACTTGATACATTTTTATTCTTATTTTAAAACCAAAACAGTAAAATGTTTATTTTTTAAAATACGTTGGTATAACATTTTAGTTATCGATCGCAACAACTCAAATTAAATATATCGTCAAAGCACAATATGGAATAATGTTTCTCAACGCGAACAACGATAGGGGTCGCGTGACCCGCACTAGATTGACGTCAAAGTATTTAAAAAAATGAACGCAGGCGCGCGTAACCTCAATATAAGTAATTAGAATATAGTATAAAGCTAGGGTCGAATTTACGAATCGATTCCATTAGCACAAACTTTTAACTTGTATAAGTTTGTACTTATACGTATACTCTATAAGTTAAAATAGGAAATAAATAAATATTAAACGTATATAAATTTAAATTAGGTACAGATTATGTAAAGCAGGAATTTTGGGTTTCAAAATGTAAGGTTTAGCAGACAAACGCTCCGGACGTGACTTATCGCTCCCGATCTTGGTTCCAGCTATGGTCGGGAACGAGCCCGGATGGATCGCCGTCGCCTCCTTCTGCGACCAGTTATGTCCGGGAAGGAGACAGCAGAGCAAGAACGAAAAAACCAGCTCTCCTCCAGCCAACAAAGGCCTAGATGACGGCGCCGTAGGGCGCCTTATCAAACGATCTTCGGCCGCGGGTAATCCCTCGGGGGAGAATCCATCTTCCAGGCAGTAGGCGATAGAAGGACAGCGGGGTTTTTAGCGGGTAGTCGGACGTCGACCATCTTTAATCTTTTACACATCCCCTGAATCGGGGAACTCGTCAAATGCAATTTATTCTGGAAAAAGAAAAAAAAGCAGACAAACACTAATTAACGTTACAAGCAAAATTGTATTGTAGTCAGCGAAAATTTGTAAAAACCCATAAATTAATTATTGAAGATATATTTACTTGAAACGTTTTAATTAAAAAACAAGGAATACTTTAAATGCAATCCCGACCATTTATTATTAAGCTTAAATATAAATAAGCTCTCCTGGCTCGTTGCGCAGTTAATAGTGCAAGAGCCTATGCTACGCAGAAACAATTCGGCCACACAGTGTATGGAATATTAATATATTCTATTGGCTTTATTTTCCAAAATGAGAATCTCAGGTTGACATTTTGCGACTGTTTTGTTTCAACGCCTTCTCCTCTAGGCTTTTTACATGTGGATCATAAAAGTGTAAGCATAACCTATTATACGTGCATCGGTCCTTAAATAATATGTTTATTATGTTTCCAATGAGTGTTGACATGAGGAAAAACCCAATATCAGATGAGTAATAATCGGATGGACGCATGACGTATTACGGCTTTACATAATGCAAATAGATTATAACAAAGCTCTAGCGCCCACTGTTTTTAATGATAATTGAAGAAGTTTTGTACCAAGTAAGTTGTTTTTTCAGCGGGTATCAAACTTATGTTTGGTGAATTGCAAAACAAGTAGCAGATCGTAGCAAATTCGAAAAAAAACATCGCTTACTTTACTTTAATTCGTTATTTGCCGAACTAATTGCCTAGTATATTAACTGCAGTTTACAATAACTCACAAGTACCTACGAAGTCTATTAACTACGAGGCATGCCGTATAAGTTTTAGAATGCCGTATTAGTTTGAAGAAAAAAACACAATTAAAACCTTAAAGTACTTTTTATTGTTTTTCAAAGTATTCACCACGTAGCTTAATACACTTTTCCATTCGCTCAAACCAGTTATTATAACATTTATTCCACTCTGAAGTGGGGGTGTTCAAAATGGCTGACTTGAAAGCGTCGACTGCTTCTTCTCTAGACTGGAACCTTTGACCACGAAGACTTTTCTTAATTTTAGGAACTGTAAAGAAATCATTAGGGCTTAGGTCAGGACTGTATGGAGGATGGTCAAGAATTTCTACTTTTTCCTGCTTCAAATACTCAATCGTTTGACAAGCGCTGTGTGAGCTTGCGTTGACGTGGTGCAGGATGATGCGTCGCTTTGAATGATGTCGTAGACGTGATTTGACTCTTCTCGGTTGAACCTATGGAGAGTTTTCTTACACAATCTGACGCGGGCGGCCTTGTGATCGTCGGAAAGCAGATGCGGTATCCAACTGCAAACTAGCTTTCTCACACCAAGCGCTTCATGCAAGATCTTCTGAATGGTTGTCCCTGAGATGCCTAATAGAGCCTCTATCTCTCGATACGTCACATGACGATCTTCGAGAATTAACTGTCTCAGAGCAATATATGATGTTATCTTCAGTGAAGGCAGATTTTGGGCGTCCTTCGCGAGATTTGTCACTAACACTAGTATGTCCACGCTGGAATTCTAAATACCAGCGTTCGACAGTCCGCAGACATGGGGCTTCATCACTGAACACATGTTAGCTCTTCAAAACACTGAAGCCCTGTCAGGCCTCTTCTAAAGTTGTAGAAAATTATTGCACGAACATTCTCCTTACAAAGATTCATTTTCGTACGTGACCTTCGAATATAGAACAATTCCAAATTCAAAATTGCCGGGAAATATGGAAACGACAGAACTTAAAGGGCATGCTTATTAGTCTATCAAGTGGTGAAAGTGTGTATGAGCCTGTAACATCTATATTAAGACGCAGTCTTCCGCAAAATGGACTAACTTCTACTTCATGAATGCTTTGTATTTTGTATTAAGTAGTGCATAACGTGAGAGAGGAGAAAAGACGATTCGTTGTGACTGGGTATAGAGTATATACATATATAGTGATTTTTTATGACTAGAAGCGTAATTACGACGATGTATTCAAACACTCCCTCGTTTTTTACGCTGTAGTTTTATAGACACCATCTATATAACAGACGATTGTCAGTGTCACATATGTCAAAAAATTTAATGCAGTCAGTAAAAAATCCAGGTTTACTTACCCTGTCATTCATTGGTTCATTGCACTGATTTTGCAGTGTCTAAAGCATTAGAACCAAGAATAAAATAAAGAAGAAAAAAAGGATTACTTTTTAACCTCTAAATTATCTAAAATAAGGATTCACGACAATACCATATGTAAGTGTGGTGCGGAATAGCTGAGGGTACACTTCACCATATTTTCTTTGAATGTCTTAAACTTGTTGTCCCCCTATATGATATTCTACTTATAGAGTTCCCGCGCCCTGTCAATGTGAATTTTCTCCAAACCCTAAATGAAATGTAGTTGTATATATTCTAAGTAAATTTTTAAAGCTTATTATTATTTATTTATAAGGTAGTTACTATCGACACGCTATATATGATGGCCGTTTTGACGTTTGTCCACTCCATGAAGTTTCGTATTAATTAGTATAATTACATTTGAAGGAGCAAATTCCTGTTCTTTAATGTCAATAACTGCACGTCGCTATGCACAATATGACAATAAAGAACAGCAATTTGCTCCTTCAAAATAAATGTAGTTACTAATTAATACGAAACTTCATGAGTGGACAAACAACAAAACGGCCATCATAGCGTGCCGGTAGTTTAGTAGTTTAAGCGTTTAAATATGCTTTTTGCGTAGTCCCCAGGTTCTCAGAATTTTGAATTTACCGGCTAAATTTTCTTTCTCTCCGTTTATAATCTGTCACTTTCTAACACTACGACACTGGCAAAATCAATGCCAAAAGCGTTGGGACTAAATGAAGAAGTAAAGTATTAACTAGGGATGTTCATTTAAAATATACATCGATGTTTTTTGCGATGTATCAATCAGAGCGGTTCAATCGATGGTTTCGATATATCGAAATGAAACATCGATGTTTTCGATGCATCGATAAAAAAAATTAAGAACAAGTATAATATGTGGAAATAAATTCTATTCTAATATCTATCAAAACAAAGGCCAGAATAGAATTTCTATATTATTATAATATCATTCATCAGAATAAGATAGAAATATATGAAATCAGATAAATATCCACCATCAATAAACATAATTTAAAATTTTGACTTGCAATGAACTATGAAGTAAAAGAGCGGTTGACCATAACTTTAATCTATAAGTACCGACCATAGATTATAGTCTATTGTCTATATAATAGGCAAAGGAATATTGTGAAAATTATTAAAAATTATTACTGAACTAATGAACTGTGAAAAAATTATTACTGAAAATTTTAAAAATAAACCGTGAGATCAATAATTATTATGGAGATATTTATTCGATATATCGATTGAAATACATCGATATATCGTAAAATATCGACTACTACAACTGATGCATCGAAATGTTATGATACATCGAAAGGTAAATATCGATGTTTTAGATGCATTGACGTATATTGAGCATCTCTTCTCTTCCCTAGTACTAACCTAACCTCTACTGAACTCTAAATTATGTATGCCAAGCAAAGTCGATGTCATTGGGAAAAAAAGGCGGGAAGGCAAAGTGTAAAGGCGCGCTTTAGAAATATTTTTATTTAATATATAATATATAATAATTTAATTTAATACAATCGTTGCAATTTTTATTAATTTTAAAGTTAGGGCATCATGCCCAAAAAGAAAAAACGTCCCTTAACTGGGACCTCTGGTGATTGGGCGGATGAAGCGTCCGATGGCAGCAGCGATTCTAACGAGACAGAAATTTCAGAAAAAGATAAGTTTAAGCCATATTATGTTAGTGATTACACGAGACGGTATCCCGAGGATTCACCTCTAGTTGACTTTGTGGTGTTCCTGGAGTCTGCGGACGAGGGAAAACCCATAGGTTCTAAGGATATTATTTCCTTAGCTAGCCACCTAAAACGATATGTTAAAGGAATTAAATACCTCCAATCAATGAATAAGTACAAGATAGGAGTACACTTTGATAAGTCTCATTTGGCAAATGCTTTCTTGAGCAATAAGACTTTTCTTCAGGATTATAAGTTCCGGGCGAGCATCCCAGCCTTTAGCACAGAAATATCAGGAGTAATTAGAAACGTTCCCCTAAATTTATCTAACTTTAAAATTTTTACTTTATTGTCAAGTCAGAGGAAGATAATTTGCGTACGTCGCATTATGAGAAGGATTAATACAAATTCAGGATTCGTTTTGGAGCCTACAGGCACTATAGTCATTACCTTTGCATCGTCTATATTACCAGAATTTGTAGATATTCATGGATGGCGATTTCCTTTACTAACGTACATACCTCCAGTGAAACAATGTTTTAAATGCCTCCGATACGGTCATATGGCTAAATTCTGTAAAAATTCTATCAGATGCTCAATATGTTCTGGGCCTCATACTTACAAAGAGTGCACCCTTTCAACTGATAAAGCAGTATGTGTACATTGTAAAGGTCCACATGTTAGTGTTTCGGGGAGCTGCCCAATTAAAAAAAAAATGATTGCAGAAAGTAAAGATTTGGCAGAAAAAAGAAAATTTAGTGACCTTTTTAACGAGAAATCTTTTCCTTCATTACCATCTAAATCTAAGCCAGAACAGTTCCTTTCATTAATTAATTCTGTTGATATAATGGATCTTATTACAAAGTCAATTGTTAAAATAATAACAGAAAATAAAACTAATAATAAATCAATTTCATCTCAGTTTATTAAAGATGTTCTCATGGATATTTTCAAAAATACTAAATAATTATCTAAATGGATTGTTTAAGAATCACACAATGGAATGCTCAGAGTTTGATAAGTAATCGTTATTTATTTACACAGTTTTTATATGAGAATGAAATACATGTTGCTCTTGTTTGTGAGACTTGGTTACAAGCACATCATAACTTTTCTATTAATGGATACAATATAGCTCGTTTGGATTCTGGTAATAGTCATAATGGTGTTGCTATTTTCATTCACAATACATTAAGTTATCGCATGCTTGATACATTTTATGATGACTCTTTACAAAATATTGCCATACAGTTAAATTTTGCTAATATAAAAATTACATTAGTATCATTTTACAGCCCCAAGCAATGTTCTCCACCTTTTAGTAAAGTTAAACTAGATAATTTATTCAATAGCCTTTCGGAACCAATGATTATTGCAGGAGATTTCAATGCTTTAAATACAGTGTGGGGTTGCGACTCTACAGATGCAAGAGGAAATGATGTACTACAATGTGTAGATGATTTGGGTCTTGTCATTCTAAATAATGGTGACAAGACAACAGTAGGGTCTCATACATGGCGTCAAAATGCTCTTGATTTAACAATAGTTTCCCCATCTTTATCCCTTTCTTCAGAGTGGTATGTTGGTGATGATTCTTTAGGCAGTTATCATTTCCCTGTAATATCAAAATACTATTTTAAAAATTCAAATTTTAATATCTCAAATAATAATAAAAAAATTTCCTCTAATAATCGTCTACTAAACTGGACTAATTATACCAAACATATTCATGATTTATTGCATAGCTGTCAGTTTAATTATAGTGATCCCCTGAAAGGTTATAGTCATCTTATACTTTTATTTAAAAATGCTATCACACAGTGTCATCCCTTTCAACAACATTCTTGTAATTTTACTGCTTCTTCGAGAAAGCAAAGAAAATTAGCTCTGCCATGGTGGAGTGAAAAGTGTAATGATGCAGTTGCTAGTTCCAAGGCAGCTTACATTAAATTCAAAAATGATCCAACTGAGTCAAATTATATAAACTTTAAGAGAATGCAGGCAAATAAAAAGTTAGTTTTAAAAACAGAAAGAAATTTAAGCTGGATTAAATTTTGTGAATCAATAAATAGAAATACGCCATTGACTTTGATTTGGAACAAAATTAGAAAATTCAATAAAACCTACATTCCTCCTGTGAATACCAAACATACTGATCTTAAGTGGGCTTATGAAATCCTAAACAAATTTACACCAGATACAGTCGAACTTCCTGTAAAAACCTCTTCAGTCTATGTTGCAGACATAGACTTTCTCACTAAGCCCTTTACAATTAATGAATTTAATGCTGCATGTGACTCGAGGAAAGATACTACCAGTGGTTTAGATGGCCTTTCTTACAAAGTATTGAAAAAATTGAAAACGTGTTGCAGGAATGTTGTTTTAAATATTTTTAATTTATTATGGGATAAGTCTCTTATACCAGATGATTGGAAAATTGATATTATTGTTCCTGTTTTGAAACCAGAAAAAGACCCTCAACTTTCAGACTCTTATAGACCTATCACACTAACATCATGTATGGGTAAGATCTTTGAACAAATGTTGAAGTCACGTCTTGAATTTTACATTGAAAGTAATCATTTATTACCTTCAAACCAGTTAGGTTTTAGAAGAGGTAAATCAGCTAGGGAAAGTATTACACATCTTCATCTAGATATTTATAATTCCATTAAAAATAAAGAAGTCTTGATAGGTATCTTCTTTGATATTGTGGGCGCTTTCAATAATGTTAATCATCACATTCTTGCATCTGAGTTGGGGTCTATTGGTATACCTGGGAAATTAATTAATTGGATTTTTAATTTCTTACATCATAGAGAAGTCTTTGTTAAAATAAATTCATGTGGTGACTTGATCGGACCAAGATATTCTCACAAGGGCGTCTGTCAAGGTGGTATCCTTAGCCCTTTGATTTTTATTTTGTATATTTATAAGCTTAATTCAATTCTAGGTCCATCTATCTCCAATTTACAATATGCTGATGATTTAGTTATTTATATATCAGGAACAAATGTAAAATTGCTTGTAGAGACTCTTAATAACTGTTTGAAAAACCTTAATTCATACTTTTCTTATCTAAACCTTGACATAAGCACAGACAAGAGTAAGGTTGTATTATTTAATAAATTTAGACCCTTTAATGTAAAATTGTATTATAACAAGATTCTCTTACCTATAGCTAATAATGTTAAATTTCTTGGTGTTACTTTTTCTAAAAATCTTTCATGGACAAGCTATGTGGATTCCATTGTTTGTAAGGCATCCAAAGCTTTCAATATTTTAAAAGCTATAGCTAGGACATACTGGGGTGCAGATCCTAAAATATTACTAATGTTATATAAATCTCTTGTTCGTAGCCATTTCGAATATGCATTTATGTGTTTTGGGTCAAGCAAAAGGCACTGTCAAAAACTTGAAGTGTTACAGAATAATAACTTAAGACTTATTACTGGAGCCATGAGGACATCTCCAATTATTTCTCTTCAATCGGAATGTAATATACTTCCTTTATCTCTAAGATTTAAATATCTTAAGAATCGCTTTCTAATTAAATTATATTCAATGTTGGATCATCCGTTATTCAAAAAAATCCTTCATTATTATAATTGCTTTCATCCTATAAATGATTCAGCTCCTTATATTTTTAAAGATTTCTCAGAAATAATACAATTAGGTCAGGATTATAATATATATCGAGCAAATGCTAACTGGCCCTGCTATAGAGGTTCATATAAAAGTAAATTTGCAGAAATTAATGTTATCATACAGAATAAAATGAAATGTAAAGAAGAAGTGTATGAGCAGATTAATAGATATCCTAATCATATTGCCATATTCACTGATGGGTCCAAAAGAAATAACAATGTATCTTGTGCATTTTACATACCTCACATGAAAATTGGACATGGAATAAAGTTACCAGCGTATGTTAGTATTTATACAGCTGAATGTCTGGCAGTACTGTTTGCCCTTCAGTATGTACAGCAAAAGCACCATAAAGGAACCTCTGATTGGTTGATTATATCAGATTCTATGAGTGTATTAACGGCGATCAATAATTGTAAGCTGAGCACTAGTGTTAATTATATAATTTATGAAATTAAAAGACTGTGGACGATTCTTACAGAAGATAACATTAATATTGTATTTTTGTGGACTCCTTCTCATATTGGAGTAATTGGAAACGAGCACGCGGATTACTTAGCCAGGGCTATCACAGATAACGAGACGAGTGACATTATCGCCTATCCTGGTATTGCCATCCCTTACACCGACTCTTATATCATTTTGAAGCAAAAAATTAAAGAAGACTGGGCCAATTATAAAAACGAAATAATCAATACTGGAAAAGGGCAATGGTACTTTTCTATTGTTAATTCTACCAATCCTGTTACACCTTGGTTTGTGAAACCCGATATTTACATGGGACGAAAATTTTACTCAACTATTTGCAGATTAAGGCTTGGTCATTGTAAAGTTAATGCTGTATTGGCTAGAATGAAAATTGTTTCGTCATCTATTTGCAATTATTGTAATTCTGAAAATCAAACTCTGGATCATATATTCTTCAAATGTACTTATTTTGCGGTGGCTAGATTAATACTGGTAGATTCCCTCCTCCATATTTATAAAAACCCTGGAGAAATCCCGCGCTCCATCCAGGATCTACTTAAAAACTCGGATACCTATTCTATTCTTTACAAATTTGTGACAACGTCTGGAATTGAACTTTGAAGGATTATGACATGAAGATGTAACTATAAGGATATGAAATGGATTGGGAAAGTTCTTAGACAAGTGACATGGCTTAGGCCTATTTGATTACACGATTACTGGGTTTGAAATACATTTGACATGGCTTCGGCCTTTAATATAAATTAAAAAGCTGCAACTTTGAACTTTGAATACTTATGACATGGCATATGCCAACAAATTTCTGGAAATGATTACAATTGACAAGGCTGTATGGACCAAGTCCTTTGCCTGCCAGATTGGCAAATTAAAACAACAACAACAATATGTATGCCAAACTAAAAACAAATGTTGTAATTTAATGATTAAAGTCTAACATAAAATATTTATTACATAATGACCCTTGCTGACTACGTTGCATCACTGGCGCAAAATCCCTATTTCGGTGCCGGATTCGGTCTATTTGGAGTCGGTGCTGGAGCTGCTATACTACGAAAAGGTTTCCAGACTTCGGTGCTCTTATTTAGGCGGCATTGTATGATAACTCTGGAGGTTGCGTGTCGAGATAAATCGTATCAGTGGTTACTTCAATGGATCACGAAAAAAGGAGCCAGAAAAACCCAGCATTTAAGTGTAGAGACTTCTTTTTTACAAAAAGATACTGGCCAGATTAAAACTAAATATGACTTTATACCTAGCGTGGGGCAGCATTTTTTCAGGTTCTGTACTACATAATGACAAATATAATTCTATTGTTAATATATTTACTCATAATTTTGATTCTTCATCCACCTAGGTATAACGGTACATGGATTAAAGTTGATCGTACTAGAGAGCAGCAAACACTTGATCTGCACATGGGTATTCCTTGGGAAACAGTAACACTAACTGCTTTTGGACGAAATAAACAATTATACTATACGATTTTGGAAGAAGGTATTTGTTCTCAATGTTTAATAAAGTTTTATTACTTATATACCTATCCTAAAACTGATCATAGTGGTATCACACTGAGAGCAATTTAGAGGTTACGGGTTCAAATCCCATGATGACCACTTAGGTAGGTTTCTTACTCAATGTGTAAATTATAACATAATTTCCATGTACTGAGAGCTAAAGAAGTAATTGTGAAGAAACCTGCATGCCAAGATCTCTGGTATGTCTAACACTTTCACCTTGGACAAGTGTGAGGGTATAATGCCCATTCCTTCAAAGGGGTTAAACCCGTCAGTAGGAGATAATGGCCTCTTATTATTATCAATCCAATTAGTATTATGGCAACCACCCCAACTTAGTGCTCTATGTTCATGTGAATAAAATAAAAAATTATATTATTTACACAATAGAGAAAGAGTAATGGATTGCTAATTTTTTTCAATGAATGAAACCACAACAAGAGCAATAATAAAAAATTAAGATTCCATTGTTAAAAGTGTGGCAGCTGGAATTTGCATATTTAGTTTCTTTAAAATTTCTTTGTTTTATTTTAAAAATGCTACTGAATTCAACACATATTGGGAGTTATTTCGTTTTACTTGCAAAATCGGAGATTTCATTTTACACGGTTTTGTGGGGACACCTATCTTTCATGTAAATTGAGGGATAGGTGTAATTAATGTAAGCATGTGAAGGGCCATCAAGTGTATTATAATGTTTTAGTTTGGAAAATATTTAACTAAGAATTACTTAATTCTAGTATATAACAGTACCTGAGTGTATTTAAGATAGTTATTATGTATTGGGGATAATCCATAACAGATGGTATGAATTACTGTAGCTTAGTCTCACTTGGCAATACTTTGACTGATTTTGTAACCATCCTTATTATATCTTGGTGAATTTTCAGCTAGGACTATGGCGTTGAAGCAACATGAAGGAATGACATTAATGTACACAGCAATGGGTTCAGAATGGCGTCAATTTGGTCACCCGCGACGGAGACGACCTCTGCATAGTGTGGTGCTCAAAGCGGGCTTAGGCGAGCGTATATTGACTGATTGTTTAGACTTCATCAATAATCCCCAATGGTATATTGAACGAGGAATACCATACAGAAGAGGTAAATATATGTCTATGTAAAGTAAATAATTTACTGAAACTTGGAACCCACACACACAGGTCCTGGACTTAGGTAGTTTTTTTTATAATTTTTACCACATACATAAAAAGACATACTAGCTGGTTGAACAAACATTGTTCTATCATATAAAAAAAATTGCAGGGGCTAAATTGTGAATTTAAACAATTCTACCACAACCACTTGCACGCATACAAAAAAAAATTGGTCCAGTCCTTTTGGAGGAGTTAACCTGCCTGATGTTAACCCCTTTTTATATATATTATATATAAAAAAAATACCTTCTCATTAACCTCCACACCCATATTATCGATGCAGGTATTTATTTATCATTGATATTCATATTTGAAATAAAAATAAGTATTGCTTTTAAATATCTGTGCAGGGGCGGAGAAAGAATACTAACATCTGCGGCCGGGGTCGGCCTGTCGTAAAAGGCGACAAAACAACCCACCCTAGCTACGTGGTAGAGCCTCAAGCCCGTCTGGATGGCGACCACCTTTGGTCTAAAGTATGCCGCCATAATAACCTTGTGTTGATACTAGTGGTTTCAAAATATATTTTGCATTATTGAAAACTGACGAAATTTAAACTATTTATACATTTTATTACAACTCCTGTTTGTACTCTGTACATCAAGGCCTATTTAAAAAAGTAAGCAGACTTTCGAAGGCCCAATATACTAACCAATAAATCATGTTGTATTTCTAAATCTAGCATTCATTAATCATTATAGAGAAACATTAAGAACCAGATGGATGAGGAAAAGACGTTTAATTCTTGTTTTTCAGGATATCTATTATATGGACCACCTGGCTGTGGAAAGTCGTCTTACATAATGGCATTAGCTGGTGAATTAGAGTACAATATATGTGTCCTTAACCTATCAGAAAGAGGTTTAACAGATGACAGATTAAATCATCTATTAAGGTATATATATCAAAAATTTCTTATAAATACAATTGTATTATTAAGCCAATATTTTAAAATTTTACATGAACCACAAAGTATCCATGTCCCTTACGTGATTTCGCTGGAGATAGAAAAATCACACTGATTTGCCTCTCGAATTGAAGATTAATCTTATATATAAAATTCTCGTGTCACAATGTTCGTTCCCGTACCCCTCCGAAACGGCTTGACCGATTCTCATGAAATTTTGTGAGCATATTGAGTAGGTCTGAGAATCGGCCAACATCTATTTTTCATACCCCTTAGTGATAAGGTCACTATTCCACGCGGACGGAGTCGCGGGCACAGCTAGTCATTTTTATAAATGCATACAGATTATATTAGTGCAAGTGAAATAGTTATATTTGGGAGTCCTGGGATCCTATACAAACAATGCATTAATTTCAGGCCTTATTTTAATAAGATGTGAAAGAACAAATAAGTGTTTGTTTTCATCTATACTACATATTTCTGTTTAGATAAATTATAATATGTTAGGCTTTTGTTTAGTGTGGCTCCTCAGCAGTCGATAATTTTATTAGAAGACGTCGACGCGGCGTTCCTGTCTCGAGACGAATCACCAAAACAGAAATCAGCATTTGAAGGGTTGAATCGAGTAACGTTCAGTGGTCTCCTGAACTGTCTTGACGGAGTGGCTTCCACCGAAGCCAGGATAGTTTTTATGACCACCAACTATTTGGAAAGGTATTTATAGAATGTATCAAATTTAACTTTGAAAATGACAGCTAGGAGTTCTAGCTCACTCTCGATAAAATATTAGCAAATAGTGTGTTTCGTTTTGAGTGTATTGACCTGGTTTTTGTCGCACTCTTACGTACAAGATTTTTCCTGGTGCAGTTGCAAATAAAAAATATGTACTTTTTCTTTATTATGGCTCTGCACAGTTTTTGGTATTTTTAAATGCTTTAATTATTCAAGTCTAAATTTGTGACAATCTGAAAACTTAGGCTTGGAAACATAGTAATAAGGAAAATTTCCTATCTTTTTTCAATGCCTACTGATTTTGATTTTTAACACATGAAAAAAATTAGTGTGTTAAAATGTTACTGATATCAGGGCGACTGCGAAGGCATCGGGGTCTTTATATAGGAGTCCATTGCATGGAACAGATGGAGTCTACCTGTCATTGTTCTTCAGTGAATGTCAAATGAGTTAATTTGATTTTTAAATAAAACGGAAATGAAATGTAGGTGTCATTGAACAATATCTTTATGAAATTCACAAATGATAGATGTAGCTAATTTATATTTTCGCAAGGATTCTTCTTGCTAGATGAAAGCAGCAAAATACTAGATATGACATATAACGCTTTTTCTATTTCTGTTCGAAACTGCAAAAGCCAACCCCCACAATACACAATTTCAGAATGCGTTTTTTTTAACAAATTACCTACCTGCACGATCATTTTATGCTTGAACTGTATTGCTCAGAATTATTATTTCTTTGAAATTCTAGATTGGACCAGGCACTAATTAGACCCGGTCGTGTGGACATGAAAGAATACGTCGGCTATTGCGACCAGGAACAAGTTGAACTAATGTTTTTAAGATTCTACAAAGGGGAACAAGCGCCAGAATATGCGAGAACATTTGCTAAAAAGTACGTTCATTTATGTTTCTTCACATAGTATGTCTAAAATTACAATGTAATGTGAATACTCAACGTGGGAAATGGTTTAATGATAAAGCACGAAAAAAACCGGGCCTCTAGTCCACGGCGGCCCCGCTAGTCTTGACTACGGTAACGGCGGGGCAGGGGATGCTAAAAATCCCCGGAACAGATCGGGGTTATTGGTCTATCGGAGATCTAAAGAGAGGGAGAGGATACGATAACCTTACAGTCCGGCCACATGTTCTACTACCAGGAAGGATACCAAAAGTCCCAAGGTGTTGGGTTTATTGTCCACAAGTTTCTCATTAACAAGATTGTGTCTCTCAACAGTATCTCAAATAGAGTTGCATGTACCTTATACTCAGAGTAACCAAACTGTATTCGCTGAAGGTCATACAGGTATATGTACCAACTTCGACACACCCTGATGATAATGTGGAAGCTATGTATGAGCACATAAGCAGAGTCATACATAGCTCGAAAACACATTTTACTGTCGTTATAGGAGACTTCAATACAAAACTGGGCTGTAGAAGAAGTAACAATGAGCTGAGACTGGTGAAATTTGGTTGTGGGCATCGGAACTCCAGAGGACAGAGGCTGGTCGATTTCCTGGAGAAAGAAGGATTCTATATGATGAATTCTTTCTTCTAGAAGCCGTCTCACAGAAAATGGACGATCGCGTCTGATGAAGTCTACGCCCCGAACAAATACACATATCCAAAATCCGGAGAGCTTCCAACTCGATTTGTCAAAAAGCTCAGAATGGCTAGACAGCTGCGCATCGGTGGACGACATTAATAGCAGGCTGGTAGAAACTGTTCATACGGTAGGGTCTAAATACTTTAAAACCCACCGTAAAAATAAACCTCAAAAACTATCCGACCATACCCGGAAGCTAGTCGACGTTCTATGACGCTCCAAAGCTCCGAAGAAGCTAGTGGAGTCATATAGGCAGCTTAATTGACATATCATGAAGTCAATGCGGCACGATATACGATCCTTTAATACATAGCGTATTAAGGAGACAATAGAGCGGAATCAAGACTCTAGAGCTCGCAAGACTCATCTATATACTCAAAGCCAGCTGAAGAAGCTGAAAACGGAAGATGGACGTGTAACGTCAAATAAGTCAGGGGTATGGAGATAGAGAGGTTCTATACACAGTTGTATACCTCAATAGCCGCAGAGCCTGCTAGCTTAGCAACAGATTCTAGAGCCAAGTTAACCCGACACTATACCGAAGATATCCTGGACATCAGTCCGTATGAGATTAGGATTGCTCTTAAACATCCCAAGAATAACAAGGCGCCAAATGAGGATGGAATTACCTCAGGGCTTCTGAAAGCGGGTGGAACGCCGGTACTGAAAGTCCTTCAGAAGCAGTTTAATTCTTCCTTGCTAGAGGGGAAAACACCGGAGGCATGTAACAGGGGTGTTGTGGTCCTGTTTTTTCAAAAAGAGTGACAAAGTCCTGTTGAAGAACTACAGGCCTTATAGCACTATTGAGCCATGTCTATAAGCTGTTTTCGAGAGTCGATCACGAACCGTCTCGAATGCAGGCTTGATGGCTTCCAGCCTACCGAACAAGTCGGTTTCCGAAAAGGCTATAGCACCATAGACCACATACATACGCTGCGGCAGATTATACAGAAGACCGAAGATTATAATCAGCCACTATGCTTGACGTTCGTGGACTATGAAAAAGCCTTTGATTCCGTCGAAACTTGGGCAGTCCTTAGATCTCTCCAGCGATACCGCATAGGCTATCAGTATGTCGAAGTGCTGAAGTGCTTGTATAACAACGCCACTATGTCAGTCAGAGTACAGGAGCAGTACACAAAGGAAATCCCCATAAAGAGAGGAGTAAGACAGGGAGATGTCACATCTCCGAAATTGTTTACCGCTGCTCTGTTTAGAGGATGCCTTCAACTCCTGGAATGGCAAGGACTTGGCATCAATATTAACGGCGAATACATCACTCGCCTTCGATTTGCCGACGACATAGTCATGGCTGAAACAATGGAAGATCTAGGGCAAATGCTCGGTTACCTCAACAGAGTTTCTCAACAAGTGGGGCTTAAAATGAATATGGACAAAACGAAAACCATGCGTAACGTCCATGTTGCACCCACCATAATCACTGTTGAGAACTCTATTCTCAAAATTGTTGACGAATATGTATACCTAGGACAAGCAGTCCGATTAGGTAAGTGCAACTTTGAGAAAGAAACCAGTAGACGAATCCAACTCGGCTGGGCAACTTTCGGTAAACTACACAGTGTCTTTGCATCCAAAATTCCTCAGTGTCTCAAGACCAAGGCTTACAACCAATGTGTGTTAGCATTCATGACATAAATCATGAATGCTAACACGTCTCGGAACCTCTCAAAAAGTTCATTGTCGCGCAGCAAGCTATGCTTGGTTTTACGTTGGATTCGTAGGACCAAAGTAACCGACATAGCCCGGAGGAAAAGCAAGCTGAAGTGGCAATGGGCGGCCACATAGCGCGAAGATCGGAGACGGCCGATGGGGCAGAAAGATCCTAGAGTGGAGACCGCGAACTAGTAAGCGCAGCGTGGGACGGTCGCATACCAGATGAATCGATGACCTAGTTAAGATCACTGGATCTCGTTGGATGCAGGTGGCATTGGACCGGTCGCGCTGGAAATCGATTGGAGAGGCCTAAGTTCAGCAGTGGACAGCTGAAATGATGATGATGAATAACCTTGCTGCTACCCTACGCAGATGGCAGCGTATTAGCGGTGCCTTTGACGTCGCTAACATCCAGAGACGACGGTAACTGCCTATTATTAAGTGGGCCATCAGCCTGTCTGCTATTCCTCAGCAACAAACTTAAATGACAAAAGTACTGTTTTCCAGGTAGTATTATAAAGTTAACTACTGACCGGTTAACTCAATCAGGGCGCCGCATAGCTTTAAGATTGCAGTTTTTAGGAAAACAGAATTCTTGCGCTGATTTTGATTGGCTTTGAATAGACAAAGGCATGGATTTTTTTTTAATTACCGACGTCATTTATAAACAATAGGTATGATGACTGGGATCGGTTGTTAGAATATGCAATATTTTTCTGTTTGCAGGGTCTTAGAAAAGAACAAAGCAGTGAGCCCGGCACAAATTCAAGGATATTTTATGTTTCACAAACGATCGTCTCCCGAAGAAGTGGTCGCTGATGTCGATACTATATGGACGCTTGGTTAGAAAGTATCTTCGGAACTTATTGTTGAAAACTATCAGTTGTGTCTATTAATTTTAAACCAGTATTAGGAAATATTAACAATCACCAAATATGTAAACAGAAATTAATGAAATAAGGATAGATACAAATTAAAATGTAGCATATTTTGACGACATATTCTGTGGCTACGATCATACGAAAAAATATGAACATTACGAAACACTGTCTGTTCGATCCCCACACAGAACAAACATGTCTGTGGTCTCCAAATTGTTCTGGTCAATTATGTGTGAAATATTATTTCAAACATCTATTTGCCATGTATAGGGCCAAAATTGGCTAATCTTCTTAATAAGATCTGTAGTTAGCAAATTTTGCCCCTTTACTAAACGAACGCCACTCCATGTTTGCGCTACACATCCTGGTCTTTTTCCCATTCAGTGTGAACCAGCCATTAGTACGTTTTCGTACCATTATCTTAAGTATGCCGCCATAATAACCTTGTTTTGTGTGCCGGCATTAGTGGCCCATGTTCCTGTACCCATAGGCGACGGTAACTGCTAAATTCTAAGCGGGCCGTCAGCCTGTCTGTTCTCACAGCAATAAAAAAAAGTATAAAAGAGTATAAACACGTTAACTGCCAAGTATTTTGACCGGTATACGATTGGGCTTTTTGTGTTTATTTAATGCTTTAATTTTCATTGAAAGTGCAGTTTCAATAACTGGAAAAGATACGTTTAAAAGCATGTTTTTACAGTAAACAGAGAACCTAGCAATTACTTGAATCAAATTTTATTGTTTTATTTATTGCTGTGAAACAGCAAGTAGGCTGACGACCCTATTAATAGTAAACAGTTTCCGTCGCCTATGAATGTTTGCAACGCCAACACGCCGCCGTACTGTACGTATCAGAATTGTTTTTAAGATACTAAAATTTTGTATTTCGTGATTTATATTATGTAATTTAAAATTGGAATTCAGAATGCTATAATATTGATAATGGAAATACATTGTTATTCTGTGAACATACTGGAGTTTTAAAAAATAAATTATATTAGTGTTGAAATTTCGTTCCATCATTAACATTCACTAATATTATATTTACGTACCTACTTTACGTAGTTAGTCTTCATTTATTTGTTGAACTGACTACAGATGTAGTCCTCCGGATCTCCGCATGATTTCAGGTACAATGCAATTGTAGATTGACCACGACTGCAATTATCGTACTGAATAAATTTACGGGGTGGAAGAATTTTTTTTATATTTCCAAACTAATTAAACACCACAAAATTTAATTTTTGTTTCGTTATTGTCCGTTTTATTGTTCTTTAGGTGGAAATACTTGGCGACCACCTTTGGTCTTAAGTATGCCGCCATAATAACCTTATGTTGTGTCCCTGCATTACTGACCCATGTTCCCGTACCGCTATGGGACAAAAACGTGTTCGCGGTGCCCCTAACGTCGCAAACATAGGCGACGGTAACTGCTTATTAAGTGGACGTCAGCCCGTCTACTGTTCCTCAGCAATAAATAAAACACCCGCACCGGGGGCTTTAGGGCTTGCGGCGAGGTAGAGCGCTCTTGCGCCCCTACAGTTAACAAGGGGACGCATTCACGTTTGTCCTAGACCTTGGCGTTAGTTTCCTAGAATATTTACTTAAATGATCATCGGAAGTTATTACATGCAAAGTAGGCAATTTCAAGCATTACAGTCTGCCAAGCCCTTAAGAAATTCGACTTTGCTTTACCTTTCCTGTCTGTATCAAAAGCTGTAATTCATTAATTACCACTCCTTAAGAAAGTGGTGGGGTATCTTTTTTCCTATTTCTTGCAGTTTATTTGTTGATATTGAACAAAACTATTTTTATGATGATGACTAAATGATGAGATAGGTACTAGGGCAATAAAAGTCGGTGATTGTAAACTATAAATATATTGTGACAATTTTCACAGCGACATCTAGTCTCAACGTAGTCTAGTGGAAACTGAGTATCATTACTCCAGTCTTCAAAGGCCAGGGGTTGGTGCAAGAGCGCGGTAATTACCGAGGTATCAAGGTCATGTCCCACACCATGAAGCTCTTCGAAAGGGTTGGTTATCGACTCGTATTCGACACGAGTTCACTGGCCCCGAGAAATACAGGACGAAGAATACGCCTCTCTGCATTGCCTGTTTCTTGACTTATAGAAAGCAAATCGGCTGTATTCCTCGCGCTATATGGTGGGCATTGCGGTTTCTGTTCAGCGTGGTATTAGACGTACTGTCAGACAATCAATAAAACATTTGAGCAGCCCCCCGTGGTTACTCATGTATGCTGATGATATTGCGCTGACAGATTCAGACTGGGGTAGGTTGGTGGGACGTATGAAGGCGTAGAAGGAATCGCTTGAGAACGGCGGTCTGAAGCTCAATGTGACGAAGACCGAGCACTTGGTCTGCAACTCTACAGATCCCACACCCGTGCGCATAGGCGGCGATACGATCAAGCGCACGGAACAGGTGAAATACCTGGGATCTGTCTTTCACGCGTCTGGTGACATTGATTGCGACATTAAGATAACACATTGTTACCGCATAGACCCAATGGCATGAGGTGACTGGATTATTTGTGACCCCAAAATACTGGTTAATTGAACGGACAGGTCTATAAGACCATCATTAAGCCTGTTGTTTTATACGTGTGTGAAGCGTGGTCAGCACTAGAGCGACAGAAGCAGGCACTGCGAGTCACGAAGATGAATATGCTGTGTGTAGTAATGCGGAAAAACCACGTTAGGAACTCCCGCATTCGCCGCAGCCTTCATGTTCGTAATATTGCGGATAAATAGCAGGAGTGTCCCCTTCGCTAGTATGGCCACGTTTTATGGCAACCGACACCGCCACCGCCGGGGCCCCGCAGGAGGGGTGGACCCAAAAAGTGCTGGCTTGACGTCGTAAGGGTTGATATGAGTGCCAATGGACTGACCGAGATGGCGAGTTAGGGTTTCAACCTGGATTCAACGCCATGATGATGATGATCTAGTCTCAAATTAAACAGTAGAGCGCTCGTGTTATGGGTACTAGAAAACTAATATACTACGTAAATTATTTTTTTTGGATACACTAATATTATTCATTAACACCCAGACTCGGTACAGGAATCAAACACGAGTTCCACATAGGTGTTCCGACTTAGTAGTTGTTGGGCCACGGAGGTCTTCAATCAATACTTTCTTAGGTTCTAAAATTTCTATGATATAAATCAGTAATAATAGTCTATTATAAATTATGAGAAGTTATTTACAGGTTTATTAACAATAAAAAAACTTAAATTGTCTCAAATACAGTAAAAAATATTCTTAACTATTATAATAGTATAATGCTAGTAAATTTTACTTGAATGTAACAATATCGGGTCAGGGCCGGGCCTAGCCTGTGATCAGGGTAGAGCGAGTCTCAGCGCCTTTCATTCCGTGCTCTCACTTCACATAAATTGTACTTTGTTATGCCAAGTCAAAACTGATAAGTATATGTAATCACAATCAGTAACTAGAAGAGATCCTAATACTTATTAACTAAGTCTAGAAACGTCGTTGAATTTATTTGTTAAAACATAACGAAATGCTTATAATGTAATAGAACACTATAACGCTTTTTTTAATAAAGTTACGAAGTTCTACTTTCAGCTGTGCACAAAAGAACTATTACCGCTGTAATTTAACAAGGAATGATACAGGTCTAGCAACACTGCCACGGGTCTTTCAAAAGGCGCCATCATAATTTTACCTGCCTAGAAAAATATACTCTGCTTTTTTTAAATTTTATGCTACCTGGCGCCTAGAACGACCTCTCATCTCGCTCTACCCCAGGGCCGGCGCTGATCCGGTTTAAGGACGCGGCAGCCAAGTGGTAACGAAACCCATACTTGATACCACGTACCTTTAAGTATTTTATGCTTACTCCAACATTTGTACAAACTTAGTCTCAATTACTTAACAAATTCGTATTCGTTTTTAAGATAGTATGATGTATGTACTTTAATTTCAGCTGATATAAACTTAACATGTTTCACAAATCATTTGGAGCCTCTGTTGAAAATTTATTTATTTGCACGTTGAAGTTCATTCAGAAGACTCATAAGTAAACTAAAAAATGAAAGAGCGCAATACACATATATATTTTCACGAAATCGATATACCAGGTAAGAAACACGAACATACCGACCGATACCTGTATGCACGAATATTATTGCTTTGTAAACAGACAACGCTGTAACGCTTAAAACAAAAGGTCATAAAATCAAACTTGATAACCAATTGAATTGGAAAAAATAATCATATATCACAATGTTTTAAAATTTCCTCAAACAAAATCTTTAGAGGTTATTTTACATATTTCAAAATGTATCAAAAATTTGTACCCACAGATATCCTGAAATGTCAATCGACTCTCTGGCACTTAATCGAGTTCAGGAGGAGCAAAAATTTTTCAGTGTCTTTAAAAGCTGTCATACTAACTTTTTTGGCGTTTGACAATATCTTGTTCATCACACCACCTTTCAATGTCTTTATAATCTCCCATTGCCAATCCGCAGTCAGAATTTCAAAAGCTATGTCACCTAGATTTTTATCTTTCACTTTAATACAAAATGATCCCATTGAATAATAGAGTTGCATATCAAATATAACAGGCTCTGTCAAATCCTGTTTGAAGGCCACCTTGAATTTTATGAGACAGGAAAATTCACTAATGATCTCTGCACGACTGTCTATTAGAGTTATGTTATGACACAGTAAAAGATTTTTTAAATATTGGAAGGGAGAATTTGTTTTTGTGTGAGGGAACTCAGCTGTGTCCAAAATAACTTTCTTCTCATTTACAATAGAAGTTGTATTATTTATAAAAGTTTGGCTATTTTCTGGAATCTGATTATTATTTTTTGAAGTAGCTTTTAGAGTATGAATATTATTTCGAGCTTCATGACTAGGTCCTTCGGGTATATTGGGGAGATAAAAGTTGATACCGTGATTTTCTTTTACGCTATTCAATTCTGTTGCTGAATCACTTACTGAATCTCCAGACATGAAATTGAGCGGGACCTGCTCTGTTGCAAGATTTTTCAGTGCTTCTTCTGTCATTAATTCTGAAACTGACTTCACTTTGATCTTAGGATAAATGGGTTTTTCGTTGGTGATTGGAGCAAGTGATGTAGTGTGTGTAATGATAGGCAATGAAAAGTGATTTTCTTCACTATCAATCTCTATCCCTGTATCATTTATATTAATATCAGATTTCGATTTGTTCCCTGACTTTACTTCGTTATTCACCTTTGAAGGCATTTGTTTAGGATTGGGAACCGGATTGGCATTTAAAATTTTACACTTTGTCTCTACACTTTCAGCAGGTATTGGCACAAGAGTAGTTTGTAATTTATCTATATTTAGTTGATTTCTCTTGAGTGCAACAGAAGCACTATAAGTGTCCAATGTCACATTTTCAGTTCCTGTTTTAAACATGTAACTCCAATTAATATCATCGCATGCATCTTGAACATTACTTTTTAAAAATGTTCGTATCACTATATTTGAATCTCTTAAATATGGTACCCAAATAATAGGTAGATTTTTGTATTCTAAAAATCTAAACAAACCATTACAATTCATATAATTTCCATTGAGTAGTACTTTTCTGCCAATACATAAAACCTTGTGATTTAGTTGAGATTCCATATGTGTGGAACATACTGGCAAGGCAGCTTTCTTATCTTCCATTTTTTTCATATATTTGGAGTAACAATTTGAAGAAATATTTTCTATTGTTTTAAAATCGTTACTCTTTACTAATAATGGTTTCTTTATAATTGATCTATCAGCCTCTTCTTCGTCTGTATTTGATTCATCAGAGGATATTTGTATACAATCATTCTCAATATTTTCTTTGCTTTGTGTAATACTGTCATTTGCTTTTGCATCTTGTGCAATACTTTCATTGACTTTTGCACCTTGTGTAATATTTTCATTCTCATTAGCATCAAACACAACTGTTTCACCTGAACTGTTAGAGAGTATCCTATTTCTTTTACTGGGTATTCTAATTCTTTCAGGTGATTCATTGTCGCTACATCTTAAACTTCTTTTGGGTGTATATGTTATAAAATATTTGTCATGACTTTTGATAATTTTCTTATTATTCAACATAACAGTGTCATAGCGTCCAGTCACATTTGGTTTCTCATCAATTTTATCCAATTTCACATAACAATATTTGTTAAATAAACCACAATGTTTGTCTTCTAAATGTGTGTGCCATAATCGATGTAAATTTATAGATTTCATGCTTTTTCCTATATAATTACATAATCTACAATAATATTGCTTACGGTAGTCAGATTCCCAAGACGTAGACTCAAGTTCATTGACATTCACAGAAGTTGATGACTCTTCTGTGTTCGATGATAATTTTCTCAATTTAGGCCTCTTTGATATTGTAAGTTCGTGTGGAATGGTGACTTCACTTTCTTGCTTCTCTAGTGCCTGGAAGTTATTTCACAAGTATGTTTAATAAATGCACAACTTTTTGTAAAGCACAAGAAAATGCCTTTATCCCATGCCTCTTCCAGACTTTATCCCACGTTATTTGTGATGTGCACTAAAGTTATTTCCTTCCACTCTTTGTTAGCTCTCATCTCAACATTCACATCCTTCCTCACCAAACCAATTTTATGCAATCCATCCATCTTTTCTTTGGTTTAGCCCTCCTCCTATATCCATCCGCTTTCATTTCTAGCATTTTTCTTGTAACATAACATTCCGTTATTCCGCATTATAAGGCCATGTCACTCCAGTCAATTAGTTTTAAGTTTTTCAATCACTGGCAGCACTACTTTCACACTTCCTCTAATATACTTATTTATAATTATATCCATCTTCATAAATCCACACATCTATCTCAGGATTCCCATATCTGCTGAATATCACATCCTTTCATCCCTTTGTGGTCCAGCATTCCAATCCACACAATATGACAGACCTTATAATGGACTTGAAATTGGCTTATGTAATTAATTCAAAATGAATACATACTTACAAAATCCTAGTGTTGAATTGTAATTGTATACTTACTTTTTGAGATTCAATTCTCTGTTTTAAAGAGTTTTGCTTTTCTATGTATAATAGTTTGGTTGTGTAATGGTGCTCCACATTGGTTTTGCATTTCTGACATATGAGTTGGGGCAGCCCATCAAACACATCAACCTGAAATTAACATATTCTATGTACTTTTTATTATTTCCCTCACTGAAAAGAAGGGTCAGTCCTATTTTTTAGACCAAATGTCATTTGTAAAATATTATAAGAATACAAAGTAACATTTGTATTATGTAAATGAATCTCACTTGGGAGTACCCATAGTTGCATGGCAGTGGGACCTTTGTGGCATGATGACAGGCAAAAAATGAATTACATTTTTTTTTAAAGAAGTCTTGATCTGAGTTAACAGCATGCATGAGAAAGCGAGTTGAATAAAATGCAACCTGTTTCCAACAAGCGTTTTATTTTAGCACTCACTAAATGTCTAACTTTCATGATGTCCTTTGTAAACCTACACAAATTGAACAATATATCAAAAGTATTGGTAAATATTTTAAATGAATATAGTACTTAAAAGGTCATCTTAACCTATGGATATTTGCAATACACCAGGAATACAATCAACATCACTGACCATGAAAGCAGATCAATTCTTTTTCAAAAAGAACTATTATACAGGGTGACTTTGACAAAACCGTCCAAATTCACACAGAAGAATCTTTAGTAAAAGTTATGAGAAACATGTATTTTAGTTTAGTATCACATAGTACAAAAATGTTGAGTAATCAGCATCACACAGTCATCCAAAGAACTCCCAATTTACATAATATGGCGTGCAAGTATCAATGACCTCTAAGGTAAGGCAATGTTACAGGGAGGAAACATTCCATTCCCTGCAGCACTACATCGGCAATCGCGTTCGCACAGGTGTCAGGATTGCCAGACGAAAAACACAGCGGCCCCCATGGGTAGGATACATAGAATTCACGCAATCCATCCCAATCTGCTGACCGATAGCGCCACACTCTCCGCTTAGCAGTGGGGCAAGCCCGTTCGGGAATTGGAGGGCGCATCACTGAAGATATCAAGCAATGATTAGAGGTTCCTAATGGAGCCCCAAACGAGACCTGATAATCTTCCAGATGTGTGATCAAAAGAAGGTCCAACAAAGACGGCGCATGGTCCACTCTATACAGTATGCGGGTAAACCCTTCAACCACCTCAGTGAAACCATGGGCAAGAGCAAAATTAAAGGCAGCAATCCCCGGCAGATCAGTGTTTTGAGAACCTAGCCACTCAATATGATGAGCATTGAAGTTTCCAAGAAGGATCACCTCCGTGGCAGGATACTGCGTAAAAACTTTGTCGGTAGCGTTTTGAACACGCCCGAAAAAGTGAGCTAATTTAGTCCTTTTGCATTCTCTGCCATAGGACCGATACAAGCAAAGAGTACACCCGGGTCGAACCACCGAAATCCGCTCAAACCCATATGATGGAAAGGTCCCTGTTTTCGTCCCCGACGTGCAAGCATACCCCAGCTTTTGAATGGAATAAATGTTCCAAATTGTAGCCGAGGTAGCAAAGGTACGATGAGTCGGCCGGAGCAGATATCTGCATCTCCGTCAAAAACAGTAGAGCAGGCTTTGCCATTTCAAGATGGTGGTGAACGGCATTAAGATTTGAGTGTATACCTCTGATGTTGCAAAAATCTACTCTGAGTGTAGATTTGAGGTTCGCTGGGTTACACTTACTGTTTTCCATTTTCTGATCCGAAGGGTGTTTTTATGGAAATTCTAGAGTATCCACGAAAAATGGGAAAATTTGAGTGTGGTTTTCCCACCCAAATCCACAGATTGTGTGATGAGTTGGTGCGGGGCATGAAGGGCCCCTGATCCCTCCCGGAGAATATCGCCGGGTCCACGTCCGGTCTCCGCTCCGGCACGACGATACTCCCCAAGGATTTTGCACCAGTTGGCGGGACAACCTCCCAGAACAGATAATCTGGGTTCGGCTCCCCTACTGACTGGCAGGGGCCAGACGTTTCATCCCTAATCCCCACCCCAATCCATCATGCCTTTACAGGCAATTTAAAAAAGCTGCTGAGTAAATTCACCCTTTATTATAATACTAACAAATATAATTATTACTTACAACAATACCATAACATGTCTTGATTTGTTCCTGTATGCTGGGTATGATCTGGTAGGTTCCTTTTTCTAAACATAATCGACATAATATGAATAAATCTAGATCAACCTTATTCATAGTACAAACCTGAAAAGAAACATATTTAAAAAATACATATAACCAGAAAATAAGTAAAACCATCGGTTGTAAACAGCCTGACTAACAAGACTATAATTTTGAAGATTCATTTACACGAGACAAATTTTATTTATGAAACATCCCGCCAAATTCTCACGTGAAATTTTACACTGTTTATATATGATACATATTAGAGTTCAGGTTTACAGTTGTTTTAATGTGAAGTAAAGCATAAACATAGAAAACTAGTCACAATGTCGCATGTAACTTATCGGCCGAAATCGTTTCCTGTCAGTTTCTTATTTTATTAATATACATACTTGTTTTCATACTTCCTGAGACGTAGAGATAAGCTGAACATAAATTAATACATCTGCTTGCATAAAAAAATTGCCTTTTGTCACAAAAATAAGCTAATACCTGTTAGTTAGTTAAGTCTAAAGATTAGAGAAAAATGGAGATTAGGCTTGGGAAAAAGAGGCGATATATCGATATTTTTAATTCAATTTATCGATATTTTTTCCGATATATCGATATAAAATATCCAATATCAAAATTTGTTTCAAAAACGATATGTTTTTTTATTTATCTAACTAAAGTCACTAGAATCCAAAACCATAAAGGACAGGAACGAACGGAAAAAAATAACTGACCAATTGGGTCATGACATTTAGCGGTTGAAATTTTAACTATTACTAGCTTACAAATCTATCGCCTTTGCATTAGTTGATATTTGTGATCGGTAATACTATCATATGTGTACATTCAAATAAATGTAAGCAATTTCCGCCAGTTTTTTCTAAGCTACTCTTTTTTTTTAATGCTGTAGGACAGCAGACAAGCTGACGGCCCGCTTAGAATTTAGCAGTTACCGTCGCCTATGGGTGTTTGCAACGCCAGTGGCATCGCGAACACGCTGCTGTCCCATAAGGGTATAGGAACTTGGGTCATTAATGCCGGAACACAACACAAGGTTATTATGGCGGCATACTTAAGACCAAAGGTGGTCGCCATCCAGACGGGCCTCAAGGCCCTACCACTTAGCTAGAGGGTAGGTTGTTTTGTCGCCTTTTACTACAGGCCGACCCCGGCCGCAGAGGTTAGTATTCTTTCTCCGCCACTGCACGGATAAATATGTGTTGGTTCTCAATTGTCTATGGTATATGGTCACGTCACTTTCACTCGTGAGTTCGTTTGTTATGTATTGCGTTCTAGCACTTAAATACTTGACACTTCGGCTTCCTCTGTACCTTCAGAGAGAGTGGCTTCTATCATTAATTTGGCGGTTCCAAACAATAGGAGCAGGCTGGCAGCGGAGCAGATAAAGAGTAGTTTTTTTTACTTTCGCTACCGGACAAATACTGGTTTGCCTGATAAAATAAAATATTAGTTAAAAGATAACTTTTTAGTTTTTGATATTTTTGTAATTATTGCCTAATAAAAAAGAATAATGATAAAAATACCTCCATTTTTATTGAGAGTTTTGTACATTTTGTATAAAAATAACTATTGATATTACATATTGAACGCCAATATTTTAAGAACGACCTTTTAAAAATGATAGATAGATCGATATTTTAACTCGAGATATGGATGTCGATGTTGATATTTTAAAAATGATCGTTGAAAATTTTAACTCGAGATATTGATGTCGATATTGATATTTTATTAATATTCGATACATCGATATTTTTTTCACTTCTGCATCTTTAATGGAGATGTCATACGGACTGGCCACAGAATATTGGTATTGCTTTTTAGTATATGACTTCAATACTTTTGCCACTGATTTTGCCAAGGTCCAAGTAAGAGTTGTCAGGTGATAGAATAGCGGAAATAGTAAAAAAAACAAATTTCGATGGTCTCCGGAAATATTTCCTGAGAACATAGGGACATAGGACATAAGTTTAACTGGTTACAAATTAACAAATTAATTAATTAATATTTTTGGAAAAATATTACCAACTTGCACAGAATAATGAATACAAGGAAGAATTAGGATAAATATTAATATATATTTTTTAGTGTAACCAAATAACTGTGCAGCTCTGGGCCTAGATCTGGCATGCCCTTTTTAGGTATTTGATGTGTTACCCTATAATGTACGTCTCTGACTCCAATTCAGCAAATGTGTCAGGCAGATGGAGATAAATAAAATATATTTCATAAGTGTCAAACGTTCTCTATTTATCGAAATATCACTACACAGAACGCCGTGTAATGCCGAGAACCAACTCCGGGAATAGACGGAAGGCGACTGGCGACAGTGCATGCAGCGAATAAACGCGTATTACAATTTTTGCTGACTTGCAGCTGTCGCTAGCCGCTATAAAATATAATGACAGGAAGAGAATTATGGCAATTCTCAACTATGGAAGTAAATTTTGGCCAGTCTGCACGTTCTATTTTATATTTTAAAAGTGGAGAAAGGGTATACGAAGGCCGAGAAGAGTCAGCAAGTGTAGCAACATTAGGAAGATGATCACTGTCAAAAGAAAAAGGAAGGACATTCCAAGTAAGTAAGATACCAATAGACGGGGAGGCCAAAGTAAGATCTGGGATACTTGGGTTTTGTAAAGGAGAGACTCTACGAAAGGGAGAACCATTATTGAGGACACAAAGATTTAATCTATCAAGTATATCAAGTATATTTTTTTTTTCGAAAGTGACGGTAGTTGCGATATCAGTCGAAAATTTTGCTCTGTTTGTTATTTAATCAAAATATAAATTATTATAAGTTTAGGCTTATAATATTATGAAGAATTAGTGTACAAAGAGCTTCTACCTACCGGGAAGTGTAATTATCACGAAATAGTTAAATGTATTATTGGTTACAGCAGTATTTTTTTTTTGTTGTTTAAAATCGGATCACACAACTATGGAGGCAATTCAACAATCGCAAGCTGGGATTATGGTGATGTTTCAACAGCGAATGGCGCAATTTGAGAACGATTTGAAAAGTGCTTCTATTTCCTCTCAATCGTCTATTAGTATCAAGTTTGTCATCAGAGTTTTTAATGTTCAAAAACTTCGTTATTCAGGCTCTGAGTAGCCTGCAACAGCAAATTGAAATAATAGCGCAAGATGTTGATCACATCGAAACACGTTCGCGTAGAAAAATACTCCTCGTCCATGGTGTAGCTGAAAGCAAAGAAGACCCGACAAAAGTAGTTGTGAAGATAATACGAGAACACCTTAAAATTTCTGAAATATCGGAAACCGTTATTCGTCGTTGCCACAGAATGGGCCATCATTCGAAAGAATCCATAAAACCGCGACCGATTTTGGTGAAATTCCATGACATTTCAATTCGTAATAATGTATGGTACTCTAAAACAAGCCTCAAAGGAACCGGGATTACAATCTCGGAATTCTTAACTAAACGTCGCCACGACATATTCATTGCAGCTCGTCAAAAGTTCGGAGTTACTGAGTGCTGGACTCGTGATGGGATAGTGTATGTCATTGGAACGGATGAGACTCATTACCGAATTAATTCTCTAAACGAACTCAATACAATCGCCAAACATACTGAAACTCAATCTAAATTGACTAAGCAAACGACAGCCAAGCCAAAACGTACAAATTCAAAAAAATAGTATGTATGTATAATTGTATAATGTAAATAAGGTAAAGAACCCAATAACTATGTACATACGACATCAGCAAAAATATTATTTTATTAATACTGTTTATTAAATTTCTAATTTTTTTTTCCAATCTAGGGTATATATGCAACGGAAAGTAAATTGTGGTAGCTAAAATTAAGGAAACTGATTGTTTGTATTATTAAGACAACTGATTCCTTGTACTTCCAATATAATGTTCAAATTATGAAAATCAAACTTATATGTATATTTTATAAACTATTTAATCTCTTTTAATTGATTTTAGTGAAACTTACTCTATAAACACTTTTAATATAAAACATAACATAAATAACAGATAATAATTTACAAACTATTTAAACCAAATGTTGTTATTGGTTTCAATAGGAGAATAGATAAAATGTATGTTATATTTGTGATACTTCATATAATTACAAATATTTTTAGAATTAATGAATTCCTGAGATAAAAATAATTGTCTTTCAATTTATGTAAGTAGTGTTTTACCCTATCTATATATATACTGAATGAAACTGTTTACTTTTATTTATTTGTAAAAGTTATTTCTGTACACCCTCAATAATCTTAAAGGTTTGCAAGCATTTGCATGTTTATAGTTTTTGGTAAATTGTGATTTGTGTGATTTGAAAAATGTCATTATTATATATTTTTTCATGAGGGTTTTTACTGTACTATAATTTTAAGTGTTATTGAAAGGTATATGCAACTAATATACATATTATTATTAATAGGCTCCTTAAATGTGCTGATCATGCATTTGTAGCCACCGTATAATATTAAGGAACAGGGAAGCTCTGAAAAGTCATCATACATAATCGTCGGCCACGTCGCATATGTACTATCCACGAAGCATCGCCCACAACTCCATTACATTTCTCGGAAGAGACTTCGGGCGATAATAATAACAACGTACATATTAAATCGACAACGCGACCACACGCTCACTGCGCAACGTCTCAGCCGGGAATGACCGCGAACGGCGCGAACGCGCGTATCAACGTCACCTGCGGAGGCGGCGTGCGGGACGAGGACTCGACCAAATTTCGAGGAAACGATAATCCTGTTGTCAAGCCATGGTTGAAATATTCAATTTCCAAGAATTTGTGATTATTTGTATCGTGTAAAAACACCTGCATTTGTTTACTTTTTAAACGCTTCTGATTGGTCGACGATCCCCAGCCAATTTTGAAATAAATTATTCAGTACGGGATCAGTACTCAATACGGCTTCCGTATTGATTCAGCTAAACCATCCCTGGTGTTGTTTCATTTATAACCCAAATGGTGACCCTCTGAAACACTGAACCCGGTCACCAAACATTATAATTATTATCTGTAATGAATTTTTATATGTATTTGAATGTGTGTACGAGTATATATGTATACATATATGTATATATGTTATTTTACTTCAGAATATAAACAATAATAAAATCATATACACACCTGGTAGGTGGATTAAAATAATTATTGAATATATTTACAAACTTTATATATATTAATGTATATTTAAATTAGTATAATTTTTACATTAAAGTTATTAATCGATTTATATATTTTATATTACCTACATATTTTAGTATACAATGTCTTCTGATGAAAACAATAGTTTTAAAAGTTTTTCTAGTGATGATAGTTTTTCTAATATTCCATCGCTATCTGAATGTCTTTCCTCGCAATTCTCTGATGTTCCTAATAACTTTAACGCTGTTCATATCAATGCCCAAAGCATTCCGGCCCATTCTAACGATATACTGGCGACATTTGACTGTAAGAATCTGCACGCTATACTGATATCAGAGACATGGCTCAAACCTTGTCTTCTCTCTGTTTCTTATACTTTACCTGGTTACACTCTTGTAAGAAATGATCGTACTGATCGCGTGGGTGGCGGTGTTGCCATATATTTGCAATCTTTTCTTAAATTTAAAATTCTTGATGAGTCAGCGCAGCCACCTCCTTGCAATGCTGGCGAGCACCTTTTCATTGAATTAGAATTAAATCATACCAAAATTTTGCTAGGTGTGTATTACAGTCCCTCTATAAATATTAATTTCTACCCATCTTTCGATCTTTTGCATGAGAAATATGCTTTTTTTTACAGTCACACCATAGTGATGGGAGATTTCAACACCTGTCTCCTAAAAATGACTCAAGATCCTCTTCTATGATAAATGTTATTGAATCAAATAACTTATCTATCTTACCTTTAAACCCAACTCATCACTATCCGCATTCCAAACCATCCATAATAGATCTTATCCTTGTTTCTTCTAGAGATCATGTTGTAAAGCATGGTCAATACCCTGCTGATGCCTTTTCTTTCCATGATTTAATATTCTTATCTTATAAAGTCCGTCCTCCAAAATGTAAACCTAAAATTCTTATGCAACGCAATTTTAGTGGTATTGATTCTGACTCTTTGCTTATAGATGCAAATGACATTGACTGGTCACCCCTCCTAGTAACTAGCTGTATTGATGAGAAAGTCACCTTTTTTAATAATGTTATAGTAGATCTTTATAATAAACATGCTCCTATACGTGCCATTAAAATAAAGCATTTTCCAGCTCCTTGGTTGACTGCAGATATTAAAGAATTGCTATCTAAAAAAGCGGCTGCAAAAACTAAATTCAAACGTCGTCCAAACACCTGTAACTGGGAAAAATATGTTTTACTGCGGAATCACTGCAATAAGGTGTGTAGGAATGCCCAGAGACGCCATATTTACAATTCTGTGCAGAGTAGTGATCCCGCTAAAGTTTGGAAATTCTTAAAAACACTGGGTGTTGGAAAGCAGCAATCGTCTTCAACTCCTTCTCATTTAGATGTCGACTCTCTGAACTAGCACTTCACTGCATCATCTAATATTGCAAAACATACAAAAGACAGGACTTTGAAATATCTCTCCACGCTTCCAATGCCCAATTATTCTCCTTTTACTTTCACACAATTTTCACACAATTGACTAGTTGTGATGTTGAGAAGAGTATAATGTCGATTACGTCAAAGGCTGTGGGCGGTGACAGTGTTAGCAGACGTATGTTACTTCCTATTCTTGATGTTGTCCTTCCTATAATAACTCATATTTTCAATTACTCCCTAAACACTGGCTCTTTTCCTAGTATTTGGAAGGAAGCTCAAATAACTCCTATCCCAAAAAAGGTGAATCCTAAGTCTTTATCTGATTACCGTCCCATTTCGATACTCCCATTTTTATCTAAAGCATTTGAGCGTCTTGTCCATGATCAACTTAGTATGTTTCTTAACACGAACTCTTTATTAAATCCTTATCAATCCGCCCAGGGCATAGCACTGTCACTGCCCTGGTCAAGGTCACAGATGATATTAGATTTGCAGCAGGAAATGGTCAGGTAACGCTTCTCACGTTGCTTGACTTTAGTAATGCTTTCAACACTGTGAACTTTGACATTTTGATTGGTATTTTGGCTTCTCTTAACATATCTCCAATAGCAATTGGCTGGTTTCGTAATTACCTGTTCGGTCGCCGACAACGTTTCCGGGTTGAAGATGTTTATTCATCTTGGAGCAATACGTTGGCCAGCGTGCCACAGGGTGGCGTGTTATCTCCGTTACTTTTCGCAGTTTTTATAAACTCTATCTCAACTCATCTTCTTTGTTCCTACCACCTTTATGCTGATGATTTTCAAATATACACTAGTGCTCCAATTACACAATTCAATAATGCTATTAGTCTTATTAATAAAGATTTATCAACCATATCAAGTTGGAGCAAGGAATATGGTTTAACTGTAAATCCATCCAAAACCCAGGCAATTATTATGGGCAGCTCCAGGATGATTTCAATGCTTGACGTCTCTCAATTACCTAAAATTGTATTTGACAATATTCCTATAGCCTTAAGTGACACAGTGAAAAATTTAGGAGTATATTTTGACCAATCACTATCCTGGGGCCCTCAAGTTAAGGAAATTAGTGGAAAAATATTTGCTAGTGTAGCTTCTCTTAGAAGACTAAAAAAATTTCTACCGTATGCCACTAAAGTAGCGCTTGTTCAATCCTTGCTTCTTCCCATCCTTGACTATGGTGACGTCAGTTATCTTGATATTAATGAAAGCCAACTAGATAAGTTAGAGCGACTCCAAAACTTCTGTATTCGTTTCGTATTTGGTTTACGCAAATATGATTATGTTTCCGAATTTCGTCGTAAGCTCGAATGGCTCCCTATTCGCCTCCGCCGGAATGCTCGGATCCTCTCTCTTCTATATAATACTCTTTTTAATCCCAAATTTCCTCATTATCTAAAAGAGCGTTTTGCGTTTCTTCAGGAAAGTAGCTCAAGGTTGTTGAGAACATCAGCGAACCTGCGACTCACCACTCCAATGCATACCACTCAAATTTATGGCAGATCCTTTACAGTTATGGCTGTGAAACTGTGGAATGCATTGCCATTTAAAATCAGAAGTGCCAAATCTCTTACCTCCTTCAACTCACTGGTAAAAGAACACTATCTTCATTTATAATTGATCTTATCATCTTATGTAGGTGTATGTAATTTTATTTTATTTTTCTCTTATATATTTCCCATTTTATGTAGTTATTATCCCTTTATTATATATATATATATATATATATATATATATATATATATATATATATATATATATATATATATATATATATATATATATATATATATATATTTTTTTTTTATATGATACGGATGCGCACAATGACCGACCTTATTGATTGTTATTAAAACGGTTGTCTGGAAGAAATCACTATTAGTGATAAGACCGCCAATTGTACATTTGTTTAGTTTAAGTCTATGTTCATTTTATTTTATTATTTTCTGTGTGCAATAAAGAATATTCTATTCTATATCAATAAAAAGAAAAGAGTTGGAATCACAAAAATGTGAACCCCACAAAGTATGGTGGATGTTAAAGTGCCCTAGGATAATAAGGGGGCCAGGGAGAGAAGATAATACACTGACGGACTCATAAACTGCATCAAAGTAATAGACGACTTTGAAATAAATATTTTAACCAAGTATGCAAACTTTCTATACAGATTTAAATTGAAACCTCTAGATTGGTTCGTGAACTTTAAAACAGCGTAGGGTCATATCCTTAAGTTTAAGTTTGTGTACTGGAAAGGACCTTATGACTTTTTTGAAGAAAAAACAGAAATTTAAGGAAAATTGGTTTAATTAAAAAATTGGTTTTAACAATAGACACAAACTTTATGCAAGGGTTTTTTTTTTGGTCTCGGGGAAAAACCTCTCTTGACGGGTTCCCCCGGCCCGGGGGGACCGAGGGATATGTGGGACTCCGGGAAAGATGATTGGCCATCCGACTACCCACTAAAAAAACCCCGCTGTTCTCCTATCGCCTACGCCCGGGCCCACGGATATATGGCTTGCCGATCTCGTGGCCCGGGCCGGCGCCGGCCCGCCCTTTGTCTTGAGGCGGGCCCCTTCTAAAGTGTTGGCGCCAGGGGGTCAGGGTTTCATCCCCCCGGCGCTCTCCTAACAACTCTAGGAGTTGAGGGGGGCCGCGGAACAGCACGCAGCCCTCACCCTCGCGGCAATAGTGCGGGCGGCGGGTCCTCCCCCGAGGGGCCGCCCGCGGCCGCTTTTTACGGCGGCCGGAGGTCGTTACTGGCCCTCCGGCGCCGCCGGCGTGGCCTGCGTTGGCGGGAGGGGAGTGTGGTGGTCGACTCCCGCTTCCGCTCCGCCGCCTCCTTTGCGGACATGACTGCCTCGCAGAAGGAGGCGACGGCCGTCCATCCAGGATCGCCCCCGACCATGGACAGAACCAGGGCCGGGAGTGACAGGTCCACGCCGATTTGGGCGACGAGGGCGCGGCGCTCCTCGCGCCACGCAGGGCACACGGCGACAGTGTGGTTCACCGTGTCCTCCTCGTCGCCCGCGCCACAGTGGTGGCACCCTGACGTCATCTCCCGCCCTATGCGACACAGGTACCTCCCGAAGCAACCGTGCCCCGAGAGGACCTGCGTCAGGCGGAAGGTCAGGGCGCCGTGGCGCCTTTCCACCCATTCGGCCAGGACGGGCCTCACCGCTTCGATGGTGGCGAGGCCCGCGCTAGGGTGCGCGAGGCGCTTCTTCCACTCCACCATGAGTACCTCATCGCGCAGCTCCGCCCGCTTTACCTCCACTTCGCGAGGCGCGGGGCGAGAGCCACGCTCGGCCGCATCCCGGCGCCACTGGTACAATAGCGCCAGGACTCGAGCCTCGAGGTCCCATGGTGGGGATCCGGCCAGCAGGGAGACACAAACTTTATGCAAGGGTTTATTTATGTTATATTAAGGTGTATTACCTCCACGTGCCCTTATTACGGATTCTAATCGGTTCCGCATAGATTTTATTAGGGTTATTAAAAGATCTTGCGGAATATTGTCCCATTCTTCTGAAAGTGCTGTTCTTAGTGCTGCCACTGTCGTGGGCAAAGGGTTTCTCGCACATACAGCTCTTTTTAAATTGACCCAAACATGCTCAATGGGATTAAGATCCGGGCTGCGTGCTGGCCAATTCATTGTACATATCCCAACCTCTTCGCAATATTGTCGAACTTGTGCAGCAGCGTGCGGCCGGGCATTATTCTGCATTAAAGTAAAATTTTCGCCTATGAATCCCATGTACGGCACCACGTGATCTTCTAAGATCTCTGTTATGTAGCGATGTGCAGTCAAACCCCCCTCTATTACCGTTTTGACGGATCATGTCTATGAACACAAGTTCTGTTCGTCCGTTCATCGATATGCCACCCCAGACCATACACGAACCGCCTCCAAAAGGAACACGCTCCTCAATGCAACTTTGAGCATATCGCTCCCCACGTCGACGATAGACTCTTCTGCGACCATCTGCACCATATAAACATGTCCTACACTCGTCCGTGAACAATATGGAGGCCCATTGCTCTTCTGTCCAATTCAGGTGATCACGCGCAAATCTTAAGCGAGCTTGTCTGTGAACTACAGACAACTTTGGACCATTTACTGGTCTAAAAGGGGTGATATGCGCTTCCTTTAACCTTCTTCTTATTGTTCGTGCACTCACGTTTACTCCACGCACTTCATTAAGCTCTGTTTTGATGTTAACTGAGATGAGGAAACGATTTCGCAGAGAAGTTGTAACAATAAATCGATCATCACGACCGGTGGTTGCTCGAGTCCTGCCTGTACCACGTCTCCTTCTGTAAAAACCTGTCTCCACAAACCTACTTCGATAAAAGGGGATTGTTAGATCTGTGAGAGGTGCGAATACGTGGCCTATAAGGCCGAACATACTATACTATCCACAATACCATTAATGTGCTGACTCGATGTAAGTGCTTGAGCCGACCTGTGTCTTCTATTCGACATGACGCAAGATGCTTTTCCTCGCTATACTTTAATGAGTTAGCCAGATCCTTTTGCTCGCCATTCGATAGGCATAGGCGTATCGCCAATGGTAAATGTGGTCTTCAATCTCCAACGTATAAGCGCTGCTCACAGCTTCGGCAATTTCTCGCGCTACATTATACCTATATAATTCACTTATTCCTCTTTTCCCCAAGAAATAATACTGAGAAGTTGTATTGTGGGACACTAAATGTAGAAGGTTAGGTCGTATTTTCGCGGGGCTTTGAGGTGGTGGGTGACTTCACCGGGCAACATACATATTTTGTTGTAGAGCTTCGGTTTTACAATGAAATATTCCCGATTCGCGGTCGTGGTTAGGTTAGCACTATTGGTAAAGCTACTAGAATTACTTTAGGCTAAGGTTTATGCCTGGCACGGAAGTATAGTGGTGCTGTTCTTCAAAAAGGGCGACAAAACCCTTTTGAAGAACTTTAGACCGATATCACTTCTGAGCCATGTTTACAAGCTGTTTTCAAGGGTCATCACGAATCGTCTCGCGCGCAGATTTGACGACTTCCAGCCTCCCGAACAAGCCGGATTCCGAAAAGGTTTTAGCACCATAGACCACATACATACGCTGCGGCAGGTTATACAGAAGACGGAGGAGTATAACCAGCCACTATGCTTGGCGTTCGTGGACTATGAGAAAGCCTTTGATTCGATCGACACCTGGGCGGTGCTTCAGTCTCTCCAGAGGTGCCACATTGATTATCGATACATCAAAGCGTTGAAGTGTTTGTATGAAAACGCCACCATGTCAGTCCGTCCCCAGGATCAGAACTCGAAGCCTATCCGACTGCAGCGGGGAGTCAGACAAGGCGATGTCATATCGCCGATGCTGTTCACTGCTGCGTTGGAAGATGTCTTCAAGCTTCTGGACTGGAACGGACTGGGCATCAACATTAACGGTGAGTACATCACTCACCTTAGATTCGCAGATGATATCGTAATCATGGCTGAAACCATGGAAGACTTAAGCCATATGCTTGATGGCCTCAATACAGCTTCCCAAGGAGTAGGTCTCAAAATGAACATGGACAAGACGAAGATCATGTCTAATGTCCATGTCGCACCTACCCCCGTAACAGTTGGGAACTGTACTTTCGAAATTGTTGACGAATACGTCTACTTGGGTCAAACGATCCAGTTAGGCAGGTCCAATTTCGCGAAAGAGGTCACTCGTCGAATCCAACTCGGATGGGCAGCGTTCGGGAAGCTCCGTAAAATCTTTTCGTCCCAAATACCGCAGTGTCTCAAGACGAAGGTTTTTAACCAATGTGTGTTGCCAGTGATGACATACGGAACGCAGACGTGGTCGCTAAATATGGGCCTTATGAGAAAGCTCATGGTCGCTCAGAGAGCAATGGAGAGGGCTATGCTCGGAGTTTCCCTGCGAGATCGAATCAGAAATGAGGAGATTCGCAGGAGAACCAAAGTAACCGACATAGCCCGGATGATTGCAAAACTGAAGTGGCAGTGGGCTGGGCACATAGCTCGAAGGACTGATGGCCGTTGGGGCAGAAAAGTCCTCGAATGGCGACCACGTACCGGAAGACGCAGTGTTGGTAGGCCCCCCACAAGATGGACCGATGATCTGGTCAAGATCGCCGGGATAGGTTGGATGAGGGCAGCGCAGGACCGATCATCGTGGAGATCTTTGGGGGAGGCCTTTGTCCAGCAGTGGGCGTCTTCCGGCTGAAATGATGATGATGATGATGAAGGTTTATTATAAGTAACCGACTAATAACTTACTCGCACTATACACATTACAAAACACTTTAAAATCATTACATTTCTACTCACTAATGTATATTTTCTTTAACATTATCTATCTATATATATATACGTATATTATAGTAGGTTTATTATTGTTCCATTCTCCGTTAAGTCCCATAGAAATAAGTACATAGATGTATTCCAACATATACAGCTTCCGATGTCTCAAATCACCGGTTAATAAAAGAATCTAGGTTTACTACTTTGGGAAAACACAACGTAGGTGTCCTAGCCGTAAAGGCGATCTCCGGCCAGAGCATCACCAGAAAACGTCGTTCGTCGTGTTCGGTGAGTGATAGAAATTAATTAATTTATTGTTTCTATTTTATACACAAATGTGTAATTTCCTCATCAAACAGGATTTTATATTTAAGATTGCTCATTTTATCACACTTCTATTCAAGCTATTACGTATTTCTTCAATAAAATTATTATTTCGATTCGTCGTTACTAATCGAACCTCCTCGTAAATATGTACATCGGTACTTAAACGTATTAAATTAAATATTAAGCGTAGCCGGGGGGTGAACGTCACAATTTACACCTGTGTCTTTTCGTAGCGCGGCACGAAGTCCAAGTAATATTGTAGGCAGTTGTTCCAACCACGTGTTTGTGTCGCTTAATTTTGCGCGCAAGGACGTCTTGAAGGAGCGATGCCAGCGTTCAATGACCCCATTTGATTGCGGGTGCTAAGGACTTGTGCGAGTTTTTTTAATACCCATTGTTTTCATTAAGTTTTGAAATAATTGGCTTTCGAATTGTCGACCTTGGTCTGTAGTTATGGTTGTAGAGCATCATAATCGTGATATCCAATGTTGGTATACAATATCGCTAATTCGATCAGCTGATACTGTGTCCGTGGGTATTGCTTCTGGCCATTTCGTTACTCTGTCGATCATGGTGACTAGATAACAATGTCCTTGGTTGCTAGTAGGCAATCTTCCGACGATGTCTATGTGTAGGTGTTGCATTCGCTCGGTTGGCGGGAAAGTAGCGGTTTCCGAGAATGTATGTCGATGTATCTTGCTTTTCTGGCATTGTATACAGGTTCGAGTCCGTTGAGTGATATCCTTGTTCATTGATGGCCAGAAATATTTTTGCGTAATAAGCTTGCGTGTTGTACGAGTTCCGGGATGGCTAATTTTAAGTACGGCGTTAAAAACTTCTTGTCTGTACTGTTCCGGTATGTATGGTCGTAAGTATGGCGTAGATGTTTCGCAATATAACTCGACGTTGGTATTTGGTATTATTATTTTCTTGAGCGTACAACAGCTGTTATACTTGTAGTAACTGCGGAATGTTGTTGTCCTTTTCTTGCGTGGTGGCGATGTCTTGATAATTGATTGTAGATGGGCAGGATATCGTTTCTATGCGGCTCAACGTCGTTTCAATGCGTCGGCTACTATATTTTGTTTACCGCTGTTAAGACGTATTTAAGTCGTAAATTCGCTAATAAACAAAATTTGTCGTGTTCGTCTCGGCGTTTCGGTGTTTGATTGCATTTTTGACATGATGAATGTAAGTGGCTTGTGATCGGTGAATATTGAGTTGTCTTCCTTCAAATGTTTTGCGGAAGTGTTTGACTGCCATATTATATATTGATAGTAATTCCCGATCGTGGGTGGAATATTTCTTCTGCGCGTCGGTAAATTTTTTTGTTACGGGCTTTGTTACGGTGTTGAGACGGCGATAGTCACCACATACCCTTATGTCACCATTTTTCTTCGGGACGATGTGAAGGGGTGATGACCATGGACTCTTACTTGGTCTGCATAGACCTTGTTCTATCATGTTTTCGATCTCTTTCTTGACGATTTCGTAGCGATGAGGTGGTATAGGACGTGCTCGGCTGTGTATAGGTGGTCCTGTGGTCTCGATGTAGTGTTCAACATTGATGTTGGACTTTAAGTGCATCGATGATAGTCTTGTGACACCAGGGAATTCTGCTAAAATGTCGTGGTATGGTTGTAACATGTCAATACTCGTAGCGGGGCCTTGACCTTTAGTTGTGTGACGTCGTCGATTAAGACGACACTAAGTGCTAGCGACCTTGAGCGAGTGGGAGGAGTTTGAGCTAGTGAGAGTAGCACGCGCGGGGCCCCCCCGCAACCCGCATTGAAAATTCGCAGGCGACGTAATTGTATATTTTAGAGAAGTTCGTTGGGTAACCATACGTTACAGATTATGAAGACTATCTAATAATCATGAAATTTTTAACCGCTTATTTAATATTAGTTAGGATTATTGTTTCATGTTCTGTATCTTATATCATTCCCTGTGGTAGGATATAATATAATATAGGTATTTCAATAAACGGAAAATATAATTATATCAAACGAACACAGGTTTTCTGTCTACAGGTTTTGTAACTATAAATAAAAAAGTGAATTAGGTATTTATAGGATTTTATTTAAAACTCCTCGAAATTTAATACTTTCACAGCAACTATACTGTCTTCTTTTTCAGCCGTCACTGCTCGTTTTTTTATTAGTTTGTTTTTATTTTCTTTTTCCTCTTCCTTTTTCCTTTTGCGTCCGAGTATGGCACTAACTATATAAGAGGGGTCCCTAATTACCATATTCCTCGTATATCTAGGATCAACCAGTTCGGGAAGCATACAATCTGTATAAAACTTAATTAAATTATTTTTCATTTTAGTGTCCCAAAAAGCGTCATCCTTGTAAATTAGTTCAATTTTTACAGGAAAGTTTTCACCAGACCAAATACCAAGCATACATTTATCTTTTCCTGTTATATGCAGCTGTCCCTGTATTTGATACCACCAATTATGTTCTTTGTTTATTATGTAATTACCGTTTACCAGTTTTTTTATAAAACAATACTTTTTTTTCATGGATGGCTTTATCTAGTCCTAGTTTGTAAGCTGTGAGTGGACATTTTATTTCTAAAATGGTGTTTTTATTAATAATACCGTCTGGTGATGCGCTGAGGAAGGGTATTTCTTCATCAAGAAAAAGTCCACACGGTTCTATTTTAATATTTTCTTGTTTCGACAATTGTTCTTTCGCAAAATTTTCGTTGTCTTGTCCATGTTTTATAGACTTAATGTGTCCTATAGACTCTTTATATAAAAGATCTTTAACTAAATTGCAGCAACTTATGTCATTGCGTCTTTTTATAACACGTCCAAAGTTGGAAGCGGTCAAAATCCGTCTTCGTAGTTCTAGCCACTCACTAGAACCACTTTGTAATATAGTCTTCCTTTCTATTTGTTTTCTTTGTTTGGCAGTTTCCGCCAAATTTGCTAAAAATATTTTTTTTGATTCCTCTAATATATCATCATCCATATCCGGTCTTGAACATTGCTCACCATAGTTTTTATTACTTTCTGTGTAGTGTTCATGTAATCTCTTCTTTATTCTATGATAATTTTTTGTTAAATGTAGGCGTTTTTGTTTACGTATTTCCATCTTTTTTAATTCACCATTTGGACTCCTGCCCGTGATTGATTTTTGCAACAACGATAAAGGTTTATGGGTATTAAATGATAAAGCAGCTGCATTACAACGCATATGGTATTGGTTCTTCTGGGAAAAATTTACCCGCTTACCCCCTACAAATTTTGCAACAATACTATGGAAGCGCTCCACAGTGTTGCTGTCAACGTCTTCAATCAAGCTTCTTGCATGAGCAGCTATATGTGTCAATACAAATTTTATTCTATGCCACAAACTGTTTGTGAAAATATCTCTGTCTATGTTGTCATCTTCTCCCATTTTCGAGCAAAAATATGTCTTACAATTAGTATGAACTCCAAATGCATGTTCTGCGGCTAACATGATATCATATTGTAAACTAGTGACATTGCCAGAATTTTTATAATTTCTTATAGCGGTTACTATTACCTTTCTTATTGACAGTATTCTTTGTTTTGTTATATATTTTCTGTATTTAATTAAATATTTCGTGTCAGTGATAAGAGCTTGTAACTTATTGCAAAGGTTTCTTAACAGGTGGTTGCGGCATTCGATTTTTTCAATTGTTATATTTTCATACGGTCTTGACTGTAACAATTTTGCATAAGTATTTGCATCACCATCTGATATTAACCTTGAATATATTAAATTATGCATTTCTATGCTGTTCTTGAATCCTTCTACCAAGATCGTGGATTCCATTCCAGTTGAAGGACCTGAAAATAAAGTAATAATTATTCCAACCATAAAATTTTAGTTTCTTTATTATTATTACAACATATTTAATATTATGAATTTACCAGAATAATTTTTATAGCAAGCATGCTCCTTAGGTGTGACATTTTTCTTGGCAGCTTGGGCGCATATGCAGCAGTATTTATTTTTCACTGCCATATAAATAATTTTTCCAGTTCTTTTCCCAATTATCGCAGCTGCGCCTGATAGGGATGAGTAATTTTTTTTATAAGATCTTTTTCCCCAACATCCATCTGCAATAACGTCAATATATGGAATGCCATTTTCAGTAACTCTACCGTCTTCCAAAGCCATTTGACGTTCTTCATTAGCGGCTTCATTCATAGAATTCAAAGCTTCTTTTTCCCAAACTTTGTTAATTGTTCCCATTCTTTTATTAAATAACTCATAGGATATATGAGGCAAGTCCATTGCTGCCAATAATTCATTAAGCTGTGTATAGCCACAACCTATTGCCACTGCACCCGCAACTGTATTAATATTTAAGTCAATTTCAGGATCATTGCAACAAATGACAAAAGTTTCGTTACACATGTTGCATTTTAGTTTTAGTTTAGAAACAAGGCCCAGTTTTCGTTCAGATATAATTTCTACAGATTTCAAACCACAGTCTATATTACCATGTGAAGATATTTCTTGAAGCTCTTTAAAAAAATGTTTAATATTTAATATTCGCATTCCATTCACTATTTCTTGATTATTTCTGAAAAGGAAATATACATAATAAGAATTTTGCAATATTAAACAGAATAAGGCCTTTAACATTTGTTTTGTAATATCTTTTATTGTTCACATTCTTTGCTATCTATCACTCACGGGTTCTGCAATATTATATTGAAAATTTTCCCCTTTTTTATTAATTTTATTTATCGAGAGTTTTACTATATAAAACTTTATATTGACAGACTATCCTGACATCATAGAAATAATAATACGTTTACCTGACCGAATTTGACTTCTCGTTTTCAATATCCATTTGAAAGCTTTCTTCCTGCTCAGCAAATATCGTTTCGGTTACTTGAGAACTGTAACAGTTATAGTAATTAATATAAGTTAATAGAATTAGGTTTCAAATATGCTAAAATCATAATATTGAATTAGATATGCATTTACTTGTCAACAATCTTGTTCTCATTTTCATTGTCAATATGGGAAGATCCTTTAATCACTCCAAGCGTTTCCGTAAATTCAGACCTACAATATAAATGTATTTATATTTAGTTATACAGTGACAATAGTAATAGCATTCAAATATTTTTAAAACTCGAATCCGGACTGTCCCGACTACGATGTAGTATTGTCATACTACACTACAATACACACCTCGTCTCTGTCTCCTCATTTACGTCGCGATTATCTTTGTTATTATGTAATCTCCTAAAAAGAAAATAGTGTCACTTAGTAAAATAAAAAATAATAATATATGTAACAATTAAATGTTATGATTAATTTATCTGGTCCAATTTACATCAATGTGCTAAAATACACAAATGATAATTATGATTGAGAACACGTTACTTACCTTAGTAATCTATTTTTTGCGAGCGTTTGGCGTTTCTTTTTTAGTAATCTAGATTTACCAGCCATTTTAGCGCGAAACTTATAATAGAGTTAAATCGTTTAGTGATTGCTCCGAGCGTCAACGTCTACCCGTGACAGTGGTCAGCGATGCACTGCCGCCCGTCGCCCGCAAGGGCCCCTGCTAACCCGAGCATAAAGATTATTCGAAAAAGCATAATTGTATATTATCCTTTTACTTTGAAATAAAAAGTCGTATATTAAAAGATGGGTAATTAAATTGTGTTTAAGATGGTGAAGGTTTCATAAAAATACGCTTGATAGTTTTTACGTGATTCTCAGATTTTTATCTGCGTTAGACCTAACTTTACAAATTAATTACACTATGTAATATAAACATAATCTAAAATATTCACATATTAAGTTATTGAGAAAATGCTCAAATTTAACATATATTTTTTCCAGTTCATTAACACCACTCGTTTAGATGTGATCTTCAGAATAAAATCATTAAAAGTCTCTTGTCGTCGCCTTAATCTTCGATTCTGTAGATCTACGATGAATTGATGGTGTCTAAGGAAGTCGGCTCCGAGTATAGGCTTAGATACGTCAACTAAAATGAATTTCCACTTGTACGGGCGTCGAAGGTTGAGATCGAACGTTAATGTCTTCTCACCGTATGTTGCAATCGTCGTGTTGTTTGCTGCGTATAACTTAAATGGTAGTGTTGTTGCAATTTGTCCTTTCTTTCTTGGTAGTACGGATACGTTGGCTCCCGTGTCGACCAAGAACGATAAATTTTAGTTTTTGTCGGTGACGTATAGGCGGTAGGATTGATTGTGAACGCCGATGTCCGCCTCCGCCAGCGTTCGGTCTAGTTTTCCGAAGTACTTGTAGTGTTGTACTGTGCGTTTCTTTTCAATGCGCATGGTGTCGTGCAGCGTCTGGCTTTTTCCTTAAAACGTTGATGGTAGTAGCAGTACGGTGATGGCAAGTTCTCTCTGCTACGGTGATGATGCGTTTGCCGTAGTGTTGAAGTGTCGCGGCGGCGAGAATCGTAGTGACTGCGGCGATGATTTTGTGACTTCATTTCGGCGATTTATAATGAGAGTTTTTGTATCTCGATAATGAGATATTGCGTATCTGACGGTGGTGATGGAGGTAAGGTTGTAGGCAACTTGATGGCTGCGACTTCGGATGCGGCGGATTGCTCTAGCATTTTGTCGACGAGTAGCGCAAGTTCCTCCAGTGTTGTTGCCTTGCTGTTGAAAGTTTCGCTTACGCAAGCACGGAGCGAACGTGTGTTGGCAGGTGATTAGTCCACATAAGACGTAGGGTGGAGTCCGGTACCTTGTCTCGTGCCAAGTTACGCATACGACGTAGTAACTGTGTAGGTTTCTGGTCGCCGAGTTCCATTCCGGAGAGGAGCTTTTGAAATTGCCGGCTGGGATTGTAATTTTTTTTTTTCTAACTTTTCATATTCAGGCTGAATCAAAGATGACTAAACTAGAATCGTCTACAGATTTAAATTAATTATACTTTATTATTATTATTTTGTGTAGTGTTCCGGCATTAGTGACCCAAGTTCCTGTACCCTTATGGGACAGCAGCGTGTTCGCGATGCCACTGGCGTTGCAAACACCTATAGGCGACGGTAACTGCTAAATTCTAAGCGGGCTGTCAGCCTATCTGCTGTCCTACAAAAAAAACATACTACGTTAAACTTTAATCAAAACTGAAAACATAATTGAACACACTCTCACGCACACACATAGTACTCTTTCAGAGTGGTGGCGGGCGCGGGTGCTAGCGCGGGCGCGTGCAAATCAAAATGTATGCAGACGCCAGTTGCGTTCACAGTGCTCCCGCGAGCCGCGCGTCTTCATGAGGCGGGCGCGGGCGCGCGTTGCGCGGGTGTATCTAAAGGCTCAGTCCGCCGGTATCGTTCACAGTAATATAGCGTCTGTTAGGTGACTACGCTTGTGGTTCTAAACAATTTTGATTCACCCGCCGAAGTCATGGATATCAATACGGAAGAATTTATATCTGCAGTACAACATCGCACTGCTATTTGGCAAAGCAAACATCTGCAACATTTAAATAGAACTTCATATATAGCAATTTCCATTTCAAGTATGAATTTTCCATTAATAAAAGCAAATCTTCATCCATGCCTTCTAAATACGTAGCAAAGTTTGAGAACGACCAAACACGTGTGCAATGACACTCGTAGCTTGTTCGGCACTGTGAATACGCAGACGCCAAGACCCGAGCGCCCGCGCCCGCCCCCGCACCCGCTATTGCAGTCTGATTGAACACAAACAATCACACACTCCCAAACTATAATTGTATTATTATTTTTATTATCATTGGTATTCTTTCGTTCAGATTACCACCCGAAACGACCCCATGTGACAATGGAATCCCACGAAGCACTTCTCCGAGTAGATTCCAAAACGCTATCTCGGCGTCGCTACAACTGACCTGTGGCGCGTAGGCACTTATCAAGTGGGTAATTACTCCACCGATAAGTACCCTCACAACCATAAGCTGATCGCTATAGAGTTTCACTTCCAAGATGTCGTCCTGGAGCTCCCCCGAGAGCACAATGGTTACCCCATTCTCCCCACCAGGTGCACATGTGTAGATGCTGACTTAGCATATAGATTGTAGCCATTCCCAATAAACCGGGATCTGCTGCACTTCCACCGAATCTCCTGCAGGAACGCCACGGCCACCTTCCGCCTGGAGAGTACATTGGCTAACTCCCTCGCGCGTCCGGTTAGCGTGCCAATGTTCCGAGAAGCGGAGTTCAGATTGGACTAACGTCTTTACTCGTGCTCGCCCACGGCACGGCAGCCCTTGTCCACTTGTCACAGAAGTCGGGCGAAGCTTCTGCGCGTCGTTTTACGGTGACGCTCTATCCGTGACTGGACCTTTTCTTGTTCTAACCATTTTTGTTTGCTTGGCTGGTTTTGGTGTTTATGGGAGCGACTGATCTCCGAACCCCTAGAGGAAAACCGAGGTGCACTTCCTTTGCCGCATGCAAGCCGGCAAAGGAGTAGTCCATCAATCGCCTTTTACGACTCCCTTGGAATGACCCAATTCTTTTCACTGGACGGGGCCACACGAAAAAAATTACTTAATTACACTTTTACAGTTACTCAAACTAAAAACTTAAAAATAATTCTTGACTTATGAATAAAATTACTGACGAGAAAATTAATGTCACTGTTCTAAAAGCGTGGGGTGCTCGATATCAATAGTTATAATTTTTTACTAGTTTCATTCCGAAATGTAATTTATAAATATCGTTCAAAGCGTTGATTTGATACTTAAAATTTGTCAATTACTGCCACAAATCCTCGAGACCGCATAAGTAAGGGGGGGTACAGGAAAGTAGGGATGAGGATAGTTTATAATAAAAAATTTAATGTACACAAAAAAAACTGTTAATTAAAAATTCTGTATATTCGACTAAATTCCATCAAGTTGATGTAAATTATGTTATTAATTTGTAATACACATGTAATGAACAACAGGCGCTTTTATTCTCTAACTACAATCCTCTACTATTTGTAGTTATCAAATTCTACTTGATATAATTGGCAACAACATTATACTCACAATGCATTAATGAAAATAGAGATTTTATTACCAATATAATCCCAAAAATATTAAATCCTATTGAGACTGGACATTCAAAATAACAAATCAAAGACTGATTAAGTAGCTAAAACTTAAAACTAAAATATGATAGCTTATTATTCAATAGTGAACATACATGCATAAGTCCTGGGGTCATATATAATACTTTAAACATTAAGTAAATAGTCAGCTTAAAATGTTTAGTCAAAAATAACGACTTTTATTATCACAGCACTTGTAAAAAATGTGGTCGTCATGGGATAAAATATTTATAACTAATGAACACCCCAGAGTAATTAGCGATGCTAATAGGTCAATTCATGTGTAACATCAAAATAGCCATATAAAGTCAATTCAAAGGGCCAACAATAATTTCATTGTCATTGTTTTATCTACGTTGACGGCGCTTTTTCTTATTGTTGCGCGTCTGTGCCGAGGGCTGCAGTGGAAGACCGTTGGAGGGGCCAGCAGGCTGAGCTGGCGGCGGCGAGGCCGGCGGCGACGAATGCATCACCGCCAGCCCGGAGAACACCACCGTTGGCGGTGAGCAAACTCTACTTGGAGGCTGCGGCATCGTTTGCAGCTGTGGGTCGTTGAGTACTGCCCTCAGCCTCTGCCTCATGCGCCTCCGAGCGTTGCGCGACATGTGAACACGTTCGCCACTCTCACCGACGTCGCTGCGCGGCGACGGGCGCGTGGCGGCCGGAACGCTGTCGCCCGCTGTGTCGGTCGGAGTGCGGGTTTCTACCACGGTGCGGCGCGAGTTCGCTTCGCGCCCTAACGTGGCGAACGCTCTCGAAAGTCGGGCCACGTCATTCCTTAAGTCGAGCAAAAAGGGTTCCATGTCGTAGACATCGGAATCCTGAGGACTAGAGTCGCGCGCATTGCCGCGGGTGGCGACGCGGAGGACGGCGCGCGGCTGCAGTTGCTGGTCGGGCGGCGCGCGTCGCACCGACAATTTCCCACAGATGGAGACGGGCGCCACTAAGGCTCGCGCGTCCGCCCCCGTCACTGACAGGCAGTGGCCTCTTTTTTTAAGGGTACCTTCACACGATCTTACCGACCATACCTGAGAAATTGAAAATATCGTTTAAAAATACAGATTAATATTAAAGACAAGAGTCAAATGAAAAGACAACTTACACAATCTGAAAAGATAGCTTCCCTGTCATTACCAGACACAGTGACAGTATAACAGAACTCATGCGCCACCCAAGGAGAAGCTGCCATCGAGAGCCATGCACATACAGAATCACCTACAAATAGATATTACATATAATGCAATATAAATAACAATTTCTAATACAATGAAATATGATTGAAAATAGCAAAATACTAACTACTTATTTCAATTATAAGGAAAAATATTCCCATATCAGATACACGAACAGCTGTCACTATTCTTCCTGGCACAGTAGAAAATTGCCATGCTTGTACATATTCTCCATTTTCAGATTTACCCTAAAACGAAAAATATGTTATTAAATTATTCTACACTAGCGGTCCAACTCAGCTCCACATGGGTGAGCATTTTTTTTACATATTGGGGTAAACATAGAGTAAATCTTTATGCAGGAAATAAGTACATAGTTTCTTTTTATTCAAAATATATCGTCGGCTTATTGCAAGAACTCATTAACTGCAAAAAATCACTAAATACATTTTTATGGGCTCATTTTTACATATTATTCTACAAAATGCAAAAACACTAATTTCTAGCTGTCCAATTTTAGCCGTTACGTCTATTGGCTAATCAACATAACCACAACTAATTCCAACTAAAACGCTGTTTTCCCAAAATAATGAAATGTCACATAATGACTTCTTGCAATAAGCCGACGATATCTTCTATCTATATCTATAAAAATTTATGTTTGTCTGTATGTCCTTTATAGAATCGTAAACTATGCATTTGATCATGTCATGATCTTCAGCAAAGTGTTGTGCATGAGCCCACAGAGGTTTCTGAGTTGGTACGCCCAATCTTTGACAGATGGCGCCACTATCATTCCAATGAATTTCATTTATTGCCGTGACAATTTATGTAAATTAAAATCCATGTTTTAATATTATGGATGTATCGAAAAAGTTTTGCATCTTTGCATAAAAACTCTTTCTTTTATATTAAGAACATATTATTTATCATAGCCAGTTCGATTCGATATTGGAAATGAGCGAATACAAATTGATGAATTTACACAGTGTATCACCTTGTCAGCAAACTTCTGTAAGGTCACAGAAAGCATAGACGAATTGGTGCAGTCTTCCCAAACATTGCACAGAACTACAAAAATCATCAGTGGCTAAGTACGTGTGCTATATTAGCAGCCAAAAACATCGATGTCAATATTATCAATTTCACTATTCAGAATGAAATACCCGGCGAAACGACAACATATAAGTCCATCTATACTGTGGTGAATCAAGACGAAGTTGTCAACTATCCAACCGAATTCTTGAATTCGCTTGATTTTTCAGGCATGCCACCGCACGTTTTTACATTGAAAATTGGCGTAGCTATCATTCTTCTTCGAAACATAAATCCACCACAACATTGCAACGGAACCAGACTCTCAGTCAAGAAAATGATGAACAATGTTATCAAAGCAACAATTTTGACTGGAAAATTCAAAGGTGAAGAGGTACTGTTGCCACATATCCCAATGATCCCGAGAGATATGCCATTCAAATTCAAACATTTGCAGTTACCAGTGCGACTCGCTTTTGCAGTGACTATCAACAAAGCACAAGGACAATCGTTGCAAATGTGTGGATTAAATTTGGACAATTCATGCTTCTCACACGGGCAGCTCTCTCTATGTGGCCTGCTCATGGGTCGGAAAACCTTCTGATTTATTCGTTTACGCACCAGATGGAAAAACAAGAAATATTGTGTATAATAAATATCTTCAATAAATATCAAATTGAAACGAAACGCTGCAATGTCACAATTTTTTTTTTGACATGAACATAATCAATAAAATGACTCGAAATAAATTCAATATTTGTGTAATGTCTTTCCTTAAGATATGGCAAAAAACTAGAACCTGTTGGTCAGCACTATGGTTCTCTGCAACCTAATATAAACTTTAGCAAACCCTGGTTTACATGCTACCAATCCCTCCCAAAAAAGGTTACATCCACAATTATTCGTCTTCGTCTTGGACAGGTGTGTTCCCCTGTCTTTTTAGCTAAAATTAGAATTCGTGATCATTCTCTGTGTGAGTGTGGACTTGATGAAGGAAATCTTGAACACATATTCTTCCATTGTCCAAAGATATCGACCCCTATATACGACCTATTGCCAAAACAAATCCCACCTAATTTTCTCAGATATAAATTACCATTCTAATGGTAAAATAACTTTTGATAATGGTCCAGTAGTTTTTGATTTCATTTCTTACACACATACAAAAATAGCAATATTTTCTCTTATATATTATAAATAAATTAATACTTTACCTCAATCAGCTCAGGTGAATGAAAATAGCGGAGATGATTGAGCAAACGTGCAGAAGGCAGTCGCTCCCAATTGCCATTCTTACAGCAAAGGCAGCGAAAGAGTCCTTTGCATGGTTTAGGGGGTCCAATCAAGGATAGCTGTGTAACATCATACTCATATAAAAGATGCAGTAAAAAAATATACACTCTGATGGCAATGGAAACAGTTTAAATAGACAATGAAGAATAATACATAAGAAACATTCAAGGAAACAAACACTTTATATACATAATGTGGATAGTATAGAAAGCAGTTTTATGGCTTGATAGCCATTTTCCTAATCATTGGATAGGGCGAAGAGGACACATTCCATGGCCTGCGAGGAGTCTGTACTTAACACCCGTTGATTTCTATGTCTCAAGGCACATGAAATCACTAGTTTACGTCTCGCCTGTGTTATCTGCGGCAGAACTCAAAACAAGAATTATAAACGCAGCAAATGCGATGCGGAATTATTTGACTATCTTGGTAGTTGTCACAACTCAGAAAAAGAATGCGACTTTTCGTATGCAATAGGGGGAGTCACTTGGAGCAAGAACTTTAATTAGGCTAAATTACAAAATGTCTTAATTTTATTTTTATTTTATTGATGCACAAAACAAATTACAACCAAAGATATTATAAGTTTAGATATTCAACATAACAATCTGGATTGCAATTCAAAGCAGGTGCATACAGAAAAATTGTAACAACAAATGCCTAAAAACCTTGTGTGTATATATTGATACACACATAACACACATGCACGACACATACTCACACACAAAGCATGCATACACACTCACACACATATAAGTTACTATCTAATTAAATCTAGTGTATCATTAACTGGTCAAATATAAATTATTTAAGAATATGTTTTACTAATTTACAATATTTAAAAAAACTATTTTCAAATATATCAAGATCAGTGCTGTTACTTGCCAATTCATTATAATGTCGTGCCATTCTAACAATGGGATTAAAGTATGAGATGTTGTTTTTGTGAACTTCAAGTGCAAAAAGATTAGTACAATGTGATCTACGCGCAATATATCTGGTATTAAAAGATATTTGTGAAATTAAATCACTTGAGTTTATAATATAATGTATAATTTTGTACAAATAGACTAAATCAAAGTATTTACGACGAATAGATAAAGATTCAGTATTAAATTGGGCTAGTCTTTGTTCATAATTAAGATTATTTCGACCTAGTTTCAAACGGTGAGTTAATACCCTGAGACATTTTTTCTGCACTCTTTCAATGTCATCGATATGAACTTTATAATACGGAGACCATATTGGTGTAGCATATTCCAAGAGACTCCTCACAAGTGAATAAAATAAGTGTAATACCGAACAAGGATTTTTATTTATTATTTATTTGTTATTTATTATTAATTATTATTACTACTAAACTGTTGCTGGTTCTAAATTTCATTTTAAATTTGTATTTTTTGTTTTATTTACATTGGGTATTGTTTTTAATTAATTTTATGGAACTTTTAAAGAACAACTTTAAGTTTAGTTCGAATATGAATTTCCACCTGCTTCCTTTGTGATCATGTTTTTTCAGTTTCTTTGAAATGAGTTCCTAGTTGTTATACATTGTTGAAGAGCTAAGAAAACGATTAAGTTTTTAAAATAATCTGCAAGCCCAAGTTTCATAACTTTTTTAAGGCATTTTAGCGGGAAATATCTAAAAAATATTGAAATATGTATGTATCATTTTTCATCTTGCATTTTTTAATTTGGATCGATAATTGTTGTTTTAATATTGATAGGTAACCAGTGTATAATCGTTTTTATAAATCAGAAGAAAAAATGAGATTTAAATTCATACTTTTTTAAAATAAATTTATGAAGTTGCATTTTTGATTTGTTTTGAAAAAGCTAAAAAACATGATAACTCAAAAATGATTCACTTTTGCATAATGCATATGGGGGTTAAAACTGCAATTTATTAAAAATATTTCTATAAGAAAAGACATTATGTATGACTTAGTTATAAATAAGTTTTTAAACAACCCCACTAAACAGTTCAACAGTTTGTGAATACAGGCTGAGCTTATGAAATATTAAAAAGTTTTGAAAATGTCATCTGTTATAAAAGAATTTTGGTAGTGGCATTGGGTAGAAATAAGCTTTTCTTCTAAGGGTTAAGAAGTCATAGTTGCTCATTGGATGTGTGGAGTTACAAAAGTATTAGTACTAGAGTACTACTACTAAGAGACTAGTGTGGTATTGGCCTATAATGTGAAGGGAGAATTGCATTAGGACGAGGATGGTTGACCAAAGGATGGATTGCATAACAACGAGGTCGTTCAAATGCCCACAATACCTCGCTGTTCCCCACTGCTCCACCAACTATAGACAGAACTCATTTTTTGTTAGATCATCTAAAATATTTAATAATTTAGTAGCCAATGACTCTGACTTAGACTTATTTAATAGTTCCCCAGATCGTTTCTGTCCTTTATGTCTAAAAGCTGGTTTGCAAGCAATTCTTAATATAAATTTTTCTTTACATGTATTTATTGTCTATATTATTTTTATTAATTTTGTTTCTTTTTAACTATGTATTGTTTAGATGTAAGTTTAATTTTACCTAACTTTAAGTTTGTTTCAGGTAAATACTTGTGAAAACACCTTAATAGTGTTTTAGATTTATACTAAGTTTTAGTTTTTAGCTATATCACTGTTTGTTTTCCAATTAAAATAAAATAAATAAAAAATTATATGGTGAAAAAAGTTGTGAACATATTGTGCTGACTACACATAAAGTGGGGTAAGGGCAGAAATATACTCGATATCCAGTAAGTTTTGTTACTTAATGAAGCTGAGCTAAAATCTGCACACATCATGTGACATATTTGGCTTCTTATCACGGAAAAAGTTTATGATATGAAGCCTTTACTTACTTCTGAATTTTGGAGATCATTTTCTTCTTGAATAGCCTCATTTTCTGATTCTTCCGAGACAGCCTCTGGTGCAGGTGCAGGATTTTCACTGACTCCAGTAACAGTCGTTATTTTTCCTCCTAGTTTCTAAAAATCAAATATATCACAGCAGCTTAAATTCATTTGAAACTTAAATGGTTCACATACACTACATCAAATGTGTCGAGAAGAGAGGACTGCCAGGTAAATTGCTGAACATTTAGACTAGCAAAAACGATAGGAATCATTCCATAATTACCCTGCTGAGAAATTAAGCTTGAGATTTTAAGTTGATAGAGAAAAAATTCTTTAGTTTGGCCATATGTATACAAATTGATATAAATTCTTTGAATAGCAAAATTAATACATTCATAAAACAATGAGAATTTTGTTTGTGATATTTGTGACCACCAATGTTACTTACAAATGCTCTCAATCTTCTAACATTAGCAATCAATTCTTCCATAGCATAATTTCTAGTTCCAAAGAAAAGGGCTCTGCAAACAGGGCAAACATCCAGACGTATCTTGCATTTACCACATACATGATGACCTTCATTGCATTGAAAAATTTGACCAGTAGGTATTTCATAGCATACTGGACACTGAAGTAAATCATCCAAGTCTGGAAGGGCATCAGCCTGAAAATGGAATTAATTTCTAATTAAGGAACTAAAATTGAAAGGATCGTTGAGTCTGCAAATTAACCTACTTCTAAAGTGGAAGGTAAATATAATTCACATTTGCGAGCTCACGGAATATTTTAATACATTTTTTACAGCCAATGATAATAAAATTCACACGTGTACATAATAAACGTGTTACCAATGTATAAGCATATTAAAAATGATTGTAGAGTTAGAGGTGAAAAGCTTTGTGCGCCGTTAATTATGTTTTAAAGTTTGGTTTTTATAAAATTACGAAACTTAAAATGGTGGAACATTTTGGGAATAAGAGGACAGGAACCGTTAGTTTATTTTAACTTCATGATCACGCAACGTAACAAAACATGTTTTTGTGTTGTTTGTGAAAACATATACCTAAAGTATATCAAATAGATAAAACTAATAATAAAATTATTAACCAACTGACAAAGCTCAACAATGGAAGCTGAATAATTAACAAAATTGCAACGCACCTTGACCTCCGCCTTTTCCGTCATTTTTTTAAATATATTGAGAACAGTGATTGAAATACCTAAAGAAAATTAATATCCTCTCATCAACGAAATTAAAACGAACAATATCATACATCAAGCTAATACAGCTGGCATTCCTACAAATGGCGTATATTTAGTGATTGACACATAGACATAGCATAGACAATTAGACATATTAAATCAAGTGACCTGAACTGAATACATGTTTGTATTAACCATAGAGTTAGTATCATAACTCCATAGTATTATCATTTAAAATCGATTCACTGAAGGTTTTTGAAAATAGTGATTGCGATTATAAAAAAAAAAATTTAACTTTTTAAAATAGGGATAATAAAATTAAACAATAAAAATGGGTTCAGGAGACGAAGGCACTGATTGATTTTAATTTTAACAAATTAGAGTGTATTTCTTTGTATATAACACATTGATCAAAAGCAGAAGTCCATAATTATCTTCGCCGCATGAACAATTGGAAAGCTGTTGAACACTCCTCACCGGTACGATCCCGAGCTAATGGAGACTGAGTATCATAAAGGCAAGGGGTCGGTGCAGGAGTGCGGTAGTTACAGAGGTATAAAGGATTCGACAGGAGTGCACTGTCTCGGAATGTCAATATGGGTTTCGCCCTGGTCACGGGACAATGGACCCTGTTTTTGCCCTAAGGACTGTCGCGGAGAAAAACAGGGCGAAAAATACGCCTCTCTATTGCCTGTTTCTCGACTTGCAGAAGGCCTTCGACTGTATTCCTCGCGCGATAATCTGGTGGGCATTGTGATCCAAAGGAATTCCAGAGGCCTATATTGACATTATCCGAGACATGTACTGCGATTCCGATTCCGTAGTTCGGACCGCTGTTGGTAACACAAAATCCTTACCTATCACTGTCAGAGTGCACCAGGGATCCGTCCTGTTCAGCGTAGTATTAAACGTATTGTCAGACAGTATCAGAAACTCACATGAGCAGCCGCCATGGTTGCTCATGTATGCTGATGATATCGCGCTGGCAGATTCAGACAGGGGTTGACTGGTGGGACGTATGAAGGCGTGGAAGAAATCGCTTGAGAACAGCGGTCTGAAACTCAACGTGGCGAAGACCGAATACTTGGCCTGCAACTCCACAGATCCCACACCCGTGCGCATAGGCGGCGACACAGTCAAGCGCACGGAACAGGTGAAACCTGGGATCTGTATTTCCCGCGTCTGGTGACATTGAATCCGACGTTAAGGCACGCATTGCTGCCACGTTGGCCAAATGGCGTGAGGTGACTGGTGTCATCTGTGACCCTAAAATACCGGTTAAATTGAAGGGACAGGTCCTTAAGACCACCACTTGACCTGTCTTTTTATACGGATGTGAAGCGTGGCCGGTGCTGGAGCGACACAAACAGGCACTGCTTGTCACGGAGATGAATATGATGCGGTGGATGTGTGGAGTAAGGCGGAAGGACTGCGTTAAGAACGCTCACATTCGCGGCAGCCTTCATGTCCGTGTTAAAGCGAATAAATTGCAGGAGTGTCGCCTTCGCTGGTATGGCCACGTTTTACAGCAACCGGCTACTTATATGGGGAACAAATGTCTGGCCATGCTGCCATCGCCGGGCCCCGGCGGGAGGGGTAGGCCCAAAAAGTGCTGGCTTGACGTCGTATATGCGTGCCAATGAATTGACCACCAGAGATGCCGATTATCATGCGAAGTGGAGAAAAAAAGTCGGAAAGCAGACCACGGGCGCTGAAGCGAGAGTTTGGGCTGCAAACGGAATTCATCGCTAAGATGATGATGATGATGAAATTCTTTCTATCGGCGTTAACTATTTAAATAACTTATCGCTGGCTTGGCAGGTTTCCTAGTTGTTCAATACAATCAACCAATTTAAAATACAATTTAACTCCTGATGATAGTAGCTAAATAAATACAAGAAAAATGGCGTTTTCCCTTCTTAATTTACTAGGCTTAGGACTAGCGCAATTTTTATAATAAATAGATAACTATACTCAAATTGCGCCGCCTGTAAAAAAATCTAAACAAACCAAAAAATTAAAGTATTTGAAGAAAATCTCCGCACGCGACAAAACACTGTGATTGTTTATAGTTGGATAAAAAACACAACATTAAAAATGGTCCAACACGTTGTTTTAGCTATCGCATGGCATTCAATAACTAAAAGCAAACCAATATAAAACTTCAAGAACATTGTAAATCTAACACAACCTTATTTTAATCAAAATTAAGTTGAACTATAATTACATTCATAGTTCAAATTATAATGAACGTTACTTTTGTTTTTGGTCTCGGGGAAAAACCCTCTCTTGACGGGTTCCCCCAGCCCGGGGGGACCGAGGGATATGTGGGACTCCGGGAAAGATGTTCGGCCATCCGACTACCCACTAAAAAACCCCGCTGTTCTCCTATTGCCTACAACCGGGCCTACGGATATATGGCCTACCGATCTCGTGGCCCGGGCCGGCGCCGACCCGCCCGTCTTAAGGCGGGCCCCTTCTAAATAGTTGGCGCCAGGGGGTCAGGATTTCATCCCCCGGCGCTCTTCTGAATCAACATGAGTTGAGGGGGGCCGCGGAACAGCACGCGGCTCTCTCCCTAGCGGCAATAGTGCGGGCGGCGGATCCTCCCCCGAGGGCCCGCCCGCGGCCGCTTTTTACGGCGGCCGGAGGTCACTACTTGCCCTCCGGCACTGCTGGCGTTGGCGGGAGGGGAGTGTGGTAGTCGACTCCCGCTCCCGCTCCGCCACCTCCTTTGCGGACTTGACTGCCTCCAGCCTAAAGCTGGAGGATTCTGGACGGGGCGGGACTTGCATCTCCGCCACGTGCCAGTCAGGCGTGGGTACGACTACCAGACGACACCCCAGAAAACCAGGGAGTCGCCCAACGCCGTAGCCAACCCAGCCAGACCGACGGAGAGCGGAGATGCCGTTCCCGCCCCAGAAACACTCTCTGTGCATGCGCAGTCGAAATGGGAATGGTTTCGACTACCAAATCAGGGCCCGGGACAGAACCTGGGACCCCAACCAGTACTCGCAACCATCCCACCGGGGACCGCGCCACGAACAGAGAGCGAAGTGGGAAAGGATGTGGGAGGTAGACGGGAAGAAAGGAGGGACTCCGCCACCTCGGACGGGAAGGGGGAATGAGGTGGCGGGTGCTCGGGCACCTCGGGTACGCACACCCGTGCACTCCTCAGACAGAGAAGCGCCCCTGACTGCATAAGCTACCACAACGTCCATATTAGTTTGAACTGCAAGTTACTTTAGCTACACTTTATTTTTATGGAGTTAAGGTCGTGTTTTTTTGGCAGTCTGAAAAGAAAAGTAGTTGGTTTTACTCTAGCCAATATTCGCTCCATCTCTTTTTTTATATATGTATAAGGACTCGCATAGGAAGGGAAAGAAAAAGCATAGTGATTTTCTGTCATTTACTTCATAACGGCGTGGAATAACTCGTTGTTTGATTTTAGTTGGTTGGCCTTTGACAACTGATAACAATCGTTGCCGATTCCAATACGGATTAGGTACGTTCATAGAGTTAGATGGGTACGTTACCAACAAGACAAGTTTCGTTATAGCGGACGTATGTATACTATATTATCGTTATGGTTATGTTACTTGTTACTTTCGATACTAATATAAAGCTAAAACACCGTATTGAGTTGATTCACGTACAGTATGACGTCGTTCATTGTTCATAGAAAAATACTTGACCTGAAGCCATTTAATCCGTTAGTATAACGAAACAAACTGACACCATCATTACGACAAATACATGTAACGAAAGTGTGAGTTACGAATTTGTACGGTTTTCTACAGCACTAGTTGAATCCATTCGTATAACGAATTAAATTGTTAATATCCATGTATTATTACCTAAATACGAGTAATGAAATGTACTCGTAGAGTATGCCAATGCCAGTTTTGCTAAACCCCAAATATTAAGGTAGAAATCCCCGAATACGGAGAGAAGAAAAAAAAAATCATATTCCCACATAAAAAATAGATAAAAACAAACTGATATCCAACTGGTTTCATAAATGGTAATCGGTATGGTATCTTGATAGTTATTCAGGCTTTTATGTATGGATAAAGGGTCACTGAAATCAAACCTCTTTGCAATGTCTGACGTTAAATCCATTTAAAGGCTTTGACATATTTTATAAAAGTCTGTGATAGATTGACCGGGTGTATTATATAGGTATATAATAACAAATAAAATATACTTTATTGCACACATTACATTTACATCAAGTGATACATATTAACATTTAAAAGCTTAATGGGCGGTCTTATCGCTGAAAGCAATTTCTACCAGACAACCTTTGGATGGATAGAAATACAGTTAAGAAGGAAGAAGGTAATTTTCCATGCTATTAGCTCTGAAGCGAATGCACTGGTGGACGCTATCCCCCCCAGTCCGACATAGACCAGCCCGACGAAATAGGTTTAGGGATGCCTTCCGCCCCCCATAGCCTATAGACTCACAATCACACAGTACAAAAATACACGTAGAATAGTTGTGTTACGGGGGAGTTTCTTTTGCCGTTTCTTCGCCCCCAACTATAAGCACTCCGAAACGGTAGTAGATTAGAATAGGATCGGCTTCACTGGTGAAGCCCATAGCCCTTATTTTAATAATATTCCTGTCATTCGTGGCAGTTTTCAGCTGTCCCCATGCAGCGGTCGAGCCGGGAACGCCGAAACGAAACAGGAGGCGCGTCTCCGAGCACGCTGCCACGGCTGATTGACCCCGCACCCACGTGGTTGGAATGCCTTAACGTCCGTAGTCGCTGTCAAGTCGTCTGAGACAACAACAGTTTTAGCTGCAAGAAAAAAAAATCAGTACCTATTCAGTAATCACCTGCTAGTGTTTCATTTATAATCCAAATGGTGACCCACGCCCTGAAGTACTGACCCCGTGTCACCAAAGGTGTTTTATCTTATTTTTCGGTAGACAATTAGACTTACTTGAAGCCATGGTTGGATATTCAATCAAACTTTGAATAATAGCTTACTTTAGAATCCTCAGTTTCCTTTTTATCTCGGCCTTTAACAACCATTTATCCATTATTGCACTTAAAGTGTCGTAAACTGTAAGGAATCGTAGCATTGTGCACACTACATAGTGTATTCAATGAAACAATTAAATAGAACATCGAACAGTAAGTACTATCTATGACCTATTGACCAACGACATTCTTTTACTTTCCCTTCAACAAGGGTATTCCCCGTAGTACCCTATTTTATTACGCAAACATTAGCTAGCGGCAACCTGTATTAAAAAAATTACGATAAATGATTAATAAATGCATATCGATTATAAAACGTTTCAAGAATCGTTTATGGCGATTACTGTTGTGAAATGCGAATTGGACTTGACTTCTTCCGAACGAATTCTTGAAAAAATATAAATGTTATATTCCCCAACATATTCCTCGCACAGAATCAATCCCCATACTAATCCTAATCGAGTCAAGACGCCCGCAATTTCGGGAATTCCCCACAAATCGGCAACGCTGTGTACTCGTTAGTCGTTAACTCGTTAGTAATGTCACTAATGTCTCGTTATTCGTTTCTTCGATACAGAGACTTCGACTAAAGTTATGTATGTATCCGAGTATCCGTTACTAGGTAACGATAACGACTCTAACGAGTCTGTCGTCATGGTGTCTATCTTAGCGGTGTGCCGATTCGATTATTTATATAATCGATCAATCGATTTGGCGATCGGAGGATAATCGATTATTAATCGATTAGGTTTGATTGTTACTTCGAAATGAAAATTGTTATAGCTTCTCCAGATTAAAAAAAAAAACACAGAATGTAATCACTTATTTATTGAAAAAGAAAATTTCATTATTAAAAATCAAAGAAATAAATCAATTTCCAATCAGAGTCCAGTTAGCATTTAAAAAATTATGTAATCGAGATGTTTTGGCAGCAGGCTGTTCCTTCATAAAGTCAACTGACCTGCTTTGGAGAAAATTCTCTCTGAAGGAACGGAGGTAGCTGGGATGCACGGGATTTTTATCCGTGCAGGGGCGGAGAAAGGATACTAACCTCCGCGGCCGGGGTTGACCTGTCGTAAAAGCCGACAAAACAACCCACCCTAGCTACGTGGTAGAGCCTCAAGCCCGTCTAAATGGCGAACAGCTTTGGTCTTAAGTATGTCGCCATAATAACCTTGTGTTGTGTTCCAGCATTAGTGACCCAAGTTCCTGTACCTTTATGGGACAGCAGCGTGTTCGCGATGCCACTGGCGTTGCAAACATTCATAGGCGATAGTAACTGCTAAATTCTAAGCGGGCCGTCAGCCTGTCTGTTGACCTACTGCAAAAAAAAAATAATAAAAAAAATAATATAAAATAAAATAAAAAAAAAATAATAAAAAAACTGCACGAATATTTTAAATGTAATTTTTATAGATAAGAGTTATATGGTTTCATGCTCTTTCATTATTCAAAACTTACTAGAATAGAGAGAGAAGATGATAATATTTTTCTTAAATTTTCGAAATTGAACCTTTCTTATCAAGGCTGCAGATGATTTCAAGGCAACTGCCACATCTAAATACATTCAATTTCTTTTTAATTTTTAACTCATGCTCGTAATTTTTAATTAACATGTGAGGGAAATAAGCTACATTTATCTACCTTTTCTCACCTTGCTGCAGGTAAGTATAGCAATCATAAAGATGGGTGCCAACTATAGTAAGGGACATAATATAAAATACTGACGATTTTAGCTCACTACATGTAATTAACATGAGAAGTCAAAAATTATGAATAAATTATTTATTAATTAATTAATTATTATTAATCGCAGCAGACTTATGGTGGCAGAGGTTGTTTTCATAAATTCATAATATTGATATCAGCCTATAAAAATTGTTTCATCTAATTAACAGATGAGGGATAGAACAGATATTTTCTAATCCCGGATCTTAGACTATTACTAGTAACGGGGATTCCCTGTGTATGCAGGTAGGGTTACCATAACTTAAATGGTTTTCTCCCAATAATCATTTATTTGAAAAAAATCGATTGCTAATGATTATTGTGATAATCGATTAATCGATTACTGATAATTGATTCCGCACACCACTAGTCTGTCTGATTACCTTTAATACTAAATTACCTTGTGAGTGTGTGTAATGTATTCTATTTTGGAAAGGAAGGAGTTTTATTTGGGTGTTAATATTGTATTATTATGTTCTGATTATTAAATAGTTCATAAGCTTTAAATATGATAATGGGAGTCTATTGAGTGGTTAAATTAAAAGTAATTTTCCTTCAAAAGTATCCACATAATTGTACAAAAGATGAAGAAATTGTATCTTTTCCTTACTTTCCTAGGGATTTGTAAGTATACTTTTTTGTGCTTTATATTTAAAGTGAGTCTATTAATAAAATCTCATTATACCCGTCGAAATTTATTATTGTATATTTGTAGCTGGAAACTGTGAAAGGTTACATGAGCAGATATATTCTTCAATTGATGGTGCTGCTGCTTGTTTCAGAAGACTTAATGGAACACATCAAGCTGGATGTTCTTGTAAGTATTTTGTTCTTTTTTATCGTCTTGATAATTAATTGAACTATCCCTAAGCTTAACTATGGTATAGATAAATTGAAAAATGGTATAATTGTTAGCTTAGAAATCATGTTGGTTTTTCTATTTTATTATTTTATGTTACTGACCAGTATGTTTTACTTTAACACAATACATAGCTGTGTTTTTATTTGACAACCGCAGTGGTTTAACGGCTAACACACTTGTGGGAGGTCATGGGTTTGTTTCCCATCTCACGTCTGAGTGTATTTATTTACTAAAGAAAAGTATATATGTAGTATATTAGTTATCTAGTATCTATGGATACTAGTAATGCTAATATACTTCTACTTTTTTACACAAGTGTTAAGCTACTTTGGAACTATACTCTGGACGCCGAGCAGGAAGAATTTCGTACTCACACAGAGCAATGACTGCCGTCTGTCATCGCTCTGTGTAACCAAAGCCTCATTATATTTACGCGGGAGTGACAGAGACAGATAATAACAGGTCAACGTATGGAATTGTTCCTGCTCGGCGTCCGTAGTTTAGATGATGCTGTGTGAATTGTCCAAGCATATAAATTTATCTATTTATAGCTTCAGACAATGGTGCTGTGGGAGTGGTTCAAATGATAAATAGTATCAGTGATGCTGATTGGATTGTATACAACTCTACTGCTGCTCCTTACATGGCTATAGTTAGCACAGAATTATTTCAAAATGTGATTGAATTATTTATAGAAAACCCTGTAAATGTTGCTGGTGTTATAATATTCAATAATTTCACAGACAGGTAATGAGCTGACAAGTTATTAATGTTATTTATTTTAAATTTAGTTAATATTCTTGACAAAAAATTTTGGTAAATTACCTAAAAATTTAAAGAATGTATTATCGATGATACATGGTTTACTGTTATGATAAATGCACTCCAGGATCATATAAAATGGAAGAAAAGGATCCTGATCTTCAGTAATTGGAATGAGGATGAATTACTGTATTTTTTTTTAAATATGACATCCAGGTTCCAGTACTGTAGTATATGGACAGCATCATGTTCACAGTGCTCATTGTGTCACAAATATTTATAGGCGGCAGTAACTACTAGCTAATAAGCTAGCCTGTCTTATGTTCATCAGCAATAGAAAATAAATTTTAATAATTGTCACTATTATCTAATTCCCACTGTACTCTTGTAATTACTGAACAACTATTATATTTCAGTAAATTTTCATTCACACAAGATTCAAAATGTCCGAATGAGTATTCGTCTGCAACATCAGAAAAAGGAGGCCAATGTTCTTCTACTGGTACTGGTCCATTCTGGAATGAAAATGGTACAGGGCTCCTAAAGAGACATATACCATTCCCTATATTTTATTTACCAGAATCAAGAATTAGTGAAATAGAAAAGATTAAAGAATGTTATTTGAAGTAAGTGTAAACCTTGACTCATTAACCAATACTAGCTGATCCGGCAATCTTATTTTATTCTTATTCTGTCATAAATAAAAGGACCGGACTTTTAGTGGACTGAATTGTGAATCTAAACCATTCTGTATCTATTTAAATGCACAAAAAATTTAATCGATATCAGCCCAGCCATTTATGAGGAGTTCAGTCACATACACACACAGAAGAATTATATATATAAGATTAGAATTGTTTTCAATTATTTTAATATTTTGTGTTTTAAGCAAAACCATTTGTCATTATAAAATAGCACAAATAGACTTTGTTATCTTAGTAAATAAATGAGTGACTTGAAAAGTTTTTGAGGCCTAAGCTGGGACAATCAGACAATAGATAGTGTGAAAAGTTTCACAATATTTTTAATAATTTTTTTAAGTGCTCGGCCCTCAAGGATTTTGTTCTAATTATTTGACTGTGGAGTTAATAAAAATAATATTCACAGGAAATATTTATATTTTTCAGGTTTAATCTTAATAAAGAAAATCAAAAAGGGAGACCTTTATGTTCAGTTCAATTAAATTCCTTCATGTTTGCTGCTGTAAATACTGAGGTGTGTTTAAGAAGGTGAGTGTCATTTTTAAATTATTATCCTTTTAACTATAATTAATTAAAATTAATCACCTACCCCCGAAACAGTTGGGAACTGTACTCTCGAAATTGTTGATGAATACGTCTACTTGGGTCAAACGATCCAGTAAGGCAGGTCCAATTTCGCGAAAGAGGTCACTCGTCGAATCCAACTCGGATGGGCAGCGTTCGGGAAGCTCCGTAAAATCTTTTCGTCCCAAATACCGCCGTCTCAAGACGAAGGTTTTTAACCAATGTGTGTTGCCAGTGATGACATACGGAACGCAGACGTGGTCGCTAACTATGGGCCTTATGAGAAAGCTCATGGTCGCTTAGAGGGCAATGGAGAGGGCTATGCTCGGAGTTTCCCTGCGAGATCGAATCAGAAATGAGGAGATTCGCAGGAGAACCAAAGTAACTGACATAGCCCGGATGATTGCAAAACTGAAGTGGCAGTGGGCTGGGCACATAGCTCGAAGGACTGATGGCCGTTGGGGCAGAAAAGTCCTGGAATGGCGACCGCGTACCGGAAGACGCAATGTTGGTAGGCCCCCCACAAGATGGACCGATGATCTGCTCAAGATCGCCGGAATAGGTTGGATGAGGGCAGCGCAGGACCGATCATCGTGGAGATCTTTGGGGGAGGCCTTTGTCCAGCAGTGGGCGTCTTCCAGCTGAAATGATGATGATGAATTAAAATTTTCTTATCTGAGCATAGCGGGAGTCATTGTACAGTGTTTTGTTAAAATAGAAAATATCCACTTTTTAAAATATTACAGACATGTTTTTATCCATGCTGGGGTGTGTTTTCTCTTACGGTTGCGGCCGGAAGCGGCTTGTCGTCAAAGGCCGCCAAGCCTGTATGGATGGCAACCACTCCTGGTCTCAAATATGCCGTCATAATAATCTTGTGTCGTGTTCTGGCATAATTGCCCCAGGTTTCAATTCTCCTACGCGGATGGCAGTGTTAGCTAAGCCCCTGGCGTTGCAAACATCCATAGGCGATTTTGTGATTGTTATCAACTGGACCGTCAGTATGTACAGCAATAAAATATATTAAGCAATTACAGCAATCAATATAAAAAGAGAAGTTTTCAACACTTGTATTCTCCCTTGCTTGATGTACAGATGCAAAACTTAGGCACTTAATACATATAACATAGACTAAGACTCCAAAGTTGTCAAAGAGTAACAAAATTTAATGACATTTTGTTAAAATAGACTAGTAATAATGGAGATGGACAGGACATATGATATGCAATGAAAAAGAAAAATAGAGCACAATTGTAACAAATTTGTTCTCTTTTTTTATTGCTTCAGGACAGCAGACAGGCCGACGGCCCGCTCAGAATTTAGCAGTTACCGTCGCCTATGGGTGTCCGCAACGCCAGTGGCATCGCGAACACGCTGCTGTCCCATAAGGGTACAGGAACTTGGGTCACTAATGCCGGGACACAACACAAGGTTATTATGGCGACATACTTAAGACCAAAGGTGGTCGCCATCCAGACGGGCTTGAGGCTCTACCACGTAGCTAGGGTGGGTCGTTTTGTCGGCTTTTACGACAGGCCGACCCCGCCCGCTGAGGTTAGTATTCTTTCTCCGCCCCTGCACGGATAAATATCTAGATAGAAAATGAATTAAGGTGGATTTATATTTGCTGACGTGTCGTGTCGTGATACGTCAGAAGCATATCGGTTCATACTACTTCATTACATTTAGGACAGACGACAGAACGCGTCACGACATAGAAATGTCGCTAACCATATTAAATGTAAGAAACCAATATGCTTCTGACGCGTCACGACACAACACGTCAGACAAATATAAATCCACCTTATGAGGAAGACAATTCAAAAGATGGGAGGATGAAAGAAATCTGCAGGTCCATTTTAGAGATGAGCAGCTCTCGGTGGAATACATTGGAATGAACTGGAGGAGGCCAGAGGCATTCTGATAATATTAGAGATTTAATCTAAATGTAATTTTTAATAGAAACTTTGTAACAATTATTATCAGAAAATAAAAGGCTTATATTATTATTATATTACTCTTAATGTTACACTGATAACTATGCCCAAGTGGACACTGTTACATGTGGTATAATGTCTCAATAGTTATTATGTTCATTGGAACATAATAAAGTTTAGCGTGTTTCATTTGATATTCTTCTTTAGCACATATATAATTTAAATTTTTCATAATGTCTTGGTCTTTTAATTTATTTTTCAATTTCAGGTCAGCCACATCAGCGTTGTTGACCCCGACAAAAGTTTGTGATCCCTTGGGCGACAAAAATGTCTACTACTCCTTATTCCCAAGAACAAGTGACAATAAAACACCAGAGAAGTCAATAACACTAGTCACAGCTAGGATAGACAGCGCTTCCCTCTTTGATGGTAAAATTTTAAACACATTGTATAATTTTTTTAAGCTGTTAATAACTGTAACTGTGTTTAAAGGATTTTATGAACATGTGGAATACATGCTCATAGGCTTGTGATTTTCAGCAATCCTGCGATTAGGCAATCGTATAATAAATTATTCACTATCCAAGCTGTAAGACTATGGAATGTGCTGCCAATTGGTTGTGTCCTTCTATAGGCTGGTGAAAGAATACTATCAATGCATAATTAATACATTGTTAGTATGTATTATATACTCACATTACTTAACCTATCAAGTGTCTTATGTTCATACGGCTGTACATAAGAGGAAACACTCCAAATGTCTTACTTTACTGCATAGGTATATAATAGTAACAGCCATTGACAGTGACGGTCGCCATTGGTCATGACCAAGACGTTTAGACATTTGGAGCTTTTTCTCTTATGTACAGCAATATGAACATAAGACATTTGAGAGGTTAATAACACAGTAACAATACACTTTAGTACATAACACACCTTAACCCGAGATAGAGCATTATACACTGCATATATACTATCATAAAATTACATCACTCTATTAATTACATATTATTTACTGAATATTTATTTCACAATCATTAATCAATAATTATTGTCCATTATTATTAGTCCATGGGCTTATTTGTTTAATTAATTATTATTAGCTACATCTGAATCTTCAGAATCCTCTTCAGATTCTGAGCTATATTGTTCCAGCTCTTAATTTCTTCCGTGTAGATGTTGGTGGTGAAAATGTCAAGGCTCTTTTATTACGGTTTAGAATAAAGTGTACATATTCTATCCTAACTTTTCTTTATTATTCAGGTGTGTCTCCGGGTGCTGCTAGCTCAGTTGTTGGCACAGTCGCCCTCTTAACTGCAGCTACTACATTAGCTAAATTGATTCCAGTCACTGATGAGAAATTGTATGGTATGTGCTTATTTTAATATTACACTTTACATTTTAGATTCACACTTGAATCCCTTGTAATAAATTGAAATACACTTGTCGACTGGGATATATTAATACATTTAAAAAATGCACCCAAAAGTATAGCTGATGCATCTTGCTGAACATGTGACAGACTGTAGTAGGGATTTATTGGTCTGAAATAATGACAATTACTTTCTCACATTCAACATTTTTTATATGTTTGTCATATTATCTAAAGTTATGTTCAATATAGTTTGATACAACTGATTATGTGGAAGTATAATTGTAGATTAATAAAATAATAAATAAATAAACTGGGACAATCCATACTGCGTCAGCTAGTTCCAAAGGGAGCAGTTATGGGTTCTAGATAACTGATATAATTTTCTTTTTTAAATAAATATATATTATACATAAACACTGTTGCGTATTTAGCACAATCAATTTACCGCGAATGTTTCCTAGTATCGAGTTAATCGTATCTAAGCAAATGCATTGCCACCCCTATTCTACGACGACGCTGCCATCTCTCGATTCGTACATTCAAAATATGCGCTGCGGACGCGTCGCGTCGATTTCCGTTGTTCTATTCCAATATTTCAAGAAATTAACTAGCGCAATCGAAAGTAGTTCGTGCCAGTACCTTCTACAGCCATAATCAAAGAGCCCCAGCAGCACGAAGACAGAGGCAAGTGGTCGTGCATTTGTGTTGCAGTAATTAAACTCCCGATACCGAACAAACACCCAGACTCATTCCGTTATATCCGTAAGCTTTTTTTGTAGAGATTAGAAATAATATTGTGGTGTTACTTGACAGATGTCACCAGATACAATTATTTATTTATCAGAATAAATATCAATATTTAAAAAAAATCGAATTTCTTATATGAAATAGTATTTTTTTAGACGCCAATGTATTGTGGACTTTATTCAACGGGGAAGCATTTGATTACATCGGCTCACAACGTGTGGCATACGATTTGAATAGGGGAGCGTGGCCCTCTCACGCGCCACTACAGCCTTCGAATATAAAACTCCATGTGGAAATAGGACAAATTGGTGGTGCTATCCATCAAAATGACGACAAAACTTGGCCACTACACGCGTTTGCACCGGACTATACTCTTCCTAACACTGAAGTGAGTTTTACAAATTGCTATTGTATGATTTGTGTTTACTATCAGAAATGCAGTGGTTCCGTTTATAATGACATCCAAAGGAAATGACAAACACGTCATACTAAGCGGATGCCATCACAAAGCATTTTGAAGAAAATAAACAACCTCTTGTTTTTATTAGGTATACATACATATGTATTTATTTTAATAGAGAGAAACAGCATATTAAATCAAAATATGTAAAAAAATTACGTAATAAGTTAATTTAGTATGACGACCTCTGTGGCGTAACAGATAACGCACTTCGGTTTGCTTGCGGAGATCACGGGTCCGATTCCCGTGTCGCGTTTGGGTAAATAAACTGACTCTACTGTATATATTAGTTTAAACTCTATATTGTGACTGGAAAATAGAATAGAGATTTAATAAAAAATGTATGTTTTAATTTTTTATTATTTTTCATAATTATTCATTCATATCTTGGGTCTTATATTCATAACTCAAATCATTATCATTGAATAATTACAACTAGGGTGTAATTAGGGTGTAAGGGGCCCTACCAACACCTTCGGGGCCCAAGTCAACCTCACCTGCAAGTCGGCGCACCCTGCTTTATAACGGACGAGGCACTGACGATGGCTTTCCTTTTAGGGTTGGGGGGTCAGACGGCAGTCGCCCCCGTAAAAGCCACCACTAGCCAAATCAAATCATGGACAGGAATAGAATGCGAGATCATGTAAGAGCTAGGGCGCCGCCGCATAACGGCGCGCAAGAGTATCGCCCGGCTCTTGTGAGAAGTGAACAAGGGCTACCGTGTCATGGGCGGGCACGGCTAACGACGTTAGCCCCAATTCACGCAGCCCAAACATCTCGAAAGATCCGCTTCGCAACATAGAACATAGGCACGTTAACCGGACGCGCGAGGGAGTTGGCCGATGTACTCTCCAGGTGGAGAGTGGCCGTAGCATTCCTGCAGGAGACTCGGTGGAAGGCCAGCAGATCCCGGTTCATTGGGAATTGCTACAAGTTGATTTACACAGGTGCACCTGGTGGGGAGAATGGGGTTGCCATAGTGCTCTCGGAGGACACTTCCAGAACGACATTTTGGAAGTGAATCGTCATAGCGACCGGCTTATGGTCGTTAGGGTGCTTATCGATGGGGTAGTTACCCACTTGATAAGTGCCTATGCGCCACAGGCCGGTTGTGACGACGCCGATAAAATAGCGTTTTGGAATCTACTCGGAGAAGTGCTCCGTGGAATCTCATTATCACAGGGGATCGTTTTGGGGGGTGATCTGAACGGTCATGTTGGTGATGAATGTGAGGAATTTGAGCGTGTTCACGGTGGATTTGGGTACGGTAGCCGCAACGCTGAAGGGGAGGACATCCTCAATACGTGTGCGGCTGCCGACCTTGCCATCGTGAACACGTATTTCAAAAAGAGACCCGAGCATCTCATCACCTACAGGAGCGGGAGGAATGCTACCCAAATCGACTTCCTACTCACTAGGAGACACCACACCAGCAAAGTGGCCAACTGCAAGGTCATACCCGGTGAGAGTCTCACTGCACAACATCGTCTTCTTGTCATGGACCTCTGCGCTAAGCCTAAAGACACGCATACCGAGCGCGTTCAGCGCCGGATCAGGTGGTGGCTGCTTGGTGAAGTCACGTCACAGGAGTTTGCCTTAGCCGTCGGTGACAAGTGCGCCGGTGGTGAGGGCGAACCGGTTCAAGCTTACTAGGACAGGATTCAGGCGGCTATCCTTGGGTCGGCGAGGGATGTGCTTGGTGTGTCTAAGGGCGGTCGCAAATGTGACAAGGAGACTTGGTGGTGGAACGACACAGTCCAGAGGGAGACTAGAGCGAAGAAAGCCCTCTTTAAGAAGTGGCAAGCATCCAGATCTCCTGAAGATCGCGACGCATACCGGGTGGCAAAGCGCGCCACTAAGAGAGCTGTTGCCAGAGCCAGACGAGACCACTTCCAACCACTTTACTATAAGTTGGAATCGTCTGAGGGACAGAAGCTGATCTATAAGTTGGCCCGCTCCAGGGTCAAAGCGGCACAGGACATTTACAAGTGCCGCTGTGTAAAAGACCCTGTGGGCAACCTGCTATGCGAGGACATCGCGGTGAAGGAGAGATGGCGCTCATATTTCCACGAGCTGCTGAACACGCAGCACAAAGAGGTGCAGCCGCCAGATCTTCCTCCGAATCAAGGACTAGTGCCACTGGTAACGCCTGCAGAGGTCCAGAATTGTCTTCGCCGCGTGAAGAATCGGAAAGCTGTTGGAGCCGATGGAGTCCCTATCAAAGCCTGGAAGGCGATGGGCTCTCATGGTGTGGGCATCTTAACCGACCTCTTTAACCGGACACTCCTCACCGGTACGATCCCGAGCCAATGGAGACTGAGTATTACTCCAGTCTTCAAAGGCAAGGGGTCGGTGCAGGAGTGCGGTAATTATCGAGGCATTAAGATCATGTCCCACACCATGAAGCTCCTCGAGAGGGTTATCGATTCTCGGATTCGGCAGGAGTGCACTGTCTCGGGGTGTCAGTATGGGTTTCACCCTGGTCATGGGACCATGGATCCTGTCTGCCTTAAGGACTGTCGCGGAGAAATACAGGGCGAAGAATACGCCTCTGCATTGCCTATTTCTCGACTTGCAGAAGGCCTTCGACTGTATTCCTCGCGCGATAATCTGGTGGGCATTGCGGTCCAAAGGGATTCCAGAGGCCTATATTGACTTCCTCCAGGACATGTACCGTGACTCCGATTCCGTAGTTCGGACTGCTGTTGGCGACACAAAACCTTTCCGCATCACCGTCGGGGTGCACCAAGGGTCCGTCCTTAGTCTGTTTTTGTTATGTATGCTGATGATATCGCGCTGGCAGATTTGGACAGGGTTAGATTGGTGCGACGTGTGAAGGCGTGGAAGGAGTCGCTTGAGAACGATTGTCTGAAGCTCAATGTGGCGAAGACCGAGTACTTGGCCTGTAACTCCACAGATCCCACACCCGTACGCATAGACGGTCGAGCGCACGGACCAGGTGAAATACCTGGGATCTGTATTTCATGCGTCTGGTGACATCGATTGCGACGTCAAGGCACGCATTGCTGCCGCGTGGGCCAAATGGCGTGAGGTAACTGGTGTCATTTGTGACCCCAAGATGCCGGTAAAGTTGAAGGGACAGGTCTATAAGACCATCATTAGGCCTGTCCTTTTATACGGCTGTGAAGTGTGGCCGATGTTGGAGCAACACAAGCAGGAACTGCGTGTCACGGAGATGAATATGCTGCGGTGGATGTGTGGAGTGACGCGGAAGAAGGACCGTGTTAGGAACTCCTGCATTCGCGGCAGTCTTCATGTCCGTGACATTGCGGATAAACTGCAGGAGTATCGGCTCCGCTGGTACAGCCACGTTTTACGGCAACCGGATGCTTACATGGGAAACAAATGTCTGGCCATGCCGCCTCCGCCGGGCCCCGGCAGGAGGGGTAGACCCAAAAAGTGCTGGCTTAACATCGTAAATTAAATAGTGATATGCGTGCCAATGGGCTCACTATCATAGATGCTGAAGACGATGATGATGAATTACAACAAATAAATGAAGACATTTCTAAGAATTTTAGGGTACGTACGAAATATTTAGGACTCTGACTCCCTATCAGAATTGTGTTTGAAGGTCAGTGAAATTAATATATATTGGGGTCTAAATAACGATGTTTTGTTTCGCTCTTGAGAGTGAGTGCTCCGCTATAGTGTTTCAATACAAGGGTAATAATGTAAATCAAACAAACCTTAGCATTTTCTAGGTTTTAAGGAGTTTTCGTTAAGTAGAAGTTCGCTATGTAGAGTTTACACTGTATAAACATGCAGTTAACGTAATTATATTATAACCATTGCAATTAATGAATCATCATCAATAGTTACAGGAAGCTTATTAATATAACACTAGGATTTGTAATTATATATGGGTAACACTGAATTGTGTTGCAAAACTAAAGAACCACAGATAACAATGTAGATTAAATAGATGTTAATTTTTGTCTTTATAAAAGGGCTATCTTCTGACCCCTAATCATCAAAGGAAAACCTTAAAAAGGCCCTTTAGGACCGGCTAGGTTAGTGATGGAGATAGTATGGGAGAATTATGAATATAAATTATGTTCATTATAATTAAGTATATACAATTTTGAATTCAACTGACCTTAAGTTGAATATTAAACTTTATCTTTAATACTTATAGATAATTTTTTGTTTCCTTTTTTCTTATTTTTTTTTTTATTATATTATTATGTGTGTACACTACACGCCTTATCAAACTTAAAATCTTTTCCATCCAAATGTTGCCTGGAAGAGATTGCTTTTAGCAATAAGGCCGCCCATTGTACCTTAACCGTTTTAAATTGAAATGTATAGTGTAATTATAATGTGTACAATAAAGAGTAATCTAATCTAAACTGACAAAATTTTATGTTAATTATATTAAAATAAAAACATGAAATAATGGAACTCGTTTTATAAGAATTAATTTACATTTAACATAACATCTTTTGAAGATTTCAGAATTTATTGGAATAATGAACAACAATAATATGTCGGTGTCTTACAAAATAAGCGACAACTTGCCACCTTCATCATTGCACTCTTTTAGAAGGATTCTTAAAAATGGAACTCTAACTGGTGAACTACCGGAACTATTGATAGTGGATCATAACGATTCGTTCTCGAATATGTTCTACAATTCAGCTTTGGATGAATATAATAAGATTAATTTTGTTTACCATAACATAAGTATCGGTAGCGACGGCACATGTGAGTAATATATTTATAATATACTAGCCGTTCCCGTCCGCTTCGCTAATCGAATAACAAAAAAAGTAAATAAAAAAATAGTGAAGTTTTTATACGCAGCATGCGCGCTACCCTACTTTTCCGCAACAAGAAAACACACATCACTAAACACGTAGTGCTTATAAAAATCGTTGTTTCGTAAAACTTTAATAACTTTGTATTAAATGAAGATATTGCTTTGTTTTCTCGATGTCTTTTGATAAGGGCCAAGTGTGTAATAAATAAAACTTAGTAAATTTAATTAATATCAATCCAATAGTTTTGCCGTGATTTGCGCACAACTGCAGACCTCTATCATTTTATTGATATAAATACTGTATTCTTTGAACATTATTTTCGTTTTAAGCGTATAAGTTTACAAATATGATAGTGGTATTATTAATTTTAACTGTTGAACTAACTGTGATTGATTTTTAAAATTCGTGTAAATATGTTGGTTAATAATTTTTTATTAAAATACAATATTAGACACAATACTAGAATTTCATTAATGGTACTAGCCTTCTTTAAACCGAGGAATTGGTAATGTCGGTGTGCAGGTTTTCTTGTGATTTTTCTCTCCGCCTTATGTTCATCTTGCAATATGCACAATATATGAAAGAAATGCATGCAACCGTACGATTTGGCTACTAGGTATATACTAAAAAAATAATAACTAAATAAATGAATGATGTTTAATATCTTAATGTCTGTGTGTTATGATGGATCTTACAGTTTTGACAACTGAAGAATTATTATCAAATGGAACTATGAAAGAAACTGAACCGCAAGTGAAAGTATCTCGCTTCGCAACTAGCCTCGCAAGAACTTTGTATCAAAGGATAACAGGAAATCCATATACCGGCAGTTACACTGCGTCTGCCCATTTGGTGAGTAGATTATTTCTAAAACCCCTTTAGTCTAGATTTCTCTTTTATACCTAGTCAGGTCATAAGTATTGTCACGCAGTAAAAACTTTTCTTTTAGAATGCTGGCCACAAAAAAGTTTATTGAATTCGAATTTCGAATTGTTCAAGAAAATAAAAATGTATACTTTTAGAATTTTACTCATTTTTAAATATATGGAGTGGACGCTTAAAGAAGACCGTGTTGCAGTTATTGCATTGCATCGTTGCAGTTACGCGCCAATTCCAATTTTTAACATACTGAAAAATTTGAATATAACCAAAAGATTCGTTTATCGTACCATCAAACGATACAATGAAGACTCTAGTGTAGATGACAGGTCAAGAAGTGGTCGCCCTCGGTCTGTTAGGACTCCAGCAGTGATAAAAGCTGTGAAGGCACGAATTCAAAGAAATCCCAAACGTAAGCAGAAACTGTTGGCCCTTCAGATGGGGTTAAGCAGAACCACGGTGAAAAGGGTGTTAAATGAAGACTTAGGGCTTCGGGCATATCGAAGAAAAACAGGACATCGTTTGAATGCTCGTCTAATGGACCTGAGACTGAAGAGATGCCGCGCTTTGTTGAAGCGGTACGCGGGAAAAAAATATCGGGAAATTCTTTTTTCGGATGAAAAAATGTTTACCGTAGAAGAGAGCTACAACAAACAAAATGATAAGGTGTACGCACACAGTAGTGAAGAAGCGAGCAACCGTATTCCGCGTGTCCAACGAGGTCATTTTCCATCCTCGCTCATGGTATGGTTGGGAGTTTCTTATTGGGGCTTAACAGAGGTACATTTTTGTGAGAAAGGTGTAAAAACGAATTCTGTTGTGTATCAAAATACAGTCCTGACGAACCTTGTGGAACCTGTTTCTCGTACCATGTTCAATAACAGGCACTGGGTATTCCAACAAGATTCGGCGCCAGCTCATAGAGCGAAGAGCATACAAAACTGGCTGGCGGCGCGTGAAATCGACTTCATCCGGCACGAAGACTGGCCCTCCTCCAGTCCAGATTTGAATCAGTTAGATTACAAGATATGGCAACACTTGGAGGAAAAGGCGTGCTCAAAGCCTCATCCCAATTTGGAGTCACTCAAGACATCCTTGATTAAGGCAGCCGCCGATATTGACATGGACCTCGTTCGTGCTGCGATAGACGACTGGCCGCGCAGATTGAAGGCTTGTATTCAAAATCACGGAGGTCATTTTGAATAAACTTTAATGTCATAAGAATCTATGTTTTGTTAAGTTCATTTTGGTATATGAATGGTTACATAATGAATAAACTTGTTACAATTATTTTACATTAAACATGTGACAGAATTTATGACCTGACTAGGTATGTATATCTAGAACTCCCCTACGTGGATAACAGCGTGTTAGTGGTGCTCCATTTCTTTATTTAATATTACCAATCTTTTATAGTTTTACTGTTTCATTATTCCTAAAGCAACATTATCGTCCACGGACGTACATACATACGGACATCTCTTTATAGACAATATATATACAATTTATATGAATTGATATTCTAAGAAAAAATAAAATTATCTTTTAATTTAGGTTGACGAAATGATGTACTGCTTATTACGGAGTCAAGATTGCAGACTGCTATTAGCAGCTGAGTACGCGGAAAGCGCCAGTGGGGATGAGCAAGTACCTGCGCGCGCGCCGCCGCTATACGTGGGCGTGGCGGCGTGGGATGGCACCGCCGCCGTCTTCGCGGGCCACTTGATCGCGCTGCTGGCCGGGAACCATCTCACGCTGAATAAGACTGAGTGTGACGCCGCATCGCAGCCTGTAAGAAATGCACTTTGCCTTTTTAGGACCTTTGACCACTTAACCACTTGGATGATGATAAGATATAGAAAAAATATCGATAGGGCCACTTGAAATATTTAAAAAAGTGTGTGTGTACAATTCACACACGGCAGAAGTGAAACTTCAGAAAAGTAGCCTATGTAGGAACACCGTACTTACTACCGTTACTTGTATTCTATCTCATTCTCTCGCAGGCTAAATCCTATTTATGAATATGTTTCTCTTTCTGGTGTTGTTTCATCGAATTTTCAAATACAACGGTGCTAAAGAAGTTTCACTTCAAAAACAAGTATCACCTTTTTACTCATCCCTACAATGTATCTAATTACTAGAGTAATAGCTATTTTTAATTTCTCATTGCTACCAATTTTATTATTAATAGCACATTATTATTTGACGATTTTTGCTGGCACGTGCAAGTGGAATGGTACGGTTATGTCTGTGGGTTGGAATTCCACAGAATTAAATAAATGATGCAAACAGTTTGTTCTAATCTGGTATCTGTCGATTTTATGTTTGCGTGAAAGTTCTACGATACAAGTTTTAGTGCAGGGAAATATGAAAAAAACAATGAGTGTTAATTGCGCAGGGATACTCCCACTACTGGCTCCGAGGGTGGAACCACACGGGCGTGTGCATACAGACCACTATGAATTTCAGTCAAGCCCTGAGTCCAGCATTTGTTATACAAGGTATGATACATTTTTTGTCACTTATTTCTTACTAGTGTTTGAGATTCCACCCACATTTTCGATATACATGTTTGATGGTGGACCGTTTTAAAGGTGTGAGGTGATAAATTGCATGATGAATATCGGAGGATGTGTTCTCAGCATCCTAGTTTCGCTCTGTAACAGTATTTAATAGTAGAGCAACCTATATAGAAAAGCTTTCAATGTAAATACACATGATGAATTGTTTATAATAAGTTTTTAGTACACTATTGTAGTATACAGTGGCGTAGCGTAGTGCGGGCGTCAGGGGCAGCACTTTACAGGCCGGCAAAATTTCACAATAAATAGTAATAATATATTGTAAATATTTTTACCATATTTTTTCCGCACCTACGATTCGGACCGATTGAAATGAGCGGCAATTTATTCGTGCCGAAAAGTTCTTTACAATTATTGTATATTGTTTTATAAATTGAAATACTTACGCAATGGGGGCGGCAAAATTTTCTTCCGCCCCGGGCGGCTAATACCCACGCTACGCTACTGGTATAGTAATTTTAAAGACTATTTAGTTGTTCAAGCTATGTTCTTCCAACACGTTTCATTGCCTACTCTAGAACGAAGTAAACATTTGTATATATTAACCGTAAATTTTCTTTGCTTTTTATGACAGACTATGACTTAAAGTCGGGTTTATACTCGACGTGGACGGAGTCGGTGTGGCAGGCGATGTGGGCGCGCGTGTTCGTCAGTGCCGGCGGAGGGGGGGCTACGGCCGCTGCCTCCGCGGGATTTGTGGCCACACTGATAGCGGCTTTCCTCACATACTGGCTGCAGAAACATTCCCAACGCGTATTCTCAAGTGTTCCGAACACGTCTATAATCAACGACGATGCTGCTTCTGGGTAAGTCATCAACTTAGCGTTATAACTCTTAAACTTTCCGTTTTAAATAAAATTAAATAGTTAATTATAAGAGAATAGGTTACATACAAAATAAAGAAAATATCTAGTTAATGTATGTAAATGAAAATAGCCCATGAGATCATACTAGGTACTGGGCTCGGACCTCTGCCTAAAAGTAATTGTCAGTATGCACGTCGGGCTTGTCCAAGGCAGATTGGCGAGTCACACACCACAGTCGCCTGGGTACACAGGTATTGGAAATGTATAAGCATAGGGTGGGTCAAAAAAATCGTTTATTTTTATTATTTGATCCGACACACGAAAACTTGTAGCTAGGTATCTCTAGAAAGTACTCACCAACTATGAGCTCTTAATATTACTGGGAAGATTATGCTCATCATAGATTTGCATTTTCAATTTAGTCCATTTAATCAACCGTTCCAAAGATATTGGATTGATATTCCAATGCGAATATCTTTGAAATGGTTAGAATAATCGATAAACTACAAGAGATCTTTTTTGTAGAGTGTTTAATTTCCTATAGAAATAATAGAAGTTCAATTGTTAATAATTACTTTTTAGTAAGTTATAAAATTCCAAACTAAAAGTTTTTTTTTAATAAATTTTTAAATTTTTTACCTTGAATATCTTTTGAATGGTTAGATTTATCAAAAAATCATAAGGAACCATTTTTGTAGAGCGTTTAATTTCCTATAAAGATTATTGATGGTGCAGTGCAAATAACATGTTGGTGATGAGATATGACCATTTGTAGACGAGACTAAACTGAAAATGCAAATCTTATGATGAGGATGATCTTCCCAGTAATATTAAGAGCTCATATTTGGTGAGTACTTTCTAGAGATACCTAGCAACAAGTTTTCGTGTGTCGGATCAAAAAATAAAAATAATCGATTTTTTTGACCCACCCTAATATGCTTATTATTTATATGCTGGTTCAAAATCCATATAGTGCTCTATATGGATTTTGAACCAGTGATACTTGTAGATTTGTCTCGGAGTGTAGTAACCACTTGGCTGTCACTTAAATAAACAATAAATAAGTTAATAATTTTAATTGGTAATATAAATTTAATAGTTATTATTAAAAAAAAACTAGTGAGTTGACAATTGCATATACTGCAATAATTTGCATAATACTAATAATATATATTTGTAATAATATGCATTTAAGCGTTAAATTTATTATTAGTATGCGGCGGTCTCTGACAATTGTTGGAGACTATTTTGTAACTTTTGTGTTTAATCAATTTTATAAATCATTCCATTATATACTGTCCCTGTGCTAGAAAATTCTGACTAATTTTATTCAGTCCATAAATTTATTATCTGTCAAATAAACGGTTAGTCTTTTAGTTGACCATTGGTTTCCAACTACGAAAAATAAAGTAAAAAATAAGTAGAAGTAGTTCCGAAAACGTCGTAAAAGGCAATAAGTTTAGTATTTCTTCGCTTGATTAAAGGCTTCATTTTCATTGTAAACGATGAGATACCAGTAGCCCAGACTCTTTCCCACACCCAACCTAGGTATCCTATTAAAACATGTAAGCCCTTTTTTAAACTGTAGTTTATATTTCAAATGCCATAATCATTTAACAGTTCTTTATTTTAATTCCAAAATTAGGTTTATTTAGGTATTGGCCACAGCGTCATATAGTTAAAAATACTTTTGACCTACTTATTGTAAAAAAAAACTAACTAAATAACATAGTATTTGTATTTTTCAGGATATTACGGACAGTCAACTGCTAAATATCATTCGCATTACCAAAGGAGTTTATTCAGAGTCGTATGGCGAAATCATAAGACAATGCCATGTTTACATACTACATTCCTAAAAAATCTAACATATTAAGTAATTCTTCTATTATTCAGTTTAATTCAAATAACGGATCTTGATCCTAAATTAACTATTCTTTGAATTGTCTCTTTTATCCTAGTTTAAATAAAAATGCCACATTTCTAATATTCATGATTTTAATTCTAAAATCGTCTTATTTATATATTTACCATCACAATATTTTAATTAAAAAATATATTATTGCTTGTGTAGATCCTTTTGAAGTCATAGTTTGAAAGAGAGACAGATAAAGCGATTGTAATTAATTAATTTATTATTAAACGTAATTAATAAATAATAATTTCCATATTACAGTTTTTATTTAATGTATGCCTAATCGTGCTAGTAAATTACTGTGTAAACAGGAATTTGAAAAAGTACTGGTTTGGCTATGCTAGCCACGTTTCGCCAGTTACGCTACGGATATTGAAATTTAACGTTTATGTTTTGGCTAGGTCCGTAATGTCTGCGCGCTCAGAGAATATAGAATCCCTTGCACTTTGCCCTGCCTTGATTTCTCGTGAATTAAGATATGCAATCATTATCACATTGTTTTGACATTCAACGTATTGAGGTTCACGTTGAAATTTGAATCGTTTAGGAAACAGCGTCAGATATGATCTTACTCAGTTCAGTCGTTTTCGACGTTTCTGGAATTAATGAAGTTTACCTTACGCTTACATCTCTTTTATCATATGGATTTTTATCTAAATAAATGTTAATTTTATATGTTAGCATACTGTTTCCTAGATTACTTGAACAGATAATGGGTTCCAAATTTAAAAGGAATGTTTAGATAATGTTTTGGTAATGCAAGTCCGTTTATATAAAAAGCAGTTTGAGATGAAAATCAAAGATACGGGCTTATCTATTCTCCGAAATCCAGGAATTATCCCATAAAATTAATTTACAGGATATTAAATGTGTAAAAAAGCATACCTACGCGGTACGCGTAACGAGTTGTGAAATTTAGTACCTTTTTTTTTTGGTCTCGGGGAAAAACCTTCTCTTGACGGGTTCCCACAGCCCGGGGGGACCGAGGGATATGTGGGACTCCGGAAAAGATGTTCGGCCATCCGACTACCCACTAAAAAACCCCGCTGTTCTCCTATCGCCTACACCCGGGCCTACGGATATATGGCCTGTCGATCTCGTGGCCCGGGCCGGCGCCGGCCCGCCCTTTGTCCTCAGGCGAGCCCCTTCCAAATAGTTGGCGCCAGGGGGTCAGGATTCCGTCCCCCGGCGCTCCTCTGAATCAACATGAGTTGAGGGGGGCCGCGGAACAGCACGCGGCCCTCCCCCTCGCGGCAATAGTGCGGGCGGCGGATCCTCCCCCGAGGGCCAGCCCGCAGCCGCTTTTTACGGCGGCCGGAGGTCGCTACTTGCCCTCCGGCGTTGGCGGGAGGGGAGTGTGGTAGTCGACTCCCGCTCCCGCTCCGCCGCCTCCTTTGCGGACTTGACTGCCTCCAACCTAAAGCTGGAGGATTCTGGATGGGGCGGGACTTGCATCTCCGCCACGTGCCAGTCAGGCGTGGGTATGACTACCAGACGACACCCCAGAAAACCAGGGAGTCGCCCAACGCCGTAGCCAACCCAGCCAGACCAACGGAGAGCGGAGATGCCGTTCCCGCCCCAGGAACACTCTGTGCAGGCGCAGTCGAAATGGGCATGGTTACGACTACCAAATCAGGGTCCGGGACAGAAATATTATTAGTATAATGTACACAGTTCGCAAAGAAATACCCACTATGCATAGAAATATAGCTGCTACAAAAAAGGACTTAAATTATACAGGAAGTGTGAACACATGACGTGAATAATAAAGGTAAAACTAGGGTACCAATTTAAAAAATGTTACCAAAACGACACAAACAAGAAATACAAATGTATACATAATTTAACCTATTTTATACTAGCTTTTGCCTGCGACTTCCTCCGTGTAACTACAGGTTATCGCGTATATCCGCTTCGTATGCACAAGGGCCAAGGGTGAGGTCTAACGTGACCATTTTTTTTTTCGTGTCAAAGCGGGACGCCTACGGAATTTCGTATATAAATAAATACATTTAAAGGATACGTCAGTGTAAGACGTATATTTAAGTGCAAAATAAAAATTATGGTTTACAAAATAACATCTTACTTCTTACACCAATTTGCCCTAAAAATAATATATATAATTTCGCAATAAAAAACTGCTTTGCTACAGAAAAATTAGAGCTACTTTAATATGTATTTTGTAATACATTATGGAGTTGGGATAAGTAGATAAGTATTCGGTAAAACACGCTACAGACCTTCCTATCCTATCCGATCCGATCCTAATTATCGGATGAAATTGGACAATGTGTAGGGCAACAGGTTCTAACTTTATTATTATTATTACAAAATCGGAAGATCGGATGATCCGACCATCCTTTTCCTAAAATAGGATCCTAAATCGGAAGGTGTGTAGGGCATTCGTCCGATTAAACATTAAACGTCATCAGTCACACGCGATCAGCGTCCCAGTCCAGACGCGTACATATCTTGCGCACGAAGAAAGCGATTCTTTATTGATTTCCTATTAAATAAATAGCTCACTTTGTTTACATTGATGACTTACGTGGCGTAGCGGCTAACATATATCGCTACGCTAGCGGAGGCCACGGACTCGATTCCCCTCCTGTGTCTGGGTGTTTATTTACAAGGGAATAGCATATATATTTTATATTGCTATAGGAATGCAGACAGGCTGATGGCCCGCTTAGAATTTAGCAGTTACCGTCGCCTATTTGTACCGTCATGTCATTTGTTGTATGTCATGTGTTTGTCAGACCGCGAGTATTTTGTATTGCACCTTATTTATAGTGTTACTAAGAATGTAGGTGCTTATGGGACACATCGGCACCAGATTACTCGAATAGAGATTTAAGAAATAAGTCATATGAAAGACTTAAAAATTTTAAAAAAGGTTCGCAAAAATTCAACATTAGACGAGATGAAAAAAAAGTTATAAAAAATTTTTTTCAGCCCATCAGCTTCTCTTTTTCCTCAGTTTTCGTGTATCACCGACGATACTTGATATTGCTACTCCTATTGCTATATTCTGTAGTTTAGACAAAGTAGGAGCCATGTGAAATACGTCTGCATACTAGAAAACGATCTGATTTAGGAAGCTGGCTTAAAGGTCTAGTAACCAGGCCATAAAATTCCAAAAAAAAATGATTTAGGAAGCACAGATCGGAATCGGAAAGTCTTAAAGAACTTCTAAGGTAGAGAACTTAGAAGTCTAAGGTAGATAATGTATCCGATTTAGGATTTCCGATAAATCGGATAGGATAGGAAGGTCTGTAGCATGTTTATGAACTTCTTTCCTCGTATCTATTTACCCTAATTGCGTGACTATTCATCCCTCACTCGTATCTATTCATCTCAATTTTAGGAAAAAAGCCTAGCATCCTGATTTAGTTAAAAATAAGAACGAAGTGTTTAAATATTGACACTCACCTTTGTAAGCCTAAAAGATGATAAACTCACATATATAAATGTATAAATTAACTAGGAAAACAATGAAAATCAGCGCAAAAACAAAACATTGCCGTGTAAGAAACAGTTGAAAGAAATACACCTAACCTAATAACCTACTAGAGACAACATTATCTAAATCTTATTTTTTTCTATTAACCCCATTTTACGGTATCTAATTTGGAAGACTAACCGGTCCGGTTAATCCTCCAAAATGTTTATACAAGTTTCGCTAAACTAGGGTTGCGCCGGCGAATACTGCAGCTAGAGTAATTAATTTTAGTGTAAGCGCTACAAAGGCTACGTGCCAAGTATCTTTATAGGACCTTTAAAAACGCGTTGAATTTGCATGATTTAAAAAATATATTAAACGTCAATTTGACTTTAACATCTGACGCGCACTGCGTTTTAATACCAAAAAAATGTGGTTATATTTTAACTTCAAAAATCATGACTTGGTTGATAAGAAAAGCAATTTACAGCTGCTGCATTCGTCATGTTAATACGTTACCGGCTATTAAAGTAAAATCATCTTCAAATAATCAAGCTTTGAGGCAATTTTATCAAGCACGTTATTCTTCGGTGAAACCTATACCACAGAAAATGAGTGATAAAACATTGCCGCAAATATTTAAATACGTAGATCAGAATGTGGAATCATATAAAAGCTTATTGAAGGAAGCAGTTGCGATTCCTTCGGTATCATGTGATCCTAAATATCGGGCTGAATGCGTCCGTATGGTGGAATGGACTAGAGATAAGTTAAAGGAGGTTGGGGCCACAACAGAACTGAGAGATGTAGGATTTCAGAATATAGACGGAAAAGAAATTAAGTTGCCTCCAGTACTTGTGGGCGTTCTTGGAAATGTAAGTTTAACGTTTACTCCAATATATTTAAATCTATTCTGAATTTGAACATTCTCATGATTATCATCATAAAGTTAAATCTCGGATACTGCACTAAATGCCGTCGGTGTATAAGGTTTACCTCCCTTATTTTTCTTCTCTACTTCGCAACGTCTTCGGTATCCCTGGTAGTGTGTCCGCTGGCATGCATGTCAGCCTTTATAATATCAAGCTAACATTTTCTGAAGCTTGAATTTTTAAAGTTTGGGTTCTTTCAAAAGATTCACAATATGTTGATACTTTTGAAGTGCAACATTAAAATGCTACTTTGTGTTTGAAAGACAATCTGATATCTAATATTTTTCATAAAATATATCAATCTCATATAATTTTTGCTGGAATCTTTTTGCAAGTTCTCCCAATCTAAATTACAACTTATGTAAAAATATTAATGCAAATGTTTTCAGATTAACTAGAGCATTTTTAATTATTAGTAATTGGCTTCTTTAATAGTGGTTTATTTTTCATTATGTATTTCAATGTTTTATACTGATACTGTTCTTTTCCACAGAAGGTAATATTTATAAATAAAAGTAATTTAGATGACTTTTGTCAAATAAAAAAAAATGTTAAAATTTGTTAATTATATCAATAATATTAGTTCATAAGGTCCAAGCAGTAATTTTTTTTTAACTTTGATGCAAATATTAATTTCAAGGATCCCAAAAAGAATACAATTTGTATCTACGGTCACTTAGATGTTCAACCTGCACTTAAATCAGATGGGTGGGATTCAGATCCATTTGAGCTTGTTGAACGTAATGGAAAATTATACGGCCGTGGGTCCACAGATGATAAAGGTCCCGTGCTTGGATGGCTGCATGCTATTAATGCCTTTAAAGCCATTGGTGAAGAGGTGAGTAATTTGATTCCTATATATTGATTGTTCTTTTTAGTGGCTCATATGAAAGTGTGAGGAATGGATCAAATTCAGTGTATCATAACATTTTGAAATATAAATAGTTTAGATGAGGACTAGGTTCTTATTAGTTTTAAAGTAAAGAAGGTAGTTAATGTTATTAACAGAGTTTTACTATATTATAGTCATAGTCAATTAAAATATATTTCTATTGGCTTCCGGTTAGGAATAAAAATATGAATACCTGATTACATTGTGATCAGTGTCATCAACCAAAGAAAAAAGAGCCACTGTTTCTCAGTCATCTTTTTACAATTCAGAGATCATAGGGTACTACATGACCTGTTCTGGGGTCTTCACACAAAATCACAAAATTAGGTCAAATGATATAAGTATGTTTCCATACTATAGTCACCACATTAAATACCAAATTTGCTAATGTCTGTCTTATGTATTTACATAAGACAGAAACATTTGGTGACAGTTTCTCATCACAAGAAAATCCTTATGATGAGAAACTCACCAAAAAGTACTAATGTAAATGGCAATTTGAACAAAATTAAAAAAAAAAATTATTAAGGTAATAACATCAATTTTAGTTGCCAGTAAACTTGAAATTCGTCTTTGAATGCATGGAAGAATCTGGATCGGAAGGTCTTGACACATTGCTCATGGAACACCTGAAACCAGAGGGTTTCTTTGATAGTGTGGACTATGTCTGCATATCTGACAACTACTGGTTGGGTACCACCAAGCCCTGCATTACTTATGGCCTAAGGGGGATTAGTTATTATTTCTTGGAGGTTGAATGTGCGAAAATGGACTTACACAGTGGTGTCTATGGTGGGACTGTTCATGAAGGTAAGATGTTTTGTTAAATTTCAAACAATTTAAAATATTGTTATATATATCAATTTGACAGTATCAGTCATGTATCTACAAAGAGTTTGATCTTGTTCAGACATAGACCTATCATTTGTATTTGTAAAAAGCAAAAGTATTTGTTTTATTTTTTTATATATAAGTTGTCACAAGGTGCAGGGAACTGTCTTAATTGTAAAAATTATGAGCTCACTTATTTTACTAGTATGAAATATGACCAAGTCTTAGTTGAATAATAGCTGTATAGGTTTGTTGCTATTCTCAGTTCTGAATTTAGAGCACTGAAAAGCAATGATAAATCTAGAGCTATTTATTAATAACTATATATTCATAAGCCTCAATATCAGAATTCCTAATTTCATATTTTTCTGGTATTATCAAATATGTTGTAATAGATTTGATAAATACAATTAAGCAACTAATCCACTGTTACCAATGTGTTTATCATGTTTTTGATAAAGACTCCTACAGATTTCTTAATCAAATGTGTGTAAAATAGTCTGTATGCAGTTTTTAAATAAGTTTATATATCTAACAATTTATTTTTAATAAATCTATTTAAAGTAAAAAATGTATTTAATATTTTTTTAATTATCTGTATAACTGGTACTGTGTTATTAAAAATGAATGTATTAACATATAAATATGGAACAATAATTCACTTTGATATTTATGTACTGGAGAAAGAAAAAGACAACCCACTATCTAGCATCTGAGGATGCAAAAGGCTAATGACCGACTCATATTAACCTATGCACATTGTAACTCCGTTTTTGATGGATTTTGTGAAGATATAGAATATCATGAACTTGTCGATTCTTGTCTATCTTTATAGATAGATTTTAGTTTTATTAGCTAAGCGTATACTAACTTCTAGAGTTAATCGTCACCTTTTAATTTTTTTTATTGCTGGGGAAAAGCAGACAGGCCGCTCACTTAATAGTTTTGCAAAGCCAGGCACTAGAACCTGGTTCACTTATACCTGAACGCAACACAAGTCTTATATGGCACATTTAGATACCAGGGGTGGTTGCCATCCAGACGAGCTTGTAACACTATACTACCTTGTTAGGGTTGTTTTGCGTTACACGACACACCTTTCCCCTGAAAGTAGAAAATGGAGCACTTTAATTTGCCGAAGAGAGCGAGCAACCAATGTGTGAATGAATTTTAAACAAGGTTTTACCATATAATTACGCTGTATTTGTAAAAATGGAGTGGGCTGCAGATCGACCACCGCAATATAAAATAAATCCTTGTGTGAGAGCCTCTTAAGTCGTTGGCTTGACCCCGAAGATTTGGGTTGGCTTCTTGAAAGTAAAATTTTTAATCTGACTTTTATATTCCAAAATTTTTTATTGTTTACACTTGTTTCAGCCATGTCCGATTTATTTTACTTGATGAGCCAGCTGGTGGACAAGGATGGCAAGATTCTGATCACTGATATTTACAAGTCTGTAGCACCACTCACTGAGTCAGAGAAACAGCTTTATACAAGTATTGATTTTGATCCTGAAGCTTATAGGTATTTATTATTGAATCCACAATAAATAAGTTAATAACAATCTTACCTTTATTAAATTATCACGGACTTAAAAGAATGTTAATCAATATGTTACTAAGATATACGCATACCATATACATTATCGAAAATGCTTTAATTTCATATATGATTATCTATTAGAGTCATCAAATTTATTAATACAAGCATTTCGTCTTAGCTGCGTTCTGGCCTTCCACTTTGCGATTATTTTTTTTAATGCTGAGAAATAGTATTCAGGTTGCCAGGCCACTTATTAGTAGGCTGTTACCGTTGCCTATTGATGTTTGCACGCTAGGGGTGTCGCGAATACGCTGCTGTTCGCATAGGGGTACTGGAACCTGGGTTACTAATGCTGCAACACAACAGAAGGTTATTATGGTAGCATACTTATAGATCATGGGTGTTTGGGATCCAAATGAGCTTGGGTCCCTATCACTTAGGTGGTTTTGTCGCCTTTCACGACAGGCCGAGCCAGACCACATGGGTCAGTTATTCTTACGCCGTCCTTGCACAGAGAAATACTGCACTTCTAATTATTTTAATGTGCAGACAAGTGAAAATACCGATAAGAAAGCAAGTGGAATATATCACAAAATTTTATTTATACATGAGGACTGTCCTTATTATTTTTAAACCAAACGGTCTTAGGTTAATTTATAATGAAACAATTGTTTTATTTTTAGGACCTCAATCTCAGCACCAAAACTAGCTCATAATGGCGTCAAGGAGCAACTTTTGATGCATCGTTGGAGGTACCCCAGCCTCTCCCTTCATGGTATTGAAGGTAATAATACTTTTGTTTTCATTATTATATTTTAAGCCTCATTCAAAATTAAGAGACTCCATCGTTTAACTTTAGTATTGACCGGAGACACAAGGACCTCAACAATGAATTTGCTTTAAGCAAAATTTATGTTTAAAGTAATAGTGTGCGTACCTGCAATCTATACTCATTACTTTTTTTAAATTTATTATACAATATAGTTTCTTTTATTGTTGAGGAACAGCAGACAGGCTGACTACCCACTTAATAGTAAGCAATTATTATTGTCTATGAATATTTACGACTAACACGAACACGCTGCTTTTCGCATAGGGATACTGGAACCTGGGTCTCTAATGCCAGAACACAACATAAGGTTATTATGGCGGCTTACTTATGGACCAAGGGTGCTTGCCATCCAAACGTGCTTGAGGCCCTACCACACAGCTAGGGTTGTTTTGTCGCCTTTTACGACAGGCCAACCCCGAGGCCGAGATTTGTATTCTTATTCTGCCAGGAGATATATAGTGCATCAAACAAATGTAGGTAATGTTAGCAAAATCTTGGTCAATTCTCGGTGGAAAAAGTCCGTATGTGCTATTGTTTTAAAAGCGATGTTCATTCTAAGCAAGTAATTCTATTAAAACCGCGTTTTCACAATAAGAGTTGGCTCGGACCGAGTGCACTCGGATGTCTACTCGGACGGTACTCGTCTATACTACTATTATAAAGAGGAAAGATTTGATTGTTTGTTTGTTTGTTTGTTTGTTTGTTTGTTTGTTTGTTTGTTTGTTTGTTTGTTTGTTTGCTTTGAATAGGCTCCGAAACTACTGACCCAATTTAAAAAACTCTTTCATTGTTGGGAAGCTACACTATCCCCGGGTGACATAGGCTATATTATACCTAGTCAGGTCATAAATTCTGTCACATGTTTAATGTAAAATAATTGTAACAAGTTTATTAATTATTTAACCATTCATATACCAAAATGAACTTAACAAAACATAGATTCTTATGACATTAAAGTTTATTCAAAATGACCTCCGTGATTTTGAATACAAGCCTTCAATCTGCGCGGCCAGTCGTCTATCGCAGCACGAACGAGGTCCATGTCAATATCGGCGGCTGCCTTAATCAAGGATGTCTTGAGTGACTCCAAATTGGGATGAGGCTTTGAGCACGCCTTTTCCTCCAAGTGTTGCCATATCTTGTAATCTAACGGATTCAAATCTGGACTGGAGGAAGGCCAGTCTTCGTGCCGGATGAAGTCGATTTCACGCGCCGCCAGCCAGTCTTGTGTGCTCTTCGCTCTATAAGCTGGCGCCGAATCTTGTTGGAATACCCAGTGCCTGTTATTGAACATGGTATGAGAAACAGGTTCCACAAGGTTCGTCAGGACTGTATTTTGATACACAACAGCATTCGTTTTTACACCTTTCTCACAAAAATGTACCTCTGTTAAGCCCCAATAAGAAACTCCCAACCATACCATGAGCGAGGATGGAAAATGACCTCGTTGGACACGCGGAATACGGTTGCTCGCTTCTTCACTACTGTGTGCGTACACCTTATAATTTTGTTTGTTGTAGCTCTCTTCTACGGTAAACATTTTTTCATCCGAAAAAAGAATTTCCCGATATTTTTTTCCCGCGTACCGCTTCAACCAAGCGCGGCATCTCTTCAGTCTCAGGTCCATTAGACGAGCATTCAAACGATGTCCTGTTTTTCTTCGATATGCCCGAAGCCCTAAGTCTTCATTTAACACCCTTTTCACCGTGGTTCTGCTTAACCCCATCTGAAGGGCCAACAGTTTCTGCTTACGTTTGGGATTTCTTTGAATTCGTGCCTTCACAGCTTTTATCACTGCTGGAGTCCTAACAGACCGAGGGCGACCACTTCTTGACCTGTCATCTACACTAGAGTCTTCATTGTATCGTTTGATGGTACGATAAACGAATCTTTTGGTAATATTCAAATTTTTAAGTATGTTAAAAATTTGAATTGGCGCGTAACCGCAACGATGCAACGCAATAACTGCAACACGGTCTTCTTTAAGCGTCCACTCCATATTTAAAAATGAGTAAAATTCTAAAAGTTATACATTTTTATTTTCATGAACAATTCGAAATTCGAATTCAATAAACTTTTTTGTGGCCAGCATTCTAAAAGAAAAGTTTTTACTGTGTGACAATACTTATGACCTGACTAGGTATTTTCAAAAAAATTAGGGATCCTTACTAAAACTCCAATAATGTAACCCAAAGTGTAAAACAATTACCTAAAATATTATTTAAATCGCGTGCGTTGCGAAAACTATTGATGATAGAATAAAATAATGTACTACAACTTTGCAGAACACATCATTATTTACAAAAAGTGTCGCGACAACATATGTCTAACTATTATAGTTATGCCACAATAAGTGTTCTTTTATTTTAAAAATTTAATTTAAATGCCGCCCCTAGAAAAGGCTCTTTATTTGGATCTTGGTATTAATCCTTATCAAAATAAATTACTTCATATTCAAAACTGTTTCAATACCTTTATATAACTTTTTGAATTATTCAATTCGGATATTCCATTCGAAAGATATCACGAGTTTAAAAATGTAAGTATTAGAAAAATGTTGCGTGGTAGCCGCTCACCCTGTTCGGCTAGCTAGGCAGCACCTTATGCAATGTAGGCGTGCGTCACTGGGGTTTTTACAAAAATTAGAATACTTATTAAAAAATAACGAAAAATAAATAAAAAGTAATAACAAAAAAAATCATTAAAATAAAAGCTCATAGAAATAATAATATTCAAACTTTCTTTATAATTATATTTTTTAGTAACCTGACGCAAATAGAAGGGTTTGCCTCTGTCCGAGGAGTGCACGGGTGTGCGTACCCGAGGTGCCCGAGCATCCGTCGCTTCACTCCCCTCTCCGTTCGAGGCGACATCCTACCTTTCTTTCCGTCTACCTCTTACATCCTTTCCAACTTAGCTCTCTGTTCGTGGCGTGGTCCCCGGTGGGATGGTTGCGAATACTGATTGGGGTCCCGGGTTCTATCCTGGGACCTGATTTGGTAGTCGAAACCATGCCTATTTCGACTGCGCCTGCACAGAGAGTGTTCCCGGGGCGGGAATTGCATCCTCGCTGTCGGTTGGTCTTGCTGGGCCGGCTACGACGTCAGGCGACTCTGCTTTTTCTGGAGTGTCGTCTGGTAGTCGTACCCACGCCTGACTAGCACGCGACGGGGATGCGAGTCCCGTCCAGAATTGGCCGCGGACCTGTCGCTCCCGGCCCTGGTTCTGTCCATGGTCGGGGGTGATCCTGGATGGACGACCGTCGCCTCCTTTTGCGAGGCAGTAGTGTCTGCAAGGGAGGCGGCGGAACGGGAGCGGGAGTCCGCCACCGCACTCCCCTCCCGCCAACGTAGGCCGCGTCATCTGCGCCGGAGGGCGGGCAACGATCTCCGGCCGCCGTAGAAAGCGGCCGCAGGCGGCCCCTCAGGGGAGGATCCGCCGCTCGCGCTATTGCCGCGAGGGAGAAGCCGCGTGCTGTTCCGCAGCCCCCCTCAACTCCTAGAGTTGTTACAAGAGAACGCCGGGGGGACGAAACCCTGAGCCCCTGGCGCCAGCACTTTAGAAGGGGCCCGCTTTAAGACAAAGCGTGGGCCGGCGCCGGCCCGGGCCACGAGATCGGCAGGCCATATATCCGTGGGCCCGGGCGTAGGCGATAGAACAGCGGGGTTTTTTAGTGGGTAGTCGGATGGTCGAACATCTTTTCCGGAGTCCCTTATATCCCTCGGTCCCCCCGTGCCGGGGGAACCCGTCAAGAGAGCTTTTTCCCGAGACCGAAAAAAAATAGAAGGGTTTAATTTTTAATTTTTTGTTAAATACCCATGCGAAGCTGGGACGGGCTGCTAGTATTATATAAACACCTAATCTGAGCGTACTCGGACGCCGGCATCTAATCCGAGTTAGACTCGGACTCTGCTCTATTTTTCGATCTCACTCGGATCATTTTTATGAAAACAAAATGGCGACAACTAAAAAAAAGTGGAGTGAACGTGACACTGTTAGGTTTTTAGAACTATATGAAACGGAGGAAGTGTTGTGGAACGTGCGATTAAAGGACTATAAAAACAAAGATGCCCGAAATGCAGCAATACTACGCCTTATTCATAACCTCAACCTTGGACTTGCGCCTCAAGATGTAAACACCAAAATAAATAACATTCGCAGTACATACTCTCAGGAAAAATCAAAAATTAATCAATCTAGAGGGACTGGATCTGGTGTTGATAACATTTATGTGCCCTCATTAGCATGGTACGAAATTGCAGACAGATTTTTAATTTAATAAAAGTGATTTAATAATAACCCGTGTGTTTATTATACAGACCTGTATAAATTCTTCTAATGCATCTTATATAGCATCTAATACTAAAGATAGAAACAGAGATATAGAGCATTTCGGTACCCGAAAGTGACTTTCCAAGCTGCGAAAACTGTCGCCAGTTGCTAAATATCGCATTGTTATTTGAAGTTTAACTCTAGCAGGAATTGCTTTTCTCATTATGAGTGTCTGCTTTTTGAATTCTCGGTGCTACTTTTTCTAATAAATACTCAAATTGTGTGTTGTTTAATCTCAAATGATTTTTAAACGTGTTTTTATCTTCCTCTTCGACTTCACGAAGAAAATTATTTGATGCACCTTGTTGGTCACGTCTTAAAATCTATTTCCGTGGCCAAATTTTTTTCTCTTCGTTTTTTCCCCTTTCGTGATTTTGAACTTCCGCTATTAACATATCTGCTACAACTTCTATACCTCGCACAGCAGATCAGTCGACGACATCTTGATTGTGCAAGGAGACAAATGATCACAATACGAGTGCACTACTATCGTGTGTAAACCACTATCCGTGTACACTCGTATGAAGCCGACTTGTACGAGTGTACTCGGTCCGAGCCAACTCTTATTGTGAAAACGCGGTTAAGCCACTATGAAACTAGGTAATGAATTTTTGTATAATTAATACAAAGATTCGGTAAGACACAGTTAAATTAGTTTCTTATCCAGTTAGGCCATCCTCATTTGCTGTAGTCTTTTTTTCCTGTACGAAACAGTTCTCGAGAATGTCTATGTTGCATACACCGGAATTGGAATGAGCCACCGGTTGAGGTTTCCTACGACATCGGGTTATTTAAGAACGTTGTAAAGTTTCTCCAAGGCCGGCAGCACGCTGCTAATGCTTCCGTGCATGCCATTTGCTATCAGGTAGGCCGTTTCCCTTTCTCTTGAACTCCAGCTATAAAAAAAAAAATAGTGTACATTATCTCCTTTCTATGAACATGGTATAAACATGTAGGTCGTGTTTTGTATCAAACTATAGTTATTTGTAACAATTGTACTATTGTTAGGTTTAAATAGTTCTAAGTTTGTTTAAAGAGTTCCATATATGTAATAATAAAGGACTCATTTTTATGTACTATTCTTTCAAAGGTGCTGCATTCCAGCCCGGTGCAAAAACAGTGATTCCCGGTAAGGTAATTGGGAAATTCTCGATAAGAATCGTTCCTAATCAAGAGCCGGAAGAAGTTGAGAAGCTCGTCTTCGATTACATCAATAAGAAGGTTGAACTATTTCTGTTTTCTTTTTTTTGTTGCATAATAGTTTGGAAAGCATGTTTGGTTTGGATGAACTAAATCAGCCATAAAGCAGTTTATTGTGAATCATGTTTTAAGACATTATTATCACTTATAGCATTTTTTATATTTTATAACGAATATTATTTTTCTATTAGAAAAATATTTTAAATAACCAATGCTACTTCTGGGATCAGACGGTGGAGTTTCAACCTAAAAATTGTGCTAAGATAATTGGTGTTGTGAATCAATAATAATGATGGTAGAAGCTACGTAACTTTTATCGTCTTCGAAAGTCATTAGACTTCATATCGATGTGTGAAAGGGTAATTGTGTTAAGCGATACGTTGGGTGCATTGAGTTATATTAATAGCAATTAAAAAATATAAATATTTGGGATCAGCGATTTTTTCTGCAAAACTTTAGATTGGTCTTATGTAAAATTTATAAAATGTCGCTTAAAACAATTAGCATTTCACCCCTCGATATAATTACTGAATTTGATTCTCGGTATCTTGAGTAGCTTACATATCATGCTACCTTCACGTAGATTATATAAATGTGGAACGTGCCCATACCTCGTGACCTATTTTTGTAAATTTTTTACCCCCTCCCTCCCCTTCGTGACTATCCGTAATATATGAGAAGAACCCCCCCCCCCACTCTCTTTATTTTCACGTAGTAATTCATAAATAGGGGTTCAATTATTATATTTTGACTCTAACTTCCGGTACCTCGGATCATTAATCCAGAATAACGGTGATCAAACGTTATTTGAAGCCCCCCCCCACTTGGGTCTCGTAATATGAATACGTTCTCTAAGTGTGTTAATAATTTTTAGGCGATGCATTAAAGGTTGTTTAATTTATTACGGTTGTACAGTGGGCCGAGCGTGGTTCACCGAACAAGATGCGCATCTGGGCGCAGAGCGGACGCGCATGGACCGAGAACCCCGACCACCCGCACTACCAGGCTGCCGCGCGGGCTACCAAGCTCATCTACCAGGTCTTGTATCATCTATCTATGGCTATAGCAACATATCAGCTCGATATGTTTATTTTTGCTTATATATAATTGATTGTCAAACTTTCATATAAACTACAATGTTTTCTGTTCAAGTAAACCGGATAATAAAGTTCCTATACATTGTTGCATTCTCCCAGTGATTAAGATATAAATGATTCTTTCCTTAAATCTATATAAATAAAATGATAGAGGATACTGGATAGATTTCAATTAAATTTTCAAGTTTTAATTCTTAATCAATTGGCCTTTATCTAAAAAAATATATTGCGATATCTTCATTTAATATAAAGTTATTAAAGTTTTAAGAAAAAACGATTTGATGTGTGTTTTCTTGCCGCGGAGAAGTGGGACAAGTGGTGTAGCGCGCATGCGTAGGAGAGGGGAAGTCTCTTCTACCTAGGCCTCATGACGAAAGTAACGCGGACGAAGTCACGGGTATCAGCTAGTTTTTAATAAGCAGGTAGTGCTTAAAAGCATTCAATAGAAATAAATGTTAGTCTTTCTTATATTAGTTTACTACCAGTCTCCCTCCTTAACCTTTTACTATGACTGAAATGTTTGAAAATGAAAAATAAATGAAACTGTTATAAAAAAAATATGCTTTTCGCGGTGAAGACTGATCCGGATATGTCCCGCGAGGGGGGCTCGATCCCGGTGACTATCACCCTGCAGGAGGCGAGCGGGCGTAACGTGCTGCTGCTGCCCATGGGCGCCGGCGACGACATGGCCCACTCGCAGAACGAGAAGATCAACGTGCGCAACTACATCGAAGGGGTCAGTGTTAATTCATTTAATAATTAACCTATTAACCGGGAAAAAAAAAAAACCTATGTTCAACCAGTTTCACAATAGGTATTTGCTTCTTCATAATGATCAGTAATATCATACCTCAACTAATAAAAGGAAATGGTCTTTAAGTTATTGATTTTATTTATTTCGAGAAAATATTTTAATACATACAACAGGCTAAACTGCTACCAACTTTAAAAAAATTTGTTAAAAATCACTACTTATCTTTAGTGTGACAACTAAAACAAATATTTATTTATTCTACAAATATAGATATTTAAGTATGTTTATTGATTATATTTTATATATTACATGTATTATTATTTTATGTATATTGTTTATTTATTGCATAAATCAAATATTATTATTTATTGCCATACCTCCCTTCTACATCAATATAAAACGAATAATGTCCTATAGCCCGGGTTACCTGGAAAAGATTGCTTTGTAGCGATAAGGTCGCCCATTGTAAGTGAAGTAGATATTGATTGTGTAAATAATTTTCATTGTTTTTCTAAGTTATTTGGTTTACAATAAAGTGTTATCTATCTATCTATCTAAATCAAACAACTTCAATGTAGAAAAAATAATTGAACGAATTTTTAAACATTTATTTAGTAGTGGAATACTATTCCAAATTTCCATGACGAAAAATGTCGTCATGGCCATTGCAGTAGTACTTCGTATATTATGAAATATTTTACGGAATAATTTTAAAATAATTTTTTACGAAATATTTTAAATATTGATGGCGGGTAACAGGTTAATAAATGACTTGTTTTATTGGTATGTGTATGTTTACGACCATTGCTGACTGTCACATCTCGACCAGCTTAAAGGTGGTCTCCATAGGGCCAGATATACAAAAAAGAAGACTTATCGACTGCTGTCGCTGTCAATGGCTTATGTTTATCGGTACAGGGGCAGAGAAAGAATAATGACCTCTGCGGCCGGTGTCGGCATGTCGTAAAAGACGACTAAACAATCCAAGGTAGGTGGTAGGGCTCCAAGCCCGTCTGGATGGCAACCAACCCTGGTTTTTTTATCGCTGTCGTCTAATGGTTACATGACAATAATTATAATTAATAAAATAATAATAACAGCTAAGCAGAGACTACCAATAAAGAACAGATATATTGACGAACGGACGCTAAAGTAATTAATTATTAATATTTCGCACATCTACACAATACAGTGCTTCTTCGATACAAGCAAATCATGTTGATTTTACAATTTAATAATAATAAATTCTTAATTTTGTAATGACAGGGAAACTACATAGTGTTATTTAACTGAATTGTACATTTCAAGGATTTGCATTGAACGAGTACTCAACGATTTATATTATCGCATTACTCACTGCATATTGTTTGTGATTACATGGTAACATAATAACGATAATTTCACGAATGATAAAAAACATATTGTTATTGAATGTTACACAATCTTTTTTTTATTGCTGAGGAACTGCAGACAGGCTGACGGCCCACTTAATAGTAAGCAGTTACCGTCGCCTATGGATATTTGCGACACAAGCGACACCGCCAACACGATTCTGTCTCATAGGGGTACAGGAATCTGGGTCACTAATGCCGAAACACAACACAAGGGTATTATTGCGGCATATACTTATACACCAGGGGTGGTTGCCATTCAGACGGGCTTGGGGCTCTACCACGTAGCTAGGGTTGTTTTGTCGCCTTTTACGACAACCGACTCCGGCCGTAGGCGTTAGTATTCTTACTCCGCCCCTGCATGGAGAAATCTGCAAACTTTTGTAATCTGTTTAATAACAAGACCTAAGGTAGTTGACGTTCAAAGTCTAAAAGACTTTAAGGACAATCTCGAAAACAGCTTAAGTTAGCTTAAACATTCAACTAAATAAAGTGAAAAATCTTAAAACTCAATTAAAACTGACAATAAGATATTTAAATAAATTAACACAAAGATAAATAAAATTTCTAGAACTGCAAAATTATAAATTAGTTATTAGTTACATCTTATTTTCATTAACTATAATATTGCAAGTAAATTACTTTTTAAAATCACCCAATCATTCCACGTCTATAATTGGTTATATTATATATAATAGATACAAACCCATAATACAACAAGCTAAAAAAATATTATAAGTGGTGTATTTTATAAAAAATACGTAAGTTTTTCGAATTTACCGCTAACAGAGCGCACAATCTCGAGGTTAAGTGGCTCGAAACAAACAATGGCCACACTCGAATTTTTATATTCATCTTTATATATTCATTCATTCATTTTTATATTTATCTTCGTAAATCAATTTAATGGCCTACTTATATATAGTTATCAGTCTTAATTTTTGTGTCATGGATTTATTTAAATGGTAACACAAAACGTGTGTGAAAACCAAAATTCCTTTTACATTTCTGTGTAGGTTTGAATGAATCGTTATGAACTGTAAGCAAATGGTTTTAATATCTTAATACCCGTGACCGCGATTTTCGCGATTACGAGACTTGTTATTTTCTAATAAACAAAGCTCCAGTTGTCCCAATCTTCCCAAACAACGTGTAAGTGCCGAAAAAATCGGTCAGTTTCGAAGATTGTACGAAGAAACAGATGAAAACAACTCTCTAAAAGCCGAAAATCGCATTAATTTCTGAACTGCGGCTCTATTGTAATTAGAATCTAACCGAGTTTAACGGTTAAAATATGGATAAAAGAAACTATTCTTAAACAAATTAAACATATAAAATGTCAACTTCTGTAATTTCGCAGTTCCTGTCAACCCTATTTCGTATCTCATAATTTTTTGGCAATGTAATCTTTATGAAATTTCTTTTTCAGATAAAATTGTTCGCTGCATATCTGTTCGAAGTTGGAAAACTTGCTAAGTAATTATTTACTGGTATATCGAGTGTATAATTTTATCACCACAACTAAGATGATGAGTATGGATATATATTATGGAGTATACTGAGTTAAATAAAGGAAAGCTACACATTCCTTATAAGTACAAGTGTAACATAATAATATATTTGGTCAATGTATACCAGTGTCCTTTTCAGGTTAAACCAATTGTAATTTACATAAATTACTCGGTAATTAAAATGAATAAAACTTCCAATTATTTTCTGTTTCATTATTATTTGTAAATGTTTTCAATTGTTATGTTTTTGGAGATATAATAATCTGATGACAGGTTTCATCTGTCGAAAAATTCTATGTGTAAGTAATTCGCTATGAAAACAAGTGAAATGTAGGATTTAATCAAGTCCGACTTTTAAATTAAAATTCGAGACAATTGTGACTAATAAGATATATTGGATTTTGAAAAAAATTATGATTTGTGAGCCAAAACTTGGTTCTTAGTATATTTAGCGACTACGAAGTGAAATAATGCATTTAATATGTTAAATGTAACATTTTATTGAAATTGTTTTAAGATGACATTTTTGAAACAGGGCTTTTTTAAAATAACGCTCTATAACTTGTAATTTTGTAGTACATTTACTTTGCATAATAAAATATGTTGTTATTAGTTATTTTATTTCTTTTATTCCGTTAATAACCTTTTCCCTAATGACCTTTGGAACCAAATTTCTTTTGAGCTATTAGAAAGTTTTGAGATACTGACATTAGCCCGCATTGTCGTGTAATCAGTTTTATATCTATGAGGTCAAGACTACGTCAAAATATATTTCCGTTCTGGGTTAATAGCACAAACTGCATTCGAATTTAAGTTGATTGATGTATCGAAAATAGAGAATATCGTTTCTCTTTGCAAACAACACTATTTATAGAGAGAAGGAAATTCCAGGACGTATGAATTGAAATATTATTCAATAAATTTTAGCTTACATTATTTAGTAAGATAAATATGGTATTGTATTGTTTGCTGATACCACTTTAATTTTAAGAGTCAGATGGACAATTTCAATATAATAAGTAAACTGATTTGACGTGAATAATTTATTATTAAATAATAAACAATTGTATTAAGTTATGCTTTTATTGTCTTGCTATTGTACTATTACTATTAAATAATGAATCATTAGAAAGTATAGAGTCGATCGTCTTTCTCGATATTACTATGGATTCCAAAATACAGTAGACTGAGCTCTGTAGCTTTTTTTCGAGCGATTTAGGTCTCTTGTTGATACTGTCCGTCTAGTTTATTTCTCAGCATTATGGCCTATGGGGCAACGCTGCCAATATTCATGCTCTCTGTCTTGCAGAAGCAGCTTATTCATGCAACCTGTAATCTTGGGTCGCGGGTTTTTTAGAATCCCAGAGATAATGCAAGCAATTTCAATGAATATACCTAGTCAGGTCATAAGTATTGTCACACAGTAAAAACTTTTCTTTTAGAATGCTGGCCACAAAAAAGTTTATTGAATTCGAATTTCGAATTGTTCATGAAAATAAAAATGTATAACTTTTAGAATTTTACTCATTTTTAAATATGGAGTGGACGCTTAAAGAAGACCGTGTTGCAGTTATTGCGTTGCATCGTTACAGTTACGCGCCAATTCAAATTTTTAACATACTGAAAAATTTGAATATAACCAAAAGATTCATTTATCGTACCATCAAACGATACAATGAAGACTCTAGTGTAGATGACAGGTCAAGAAGTGGTCGCCCTCGGTCTGTTAGGACTCCAGCAGTGATAAAAGCTGTGAAGGCACAAATTCAAAGAAATCCCAAACGTAAACAGAAACTGTTGGCCCTTCAGATGGGGTTAAGCAGAACCACGGTGAAAAGGGTGTTAAATGAAGACTTAGGGCTTCGGGCATATCGAAGAAAAACAGGACATCGTTTGAATGCTCGTCTAATGGACCTGAGACTGAAGAGATGCCGCGCTTTGTTGAAGCGGTACGCGGAAAAAATATCGGGAAATTCTTTTTTCGGATGAAAAAATATTTACCTTAGAAGAGAGCTACAACAAACAAAATGATAAGGTGTACGCACACAGTAGTGAAGAAGCGAGCAACCGTATTCCGCGTGTCCAACGAGGTCATTTTCCATCCTCGCTCATGGTATGGTTGGGAGTTTCTTATTGGGGCTTAACAGAGGTACATTTTTGTGAGAAAGGTGTAAAAACGAATGCTGTTGTGTATCAAAATACAGTCCTGACGAACCTTGTGGAACCTGTTTCTCATACCATGTTCAATAACAGGCACTGGGTATTCCAACAAGATTCGGCGCCAGCTCATAGAGCGAAGAGCACACAAGACTGGCTGGCGGCGCGTGAAATCGACTTCATCCGGCACGAAGACTGGCCCTCCTCCAGTCCAGATTTGAATCCGTTAGATTACAAGATATGGCAACACTTGGAGGAAAAGGCGTGCTCAAAGCCTCATCCCAATTTGGAGTCACTCAAGACATCCTTGATTAAGGCAGCCGCCGATATTGACATGGACCTCGTTCGTGCTGCGATAGACAACTGGCCGCGCAGATTGAAGGCTTGTATTCAAAATCACGGAGGTCATTTTGAATAAACTTTAATGTCATAAGAATCTATGTTTTGTTAAGTTCATTTTGGTATATGAATGGTTACATAATTAATAAACTTGTTACAATTATTTTACATTAAACATGTGACAGAATTTATGACCTGACTAGGTATTTAAAAATACGTACATATATGCAACGTCTGTGTAAGAAAGCTTATTGCAACATTAAATATTATAATGATGATCACAGAGAATATTGCCAGTCTGTGCGATTAGTTTATTGATATTGTTTAATTTTTTTTCTAGTATTTTTTTTATTGCTGTGGGACAGCAGACAGGCTGACGGCCCGCTCAGGAATTAGCAGTTACCGTCGCCTATGGGTGTTTGCAACGCCAGTGGCATCGCGAACACGCTGCTGACCCATAAGGGTACAGGATCTTGGGTCACCAATGCCGGAACACAGCACAAGGTTATTTATGGCGGCATACATAAGACCAAAGGTGGTCGCCATCCAGACGGGCTTGAGGCCCTACCACGTAGCTGAGGTGGGTTGTTTTTTTATTAGTTAAACTGTATAAAATGATATAGATATAAAATAACACTAAAGAAACGCTGGGTAATTTGTTTCGCCGTTTCTTTTCTAGTCACAATTTCGTATTTGAAACGGCTTCCTGACTTTCAATAAGTATTATTTGATGTGATGTTATTTAAATTAAAATACGTTTATTTTTGTAACAATCTTAAATAAATTGCAAATACAGCGAAGATTTGCATACACCAATAAATCCCGTTATTGGATACGTAAACATAACGGTCGTATGCTACCGATTAATTTAAGATAATATCGATGTTAACATGTTTTTGATTGAAGCTGTGTGCGTGGGCGATCGTGTGTTGTCTCTAAGGTTCCCGTGGACGTCGAAAGGTGCGCGAGCGCAGCCGGTGTCAATACTTACATAAAAGAGGATAGCGACCGGCTCTCATTCAGCCAGTCCGTCTTTGAATCTCGCCACGATATATCGCTGCGTACTGCTGATTGACTGATTGCGTAGTGCTTGATTTATAATAATAAATTACAATTATTTGTAATTTATTATCTGGGAACCTTTATAGATTCCCATAGAGAATTTGTTAAGTTGGAAATAAAGGAGTAAATAAACATTTGGGCAATTACATTCATCCTGCATAACTTACTGTAAGTATTTTAGTAGTTTAGCTTTGTAACTTGGTAATAATGATTTCATCCAGGTTAATACATCCCGAGAATATTGCATTTTGTTTAGTAGCTTTTGTCTACGCATATGCTGATGTTATTTTTCTTGCGATAAATATTTTTAAATTATACATATTTGAGGCTTTCTTAGGCGCTTATGTAGCTAACCTGTATGCAAGACATATTTATTTCGAACTAATCGGGTTGAATTAGCTAAAAAGTGTAAAAAATATTCGCTTGATAAGAATATTGGGCAGTGTTTTAAATCATACATGTATTTGACGACTCGTCCGCTGCATGCACTTACACAAGCCGATGTTCGTTGGTCAGGCCCAGATTATTATGTACGCTTTCTAATTTACTGTGACGAATTATTGCATTGTATGCGTATAAACAACCGTGTCGCTGAGGTTTTTTTTCATTTATTTGCAAAAACAAACGATATTTTTATGAGAATTAAAAAAACTCGTCTTTTTCGTGATACAAAAGTTTGCCGCAAGTCACTTATATAAATTAGTTGACAGCAGTAAGCGCTAGCGCCAGAAATCACAAAATAAAAAAATTAAATGAACAAAAGTCGAATAGAAATAATAACCAACAGTGGTGACGAAATAAAGAAGTAATGTTTTGAATAATAAATAACGATGATTAAAGCTTTGAATACTAAATGTATTATATTTTTTGTACACATCGTTTTTTTTTCAGCTAATAATGTGGCTATAATTATTGTTGGTATAGAAATTATTTCGATAAAAATCAAACAGGAAACAAACCTATATCACGAAAATATTGATAATACATATGTGCGTTTTGTGACTAATCATAATACAATATCATAAAATGAAATGTTAAACCATTACTTCATTAAGGAAGGTTTCAGGTCAATGTCGATGTACATCCTTGTCATAACGTTAGTTGGTACTAAATAAAGAACCAACCAATACGTAAATAATAATATACCAATCTCTTTACTAATATTTTTATAAATGACTTATTATTTTTTAACAATGTTTAAACATTACTGTGGTTCGGGCAAAGAATAAGAAGAAGAGACCCCTTAAATTAGAAAATTCTTTATTATAATGTTATTTAAATAAATAACAATAATATGAAATATAAGCTAATAGAACACACAACCATTTTAAGTAGTGTACAAAAAACGCAATAAAGGGTTTACTAATGAAATACCAAATACATTACTTGATATTATGATGTGCGATCATTGTCTACTATTTCTAACAAATAAATAACATTAACAACAGGGCAACTATGTATTAAAAGATTGGGGTGTAATGTGTATGATACACAGCGATCATTAGGGTCTGAACAAAACTTATCCTGCTAAGCAACAGACGACCCGGGAAAAAAATTGCATATAATTATAATATAAGTAAGAAAATAACCTTGTATAATTACATATGAATTATATATAGTTATTTTTCTTTATCGTCATCCAAGCGTAGTATCTCGGTTGCAACCTAAACTTCCGTTTCGGTGCCCGGGGTCCGCTTTCCGACTCTTTCTACTCCACTAGTTAGTTATTTTTCTTATATATAAATATATATTTATAATTTTTTTCCCCCGGGGAGGCACTGAAGCGAGGATTTCTTTTCTTGGTTAGAAGATCAAACAGCAATATTATCAGTAAGTCCCAAATATAGTATCTAATGAATATTGTTGCCAAATCTTTGTACTCATTATTACAAAAAATAAATAAGACATAAATGAATAATTTTAAATTTACTTGGTAGCCAAGTGGTATTTTTTTAATTCCAGGAACGATTGTATTTCATTCAAAGCAAAAAATCATTCATTTAAGTGTGTAATTTTTTGTACTTATTTGTTAAAGGAAAGTGCATAGACTTGTTTTACTAAGTGAAACCATTAATTGCGATACTAAATTCAATAGTGTTGAAGTGCTGATGAAGTGTTCGTATGATACGACAATATTTGTTATGAATATCTGAATCAAACATCCTGGATTGCAACGCAAATGTCGTTGTTTCTGACAAGACGTGTAGATTATTTAATAATCACTAATGTGTCATGAAGAGAAATATAATGACTAAAGCTTGCTTAGGTTTATTACAACAAAACAATAATTAGGTTTATTTACATTTTTATAAAGATCTTGTTTTTTCAAGGGTAAAGTAGTTGTTAAGATATTCCAACATAACACGCAGGTATAAAGGCACTGTGGTGGCTTATTAGTATTCTTGCAACAAGTACGGCTTCGAAGCGATGAGAATCTTATGCAAACGTTACGCAGCGAGTAAGTGTGACCTCAATGCTTTATAAAAACGGAACAACCGCTTATGAGGTCAGAGAAAAACAAATGTAATACTTAGATCTTGTGAATGTTGTGTATATTTAAAATATTTGATATAATAATAATATCATCACATAACGTACTCCTATTGGGCCCGAGCCTACCCCTAGATGGATCGGACAGAATGCACGCCAAGTTTGTCCAAGGCGGATTGGTTATAAAGGGACTTCCAACAGAGACTTCCGAACTTTGACAGTTTATAACGGCCATCTTGTTGAAGCTACATCTGTCAAATTTATTCAGTCTGTTTTGCCAAATCTCCATGGACGGATATAGCATTTAACAACACGTGCAAATAATAAAACTGTTTTATCAAAATGGGTGTTCTGTTCGGGCAACGTACCGCGCGCTTCACCCATTTTACGGTCGCTATAATTGTCTTACCGAGAGGACTATTCGCAATGTGGTGGATAAATTTGAGTCCACTGGTTCCGTAAACGATCGACCAACACCTGTACATCGACGAAACGCAAGATCTGCCGAAAACATCGCCGCTGTCCGTGAGAGTGTGCAGGAGAATCCGAGACAGTCAATTTCGCGTCGCTCACAAGAACTGTGCCTTTCGCAGACCACAACTTGGCGAATTTGGCATCATGACTTGGGACTGCACCCGTATAAAATTCAACTAACCCAGGAACTGAAGGTAAACGACCTTAGACAACGACGTGTGTTTGGTAAATGGGCTCTGGAGCAGTTGGCCACTGACCCTAATTTTCATCGCAAAATCATCTTCAGCGATGAGGTCCATTTCTGGATGAATGTGTACGTGAACAAACAAAATTGTCAAATTTGGGACGATACCAATCCACATGAGATCCAAGAGCATCCAATGTATCCTGAAAAGTCACTGTTTGGTGTGGATTTTAGGCTGGTGGCGTCATCGGTCAATACTTCTTTGAGAATGACGTTGGCCACGCCATCACTGTCGCCGGCGAGCGCTATAGGTCGATGATTACCAACTTTTTTGGCCTGAATTGGATGATCGATGAACGACATGTGGTTTTAACAGGACGGCGCTACGTGCCACATAGCTCATGCCACAATGGATATCCTGCACGAGCGATTTGAGGGCATGGTCATCTAACGTGGAGGTGATGTGAACTGGCCACCGAGATCGTGCGTTTGACCCCGTTAGACTTTTTCTTGTGGGGTTTTCTTAAGTCGTAGGTGTATGCGAATAAGCCACAAACCACAGCAGTCCTCAAAGCCAATATAACCCATGCCATCTCAAATTCAGCCTGATTTATGCGCCAGAGTCATGGAAAATTGGCATTTCGGATGCGCTCCACCTAGAGAAGCCGTGGCGAACATTTGAACGATGTTATATTCCACACATAATATGCACCAATAGGTCTTTCAAACGAATAAAAAAACATGCGGGGCAGTCTTTGGGGACTGCCGATAGAAGTGAAAACTAAGTAACTTGTGAATTGTATCGTCGAACTATTAAATTATTATTTTCGGTTTATAAAGAAGTGTTTATGATCAAGGATTAAAGTTTAAATTGGTCACTAACACTTCTTTACAAACCAAAAATTGTTCACCCAAAAAGTGCTCAACGCGCCTAAAGAAGTTTTCTCTTCAAAAACTCAACTGTATTACATTGTAATAAAGTCGCAATTTGAATATATATGTATAAGTAATGCAATGCAATCATTTAAAAGTTACATTATAAAATAAACCTTAAGTCATTATTAATAAGGTTGGTATTATTGGAGCAAGACTCGCTCTGTCTTATGAATTTTCAATCAGTACACGTGTTCTGACGTGAGTTTAACATTTTTTTACCCATCACAAAAAGTGCACAACGCCAATAAAGAAGTTTTCACTTCAAAAATTTCGATGATATGTCACACACACTTTGTTTTATTTAATTTAAAAATAGGAAATGCTTAATGAAAGACCCGTTATATATTGGTCATACAATACATATCGATGATCGCGGATGATGTATTCCTCAAAAGGCGGTAATCATGACTAAAATAATCACATTTTAGCGACGATTCGTATATACAGAGTGTTATCATTGAGAAAAGATCTATAAATTGTAAAAACCCTTTACATGCGAGTACTATGACTGCAACGTGTTACGTTTTTGTATACAATATCGAAATCTTATCATCAAAATCGAAATCTCAGACCAAAATTCGAATTAATCATTAAATCAAATCAGATTGGAAATAATCTCCATCCGTTGGGCTAGATTTAGTATTTATTTGATATAAATGTTATAAAGTTTTCATATTAGTAGGATATACGTAACTAAAAAAAACCTCGTCTCAATAAGTTGCCTTAAAATATCTTAAGGCTACTTATTGAGAAGGTTTTAGTATGCTCAGCATCCGAATAAAGAAACGACCCGCTTTTGTGGTCCGGCTGTTGTGTAATAAATATGTCGAGGATGACGTGTATAAACTTTCGCTGAAGCATTATTCTTTGCCGCGTCTCAAGGGAAACCCGCGTATTATCCGTATGAATATCACCTTTGTCGGAATGGCCTACTTAACACGGGATTCCCCGTTGTAATGTGATTGCCGCAGTTCGACGTAAATGAAAATTTACAATACAATGTAAGCAAAAGAACACAAAAAGAAAGCCTTAATTATTAATCATTTCGCTCTCTCTTTTGAACAAATGTTTTTAGAAATATAATGAGAAAATACAAAATTTGAAATTGATTTAATTAACAAGGATGGTGCTGGGAGGTCAAAAATCTCACACTAGCGCAAATCACAGAAAGGAGCCCTTTGTATCAGGGCAAGTTAACGCTGGCCTGGGCTGAAGTCTAAACCAAGCCAGAGCCGTCCCAGGCACTAGACGATAGGACAAGAGCGAGGTTTTTGAAGTGATAACTTGATAACTTCTTATGGGAGGGTAAATCGCTTCGTTACGTAACGCGTTACGGCGCTATTATGTCTGGCTTCTATTTCTCTCACGCATATGGTAGCGGTAGGCAGGCTCCTCCTGTCTCACTCTAACCCACAGCGCTAGATCTATTCGAATTGCGACTTTATTACAATGAAATACAGTTAAGTTTTTTGAAGTGATATCTTCTTAAGGGAGGGTAAACCACTTCGTGACGTAATGCGTTATGGCGCCAGTCTGTCTGGCTTCCCTTTCTCTCACGCATACGGCAGCGGTGGGCAGGCTCCTCCTCTCTCACTCTAACCCACAGCGCTAGATCTTTTCGAATTGCGACTTGCGATTATTAGAATGAAATACAGTTGGTTTTTTTTATCAAGAATTTACATTAGGGTATAATTTAATTTAACATAATTTTGAAACAGTTTTTGGAAAAATTGGAAATTCATAAACTTTAGTTATTTTTGAATTATTTTTGGTTTTATCACTAAATAACCTTTCCAAGTTAAACAATTTCAATATTAAATAGTTCAACTTGATTAGTTTAAGTTATCACTTCTGTCGGGCGTCCCAAGACGGAATGAGCTTTTCCTCGAGAATGTATTTTCTAATATTATCTATCTACTTACAGCACATCATTTATTTGCCACGTAGATAGGATAAAATTTTCCCAGTTAAAAATAGCGTCCGAACAAATTGTATTTATCAAGTACACAGGAAATCCCAAGAATTGTTTTTCTGCGTATTAAAGTTGAATTGTTCCGCAAACTGCAAACGGTTGGTTTTTGGTTTTACCCAAAAGAAACACAATGAATTTATCAACTACATCATTAATCCGTGAAATTACCAATTCCACATCTAGTAAAACAATATTTTTTATAAAAATATATATATTTTAATCCACGAATTAGATTTTGTTTGACTTGCATTTAATAACTTAATTACATTTAATGGCAAATAAAGGACCTAAAGGAAAGGAAGGAAAAAAATACCTTATATTCTGACCTTCTTGGTCGAGTGATTTAAAGTCTAACTTTAAGTTCCGCGTTCGATTTAGTGATATTGAATTAAAAATATATATTTTTAATGTGATTGTTTTTGAGTATTTGTAACATATATAGTTACTCAATAATCAAAATATTAGCCATTATAATTAACGTATTACATACATATTAAGTGACATTCAGTAAGGTCTCAGATATATCGATAATATCTGTAAAGGCGTTTAACCTCTGTCGTTCAGTTCCGTGGACCAAGGACAAATGAGGTTGACATTTTGACTTACTAAAATAAAATTGTACATACTGTTTTAAATTTTATTAACTAACGATGCTGACAAAATCTGAAGTTTATTTAGTAAAAAGAAAATAAACTCCAGAAATAAAGACATTTACTCAATACTTTTTGTATTACCATGTTAGAGAGGTTTCCTTATAGTTTAACAAAGCTGTTGTAATTGTTCTAAACATACTAACAGTAACAGTAGTGCTGTTTGGAGGAGGTCAGTGGCCCGCTTCAGAGAAAGTGATAATTTTTTAATGCTTTCTGGCCAATTACCTCATAAAAGGCTATTTAAAAAATGGATAGATATATATTTTTAATTAACTTTAGGAAATGTGCGCTTTTTTGTATTTTTAACTTCTAAATTAACTAAATATTGAACATAGCAATCTGATAAAAATAATATAACAAAATAAATACGCTTCAATTAATATTAAAATACATAAAACAACACGAAAATTATAAATAATATATTGATTCTAGATCGCTTTCGACCGGAAGCGATGGACATTATTGCTTTTACACCTGGAAATTAGGAATAACTAAACAATTGTTAGATTTAGCATGACATCTATTGTGTGGAATACAGAGATTAAATAGTTTTTGTTTTGTATAGAAAACGACGTAATACCTGAGTTTTGTTTTATTTATAAAGTTATTAACGTTCACCCATGCAGTGAACAAAATTTACTCATTCTTATTTTTTCGCAGACGCCATATAATAATATAGTTCAAATGACACCTCACGTTTATCAATTTTAGTCCAGTCCTCTAGAGCGTTCTAAGAAACATTATACATATACATACAAAAATATGAACTTTTAAAAATATGAACCTTTTTTACGCACATGTGTAAAAACAATTGCTTGTATTGTATTATTAATAGGGATAATCCATACTAATATTATAAATGCGAAAGTAACTCTGTCTGTCTGTCTGTCTGTCTGTCTGTCTGTTCCTCTTTCACGCCTAAACGGCTGAACGGATTTTGATGAAATTTGGTATGGTGATAGATGATAACCTAGAAATGGTCATAGGCTATAAATAATCACGCCATCGTTCTTAGGGGGTAGGCAGTAGGCAGATAACTAAATTGAGTTAGTGATTTTTTGTGCTTATCCGGTATCTATGAGAATCGGCCAACATCTATTTTTCATCCCCCTAAATGTTAGGGGTGACCCACCCCCAAAAATTTTTTTTTAATTTTTTGACATTTTATTATTTATTATATGGCAGAACAACGTTTGCCGGGTCAGCTAGTTTACAATAAACAAATGTTGTGAATATTCTGCTTATTATAATGTAAGAAGGTGTGCTTGAAGGTTTTAATTATAATTACGCCATAAGAGACAATCACCATTATTAATTCCACTATAGTGCAATAACCTATAATAGGTTCGCCTTATGGACGTTTGCAACTTTAAAAACAATTCTGACCAAACCGATTCCGGCAAATCTGTAAAAAGGAACACAGCCCATTATAGTAAGAGGAGATGAAATGGTCTATGAACCATTTCACGCTAATTTTGAAAACTAATATACGTTAAGGTCTATTCGGTCAAACTAAACTAAAAAAATTGCTATCAGTTTAATCCTATGTACTCTATGAAGACCTAAAAAATACATACAATGCTCAAGTAAATTTGTACTTTTTCAGGTGACATGATGCTCAAAATATTAGGAATTGTGCTGTTCGCAGCTACAGTAAATAGCCAATGCTTTTACAAAGATGATTCGGCAAAAAAACTCAACCCTGAAGCGCGAACATCCTTATACAAAGGTCAACTGGAGTTCACCCTGAACCTTTTCAACGCCATCAATAAGGCTGTACCTGATGACAATATATTTTTCTCGCCATTCTCAGTGTATCATTCTTTATTGCTTGCCTACTTCGCGGCTGGTGGACAAACAGAACAATCGCTGCGAAAGTCATTGGAAATCGATGATGCTATGGTAGGTATCATGTTGCATTTATTACAAACCAATACAATCTTATCATATTCTCAAAATACTTACATATCTTATAATGATGGTAAATTATAGTAATGTATAACAACTTAGATTATAAGTTTGAATTATCCTTATTTCAAAATAATAGCCAAGTTTCTGATAAAATTATTAATAAACTACAACTTAACTACAATTTATATATCAGGTTTTAATTCTAAGAAATGTATTGAACATATTCAAAGATAATCCTAGTGTCCAATATTCGAAATTTGGTTTTTTGTATAATACGAATGTTGTCATTAATATTCTTTGTGATGCAATAACGTCACTAATTACACAAAAATCGTGATTAATTATAGACTATTATTAATTACGTGCTTGAATATAATGTACTTACACCGCCGTTATATTCTATTTTAATAAAGCAAATAAATTTTTTTTTATTAGTAATGTGTAGAATAATGGGTATATTTTTGCGGTATACATTTTTTCTTGTACTTGCTCTAAACAACAACAATAATCCTCCCGTTATTCGAAAACAGTTTCGGTAATCTTATCTCGTATTATTAAAATGATTAAACTTTTTCCTTTGTGCAGGACAAAATAAACCTGATGACTGCCTACAAAGTAGACAAAAGATCTCGTCTTACAAACAACAACAGCGATAGTTACGAGTTCAACAGCGTAAATAAAATGTTTGTTGATGAAGCGCTACAAGTCCGTGATTGCCTCTTAGACATCTTTGGAGAAGAACTTGAAAGACTTGTAAGTATTTTTATGTGAATTATATAAATATATTTATAAAGAATTTGGAGGGTATGGTTAAACACAGCGGAGGAACGGGCTTATATGAATAATTAGCCATAAATTATATTCATATATCACATGGACAGACTGATAGCTTGACTGAACTGACTTATTTACTTTAGTGTAGTAATAAAATTTTAGCAATTCCAAATATGTTTAGGTTTTGGAATGTAAACGGGTTTTTTCCATGTTGGGTCGGAGTAAGAATACTCATCCTTGCTGCCAAGGATAGCCATAGACTGTTATATCAATTAAAGTTAGTTTATATCAATAAAAGGCGACAAAACAACCCTAGCTAGGTGGTAGAGCCCTAAATTGCTGTTCTCTAAATATGTCGACATAATAACCTTGTGTTGTGTTCCTGCTTAAGTGACCCAAGTTCCAGTTCCCCTACGCGAACATGCGTATTAGTGGTGCTACTGGCGTCGCAAACATCTATAGGCGACGGTAACTGCTTAATTTTAAGAGTACCGTCAGCTTGTCTGCTGTCTCACAGCAGTAAAACATAGATAATTTATAAATATAAATATTTATTAAGAAGATTAAATTCGAATTGATAAGATATAACAATATTTCACGCATTTAATTAACACTAAACTATATTTGGCTCTTTTTTCAAATTTCCTCACTTGTACAATGTACTTGTATGTAAGTCATATTCACCTAACATCATAATAGCTCCAGTTGGTCATGAGGAATTGGTATTATGAGAACTCTGTGTGTACAGTGGGAAAAACAACATGAAAGTACCAACAATCAACCACAACAATGGAATGTAACGCAACATTCTGAGAGTAAACAAAGTAGAAATGATTAAATATGCATCTAAATTATTTTAAGTGCTTTTAACAAAATCCACTGATTACATTATTGATAAACACATTTGACATTTGATCTATCAATATCACTAGCGTTGAAATAAAATATTCGACACTAACTGTATTCCAGTTGGGCAGATACAACTTCGAGGGGGAAGCTAATAGGAGAATACAGTTGGGCTGGACGGCTTTTGGTAGGCTCCGTTATGTTTTCATCGACCATCCCCCAGTGCTTGAAGACGAAAGTCTACGAGCAATGCGTCCTATCAGTATTGACCTACAGAGCCGAGATGTGGGCACTGACGGCGGGACGGGTTCACAAATTTCAAGTTTCTCAGCGTGTTATGGAGCGGGTTATGTTGGATTTTTTTCTTATGGACAAAATTCGAAATGAAGAAATCCGTAAGAGAACCAAAGTACCTGATATAGCTCGCAAAATACGCAAGCTGAAGTGACAATGGGCCGGTCACGTTTGTCGCAGGAACGATGGATGGTTGAGTAAACGTGTCCTGGAGTGGAGAACGCGTTTAGGCAACGTAGCGTTGGACGCCCCCAGCCCCATGGACCGACGACCTGCGGTTGCTTGTCGGGGCTGAATCTGAAAAACAAGGGACCGGGATGTGTGGCGCCAAATTACGTCCAGCAGTAGACTACGATTGGCTGATGACGAACTTTAGTTCTTGGCATAAATGTTAGGACCTTTTAAGTTCCACCCCTCGGGTTTCAAGGCAGTAGAGGAATACTGGGTTGGTTTTAGTGGGTATACCAGCGACGTGCGTCCCATTGTCAACTGTGGGGGTGCATGGACATATTACAAGGGAATCCTACTACCTTGCTGCGAGCCCCTATGCGGTGAGGGGTGTGTATGAAGCATTTCCGGCTCAAGAAAAATAAGGTGGTTTTAAGGGGACTGTAAAAACTAGTAAATATTAGGATTGAATTCTATTAAAACCCATTTCGTATTACTGCGTAATTTTCTTCAGTAAATATATTGAGCCTCAATAGAGTAAGCTCAGTAGAGACATACCTATATGTAATGTAGGTATATGTCTTGTAACTTCTTTTATTGTTTATTTTTGATGACCAGAGGAAGGATAGTGATTGGGTTTTTCTAAAATGGGCACAGTAACTTTACCTTATATTCTCCTTAAATTATAAGTAATTAATAACTTTCCAAAATGATAGAATACATCATTATGAATTCCGTAGAAGGAATTAAATAAAGCTTATAACCCGTTTGTAGAACGGATGTTTTTTTTTATTGCTGAGTACGAGTAGTTTGCGACGCTGAGGGCACCGCGAATTCGCTGCAGTCCATGTAGGAGTACTGAAACCAGGACACTGATGCTGGAACACAACATAGGGTTATTATGGTAGTCTACTTATATACAAGGGGTGGTTGGCCTTCAGACGAGCCTGGGGCCCTACCACGTAGCTAGGGTTGTGTTGTCGCTGTTCACAACGGGCCGACCCTGGCCGCAGGGGTCAGTATTCTTACTCCGACATTGCACGGAGATTTTGCACTTTTTGTTTAATCTCCATGTTATTTATATGAATTTCAGAATTTCAGAGAAGATCCAACAGCAGCTTGTGACCACATTAACGACTGGGTTGCACGTATTACTAAGAACAATATCAAGGACCTAATTCCTGCTGACGGAGTGTCACCTTCAACAAAGCTAGTGCTTGCGAATGCCGCTTACTTTAAAGGTGTATGGGCGTCGAAATTTCCAGCAGAGAGAACAAAGAAGGAACCCTTCTTTGTGTCGGAAACGCGTCAAACTTTAGTCCCATTCATGAAGCAAAAAGGAACCTTCCATTATAGTAAGTAAAAACTTTTTTTAGTTCACAGATTTATTTCACCTGTAGGTTATTATTAGATTATAGAACTATTAATCAGACATAGCGGTAAACAGAGACTAGAGACCGCCATTTGCTAGTATATGATTGTCATGACTCTAGGGAGGCCTTAGGGCCTTAGGGAACATTGTGAATTCTGCCAGAAATAAGTATAGGACTAATATTTTGCTAATTCCATGCAGAATAGGATGAATAATGTCCGGTATTCCTTTTAGATTTGTAGGTCAGATTTATCCCAATCTATTTTCTTGTTATTTCTTTTTTCAAAAATAAAGTATCACGATATAGCATTGGGGCAAAAGGATGAGCATAGGTTTTATAATTTAATTATCTTCAATTAAGTATTCTTAACATCGTAATTAGGGTTTAGCAGTAAAAGTTTTGTAAGATATGGCTGTAGTTACTACACTTTGAACTTCTAAAGGGAAATGTTAAGACAGAGCTTCCCTCGTACTTAATAAAGTAGGCCCACTAGTTTGCAAGCGAGACCCTTGTGGATAACATTGTTTCTCTTTAAACAGTCAAAACTCGTAAAAAGTTTTGTCACTTCCCTTCTAGTCCTATATAATAATATATATAATGGGTTTCAAATAAGAATAAGATCGACTTTGCCCCATGTTGTGACGTCATAGCATAGGTTTTTAATATTTATTCCAATAACTGTTGTTTAAAATAAAATTAGGTATATTACCTGTATTATTTTATAACTTCAATTCCACTCACCATTATTGATACACAAATAAGATTTCGTTCCAAACCGTACTTTTCTAGTGACATTTGACAGATAGAGTTCATTGACGTTCCTATTCTTATTTGAATCGCATTTATTCGAAACCTCAACTATCTATTGGCCGAAATAATCAGTGAGTCCCCACAAGCCTTTTTAGTAGATATTTTCTCTATATAACTCAAAAAAAGAAATTGACTTTTTACAAGCCGAATAAAAATTCGTAAGTCCCCCAAAGGTAAAAATGTATATGATTAGAATTTTTAATGTCTTCCTCAATATTTAACTTTGGTTTTACTGTACTACTAATAAGACAAGAATTATTATGTACTAGCTGTGCCCGCGACTCCGTCCGCGTGGAATAGTGACTTTGGGCAGCATTTTTTAGATATGTGAGGTCAACATAAATTAGAAATAAAACCTACAAAGTCCAACCTAAGCTGAACCCTATTTCATATGACTGATGATATAATCTGAGGTCAACTTAAATTGGATTTAAAATTTCCTAAATTCACCATTTTTAACAAAAAATATTTTTTTTCTAAAATAAAAATAGCTTAAGTTACTCCTTGTTATATCAGCTATCTGCCAGTGAAAATCTCGTCAAAATCGGTCCAGTCGTTTCAGAGATTAGCCGGAACAAACAGACAGACAGACAGACAAAAATTGTAAAAAATGTTTTGTATATGTACCATGTATACATCCAAATGCACTCAGTAAAAAGCGGTTATTTTAATATTTCAAACATACCCTCGAATTTTATTTATTTGTATAGATATTCAATATAAATCTCAAATAATCAATACTAATTAATACCAAAATAATTATTATGATATCTTTTATATCAAATAAATGGTGGTAATTATATTAAATCTTTACAGATTTATTTTTTTATAATGATTGAAAATAATAAATTGAAATCATGGTTCTAATTATTTTCAGTGGTGAATGATGATCTCGGCGCGCAAATTTTGGAACTACCGTACAAAGGAAATGACATCAGCATGTATATTCTGTTGCCCCCATATTCCATGAAAGAAGGTTTGTATTAATGTCTTGCCAAATTTTGTCAAGCTATAACCCTTTCTAAAAGCGAAATGTTTTTAAAAATCAAAAGAAATGTATATATTTATAAACACTGTACTTAATCTATATCTATTAAGTAAATATACCTTTTAAGATATGTGATATATACCTTTTAAAACATTATTATTAATGCTGGCTCAAATGGTTTAGGATTCAAGCTAATATTGATAAAGTATTTCGTAAACATAAAATTATTCAAACGCCCTGTAAATTGTCCAATCACGTTGCAAATTTCGTTTAAATAAAGGTCCATAATTTTTATATTTTTCTTAATATGATCCATTTATTTAATTAATAATTTTATCCTAATAGAATAAGTAAACATTACGTCTAGTAATGGTATAAATAATGTAACAAAATGTAATGTAAATGGTAAATATGAATGTCGTAATGAAAAAATAAACATACAAAATGCGTATTTTATTTATTTCGATTTATAATGTCTGAATACATACTAAAATAGTTCATATTTATACAGAAAATGACGATGATAGTTGATATTTATACAGAAAATGACGACGATATGACAGCTTTCTCGCTTAATTTAGTTTCACATTGGTATTTTGGAGGACTAATATCTAATAATACCTTTTAATGTTATGTAAAAAAACCCCAAGCTCGGCAAATATCAATGTACATTGGTAGTGTATGAGCTCAGAAATAGAATACAGTGGCGCGGGAATTTTTTTGAACTATATCATCGTGTTAGGCGGGCCTGAAAGGGATATCACTATATCACTGTACTGGTCGCGAATAAAAAATATCTATACCATCCAAAAGAGCCAAATATAGATAACTAGCTGGTTAGGCAAACGTTGTTCTGCCATATTAAAATAATAGAAATTGATTACGTTCACCCCTTGAAGTTTCGATTTCGCGACAAAATGTAGCCTATGTCCTTCTTTAAGGTCCAATCTGTCTCTATACCGAAATTAATCAAAATTAGTTTAGCGGTGTAGATATAAAAACGTAACAGACAGAGTTACTTCCACATTTATAATAATTAGTATGGATACACAATTGAAATTTTTTAACATATACTTTTCTTTAGAAGGAGACATTATTACGGAAATTATTATGGATATTAATTAATATTTCGTGCCTGGACTAAACGTTTCACGGAAGAGTCTTATGCAAGGAGTCAAGGAGCTCCATGCGGCTCGAGAGCCGCAGTTTGTCGAACACTTAAAACAATATGTCTAGCGTTATTTTATATATATATATATATATATATATATATATATATATATATATATATATATATATATATATATATATATAAATATAAATAACGCCAGCCATATTGTTTCTTTTTAATGTGTAATATATTTATTTAACTCAATAAATAATTTGCAGGAGTAACAAATATAATTGCCAACCTAACACCTGAGAGATTGGCTAGTGTTGTAGAAGAGAGCTACATAAGCCGCGAAGTCATCGTGGAGATCCCCAAATTCACCATCGAAAGAACCGTTCAGTTAAGAGGAGTAAGTTTACGTTCAAATTCTATGTGTCATAAAATAAAAGTATATCATAGTTATGTTATCATATCATATATTGAAATAAAGAGTCGAAAATTAAGTAAGGCAAAAAGATAAATCATCCCACTAAAAGTTAGTTCAGTCTTAACGATTATAGATCTGAAAAAGAACATTTCCTTCGACTTTCAAGGCTGACGTTCATAATTTAATGACTTTCGTGGCGAATGGCTAACGTACTTCGCAAGGCGGAGGTAAAAGGTTCTATTCCTATCCCGTGTCTGGATGTGTATGTCTAATATGTATTTATTTACAAAAGAAGAGTATTTCTGTAGCTTCTCAGCTATGGGACTAGATGGTACTGTGTGAATTATCGTAAATTATGCAGGGGGGGGGGGGGCGAACCCGTAAAAGGAATGGTGCGGCTTAGGCCTCGAAAGATAGCCGCTGGTGCGGGAAACAAAGGTAGTGCGGGTTCGATTATTATACGTGGAAAAGAAAGGAAACGGAAATACCCAGCAAGTCAGAAAGAGCGGCGACTCACTTGAGGTTCTCTGATCTGCTACCCTCCACGGCTGGTTCTGCGGTTTGTAGTCTAAGACTACAGTCAGTCAGTGTTTGACTGATATAATAACACAAATAAAAACTCGTGCGGGTTTAATTAAGACTCGTCGGCACGTTTCGTCGGCGCGGGCGCTCGCCAAGCAGAGAGAGAGCAGCGTGGCGGTGGTCGAGTAGTTTTATGGCAAAAAAGGTTATAATTATAAGGGTGACAGTCATCTTGCCATAACTATTAAAGGAGCTTATTGTTGACACAAAGTAACAAAATCACCATATTCTTAAGCTTCCCGCCAGCATGTAAAGGCGTTATGCGCTGGCAATATCCGTAGTGTTGAAAACAGATGTTGAAATAGATAGTTGAAAATAATTGTACGTTTTCTTACTTTCTTCTTTTTATTTATATAAATAATTCATAATATTTCAGGTATTGGAAGCGATGGGTGTAGGAGACTTGTTCAAGGTAACTGCTGACTTCACAACTTTAACTGAAAATCGCGGTGTCTCGTTTGACGATGCCCGACATAAGGCTAAGATTGAGCTGGACGAAGAAGGTACATTTTTAAAAAATTAGCTAAAATTAAGACAAATTTCAATTTCAATAAAAATCGTTTTAGTATAATATCTTCACTAAAACAATTTAATACGATGTTTAAGCTATATAAAGAACTAGCTGACTCATCAAAAGTTGTTCTGAAATATGAATTAAAAAAGAACTTATTTACTTTCACTCCTATTTCACCTCCTTGAAGTTTCATTTTCACGAGAAAAAGGAGCCATGCCTCCTTCTCCAAGGTCCAATGTATCTCTATACCGAAATTTGTTAAAACTGGTTCAGTGGTTTCGGTGTGAAAATGTAATAGACAGAAAGACAGAGTTACTTTAACATTTATAATATTAGTGTAGATATTCCTTTCTGTATTTATTTAAGTACAAATTTTTCAAACAGGTACGGTAGCTGCTGCAGCAACAGCCCTATTCGGATTCAGATCATCCCGACCGGCGGAGCCAACCCGGTTCCAGGCTAATTTCCCCTTCGTGTACATAATATATGAACGCCCAACGAACTCAGTCTTGTTCATGGGAGTGTACAGAGATCCCAAGAAATAAAATTAAATAAATATTTCGTGAATTGAACTTTTTTAAATATTTATCTAGTTTTGAAAACCTTTAACCGCTATATTAAATGCGTGCTAATTTGATTAAAAGGAAACGCAGTTTAAATATTTCGTAAGGAAGAGCAAATCTTCGGTATTTTTAAGAACATTATTTAAACGCAATGTTAATATTTTAACGCATGTGTTAATAAAAATTCTTATTTCAATATACATATTTAAACATTAATGTATTTTGTTGTTATATAAACCCTTTGCTTTAACATATTTTTAATGGCTCGGTAAGTTGCCATATATGGTTGAGATTTTGATTCCCACACAGGATGAAATATTTAAATCATCTGTTTATGAGCTTACACCCAAATATGTTATATTGTATGTTTTTCATTGTCCATCAATTTCCATGTTTATAATCAAGTCTAGCAAAACAAGTTTTTACCTAGTGTAGGAATGAAAAATATTTTAAAATATGAATACATAATTATGATACTATAAGACAATAGCTTGCCTTTTCTTAGTACTTTTTTATTTATTTATTTGCAGAATATAGGTTATTAAGATGGTACAAATTTTATACATTGTTAGAGTTACACTAAAGTTTACCTCCAAGACATGCAATTTTTCTTAATTATACAATTCATACATTATTTCTTTACAATAACACGTACATTTAAAGTTTATTTACTATTATAAAATAGCAGACAGGCTAACGGGTCATTAAATAAATACTAAGCGGTTACCAACGCCAGGAGCATCGCAAATAAGCTGCCAGTCTCTCAGAAATATTATAACGTCCTTTTTAAAATATCTCATGTTGTAGTACAATGAAAAAACCTGAGCTTTATTTTAGGAATTCATATCATACCTAGTTTTAAAAAATAGTTGAATTAAAAGTTTATAAGTATGCGTCCTCAACTTTCTATTACGATGTTTCTCAATTAACACAATACTGAATAAAAGGCACTTTATGTGTACAACAGATTGTGTAATGTATCGAATAATTCTGATTGTACGTAGTTTTAAGTTGGTTCTAAAGAAAAGTAATGTTAGATTAAGAGCAATATCTTAGAATTAAGAAGGTGATTTACGATTAACGTTAAGTTTTTGTAATATTTATTATTATACTAAAATTTTCCTGGATAATTTTAAAGTGGTAAATAAATGACATAAAAAAACTTTTATTTTATTTCATCTAATAACTCGAAAGGAGTCCGATTTTAGCCGTCCGAGGTATGAACAAAAGTGATAGGGCTCTTCTAAAAAGGCCTAAGAACCGTGATTATTTTTTCCGTGTTGAACGAGCAGCACCCTTGTAGCAACCCTTGCAAGTCCAGCTAAACAACTTTTGATGTCTCCTCATCCTTCCTTAGCTAACCTTTTTTTGACTTAGGGTCAAATGCAATTTTTTTTACATATTATGCAAATACACTTATAGACTACATATACGAATATATTCCTGCAATTTTAGTCAGACATTATATTTGATATGTATCTACCGATACTCGCATAATACAGACAACAAAATGTAACCTTGACGATTGATGCAAAATAAACCTACCACTGCAGTGCGTCGTGGTTTGAATTTAAAATTTGGCGTTAGAAAAATAATGTACGAATTTAAGAACAGAATATTTTTGTATTGTTTTGTACGCGAGTAAAATAAATATAAAACAAAAACACTGAGTTATCTGATGAATTTTATCCTAATAAAATTACAAGTTTCTTACCCGTAAACTAACCGAAGTTTCTAAATGTTTAATAACTCAATAACCAAAATTAATACATGAAACATATAGAACTTTAATGATATAATTGGCACCTAAATAATTTTACATTTGGGCGGATAATAATAATAATTCATTTATTTCAGATGTCATCCATAGATTTGTTATATGTTAAAAACTATGTTAGTACTTACATAATTATGATTACTACATTTGTTCCCTGATGAGTGCTATCCAGTGTTTCTGGATATAACAGTCATAACGGGACGCAATGGTCTTCAAGTCTTCTCTTCCGAATTATTTCGTGAAAGCCATCTGCGAACATACCGGATGCACTGCAATGACGTGTCAAACAACAACCTAAATTATAATATAAATATCCTAATTTTGTTATAGATTAACCACTGAAATTCTATTTTGAAATTTTTAGTTTATAATTAATTTTAGCGGGGAAAGCTGGAAGCGAAACATCGGTTGACGGAACATAGAGTCTAGCAAACAACTGAATATACAATTAATGACGGTGGTGTATAAAAATAGACAGTGTATGTTAGAATAAGCTCTAAGTGATCCTGGAATATATTTGTGGAATCTCAACGTTCACGTACTTTATTTTTTACTGTTATACTTAATTTTCTTTACTCCTCGTACCGACTGCATAACTCTATCAATATAGTCTTCGGTCCTAGATGTTCTCGGACAACCTTTTGCTTGTGGGTTAAACGTTGAACCGGTTTCTTCAAAACGCTTTACTTATATTTTAATTAAATTAGCACTAGGAGCTTCACTAATTCGCCTTAGTCCATAGTCACTTAGTCAGAACAATGTATGAACGAGAGTTCTGTGTCTTATTTCATTTATTTTATTAGGAAAACTAGACTTTAATAATAATTTCAATTTCAAAAGGTAAAAGAAGGTTTTTAATGCTATTGAAACCGCAATAACAGAAAACATAATAAAATGAGATAACCCATTTCTACTTGTAGGATTAAAAGTCATGTCATACCCTTATGGGACAGCAGCATGTTCGCGATGCCACTGGTGTTGCAAACACCCATAGGCGATGGTATCTGCTAAATTCTAAGTGAGCCGTCAGCCTGTCTGCTGTCCTACAGCAATAAAATAATTACTAAATTGGCATTAAATATTTCTTATAACCCCAATTTCCCATATGGGGTTGGCTTTCCCTCTATTTCTTCCCCATTTCAAACGGCTTTTTTAATACCTGGTAGTCCATTGACTGCGTGGACACATTATCCATAAATGAAATAAATTAAAGAATTCTGAACACCATAACATATCGGTGACGAAGGATATTTAAGTATATTAACAAGTAAAAACAAAAGTTTCGTTTTAAAAGTGGGTGAGAATTCAAACAGCAAAGTTATCGCTAGAAATTAGTATTGATTAGTTAGCACACCTGATATTTATTTATTACCTTTGTCTCCGTGCAGGAACGAAGTAAGAATACTGATCCTTGCGCTCGGGTTCGACCTGTCGAAAAACCAACCCAAACTAGATGACCTAACATCTAGCTAGGATTGTTTTGTTGCCATTCATCAAAGTCCATGTTCTAGTTCTCGTACATGAACGGCAGCGTGTTAGAACTGTCCCTAGCATCGCAAATACCCATAGGAAACGGTAATAGCTTATTATTAAGTGGGCCGTTAAACTATCTGTTACCCTTCATCAATAAAAAAAACTAAGGACGATTACCATGCCAGAGACATACAGAAAATTCTGTTAACTTCGAAAATCATTTTTTACATTTGAACTAATTCTTTTAAGCCTTTGTTTGAAAATCAATAAATATTTCTAGATTCTATAAATTAATCTTGTAAACACTTATCCACAGAAGTTTCATTCATTATCCCTGAACATAATTATGTCATTTAGGAACTCTTACATTTGCGATAGCGTTTATGTCCCTGATATTGCGGATAAATTATGGAATCTTCCCTTTCGGTGATATGGATACATTTTACCGCAACCGGCTACTTACGTGGGGAACAAACGTCTAGCTATGCCGCCGCCACCAGATCGTCGCAAAAAGTGATAGCTTGATGTCGTAAATGGTGATGTGCGAATGCGCTAACTTTCAGGTATTTAAAAAATATATATTTATTTAGGAACAATAACAAAATAAATTTACACATAAAAATGCATTAACCAAAAAAGTTTCGGCAGTTAAAATATCAATTCGAAAATCGTGCGAAGTGAAACAATAAAGTTGGAAAGCAGACCCCGGACACTCAATTTGAAGTCGAAACTGGAATTTAATTCTAGGATAATGATGATGATTGTGCTTTTATACACTTTTTGTGGCATATCAATCCAAGTCAAGAGAGGTCTATCAATATTAAAAGATAAGTTATATTGTAATAAGTACTAAGTTAGTGTTTGATGTGAACGTAAGATATCATGAGCGTAGTTCGCGGTAGTTTTTGAGTGCTGATTAAGTGTTTGCTATTTATCAACATACATTTTGAAATGCTGAACTGAAATACAGAGTGCCTAGTTTCTCTCTTAATGTGTTATTTCCTGATGCTGCGTTAACGATGTCTCTACGTATGCATAATTCGGCTTTTTTTTCACTTTGACTATCATTTATCATGCGTTTATTTTCTATTAGTCAATTGTAACTTTGCTCTTTACAATATTCATTAGATTGTTTATACGCAAGTGTCAAATAATAATATCAAAGCGGACTCTCCTTCAAAAGAGGTATTTAGTTTACGACAGTTGGTATGTTACGTTCAGACTGTGTAATTCGAGAATTCAATAGATCGATAAATCTTACGCTGTTTGCAACAAATCGACGGAATGACATCTTTGAAATCTCTACTATATCATTAAACAGGTGAACGATCCCCTTTGTAACTAAGGAGCCTTGTTAAACCAGAACTTATAACACATATCGTATAAATCCGAGTTCTTTAGATAGAAATAAAATATTTGTGTTATGTTGAGGTTGTATTGAAGTGATAACTGGAAAATCTCTAATTTATAATGATTGACGGCCCATCAGGCAGTGAAAGTTGGAGTGCTACACATTATTCATATGTCTGTTTACATTAAATTTGTACTGTGATAAGGTTGGTTACACTTACACAATTTTCTCGATATAATTATTTCTTAATCAGTATACAGTTAAACTTTCACTCCGCACAGTGACATTAATTTGTGTTTTTTTTTTAATTTGCTAATTGTATTTATTTGAATTGATTTTATGTAATTTTGGATAAGTATTGTTTTCTCTAATAAATAAAGAGGTCGTGTGATCTCAGCTTATAACATAAATCAGCCCAGCTTATCTCAATACCACCTTGTCGTGGCAACAACGAAAAATGTTCTGAGAGTTTACGAGATGCAAAGGGAAGATCCTCTTTTGTTTACATTATTGCGAGATAAATCAGTAGCCCCTGTAACATCATCCCTCCCCATATTTATGTATCTAATATTGTGTAATTATCTCTTTTCACAAAAAAAGAAAGTGTCACTGAAGGGCACTGATGTAAAAAGGGCGCACAATTTCCATATAACAATATGCGTCGGCCAGGTTTGTGAGCAAAAGGATTTAATACGCGGATGAATTATCCCATTACACAATAATTACAATTTTCAATTTTAGTCTGTTTTATTTTATTCATAATCGTATACTAAATGTCTTTTGTTTTATCAGATGGGCAGCATATGTATATTTTTTAATATTTTATACTATATCAATTTTATTGTAATGTTTTAATAAAAGCTAGTATTTTATTTTTATATTATTATATTAGTAGTTAGTATTTGATATATTTTAACGTCTGACAGTAAATGATATTATTCATCTAGCTTATATTATACAAATAATAGAAATGACGTGTTGTATACTTTTAACATGAGATTTTTAGTTTGTATTTGTGAAAAGATTTGTCATTGACAATTTTTTAATTATTTTTCTAATATTTTTGATTGATACAAACTGAAATCACACCACTGTACAATAACAAATAAATAATAATAAATAATACAACACATAACATTATATAGTTATTTATAATGAGTTGAATGTTTCTTTGAAAATATTTTTAAAATAATTTTAATAAGTTTTTTGCTATTATAAAACTATACAACACAAAAGATGGCCAGAATATTTCAATAAGATAGAAACTGTTGATGATGATGATGTTTTATAATTTAATTTGGGTAAATCCCAATTACATCGTAGTCGGAGCCCAGAGTCCACAATAATAACATATCGAAGATGTGAAGATATGAGAAATAAATCTTCTATCCAGAATCTGTTTAATAATCATATATAATTTTGTGTACTGCACATAAATATTTAACTGTGGGCTACTTTAAAAGGCAAATACATACGTTGTTGTGAATATTTGTGTAATATTTATGTACTAAGAATAAAAGGTAGACGAAGGTCAACTGCTTAATAGTTTATTTCCGCTTTTATGTCAGGCTTTCTTGATCTTGTTCTTTGATATACATATAAGAAAATATTTCTGGTTTTTCATGTTTGTTTTTATTATCATGTCCTTATTGCGTGCAAAATCATTAAGTATGTTGCTAAGCCTATATATTTTAATAAAAATACTATTGTGATTCATTCGTTTGGAATTTCCTAATAGCAAAAATGTATATGGAATTTAACTAGTTTCTGAAATATAATCTTCCTGATTTGTTTTTGATTGATGTGAGCTGCTGAACTATTATAATTATATAAAATCCTTTATTTAACTGACATCGTTTACATTATATGATGATTGTATTTATATTGTATGATTTTTAGGTAAATTTTTTAAACTGAGTTTTGAGTCAGTTCACGATTACATTAAATTGATTAAAATGCAAACTTGACAGTTATCAGGCCACCGGTAGATCACCGTATCTTATGCTCGTTTTCTGTTAGTTTTTATACGAATATTAAAATGCAATTCTCGTTGTTTTTTATTCACCATTGCAAGCATGTTTTTTTTAATAATTATTGAATTATTGCTTGCATACCTACAGGGAGGTAAACAATGTACGAAATAGGCGCAGCTCTAATAAATTCCAGATTTACATATAAAGCGGACTATATGTTGCAATCAAAATTTTTATCCGTGTAGGGGCGGAGAAAGAATACTGGCCTCTGCGGCCGGGGTCGGCCTGTCGTTAAAGGCGACAAAAAAATCCACCCTAGCTACGTGGTAGGGTCCCAAGTCCGTCTGGACGGCGACCACCTTTGGTCTTAAGTATGCCACTATAATAACTTTGTGTTGTGTTCCGGCATTAGTGACCCAAGTTCCTGTACCCTTATTGGACAGCAGCGTGTTCACGATGCCACTGGCGTTGCAAACATCCATAGGCGTAACTGTTAAATTCTAAGCGGATCGTCAGCCTGTCTGTTGTCCTACAGCAATAAAAAAATATCAAAATGTAAGTGTGAATTGAAAAATGATAATTAAATATAATTCTCAAGTTAAATAATGATACCAATTAAAGCAAAACTAATTTAAAATATAACAATTGTCGTTAGTTTTATGTTGTTTTCCGTATCTATGCGATATAACACTAAGATAAATGTATATAGAACGCTTTATAAATGCGAACAGATAAACAATGAATGGAAAGCAAGTACGTAAATCCATCGGAAGTCTTCGTAGTTGTGATAACATCTATCCGTCGACAATGGAAATAATTACCACCTTAGACTACATGCGCGCCGGAACTGCCGGCCACGCGAACAATGGACCCCGTCTCCGTCTATACCTCACCTCATCATTTATATCCACAACTTATATATTAAAAAATAACTTTTTTTAGTGTAAATAGCGACAAGGGAAAACAGCAATCGTTGATTGAGTACCTCTTGTGAGCTTGTGTTTAACGTTCTTCTGATATTTCTCCATGTAGGAGTGGAGTAAGACACTGGCCCTTGTGACCTGTCGCTAAAGTCGGAAAAAGAACCCTAGCTAGGTTTCCTAGCTCAGGTTCATCTGGATTGAGGTCACCCCTATTCTATAAATATGCCACCATAATAACCTTGTGTTGTGTTACATAAGTGACCCAGGTTCCAGTTCCCCTACGCGAACGTGCGTATTAGTGGTGCTACTGGCGTCGCAAACATTTATAGGCAACGGTAACTGCTTACCCTGTGTTCTGGCAGCTTTTCTGCTGTTCCATAGCAATAAAAAAATGTGGTTCATATCTTTTGGCATTTTACTGGTACGAATTTATATAAACACAATGTAGAATTATTATTTAATTTTCATCTATCTTAGTGCGTTGCTGGTCCAAAATATCAGTTATCAGATTTCTGTGCCTGAATCTCGACTCAGCACCGCTAGATAAAATTAAAGATATTGTCTTGGTAATAGCATACTGTACATTATAAATATATCACATATCACTTTATTCACTTATCGATGCACTTGCTTCGCCTCTGGATTCTTTAATAAATTTCATACTTACCAATATTCATTTATCACTTAATAGTAATCCAGTTAGTTATTATCAATAGGTAATATTGCCCTTGAGGAATCAAAAGTCGATCCCAACCATGGGGTACCACCCAAATAATGTGAAAGTGGAAAGGAAAACCTCATGAGAAAGCACACGTAGTAAATGCAATTCCCCAAGGAACAGTACAGCGGGAGTGAAATTAAAAAAAAAACATATTATAAAAACATTTTATTAGCAAACTAACATAGGAAAGTAAAAATATAAGAAAATTCATTACAAAACTGCAAATCTTGTAAAAAATATGGTAGCTACATTATTATATTAGACAAACCTTATTACCTTAAGGCGTGATACTGATTTAACGTGACCAGATTAGATCTAACAATACGTAGGCACTACGGCTAACTTCAAACAACGCTTTTGTGCTTACTTCACTTAATAAACTAAGAGCGATAATATACTATTCGATAACTATATACTATTACTTGAACTAACGAGCGAACTGTTTCAATAAATGTTCTCAAAGCACAAGGATTTGTATGAAAAAGGATTACTCGTAGTTATACCATGATAATAAGGGTCATGTAAAGGGTAAAAAAAATTAAGAAAGTGGGACCGGATACTGACTTCGATGTTTCGTCGGAAGTTTAAAATGTACACTTGTGAACAACTAACTACAGTAAATTAGATCATCGATCATAGATCAGTCGTGTATTAACGTTATGGTACGAGTATAATTCTAAAATAAAATAAGCTTTTTATGTAGAGATTTAGTCTACATAGCTAGCTAGCTCTATGTATTTCTAGTATACAGCACAAAAACGTTATTTAAAGAGAACACATATACATGGAAGACCTCAATTTGAATCAGTGTTACCAGTAAAATGATATTTTAATCACCTGATACTAGACTTGGATAGCTCGTGATAGAGTTATAAAAAAGAGCTAGCTGTGTCTGTTTAGCATAATTCATGATTAATTACTCGCTAAATAGCTCATTCATATTCACTAAGTACTTGTCTAAGACTCGGCAGGCATAGTTAATTGCATCGCGTATTAATGAGCTAAAGATACATTTTCCCTCGACGCACACTTGTGACAGTCAAATTAAATAATAGTCGGTCTCTATGTTACTGAATTATAGAGAGCTAGTGATCTAGAAGTGTGATATGTTTCTTTGAAGTGAAAGAACTAATTACTAGTTTTTTGTTCAGTGAGCTATTTCACCCATTTATACTTTCATATCAATTTAAGGCCACTGATTCATAGATGTAACAGATAAGCAAAAATCACAGCTCCAGTTAATCAAAATAAAATTATATTTTCGTTTTCCATTTTTCACCTTAAACTTTAATACTATTAATAAATAATGAAGTATTGTACAGGACGGCATCTATTTAAGAATGATGTGGAGGACCAAGAATCGTTTCATAACAATCCAAGCATCTACAACCAATTTAGTTGTAGCATAAGGTTTCTTCTTGAGTTGAACGTTTACTTGAACAATTTGTGTAGTCCGTATAGCCCGTTCAACAAGAACTTTCTGTCCGCAATTTTAGGTACATTATTTAATATGAGTTATTACATGAGAATAGATGAAATTGTCGCGCTTTCGGCATGTTTAACATACATTTATATTATATTATACATTATGATTATGTTGACATAATCATAATATTCAAAAATGTCACGTACGTACGCACTTAATAAAAATTTTGACGATTTTATTATTTGTTAGTACACAAAACAACGCGCGCTTGTAATGTACTTTTGATTCGAGTGCTATTTAACCTCGTCCTTATCAAATAATAATTTGGTATGGTGACAGATAAAATAATTACATCCGTCTTGAAAAAGTATATCATGATCGAAATGCGGACTGAGTTAAAATGGAAAATGTTGCATAATATCCTCCACGTCACCCTTAAGCTACATGATCACTACTTAAAAAATAATCTATTCATGCATTAACTACACATAAAAATCTTAAACGGGACATAATCATTAATAAATTCTAATAATCAACTCAGGAACAAATGCAATAAATCATTCAATATAACCGTTTTTAATAATAACACCTTTCCATAATATTGTTCTCAAAAACCAACAAAATTTAATATATTACATGAATATATTACCAACCATACTATATGCACACACAATATTTATAAAGGTAGCCATAGTCTCTGATTGAGTTAACTGGTAAATCTCAATTACTTACTTTAAGTACTTATTATAACTATAAATTCGCTAACTTCACAAAATACCGTCTAATGAGATACAAGTGATAGAGTATAATTTTTTATTCTTCAAATTAGTTTTCTCATAATTTATTCGTTACACATATTTACAACATAGTGAGTATTGTTAAAGGAGTTTCCTCTGGCTCTTAACTATAATAGATATTAAATTAAAATTGAAATATAAATGTAAAATGTCCAAGTGCAAGTAGGAGTATAATAGGCATTGAGTACAAACTGTAGGTTCTATATTCAGTCTAAAATTTTCAATGCTCGGCCGACTTTATAGAGAAAATTTCTCTCGATACAGACATGTATTGATTAGACATAATGTCTTTAGAAAGAATTCTTTCTTTAAAAAGTATTTAGAGAATGAACAATAAATTCTTGAAAACTCTTGACACACAATACTAATTTAAGGCAGTGCTCATTTTCCTATACTTATTTTACTATCAGTAAATATACTGGCAAGATATATTATTGAAAAGCATTAAATTAATGAATGTCTTCATTAAAATAGGAAACGTTTTAAAATCGCATTCCCAACAACTACTCATTAGAATTGTAAGGATATAAAATTAAATAATAATTGTATTTTGTAGCAGAAAAGGCCATATAGAAATGACATTGTTAAAACGGAGCAACTCGTACGCAGGGGCCTGACGTGCTGAGGTCGAATATCGATCAACTTGACCTTAGCAGCTATAGTTGAATTTCAATAACTGCATTGAATTGGACTATTTATAGCGGCTGACGAATATATTGTATATTCTATTGTGTTTCCAAAGTGTTTAGATGCCAACCCTATTGTATGAATTAAAATTAGGAGAAGTAAATTCTATATTACTTATTAGTTTTTAGCTTGAAATGTTTTTAATTTTTATTTCAAATGGTATTGAAATACTGGGTCATTATGTATACGAAATCAGGTCATTAATTTACCATTGATATATCGAAATTTTACAAAACAGGAATGTAAATTGATGATAAGTGATGATTTCGCCGCATTGAGTATAAAAACTGCCCACGTGACTATTCGTCACGAACTAAATATAAAGAAAATAACTTTTGTGTTAATGGTATTCCTAAAAAAATATGTCATTAAGCCATCACTTTTACATATTCAAATATATTCATAGATAGCTTGTCTATTTATGGTTAATTCATACAATAGGTGTTACTTTTTTATAATAGGGAGTAGAACTGATGAAAATTAGACTTATTTGAAGTTGTATACATCTTTTACTTCAGCGCAAGTGAAACACTGGAATATAAAGCTCGACTGTCTCTCTGTTCGGTTAGAAACTAGCAGGTAATGCAGCTGTATGATTCCACGAAAAAATAGTGCAGTGCTCTATAATTATCTCTCTAAAAACATCAGTGAAACAATTTTAGACCAATCTATTAGGTAATCACTTTCTCTAATAGTGGTGTGTCAGTAGGTATACACTTTCATGTACTTTCATCTTTCTGATACACGATCAATAGAGGGGAGTTACCTTAAATGATAAGTCAGTTCCTGGTACCTTAAACAATGTCCAAGTATCAATCAACGGCGGTATAACGGAGAGAAATAATAGTTGGGTGCGGCCTGGTGTTAAAAACGCACTAGATGGACAAAGAAAGGCCCATTTATCAGACTAGAAAGGGAACCCAATTACAACGACCGAGAATACCACCTGTACTTCTAATTTATAGCAATTTCAGCGCAATCAGCCTCTCCCGATATGAAGAGAAATATCTAATATCAGGAATGCGATTCCGTTCTCTACATTTTTAGTTTCATTCGCTGTTACGTGTATTTTGGACCAAAAATAACATTGCAAATAAGAAATTATGTTCATACGAAAAATAAAAGCGAATGCGGTTTCAACTAATAGCAAGTTAGCACAGAGATGCAAAAGCGTTGCGGTGAAAGATGGTAGGTTCTGACTGCTCGTCTTTTTTTTACTAAGCATTTATTTTTTATTTTTAGAAAGTTTAGTCGGTCGCGCAGCGCAGCGGGGAGAAATTACGGCGACGCGTCGGCCGGCGGCGGAAGGTAATCCAGCCCAATTTTGCTCATCTTTATTCATTTAATATTTCTTTTACCAACCAAGCCTCTTCGTTACACATTTGACACTTCTTAAATTTTATCAATTATCATTGATTTTTATGAATTTGTACTCACGATTGCGAGTCATACGTAATGTAAAATAAACTATATAAAATATAAAAATATTTTAACATACATCTATGATAACTAGTACTTTAAATTTACGGTAACGGACGGATTTACATACGAATTAACAATAATAATTACAATAACGGCCGAGAACCCTCACATGGTTTGTAAATGTCTTATTTCGATAATTTCTATTACGTTATTAGCACCTTACCAAATTCGTCTGTGATAATTCAGCCTTTAAGTATTTAAACACAAAGTACATCATTATTATACAAATTATGTGACAATATTCAATTGACTATACATAGTTGTTGTCGAGCGTAATACATGGAGAGCGTAGCGATGGCCACGCGGTTACCTCTGCTTGTTGGGCTTGACCACGCCGTTAGCGGCGGCAGTCTTTTGCGCCACGTGTGTCTGGTAATGTTTTGCTAGATGCGCTTTTTGGCGAAAACTCTTACCGCACAGGGAACATGAAAAAGGTTTCTCTCCTGTATGTGTCCGAACGTGAACATTAACCGAGTACTTATCCTTGAAGCCTTTGGAACAAATTGAACAGTAGTGCAGGGACCTCTCTTTCCTAACTCCATTTGAGGTCGATGTAGCAGCCTGTATATTTGTCCTCGAAGGAACAGGAGGCGTTTTAGCTGGAGGTCTTCTCTTTTTAATATTCGTTTTCGTACTAGTAACTGTAGGTGATGCAGTCACTATTTGCAAATGCTGTGGCAATTGTACTTCGCCGGCCGGAATCATTGTCACTACCTCACCATTCACGTGGTGTATATTGTAAACACTACGTGTAGGATCAATAGGTTCCACTGTACAGAATGGTGGCATAGATTCCCCTAGTTCTGATGCTATTCGTTTGAGTTTTTCATAGTCGTCTGGATAATTAGCGTCTAAATGCGATAACAATATGTCGTCAACGTTTTGTTGTGTCGCTGATGGGTTTTCTCCATTAGTAATTATAGCAGTATTTGGATCTTCTAAGAGTATTGATATGTTTACATTTCCATTTTGGGGCGATATAGCCATCAATAATTCTCTGTCAGGGTCCTTGCCATCCTGATACATAGAGGGGACGTCTTTATTGTTGTTATTTATAATTATCCTCTTTAATTCTGGATTACCGTCTATTTTACTGATAGTGTTTTTGTGTAAAGTAGTATATCTAACACCTTTACCCTGTAAGGCACTTCTTAGTAGAGATTCGTTTGATTCTGTATTCTGGTCAGTGATTTTCCAGTCGTTATTATTGTTATTGAATTCAATTTGACTTTCTAATAAAGTGGGAGAAGTGATTACTGAGGGGCTGTGAGGTCCTTCTTTTTTATCACCGGCTTGAAATTCGTTGTTGTCATCATAATTATAAGGTTCTACTTTTACTATTGCTGTAATTAAGTCAGAATTTTGTATTTCAGAGTCACCGTTTTCATAATTAAAGCCTTCTACTTTCGGCAAGTCTGGATTGAAATCGTTTAAAAATCCATTTGTACCTAAGATTGTTTCGAGATCTAAAGTAGAAGATTGTTCAGTCGGACTGGATATGGATACATCTTCCTCTTTCCCCCAATATCTATTCGGGCTTGTTTCAGTAATATCATGGTTAAGAACAGTCAGAGTATAAATCTGACCATCGGTATTGTTGATCACTTTGTTGGAAATGCCTGTGCTGCCCGTACAAGGGCTACTACTATTAAGTTCATTGTCTTGGTTCCAGTAATTACTGTACTTATTGAGATCTTCCAGCATGGCTGTATCTAAACGATCACGGTCGCGATCTACATTCCAAATGGAATCAAAACTTTGTAACGCCGTGGAAGTAGTAGCAATGGCCATTCCAGTGCTAGTATTTGATGGCGTTGCCGTTACACTTAGGAGGCTATTATTGTTTTGTTCTTTAGGCTCTTCCGAAAGTAACGGATTGGACCTTGAATCAGGTGACTCCATAAACACATTAACAGAACGCATCTGTTTCTTGTATTGGGCATCAGTAACCTCATTCGACGTCACGAAATCGAAAAAATCCGACTTTGACAGTTCTGGGGCAGTGGCCGTCATGACTACCGTTTCAGTTCAACCGAGGACGATATCTCGGTGCGTTCTCTCGGCGATTATGTTACATCAAATTGTTTAATGTCCAGTTGCTTTGTACTACAATAAATAAAACTAAATTTTTAAATATGTGGATAATCCGATATGACTTGTACTTTATTGGTAGTCGCTAGAGCGTCGGTAACTGATAGTGCGAGTTCGTGGGGCGGGCTGGGGTGCTACTCGGATGCATCCAACGTGCTCGAGTTAATCGGCGGACCAATCGAGTGAGCGAACTTGATCCGTACGTGCCTTTTTCCCATTATTTACCCCAACCCTATTTTGTGCTTTTCAAGAATTTAGCTTGTCAAGCTTATCTTGCAATCGGTGATGCGTAATCTCAATATGTCCATGTTTTAGTGAAGACTCGATGTGAAGTGATCTGAAAAAAAGAAAAAGACGTGTTATTGATATATGTATTATAATACAATGACAATGTTTTTAAGAATTTAATATATTAAATCGACTACATTAGAATTTGAATGTTTAATTAATAAGCTCGTTGGTTCGTGTCTTTAGATCCTGTACGAAATCAGGGCGAGCGAGTCACGCGTCGCGCGCCGAGCGCGCCTATCAGGCATCACGTACCGCCTGTGCTTTTGCTTTCAGAGTTGCACTCACAGTTCTCAATGTGAATACAAAAAAATAAAACTGAACATTACATTTTTATTAAGATGAAAGCAGAAACGAGATCATCACACGGTTAATAATTCGGGTGGTTGTCCAAATGTTCATTACTTTCTACGTCGTCATTAACATTTTCATATCCTAACTAAACATGTTTGCATTGAACTCGGCGTTAATTCATCTGTTCAAAACCAATTTCTATGATTCATGTTTGTGTGTGGAAGGTATATGTAACGTAAAATGAGAAAGGCTTGTCAAACGACACGACGAATTGGAGCAAACGCGAGGGAGCGAAACACCCCGTATTGGGTTTCACCTGATCAACTGACAGCTGATACAATATTAACACTTTGATATTTGACGAAACTATTCGATACTCGAATGCTATTAGGGCGAACGTTTACATTACTTTCACAGAAAAAGTAAAAAAAGAATGAGAATTGTTTCGGGGGATATTTTCATCTTCTCTTCAATTGTTTAATTGTTTCAGATACATTCAAATAGTTTAATCATAATTTAAGAATTTTTCTCTTATTGAAAAGCCAATTGATTAAATTTTAAAAAAGCTACTTAATTTTTAAATAATAGTTGTACAAGAGCTAATATTTAAGAGACTATTGTTGAGAGTATTTACCCAACGCGGTAGTAATAATTAAACAGGCACTACAGGATACTGAGACAGTCTTTAGGCATCGATGAGAGTTGACCATAAAATGATATGCAGACTTCAAGTGCCTCGTAAAATTTTCAATTCAATCAGAACTTTATGTCATTGCCTCACATAGGTATATTTTGAACTGTCCTAAATTGTGTACAGACTATCATTACTTTGAACGAAATACTAAGTAAGCATGCGAATATGTTTTGCAACTAACGCCGTTAAAAATAGTGTTTTAAAATTACTTAAGAATATTTCGACATTTTACAACAACCTACATGCAGTTAAAATTTTATATTGCTTACGGGAAAATCAGAGAATATTAGAAAAATTAAAAATATGGCTGTCACAGTGCTGAAATAGTACGTAACATGATGTTACGAATATTTGAAAAAGTTCTAAATTAAAAGCAATGACGAAGCGTATATAATTTTTAATAATATGTCCATAAACTTTTCAACAACTCGCTACACTTCACGGATTTACAGTTTTTAGTGTTATTTGGTAGGTATAGAGTAAATTTCCACTGGTTCATTCATTAAAAACTGAAAATAATATATTACAAACTAGCTGAACCCGCGACTTCTTCCACGTGGAATATAGTGACTTTGGGCAGCATTTTTTGGATTTGGATATATATATATATATATATATATATATATATATATATATATATATATATATATATATATATATATATATATATATATATATATATATATATATATATATATACCTAGTCAGGTCATAAATTCTGTCACATGTTTAATGTAAAATAATTGTAACAAGTTTATTAATTATGTAACCATTCATATACCAAAATGAACTTAACAAAACATAGATTCTTATGACATTAAAGTTTATTCAAAATGACCTCCGTGATTTTGAATACAAGCCTTCAATCTGCGCGGCCAGTCGTCTATCGCAGCACGAACGAGGTCCATGTCAATATCGGCGGCTGCCTTAATCAAGGATGTCTTGAGTGACTCCAAATTGGGATGAGGCTTTGAGCACGCCTTTTCCTCCAAGTGTTGCCATATCTTGTAATCTAACGGATTCAAATCTGGACTGGAGGAGGGCCAGTCTTCGTGCCGGATGAAGTCGATTTCACGCGCCGCCAGCCAGTCTTGTGTGCTCTTCGCTCTATGAGCTGGCGCCGAATCTTGTTGGAATACCCAGTGCCTGTTATTGAACATGGTATGAGAAACAGGTTCCACAAGGTTCGTCAGGACTGTATTTTGATACACAATAGCATTCGTTTTTACACCTTTTTCACAAAAAATGTACCTCTGTTAAGCCCCAATAAGAAACTCCCAACCATACCATGAGCGAGGATGGAAAATGACCTCGTTGGACACGCGGAATACGGTTGCTCGCTTCTTCACTACTGTGTGCGTACACCTTATCATTTTGTTTGTTGTAGCTCTCTTCTACGGTAAACATTTTTTCATCCGAAAAAAGAATTTCCCGATATTTTTTTCCCGCGTACCGCTTCAACAAAGCGCGGCATCTCTTCAGTCTCAGGTCCATTAGACGAGCATTCAAACGATGTCCTGTTTTTCTTCGATATGCCCGAAGCCCTAAGTCTTCATTTAACACCCTTTTCACCGTGGTTCTGCTTAACCCCATCTGAAGGGCCAACAGTTTCTGCTTACGTTTGGGATTTCTTTGAATTCGTGCCTTCACAGCTTTTATCACTGCTGGAGTCCTAACAGACCGAGGGCGACCACTTCTTGACCTGTCATCTACACTAGAGTCTTCATTGTATCGTTTGATGGTACGACAAACGAATCTTTTGGTTATATTCAAATTTTTCAGTATGTTAAAAATTTGAATTGGCGCGTAACCGCAACGATGAAACGCAATAACTGCAACACGGTCTTCTTTAAGCGTCCACTCCATATTTAAAAATGAGTAAAATTCTAAAAGTATACATTTTTATTTTCATGAACAATTCGAAATTCGAATTCAATAAACTTTTTTGTGGCCAGCATTCTAAAAGAAAAGTTTTTACTGTGTGACAATACTTATGACCTGACTAGGTATATATATATATATATATATATATATATATATATATATATATATATATATATATAATATAGAAGTTAAAAATGATTAGTTTCGGAATTTTTCATTTCTTATTTAAGATGACCTCAGATTTATATCATCAATGATATGAAATAGGTTTAGCTTAGGCTGGACTTTGTAGGTTGTACACGTCTGCACGGGTATATAAAGCGCGCCGAGAGCCGCTACCTATAGCCACCTTTTTTCGAATAAATCTAGTTCATAGAAAAAACATATTCCCTAAGTTATATTTTGTGTAATTTTATCTGCATGTAACATAACATTTCATTGGCAATGAATTGTTCTGATCTATAGACCGCTGAGCTGATTAACGGTGAAGGAAATTCAGCTGTTTGAACAGAGCCTGTATTTTCACAATTCACGGCACATCAATTCATTAAGATGTAAGAGTGAGTCTACCGATCTATATTGAGATATAGATCGATAGATATTTTTAAAGGAGATAGGGATGTGATCTTCATGAGTTTATGCAGAGTAGCGACGTTGCATGTGGGTTAACGAGCTCGGTTGCAACATATTGCTGAGCGGGCCTGCGCGGGCGCTTCTCGAACCTCTAAACTGGATCACGACTGCATTTATACTGTGACACTTTATTAATAAAAAAATCTCTACGTTTTCGGTTGTTTCTTTTATTTAGAATTTATTAAATGCCTGTAAATCTTGTTGAATCTTGAATTTTGATTCCATTGATATAGCTTTTGACTAATATAGAAATTAACTAAATAAATATATAATAATAAAACTTATATTTAAAAATCACTGACAAATTTTATTTATTTTAATTGATAGTACCATAAACATCAAGTTCATAATAAGATATGTATTGACCTCAAAAAAGCGACTACATTGAGTAATGTTATCGTTGTTTGAAAGCAATTGGATGAAGGCAGAAAATTGTAACAATTTTATTTAAAGCAAATTAAAAATTTCGATCTCAGATATTGGAAGCGCTCCGCACAAAAGGCTCGCCAACTCATGGTGACTTTGTTCAGATATCCAAAAGGCGATAAGACTGCAATGCGACGATTTTAATTGGCAGTTTTACATAGAATCCGGTCAGCGTTTACACGGCCTTCTGTTTAAAGCCGGGACGTGAACAGCGATGGCCTCGTTATTCGTAAGTTCTATTGTACTCAAGTAAATACACACTACACGTGGAATATTTATAACAGTATTTTATAGTTCATATCGAACGAAAAAAAATGTTTAATAAAACACGACATCATAATATGAACCTAATTCAATAGAATGCGGTGCAACCAGATGAAAAACATTTGGAGGTCATCGGGTGTTTCTCTGTGCATGTTTTTTTTCTGATGCTGTTATCTATAAATATAATCTCGTATGTTCAAGGTGTTATTAATGAAAGAAAGTTTAAACAAATTGGTTTTTGATAAAATATTATTAACAATACTAGCTGTGCCCGCGACTCCGTCCGCGTGGAGGAGTGACTTTGGGCAGAATTTTTTGGATATATCTTATGTTTATTTTGGATTACAAACCCTATAAACCCTAAAATATAAATGAAATATGCAAACAGTCAGTATTATCGAATGCAACTGTTACGCCATGCGAATACGTACATTCGAACCTACAAAGTCCAGCCTAAGCTAAACTCGATTTCATATGATTGATGACATAAATCTGAGGTTAACTTAAACTGGAAAATCAACCTACAATGTCCAGCATAAGCTGAACCCTATTTCATATGATTGATGATATAAATCTGAGGTCAAATTAAATTGCAATACAAAATTTCCGAAACTTATAATTTTTAACAAAAACTATTTTTATTTTCTAAAATAAAAATAGCCTAAGTTATTCCTTGATACATCAGCTATCTGCCAGTGAAAGTCCCGTCAAAATCGGTACAACCATTTCAGAGATGAGCCGGAACAAACAGACAGACAGACAAAAATTGTAAAAAATGTTGTTTTGATATATATACCGTGTATCCGTCCGAATGCACTTAGTAAAAAGCTGTTATTTTAATATTACAAACAGACCCTCCAATTTTATTTATTTGTATAGATTAATCATCATCATATTAGCGTTAAATAATGGTTGCAACACAAACTTCCAATTCGGTATCCAAAGTTCGCTTTCCGACTTTTCTTCTACCCCAGGTGGGCTGAAAAGATCGTAGGCTGACACATAGATGACACTACTAGTATTAAATTAATATGATTTTTTGTTAGCCCTAACCTTCAAAAGACACGTGTATAAATTTGACAACTTTCGTATGTGAGATAGTATTTTGAGTGAAGGAACTTTTGTTTGTTTAAAATAATGGATAAAAAGGAATTTCGTGTGATAACATTGCAATTGCAAGCATTGCTTTTTGGCGTAAAAAAATACTATTGAAGCCAAGGCTTGGCTTGATAAACATTATTCGGACTCTGCACCAGGAAAATCAACCATTGAGAAGTGGAAACGAGAGGAAATGAGCACTGAGGACGATGCACGCATTGGATGCCCCAAAGAGGATGTTACCGACGAAAACATCAAAAAGTCCACAAAATAATTTTGGATAACCGAAAAGTAAAGTTGGTTAAGATAGCTGAGACCCCAAAAATATCAAAGGAACGTATTGGACATATCCTAGATGAATATTTGGAAATGCAAAAGCTCTGTTCAGAGTGGGTGCGGCGCGAGCTCACAATTGATCAAACACAACAACAAATTGTCGATTCTGAGCAGTGTTTGAAGCTGTTCAATTGAAACATGGCTCCATCATTTTACACCGGAGTCCAATCGACAGTCAGCTAAGTGGACTGCACATGATGAACCGACTCCAAAGCGTGGAAAGACGCAAAAATCAGCTGGCAAGGTTATGGCATCAATATTTTGGGATGCGCATGGTATAATATTCATCGACTATCTTAAAAAGGGAAAAACCATCAACAGCGACTATTACGTAGTGTTATTGGAGCATTTGAAGGACAAAATCGCGGAAATACGGCCTCATTTGAAGAAGAAGAAAGTGTTGTTTCATCAAGACAATGCACCGTGTTACAAATCAATGAAAACGATGGCAAAATTCCATAAATTGGTTATAGTTTGCCAGATTAATGAAATACGCTGACATAATAAAACCATCCTATTTTCATACATTTCTCATCTTAAAATTGTTATACAAAAAAACAATTAGTAATACAAATCTGGTTTAATGAATTCAAACTGGAAGTAACCTTACAGAATGTATCAGACGATGCGAAGCCTTTCGAATTCACCTTTAACATTTCAATGGAGATAACCGTTTACTATATTCAGCCTTTAATCTCAATCGTATGCTTTACTATTGCAATTTTACGCTAGATTGCATCTACTTACGATGGGGAATATTAATAGTTTCGATTTGTTGTTTTAATATAATAGAATAATGTTGTAAAAGTTTGAATTAAAGATTTAAACTCTGCAAAACGCTTTTTAAATGTAATAAATAATTTAATTTTTACTAAAAGACTTATTTTTTTAAATTATTTTATCTTATTATAATTTTCATTTGTCCAGATTTTCCTTTGTAACAATAGAAAATAAAGATGTATACATACATCGGGTTGTAAATATAAACGTTTTAGATATACATATAAAAGACGAGCCCTTTTAAAGTAATGTACCTGTTGTGAATAATTACTAAGTATACAGCATAAGTAGGGTATCATTTTAGGGGATCAATATTTGTTGCTTCTACACAAGTAAATTTAAAAAATGTAGAAAATTATAGTTGTTTTATCTCACGAAAGCGTGTGAGCCACACTTGTAGTTGTAATGCGTATAGACACGAGCTCTTGTATGCGTAACTACAGGTAGTATTAGCAAGTTCATCGCTAATGAACAAAATAGGTGCATAAATAAGACAAGGTATAATAAAATACAAACTTATATTCAAGAAAAATTTATTTTAAACAATATTAAACAATATTTTGACACTGATTTTGAATTAAATTTATGTTTTATTTAAATCAGTATTTCAAGTAGAATCGTAACTAGATTCTTCTTCAGATTCAGTTTCGTCGTCACTGTCATCTTGTAAATTTATTATTAACTCAAAATCAGTATCAAAATATTTCATATATTCAGTTTCTTTTTTAATTACACTATTGCAAGTATTACGCCACGTCTGACTCGTTATTTTTGTAATACTCTCTTGAATAAGTTTTTCTGTGTTAGTCATAATATTTTGATCAACGTATCTTAAAGCAATGTAGTTTTTAAGGACCCCCAGGTGTTCTCTATGGCATTAAGCTCAGGGTCAAATGTGATAAATAACAATTTGGTTCTCGATGAAGTTCCATGAATTCATATTCTTTTTTGAGAAAATAATAAATATTATCAATCATTTGACGGCCCTAAAATAAACAACACATTAATAAAATCACGTTTCTCTCTCTCTCTCTCTCTCTTCAAGTGCCTCTCCATCACTGAAGGTTGGCAGTCAGCTCCTTGAATCTCCTCTTGTCAAGCGCCAATCTGAACATTTGCTCAACGGTTTTAATTCCTGTCCACTCCCTGATATTACGGAGCCAAGACATCTTACGTCTACCTGGTTTTCGTTTCCCGGGCACATTCCCCATCATGATGGTCTGCAGAAGGGAATACCGATCATGCCGTAGCACATGTCCGAGGTAGGCAATCTTTTGACTGTCCGGACAAGTTCTAGGTTTTTTCCCATACGAAACACGACGAAAATCACATTTAATATGTTATTATTAAACTTAACTCAATACATTAATTACACACGAAACATAAACAATAATTTGCCTTACCTCATTGTGAATAACTTTTCTCCGTTTACCCGAACTTTCCATCCTGACGGTATTCAAAAAATAATTTTGGTGCGAACTAAGCAGCACTGACTCAGCCGGCGACTCAGCCAAAACTATAAACTAAGCGCTCCCGAGCTTACGCACGCACAGACAATGTGCATGTACATTTACACACACAAGTATGGTTCGCCCGCTTTCGTGAGATAAAACATATTTAAATACTCATTAAAGAGGATGGATGAGTAACTAAATCTTCTAATTATAATAATTGGTATAGTTTCAAAAAAATATCAATGTTAAATAACCATCAGATTGGCAGACACACTATACACATAAAGTATAAGACCCAACACTTTGTGTCGGCGATTATGAACAAAAACTGAAGGAGAGTGCGTTGAAATGTAATATTAACATTTTCTGTGCTTAAATTTTGAATATTGACTAATGTTAGTAAATATGAAAAATTAAATTTTAAATATCATATTTATCTTAGATTCAAATCCCGATTATATTCCTAACTCCCACTTTGGCCCCCCCTCCAATTTTTTTGCTACGCATCCAGACTCTTTATCCTTTAACTATATAAAAGTACTAACTTATTTTAAATATGTCATTTATTTCAATTTAAAAGGCTACATCCATGTTTAATTAATATATATAAAATTAATTAAACCTTAATCTACTCTCCAAATTAGATAAACTAAGTTTAAGTTATGCAACGATTAATCTCCTTAATTAACATGGGTATATTTATTACAAGAAGTCTACTTATTATAATTAAATCGATCCTGTGTAACTGAGGAGGTGGTTGTAAATGCCAATTGGGGTCGATTGCGGCCAGCAACTGATTTACGACAACCGGGAGACTGGTGTTCGCAAGGATGCACATTCTACTTGCGACATTAACGGCTTAAGTCTATGTGTAACTGGAGTGCGTCCAATTCGGACATGAAATATGGCCTGCCTATGTATTGAACGTTGGAACACGATTTCCCACGGTATTAATAGTATATATTTTGATATAAGATTACGTATCACGATGTAATCGTATTGTACTAATATACTATTCACTAAATGCGTTAATATATAAATATTGTATAATATCAATTGTTGTACTCTTTAGTTTCTTCCTTTTAATTCAGTATTAAAATTGTTTATATTTTGAATAACAATACATAGTTTCCTATAACTTATATAGTTTTGATATCATGTTTAAAATCGTTAGCCAAATAATATTTGCAATTATAAAAATGTCATAAAATCTAGCTCACATTATGTATATATGAATCCAGCTCAAACTCATAAAAATCAATGAGAAGGTCATCCACGTGTCATCAAGACAGTTTTTTTAAATCACTATAAATCTAATTTTAAAATATATAACAATACTAAATTTTAATGTATCGTGTATATTGACAGTTTACGGCAAGTCGTGGAATCTATATTTCCAGTATTTCAAGTTTTTTCAAATTAATTACCTAAATAACATTTAATCTGTAGGAATACTATTAAATTATGTAACATAATCAGATTTCATTTAGTTGATTTAATAGCTTATATTCTTTTTACTGAAGTTGCATATATGTTGCGCCAGAAAAACTTTGGAGGCAGAAATACTCTGTTAAGTATTGTTACAAGCTAAACTCCTGGTAGGTAAGCAGGTATTTGGTAGCGCAGTGATATTTAACTCAGAGACCAATCTAAATTTTCCGGGTTTGAATCCGACGCGACGGTAGTATGCACCGTTTAGGCAGTTTTTCTCGCCTAGTGATAGCATAGTTGCCATATACCGACGATAAAAGAAAACATCGTGAGGAAACCTACATACCGAGATCACTGGTATGTGTAACCCGCCAACTTCGAGACTAGATCAGAAGTCTTTGTGTTTTTGAGTAGTGTCAAGGTGTTTCCCGAAGTCTATGTAGTAAAACTAATTCAGTTATCCAGTAAAACTAATTCAGTTCCATCTAAAGTTCATAATACACTTTGACAAAGTTCTATTCCAGGTATGGTAGTGTGTATTATGGCTCTAAAATGTAATACAAAATCAATAATCTTTTTTGTATGTAACATGGCCCTACACACAGGTGCATTGACGAAAAAGAGAAATTGCGGTATTGCGGTGATCATTTTTTTATTATCGACATACATAAGGGGCGATATTCGAGACGGCGGTCCGCTCCAGTTACAGATAATGCGCCCTCAGATTTGGATCCGGTTTGGTCTGGTTTCGTGCGAACCTACCTTCACTCTTATAGCGTTTATTAACGGCAATTTAAGGAGATCTTTGACGGGCATTCTAAAAATAAAAAGCTGTACGTCAATAATATTTTTTTACGAAAATATTAATACTCTTTAACTTTCATTTATGGTCTTGTTAAGTTATTAAGGAGAAACCGAGAGATAAAATGAATATTTTTTATTTCCATAAAAAAGTGCATCCAAAGGAATACAGTAGACAATCAGGCCTCGTACTAGGACTAAACCTGGAATACAAATAGCACAGGTGACCCTGCTGTACGTTAAGAAAAAAAATACAAAATTGCATGCCGTAAGAATTAGTGTCCGAGATCTCCATTAATTCGTTAAAAACCTGTGTTGATTTGAATTGATTTGTGCACCCGGCTAAAATAGAGGATCTTTTTCTTTCAGATCTGATTGGTCAGCCAGGCTTTACAAGTAAACAAATAATGTAAAATATCAAATGCCAATTACACTAAAGGTGCATCCATTATTGCTACACTAGCTACTCTGGAGACCCTAAAAAGAAACTTATGTAATCAGTTTAAACCTCACATTTCAATTTTAAAATTGCAGTAATAAAGTGTATATATATATATATATATATATATATATATATATATATATATATATATATATATATATATATATATATATATATATAATTTATTAAAATACTATAACACTTTAAATCTTAAAATTCAAAGCACTCCGTAAATTATTATATGTTAACAGGTGAAATATTGATAGGAAAATGTTTATGATAAATAATCTTAAACATTGTTTATTAAAAACGTTTTATTCAATAACACGACATTTGACACACAAACAAAGGCGCTGCGAGATAAAGCTTTGACAAGCGCATCACTGTTTAAATAGGTGTGCAGAATAAATGAAGATATTGACTAATAATTGGCAGCTAACATGAGCGTCCAATTATAATTAAAAAAGGTCGGTTTAATACGGGAGCAGATTTGTTTATTTTGATGGACAGATGAATCATGAAAACATTGAATGAATCAGATTTCTATTAGAATTTAAGCAGATAGTACAGTTCAATTTAAGGTGTGGCTATTTTTCTAATAGCTTTTTATTTACCAAGAAGCCAAAACTAAACAACTCACATACATTTGAGTGACTATAACATGACATTTTACTTATAAGCTTTTTATCCGAGCAGGGGCGGAGAAAGAATACTGACCTCTGCGGCCGGGGTCGGCCTGTCGTAATAGGTGACAAAACAACCCACCTTAGCTATGTGGTAGGGCTCCAGACCTGTCTAGATGACGACCACCTTTGGTCTTAAGTATGCCGCCATAGTAATTTTGTGTTGTGTTCCAGCATTAGTGACTTCCTGTATCCTTATGAGACAGCAGCGTAGTCGCGATGGTGCATGGCGCACTGGTATTGCAAACACCCATAGACGACGGTAACTGCTAAATTCTAAGTGGCCGTCAGCCTGTCTGTTGTCCTACAGCAATAAAAATAAGGTTTCCTTTACAATTTTATTTCATCTATTGGCTATCTTAGAAGTAGAGTCGCGTAAAGAAGGTCTATAGAGCCCACTGTTAGTTGAAGGTCTCTACACTGTTTTACCACAATAAATACATTCGGCTCATTATATTCTGACCATGATATATATTTTTTGGAGAAACTTAATTAGCTTATTGCAAATTTATATTCGGGAAATACTGTTACAGCATAATATTTTGAACTAGTGTTCAATTTCAATATTTTATAGCTTTCATGTACTAAACGTTTAGTTGCTCAATACTTAATATTAAGTAATTGGAATACGACGTAAAATAGATAATTTGTAATGTTATATGGTTCCGGGAGATAATGGTATAGGAGTTAGTTGATTTGAAAAACGCATTTCTGCACTTATTTACTTATCAATTCATGATACTTGCCATCTTCCGTTCGATATTCCTCAAGTAATTCCATTTATCGTCAATTGCTGTAACATGCTGGGCTGCAACATAATATTACAACTGTAGTAATCATGCTCATTTTGTGCTCGGTTTTACATGAATCGCCTTACACTTGTTGGATATTTTGTTGCGCCACTTAAGATCGACTTTTAACAATACTCGTAATTGCGCTACCCTACACTCAAGTTATTAACTTCATATATGGCTCCCAACAATAGTTTCATACATACACTCATATGTGTTTTTCTGTCCTGCTTCCTATAAGCGGTTTTTGTTTAGTAAAAAGAGTCAATTAAAGTGACTCATTGTGGCCAAATTGCTACTTGAAATTTCCAATAATAGTATCCTTGGTTTTCCTCATTGCACAATTTTCACATTTTTGTATTACAAAAAATACGAATTTTTAGACATTTTGATATTTCCGACGATATAGGATAGCATTACAGATTATACCCTCAAACTTTTAAATTAGGTTTTAAATAAGTTAACTTAATTTTCGAAAATACTTGCTTTATAAAATTCACCACTATAAGTTACTACCTGTATGTGTTTTTTTTTCTAAATTTATGTACGTTTAGTTGCATTTTCTCGCAGTATACTGTTGCTCACCAGCATAAGTCGTTAGTTAGTGGTTTTTTCTGAAAGTTGTACACAGTATACTAATGAGTAGTTGATAATTCAGAAGGGTTCCTTTCATGTAGAGTCTAGTATTTTACCTTAACAATATCCCACTTGCTAATCATTGTGTATTATTGGATATCGTCAACATCATCATCTTTGCGTTATATCTCGGTTGCAGCCCAAACTCTCGCTTCGGCGCCCGGGGTCCGCTTTCTGACTTTTTCTTCTCCACTTCGCCCGGTCTTCAGTATCCCTGGTAGTGAGCCCATTGGCACGCATATCACCCTTTACGACATCAAGCCAGCACTTTTTGGGTCTACCCCTTCTGCTGGGGCCCGGCGGAGGCGGATATTATTGGATATCGTATTTTCATATAAATCTTCGTTGTAAAGTATACATATGTGCACCATATATTTGACTCTTTGCACTGGTGTATTAGCCTCGCCCATTGATCTATATATTTGCAACACATCCTCAACGAAGTTGTATTCCTGATATGAATATAGTATAGCTTTTAATTTCGAACCCAACTAGATTAAATATGTCAAGCACGCTTCCAAGAAAATAACTTAAAATTTCTGTATATTCAATACAAAAAACTTTTGTTTCAATCTTGAAACAAGTGTGGCTTGTTTTTATTTATCCTGAGATCTACGCTTAGCAGTTCTACTTAAAATTTATTTCCATTAATACAAATATACTTTTAATTTATCAGTACTTGTAGGCGATCTCAATATTTATGAATAAAACAATACTTATTTCAGCTTTCTCACCCATTTGGGCCATTCAAATAGCGATGTGATATTACAAATATCTGCAAGATAAATAATTTCTAAGTCGTGATCTCACATCAATTTATTTCGCCGCTAATAGTTTGTCCTTATTTATAGTTATTATCTCGTCTATCGGTTAGGTTGCATTTCGTAATTTTAGAGTTTAGCATCATTTGCATTTATACACTGCGTGTCGGTTGCAGTGCTGTAGCGGAGAGGTGTATACAGTGCAACGTACCGTAATAATTATAATTTAAGTGCTGGAATAGACACAATATATCGACGCTTGAAGGCAATCTTTAGTAAGCGACATTGAGTAAACTTCCATGAAAATTATTTTAAGTTCAAATATTAAGAAAAATATCACCTAATTGTCGGATTTAAATGATCCAAGAGCAAATAAATAATCATTAAATCCAACAATTAAGTAAGTTATAATATTTTTTCTAAATATTGGAACTTCAAATCACTTTCCTGGAAAGTTCACTATGTCGCTTAGTAAAGGTTGCCTTTCAGGCGTCGATATAGATCAATACGCTTCATGAGATATTACTATACGGATGATATTACAAAATCGTAACAAGTTATTTGTTAATTAATGTTATTATTAACAATTTCGTTAATTAATCTTTTAATGTTAAATACGTGATAGTAAGTGGTGAGAAACATGATATGTGTTACATATGAAACACTTCCTGTTTAACGGAATTTTGTAGAATATAATAATATTTAAATAAAAATGAGTGCTGAGTGGCATTTTAGCTTCTTCAATGCAAATGAATTCATCACCTATATTTTTAAATGGTTTGGAAAAATACCGTTCGATCATCGTAATCCTTATATAATTTAGTTTATTTTTCATCACTTTCAAATTCTTTAACAAAAACTATTTGCTAATCTTTAAAATCCATAATATGAGTTTATGCCTATACCTAGTTGTTCATTACATAACTACAGCTCTGAAACAAGTATAGGTACATACATTTAAATGTTTAATGTGAATGGGACATAATCCAGATCATCGCTAGATCCTTTCGCCATTTAGCGTAGCCTTGAGCCTTCCACGTCCCAACCGCTATGGGACTGACCATTACGACGCTACGTTGTTATGCACTATCGACTAACATAGATCTAAGCGTTAAGATTTAGTGCACTCCTAGTGACGTGGCTAATGCAAACCGTGTGCATTTTACTCGACTTGTTTTACTTTTAAGAAGTGAATACAGTTGAGCATAAATAGCTAGCAAAATGCTAGGCCGCTCTCAGGCCATCCGTGCGATGACGAAAAATACCGGACATGTTCGCTAATTAAAGCGGTACGAGCGAGACGCCCGAATCCGGCCGGGGATGTGACCGGCTCGTTTGCAATTTAAATCAAACGCCATCGTTATTTATGTCGATAATGTTTTTTTTTAATTGCTTGCCGCGAGTTTCTTCTTTTCTTATAACAATTCTTTAGGAACTTGGAACTGATGACGTAGGTCAATTGTGTCTGGCCTTTTAATTAAACCAATTGTTTGTTCGCGTTGCAATGGCTTTAACGAATTTTATGTTACTGCATAATTTTAAATACAATTTTAATATTCAAATTACTTTAAAGTGTTTAATATTTCCTTTGTATTTTAACGCTACTTTTAATGTTAATATAGATGGCGAAGATTTGAAAGACTATATATACAATGCAAGCAAAGTAAGTAAAAACTTAAGAAAATGTGAACCAACTTTTAAAAAATCTAAATTTATTAATGATTTCCGCATTTTCCATAAATTTATGAAACACGTCAGCCATTGTTTGCTAGTATCATTGAATTAAGTAAGTGACTTTCGTAATGAATATAGCCAAATTACAATTAAATGTATGATCGACTGAACGTTTTATATATCTACTTGCGTGAGTTCTTGTAAAACCGGAATTATTCCTTTTAATTGAGGGGTTCATTTCTTGCGGCTTATCAAGGCGACTGCAGCAGATTTTAAGTGAAAACATATTCAATTTTATTTAATAAGTTTTCTTTAAACTGCTCCATATATTGACATTTAACTCGATACTGGTTCTACGTCAGAATATGTAGGAAGAATAATGACACCTTGTCCAATGCTTTTAAAGAATGCAATGCGGTTTTTACGTATATTAAAGTTAATAATTACTTAAATTACAGAGACAGGTTTTATGCGGCTTCTAAAATTTGCAATTATAATTTTAAATAAATAATATCACATTCATGATCTAAAATATTTTAGACGTAGAGTTTACTATTTCATAGTTTATTGATAAAAATTAAAAACTATTTTATTCTCACTGAATATTTGAACATTTTAACATAATATTTTTAGCAGCATTTTGACATTAGTTGTATATTTGTTATTAATGCATGATAGCATGAAAATATATCAGAGTAAGTACAGCGAGAAGATCACGTAGCGGTTTCCTATATACTCTCACTAAACTGGTAATCGTAATGTTGCACGATGGCGCTCCGTGCCGGGTCACATTAGTCGCGTACTCATGCACGCACCATGTAATATAATATTACTCAACATCTAATTCCCATTTGTCCTCGTGAAGTTTTGTTAAAAATTAATCTATTATTATTTATGATATGGAATGAGACGGTGTTCCGAAAATTGATAATCGCTCAACATCTAGCAATGTATTTTTATCAAGAATTAATTGGTTACATACGAATTTCTCACTTCAAAGATTGAGGTACTGATTCTTGTTACAGCCCTTTTTTTGCGTCAGTGAATACTAGAAGAAAGGACTATTTTATAAGAAAATACACGTGGCTATGTATATTTGGATTATATATCCAGATCCAACTAGAAAGTAATCGGATTTAGTAAACCTATAGGTATATTATAGTGAAACTTATGCATTTTGTGTTCAAAAACTTCTTTAACTGTATTCATATTTGCCGTAAGGAGTAAATTACATCTGTTCAGATGTATATCTGAAACTGTTTTTATATGCCCATATAGAATTAAAACAAATAGTATATTTTAAAACAGTGGTAAATTTATAACTACATAATTGTTCTTTTGTTCTAAATTGTATACTGATTCAATATTCTTGAATGACTTCTAAAGGTTAATAAAGAGAAAAGTCGTTTATTGCGAAATAAAATCACTAGTTTTATGTAGTATCTCGTTAGTAAGCCATTTACAAGCAATTCGCCATCACCCTGCATCGGTTGTTATGAGAATGCACATTTGTGATGAATTAGACACGGTGAACTCGCGCCGATCTCGAAGCTTAGCAATCGAATTTGCGAAACTGGGATTGTCTGTTCGTAAATATTTAGTGGATTAGTTTGAATTTTCCATGCAGTAATACACAAATTGCAAACCCGATCGTTCAAATCTGTCTACAATGTATAATTCGATCTGCTGTGAGATCTTCAGCAGCAAAAACCGTAGCCAATGAAAAAATTTTATATACATATTGACCGAAAATATTTTTTAAGATATCTTAATCAAAAAATATATTATCGTGCTATAAAATAATAAGATAATCACAGCGTACCATATAATTTATATAAGTAAATTACTTATTATAAAAAATTTAATCCATAATTTATAATATCAGACCAAAAAACTGATAACTTTGATAACAGCATTAAATTACATACTTTTTAATTGTTAATTTAAAAACGATATACAATGCCACAATAAATTGTATTATTATTTGTGTAACAAGAATTGTCTGTAATATTGATTTGGTCCAGATATTCTATTATGTAAATTTTGTTCTAATCTAGAACACACGTTTCAATGTCACATTAATAAATTAATTATATCTACGCACTAAGTGTCCTAGAATTATATTTCGTAATGAAAAAATTCATTAGTTTCAGAATTATAATTATTAATTTGTACCTAATAATTAATTGTGGTAAGTCAAAGATCGGGCGAGTGAAATATTTTCGGAGAGGAGTTCTATAATGGACTTGTAATAGCTGGTGAGAAGAAGTAATTAACACAATAAAGTATATTGTTTTTCTTACAATTAAAGTTCCAGAAAGATTCAAATAAAAATTACCAGTAGTTCCTTCCTTTTTGGATTAGATTAGATGTTCTAAGTTTTTTGCCAGTTGTCCTTATGAAAAACAACATTAGTAAAACCTGTTCTATTTATTACCTTTTGGTTTCAGTTCAGGACAATAAAAGACTTTCAGCTCTTTTCTTATGTAGTACGGAAGGTGTCGACACAAAATATGTACATTTTAATATCACCCGGCGAATGACAGTGCACTACTAGGTTATCATTTAGGTATTATAAGTTAATTTAATTAACTATTATATCATTAACTTTATATAATTATTATTTTGTTTAAATAATAATTATTATTTTGTTTAAAAACTATACGTTTATTTAATTCCTTCACACAACTTATAAGCATGTATAATGACGCAATAAATGTCACAAATATTTCAATTAGAACGAAGCTATTTTCGTGATTGCCTCTTCAATAGTTCGTCCCAGTTAAATCACTTTAATGTAATTTCGATTTATTTGTAAAAAGTAACGGAATAAACGCTCGATATTTAACCAAAAACTTGATAATGGGATAAAACAATTTTTACAATGGATTTTTTCAAACTAAGTCGTATTGTTGAAAAGTTTAGTGCATTGTTCAAGTTTGACTTTTAATGTTAATTATTTTATCTTAGACCGGGAAAAAAATAAGGCTCTCTATTAGGAAATATGATTCTTTACCTTGGAGGAACGTAAAAGGCATAAATGCAAAGTAAAGACACAGTTTGGTTTTCCTTTCGGAAAGTTTTACGTTAAAAAAACTCTAATACTAATCTTAGCAACAAGCTTATTTTTCCTGAGCAAAGATATCATATCACTAATAATCTCTACAAAAAGTATCGCCGAAGAATTCGACGCAGATAGATGAATAAAAGTTTAGTCATTTGAATATACTCAGCCGTGATGCCTCAGGCTCCAAAATATAAGCCAAACCTGAAAATCATCAAAAATCCATCCTTTTTAATGTATTATTTGGTATTAAAGAAGTTTATAAGAAAAATATAGTTTCCTAACTGGTATACAAGAATATTATTACAATAATGGAAAGGTATTATAGATTACATTTGAACAAACGTAAATCACTATTAGTCTCGTTAAATAACTTATAGTTTTTATCAAACAAACTGTTTTGCACGAACAAGTATCAAACTAGTCTCAAAACTTTTTTATTGCTGTAGGACAGCAGACAGGCTGACGGCCCCCTAAGCAGTTACCGTCGCCTATGGGTGTTTGCAACGCCAGTGGTATCGCGATGATGCTGCTGTCCTATAAGGGTACATTTGGGTCACTGATGCCGGAACACAACACAAAGTTATTATGGCGACATACTTAAGACCAAAGGTGGTCGCCATCCAGACGGGCTTGAGGCCCTACCACGTAGCTAGGGTGGGTTGTTTTGTCGCCTTTTACAACCGGCCGACGCCAGCCGCAGAGGACAGTATTCTTTCTCCGCCACTGCACGAATAAAACTAATAACTAAACTGAAAATAGAAATTTCAAATTAAATACCGAAAGTATAAATAATTAAGGAGAAACAAAAACACGTCTCACCAGACGTATGTACGCCAACGAATTCACTCAGGGATTCCGAATACCCTGAAGGGGAGAAGAAGGCGGAGAATTAATCTCCAAAAGAGAGTTAGAAGTTTGATTGGAAACCTTAAATGCCAAGATAATCTTGAAGAGTATTTAACAAAGTACTATTATTAAAAAACTACAATATAAGCACTACATAGAAACACACAAAAATTAAATTCATATTGGCCATTCTCGGAAATTGTCATATATTAGGTTAATATTTAAGTACTATTGTGTATTTATTTGCTTATTATGAGTGATGTTCAGCAATAGAATGAGATATTATCGATGAAGTCATAGCCAGCGTACCGCTATGCGTCAAATAACAAGAACCACGCACGCAACAACGAGGAATTCGTAAGCCGATCATTTCTTCAAGTAGAAAATCAATCTTACTTGCTTTAAATTCATATTTTATGTGTGCGTTACACGAAATAGTATTGCATCAAAAATGTTAAGGTCACCGCTGCGGCTACGTTGATTACCACAAACTTTGTTGCACTGCCGCCTATATAATATTTCATAGATTTATTACAGGTTTATATAAAGCAAAAATACCCGAACATTACCAGCAATACCTTATGTATACGTGTATATATATATATATATATATATATATATATATATATATATATATATATATATATATATATATATATATATATATATATATATATATATATATATATACATATATATATATATATATATATATATATATATATATATATATATATATATATATATATATATATATATGTGTGTGTGTGTGTATATATTAGTGACATGCTTTTCTTTTTTCTTTGAGATTTTAAAATTAAACCCATGAAAATCCTATAAATTTTTTTCAGGTAATAAGCTAATTTTTATTAATAGGCGATTTTAAAATTAGACAAATTTGATTCTGATGTTGAAATAATTGTCTCAGTATATCTTCACTCAATTGGGTATTACTTGACGGAGTTTCTTTAATATTATTAAATCCATAATACCATTGTTAGGTTTATGGATAAAAAATATATATACAATACATTATACAATAATAATCTACAGATTAAAGTACCAATCAACAAACTAGTCGATATTGGATACTCGTATTTCATTGAAACCGGTAACAAGAAATTCTAATAAATGATTCAATAACAAACAGGATCTAAACATTGGTATTGTAATTACCGAGAAAAATACCAATGTTAAAAACATGAGCTGATCTATATATTAGTGAAAAATAGTGGCAATGAACGCTATTTACCAGATACTTTAAATTGACTATAGTGTTTGCTTGTATTTTTTAAATATTTGTAACTTAACCAAATTCATGACACTAGTGTATATTTCATTAACTTCTATAACTCTTTACTAGTTTCTTTTTTGACAACTATTTCAATCTGTAAGTGCTTTTTTATAATTAAAAAATCAATTTTGATCAAACATAGGTAAAATTATCTATTGTGATTCATAGAATATAATTTAGTATACACACGTAGTGTTAAAGGTGAAAATTTTCAAAATTCATGATTAAGTCTGATATCTGATTTTATTTTTTACTAGTTCATCATTTTTATTGACTTTTTCTATTCATTGGTAACATCTTTTTACAAGCAATTCATTTTGATATTAGTTAAATCTGGGTAGCATTGTCAAAAAGCTTCTACGACGACGACGAGAGCCTTATTATGAAAGTACGAATTGACTCCTTTTCAAAAAAAGAGACAAGCCACAGTCAAATAAACTGTAAAGATGTAGCTAAACTGTACACACTATGTACACAAATTATCCTACTTTAAAGACTAAATAAATTTGAAGCTCTCACAAACAATTACTACCTTACTATATCTCTAATCTTTTCGTCTATATTAAACATAATATTCTTTAACAAAATTGAAAATTTAATTCTCTAAAAAAGATTACGTTATACAGTGTTCAGTCCTGTTATACAGATATATTCATAATCTATTTAATTAAATATTGTACAAACTAGTTATAAATAACCTTTACTACATATACGTAATAATGATATCACAAAAAATGTGTTGCAAAATGTTCAAGTGGATGCGCATGCGGCTCAGCCCGTTGAAGTCTTTGGTATTGCAACATGGCGTTAAAGGCGGTATAGCTGTTACTTGCACATAGGATCAAATCAAATAATTTTATTCGTAGTATAAAGGTTTCAAATAGCCATGAATACTTTAGATCATTAAAATAATTTGTTTTTAAACTTCAACTTATAGGTATTTTCATCATTGAAGTTTACTAGTTATGAGCTTTTTATTCTTGATGAAGGCAAACTAGCAAGCGGTCGTTCATACATTTATATCTCAGTGCTTTATATCGTAATAGTAAATTGAAACAGTACCTGGAAATACGCATGAATCGAAGGTAGTTCCGCCTTTGGTGACGTCCGGCAAACCTTCGATATTTCCGAACAAACACAGTTGAGTTGAATCATTAAGACTTGAAATGCGGCATCGTGTACGCGGGGGATGCAGGGGACTGCAGGGGAGGGGGCCGCGACTGACGTGAGCAGACACATGTCGTGTGAACAACTGATAAGGTCTCTTTTTAGCTGGATTCCATCCTGACATTCAAACTTAATGGCCTTATTGAAATTAAAGCAAAACAACAATCGATGCAATAACAGAATTAGGTTATCGAGACAACGGTTTTCGAGTGGCCATCTTTGGACCCAACTGTCCAATAAGAATTCGAATCATTTGACATGAATGGTACGCTCGAGAAAGCTATTTATCTCGCTCTAACGCCCGTGGCATAAACGCATCAGAAGAGACTAGATATGGAACGTACTCTCCTATTGAATAAGTATTGTTCTACGTAATGGCACAAAGTAAACACAGAACAGCGGTTTTCGTGACTGTGAGACAGTGGTATATTCTGGACGGTCGCGTAAACAGGATGGAATACAATCTTTATAGGGTCGATGTCCGGGCGAAGGAACTTTATTTTTTCAAAAGTTATTACCTAGAGATGCAGTCCTAAATTGATTCATATAAAATTTCAATACAACGAAAAATTTGTTAGAAGTTTTAAAATTGTCTATTACTCTATAATTAATATCCAAATAATTGAAAAATTGTGTCATGTCTTGATACAAGAAATATAGCATAATATGTTAGTTTTTATTGCTTGTAATTAAAGTCTATTCTTGCTAAAATCAACTCATAACACAACTTTAACGATGCGTAGTATATAGTTTTATGTATGTGCGTACAGTTAGTATATCCCATATAATGCATCTGGATGAAGGGAGTGCATGACAGTGCGGCGCGGCCGGGTTCGCCCGCGGACCGTTACGCCGGCGTCCTTGGCTGAGTTCTTTCTTGCGCGGGCGCAGCAGGTCGGTCTGAACTCGTTCCGCGCTGTTGGTACCACTGCGCACGTGTGCTCACCATTATTACTATCGTACTATCTATGTATGTGCCGTTTCGCTGTGTGAGTGCATTGGATTAGTCCTAACGGATATTACGGAATTTCTTAGATAAAATATTTATGGCGCTATTTCATGTATCATACACAGTAACTTTTGTAATTAAATAGTTTTGTTGTGGTAAATATGAAGTTAGCTACAGGATTTCTATTGAAATTTTGTCATTTAGAAATATATTTTGGTCATATGAATTTAGTTACTTTTGTATCTAATCTGATTTTTAAATATAAATTTAGATTTCTAGATAAAAATCTAAATGTAGGTTGATGAACAAATTATTTACGTGTAATTTAATAGTCTTCTATTTAAATAGTCAATTTATTAGTGAAATAAACATCATTATAAATGTATTTCTGGAAAACTTTTTTGTCATTTCTAATATTTAAAAAAATTGTTTTAATTAATATTGAATTCGCGATAACATGACAAATATCTAGTTAGGTACGTCACAAATGACATTTGTCATAAAACTGCATTGTGACCTTATGCAACATAAGTTTGAGAACAATAACATTATGTTATTATAAATCAAAAGGTACATACAAGCACTCACACAATTACTAAATATATTCTATATCTTTTTATTTCCTTTTAATTAGTAAAAAATTTACTTGCGGATAATGGATCTTAGTTTATGGATCTTCGGAAAACTTTCATAATAAGACATAATTTTAAATACATTATTTTTAATAGCGTTGCGAGTTATTGTAAGACATACAAAATATTAAGGTTTATTTTTACATTTACCGTAATAGTTTTATTTTCCTGAATTTTTATATAAATATAGCTGAAGTTACTTAGAAAATATTGTTCCAAATATGTCTTAAAAATAAATATGAAAGTAATAAAAAATATATAATAGTATTCAATATTTAATAACGCATGCATATAATTTAGCTAAAGTACTTGAGATGTGGTTTTACTGTATTTTATTTACAACTCAACGTCTTCATTTTGTACATACACTTATAAAAGTGCTTTCTATACTTTCACATTATAAGTATTTTTCACACTTGTCAATATACATAACTTGGTTATGCTATGATTACATTACTGATCAATCATATACTTTTTATAGCTTTATTTATTTTAATGGATATAAAGTAAATGATAAGGTGATGTTACTTGATTAAATTCACTCAGAAACGTTATGCGTATTCACGATATTAATAATAATATTATCATCATGGGTTCTCATTTTACTACGAACTGAGCTTTCTCGTTATTAACGAATGTTTATTAAAAACAGATGTTTTTCATACAGTAACTTTTAAATAGTTTTCACTGTAATATGCAAGTTCATTCAGTTGTCGCGTAGAGAAAGGATATTATCATGAAGAAACCTGTACATTTATATCATCAGTGTGTAATAGCTAATCCAACTTGGATAAGAATGGCGGATATATTGACCATTTTCGGAAGGAACTGAATGAACTAAGCAGTGGGAAGTTTTGGGCTGCTATTACAAGCCTGAAGAGGCGTAGTAATATTTCTTCTACCGATGAGTAATCCTAGAATAGTTTATAAATAACAATAGTAACTAATAATCAGGAAGGCTATAAAGTTTCTTCAATGCTGGCAGTGCGTTTGTCTCATCTGTTGTAATAAACGTCCACAGGCGGCAGTGATCACCTACTATCGTGTGGGTTATTTGCCTGTAAGATGAAATCCCGCAATAAAAAAGGGTTTCTTCTTCTTGATTAATTAATAAATATATAACAATAAATAGTGAGTTAATTTCCATGAATTAAATAAACAGCAATAAAACTAGAGTATTGATCGAGTGGTTCAACGCTGACTGGTGGCGTTGATATCGAATAGTCAAGGCATTTAATACCTGTCAGTCATAAGTATCTCTGTCGATGCCGATGACTGTACAGCAAATGTCGAAATATCAACCATCAAAGGTCAGCAAGTACACCGCACGCTTGGCGCAAACACTGACTGCAAACCACTTTAAACAATTACATCCGCCTTTAATTACTTTTGTTCTTATTACTTTGCTCTAAAAAGCTTACGATGAGAATAATCGTATAGCGGTGCACTTATCGAGCGGTGGTAAGTGAGCAAGGACGCGCACGACCCGATCGGTAAGTATCGCGCATTACTGAATTGTTGCAATACCTTCAAATGGTACTTAACTCCCAATCTCAATTCTTTAAAATCGTTATATAAATTGTTTTGTCATACATAATTGCTTTTGCGAATTCAACTAAGGCTTAAATTGCAATTATGAAGGATTCCCATAGAATAGATATGGTTCTTACATTACATAACATAACTGTATAACATCTGCTTAAAGGTCTGTATATTTTAAAATAATTTAATATTTGTAAATATTCTGAAAAACTTAAGTTAATAGATTTAAATGTGACATTATAAATTGAAGAGACGATTAAACGGTTATAAATTATGAATGATTTATATATGGACCATTGATTGATGTATCAACGCACAACCCCAACAATTGAAATAACAACTATGAAAATTGCATGGTACTCTTTACTCTGCAAGTGAGCACAAAACATATTTATAGAATAACAAAAAATGTGAAAAGTAGATATTATTTAAAAATAAAATTTAAACTTTAACTATCAAGTTCGGTGAATAATCTTCATATTCAAAGTTCACCAAATATACGCAGAAATCCGTGAGCAAGGTATTACAAAGTTATAAATAATATAATATTAATTAAAAGCTTATTTTCGAAAGCAAAACTACACATCTTGTAAGATATATTTTATATATAAATGACAATATTTTATATTTTATTATAATTAAATATTTACAACGGAAAATTTATACAGAAACATCAACCGCGTGATGCAATCTCGTCCAATAAAAAGAATAGTATACTATATGACCTAAACTATATTTTCTTTGGTTGTTATAAAAGGCAAAAAGAATAACTTCTTTCCTAGACACAGGAAAAAAAGAAGGACACATTCAATATTTTTTCGGGTCCAGGAATAAGATAACAATCTCTCTGTTTAGAAAATGTCACGTAGGTTACAAATAAGGTACACAGAACATTTGTCCAAATCAGAGTTTGGGATTTAAATATATTTGTCATATTTATCAAAATTGTAGTTAAAATTTATTATGATATAAAATTTACAAAATTAAAATCTAAACAAAAATTGCGTGCTTTTACCCTGAACACTGCGAAAAATTTGCAGTATGTCCGATGTTAGTGGCCCCTTGTCCAATAATGTGCTATGAAGACCCACCTATGTGCTATCCCTGCTTGCCACGATGTCCTTCACCGAAGGTTATGTATTGTTGTGAAAAGAAGCCGGGAGTTTCAAGGCCTCTAACTTACCAAGATGAAGATTGCGGTGAGCCACTACCAAAATATATGAAAATGGATGCATTGTGCGTAAACTGCCTGTGTCTACATTTAAACGTAACAGATTGCATGATCTAGAGCATTTGAAGACGCTCAGCACTGCGAATTTCCTATTTAGAATCCCTCGTGACGTAGTTGTCAAATGTGAATTGTGCACGGACCCCATAAAGGTCGGCGACCCGACAGAAGTGCCACCCTGCACACCCAAACCGACACTCGGATGTTGTTTACTAAAGAAGAAACCAGTAAAAGTGTCGCTTGAAGATATATTAGATGATTGACAACAAAATTTCGTGTCCTACTTTCAATGTGAAACTATATAGAAAAATAATTTAAATAAAAAGGATGACAGATTTTTCCCCAAAAAGGCGTTAACGTCAGGCAGGTAGCTTGTTGTAAAAACTAAGCCACAACTATTGTAACATGTTGTGCCGACTCTATATAATGTGGGATAAGGGCAGGAGGAAGAAGAAGAGTTTGGGATTTAACTATTATGAAAACGGAAGAAGTATGTAAACGTTAAAATAACTAATAATTATTTTGGAAAATTGTATGATGAAACGCTTATGAAAATGGAAGAGACATGTAAAAGTAAAAATTATTAATTATAGTTTCGGAAAATTGTATCGCAATATTCCGAAATCAAACGTAATATTATACGCGCAAATATCACCATGAATCAGATAAAATGTACGTACACTTTTATTAGACACCGGCAATAAAGATTTATGAGATAGGGCTGCCTACTTTATATTATATCACAAACATCATTCGAAATCCTTAGAATCAATTACGGTATTATACTTATTTAAAAAAAATACATTTTTTGACTTTACGTTTATTATATAAAAAAACGCAAGTGTACTTTACATGGCGGATACTTTGAATTACTCTTAATACGAGTAGTAAAAACACAAAAATTACTAGTAATCACATAAATAACAAAAGCCTACAAAGCACAACTAGTTATTAAAGCTGTCAACCCTAGGAGCAGTGAGCACGCCGTGCGCTCATGTGCGCGTGGGTCTGCCGGTGTGCGCGTGCAGTGCACGGAGCACACATGCGCAGGTAGCGCTCACACCACCTCGTGTCCGGGAGGTTCAACGTACCAGTCGCCACTATGCGAGTTCCTTGTTCCACTTTACCACTGACACTATATTATTATTGTACAAATGTAATTTCCGACACGAGTTAAAACATTTTTTGTGAAAATGTCCTTATTTATAGAATAAACAAGTTTTAACTCGCTTTCCGAGAATAGGTATATCTAAAGACTTGTATTATTTAGAATCAGCATGTTAGAAATAAACTTGTTCAAGTGATTTCTATACTTCATTATAACTTGCTTTATATTAAGTTAATTTATACGTAATATTTTTTCCCTTTAATAAATATGGACCAAAGTTGTTAGTATTATAATTTACCTTTCACCTTAAATGATTTTTGTTGTTCATCCTAATGTCTACTATAAAAATATGAGATCATATACTCACGGTCACCTTACGTATACGTATATATACGTAAATTTTTATTTCAAAGAATTTTCTAGAGATTTGCAGTTTAAGGTGGAACGTAATCTGCCTTAAGAGATAGCGCTTACATACATTCCAGAAAATAAGTACTTCTAAATAATATACTACATATTTTAATTATGTAGAATAAGTATATATTATATATAAGTATACCGCTTATTTTGAAATTTATGAATTAATTTTATTTGGTATACTTTTGTCAACCAATCGTGTTCCTACTTAGCTTATAGTTTTCATAACTTGGGTCATAATTTTATATCTTCGAAGCAAAAGTAATTATATTTACCTACTTCACAAAACGAGGTATCGTAATTTCCTAAAGTCGTGAAACAGTCTGACTATATTATAACATGTCTCGTTATTAAAATAAATGTCAGTTAACAAGACACAAAGGATCTTGCAGCAACCACAACTTAAATGCCATATCTTTTTATTATGCCCTAAAACCCGATACAAAAGACATCAACGAGCGAACACAATATTTTCATCGATTCTCTATCAGTCATTGGTTAGTAAGTAATCTACGGAAAAAATTCCAACTTTTAAATTATTTATGCTAATTATTACACATAATCGCAAAAACACTTAATGCTGTTTTATTTTATTATAAATATTTTAATGCAGTTGTGATGTACCGTGATTATTTAACGGCAACTTGAAAGAAAACGAGCTTTGCAATTGTGATAAAATGACGTACTCCATGGCATAACAGCTAACGCATTTCGGTATGCTTGCGGAGGACACGGGTTCGATTCCCATTCTGCGTCTGGGTGTTTATCTATATTTCTCTATGAAAGAAAAGTATATATATATATATATATATATATATATATATATATATATATATATATATATATATATATATATATATATATATATATATATATATAATTTTTAGTTGTCTAGTACTCATACTACAAGTTCTATGCTACTTACTGTGGGATTAGATGGTGTTATGTGAATTGTTCTAATACACACATCAAAAAAGTCTAAGCAACATGTACTAATTTAAATTTTAGGATGGTGGATCAGCCGCTGTATGGATGAACTTCCTGAATGCACCTGAGCCTTTCAGTATTTCCGGGCAAACGGTACACTCGCACCCTTCTTGTATCAGGCCTAAACCCAAATCGCGACTCATCGGAAAACATAATTTTATCCCATTGTTCCTGAGTCCAAGTTCTGCGTTCTCTACACCATTCATTTCGACGAGCGCGATTCCCATAACGTATCGGTGGGCACCTAATTGGGCGTCGAGCTCGTAGGCCGTACTCATGCAGTCGATTTCGCACAGTTCGGAGACTTACATCAACACTACTTGAATTTTGTAGCCTCAAACTTATCTCTCGAGCAGTTAACATCGGCTGGCGTCTTGCGGTCAGTTGTATGTACCGGTCTTGCCGAGTGGTTGTACTCCTTTTACAGCCTGGATGCTGTTCAGCGGGTTCCCTTGTATTATTGTAGCGCTGCCAAAGATGACAAATAACACTTCTATGAATGCCAAAATGCCGAGATACCTGAGATTGATTACTTCCCGCTTGCAACATCCCTACAGCTCTTTGCATTTCATTTGCCGTCAAATGACGTCGCCCCATGACGTAAAGAATATCTAACAATTTAATTTTGTCGCTAACTTTATTTAAATGGTTGGTAAAATTATAAAATCAAGACTAAACGTAGCAATAAAAACGCACTTAAATTCAAACAAATTCCCTTTCATTTAATTTTATGATAAAAACAAAACATAATCGAATTTTTTTACAACCAGCCAGTATGTCATCAATAATAAAAAGTTTACATACCATACATACGCACTTTGAGTGAGTAAAGACTTAGAAATTAAAGTAAATTTATAATATCATGCATGTTGCTTAGACTTTTTTGATGTGTATATATTAAAAAATATCTAAATTTTTATTATTCATAAATAAGCACGAACGAATAATTAACAATACTTTTACACAAATAATTATATTTTAAAATACTGCTAATTTCAGAAAATCTCTAATATTAGTACAAGGAAAGTAATCTAAACTTCAATTAATAATTACATATAATAATAATAACGTATCATAATTTTTTATCTTATAGCTAATATTAACTACTTTTTAATTACATTATTTTTAAATTGGCAATATTTTAAAGTTAAACTTTAAAAAACTATATTCTTAAAAATGATAATACATAAATTATGTAAATAATGTATTACTAATAAATTTTCAATATTAATTTAAACTTTAATTATAAGTTGAAATTTTTAATAATAATTTATATATTTAATTAATATATTAATAACTTTTACTCGTGCAGGGGCGGAGAAAGAATACTGACCTCTGCGGCCGGTGTCGGCTTTTCTTAAAAGGTGACAAAACAACCCACCCTAGCTACGTGGTAGGGCTCCAAGCTAACCAGGACGACGACCACCTTTAATCTAAGTAAACCGCCATAATAACTTTGTGTTGTGTTCTGGCATTGCCCATGACCCAAGTTCCTGTACCGTTATGGGACCGCTGCGTGTTAGCGATACCAGTGGCGTTGCACCCATAGGTGACGGTAACTGCTAAATTCTAAGTGGGCCGTCAACCTGTCTGCAACCCTACAGCAATAAAAAGAAAAAAAATTAAATCGTGTATTGGGTTCATATTCCAATTATGTTTTAGCACAACATCATTTTAATGAACTAATAAAAGTTCTGTCCGACTATGTGCAACACAACCTCATAAAAGTTTTAAACTGGTTTTGCAACATACTCGTTCTGTGTGTTTTTACAGACAGATTCAGTTGTTTTTATCTTTTTATAAGGCTTTATTGATATAACTTAAATTAATTTTCCGAAATGTTACTTAATTTTGTTACATATAAAATTGTTCAAAGAAACATTTTATGGTAGTAAGAAATTAAATGGATTAGGTGGTTATAGTCAACTTAAACCCCATTTTTTTGGAAATTTTATATCACCCTGATATAATTGGTATGTTGAAAAAATTATTTGAATATATGTTGGTATGAAGATTAAAAAAGACGTAAATTATAGACGAGCAACAAAGTACGGAAAATGAAGTCTTTTAATACACTGAATACAAATAAAAATAATGTGCCAAATATTTATTTGTATAGTTCAATCTTTTTTGTTTTTGATATAATATATTTAGCGGTAAACAAGTTTCTACCAATATCTTCTTGGCTCAAGTCATTCTTCTGCCTTCTTATATATTATCTAAGATAAGGGTATACTGCAAGGGTAAGCGTTTGTCCATATGTATTATAAAAGGTGTACGGTTTCTCTTTCGGAGGTTGGAAACCACGTATCCTATAAAAAAATATCGAAAATCGGTACCCGCACTTGTTAAAATAAAATACAGCTATTCTTGTACTGACCATATTTACTTAATAGAATGAAGTATCACGGATGGAAGAAAACCTAAGGTTACAACAGGAATTAAATATTTCATATCTGTGCTTGAATATATAGTATAAATATTTTATCAGGGTCTAAACACGCATTACAAATCACTCGTTTGTATGGGAAAGCCTTATAAACTTGTACCGGTTTTCTACCATATATTTCTTGTTTACTTGTTTGTAGCTAGTAGTTATACATAGATTAGTGAGAGTGTGAACTCAAACCATGCGGATATTTATATGAAATATAAATGCCGTTATTCTATTATATAATGATACTAACGACCCAATGGTTTTACTTGTTTATAATTTGCTTTGGTTTGTATTGATTAAATTTAATTAAAATCATTGAGTGGCTTAAAAACTTACTTATAGCTGATTACGCACGTAGCGAACATTTTTATACATTCAATGCCAAATGCCACTTGAAATTATTTAAATATTAATATTTATCTTCATTCCTTTACTGTGTATAATATTAAAAATTACACTAAAAATATTTGTTGCAAAAAAATTATTCCATATTATACTAATACATAACCTATTCCATACTAATATTGTTTCAAAAGTAATATCAGTTTTATAGATCACGTATCTATATAACAATTCTTCTGGTTTTTATTACATTCGAGATGTAAAAAGCAGAATTAACGTAGAAAAACACTTGATCTAAAAGACTTTATAATGGTTTATAATTGACATTCATCAAGTGAACCTGATTTTCTATGATTCAAAATACACGTATCAAATGTAACTCATGTAATATAAATAAAATAGCGAAAGCTGCCGTCGGGCTTCTAAAGAAAGCAAAACTTGTTTCACAAACGCCGGTACAAAAAGTATTTTATTTTTTATTTTATGCACCTTAATTACAGCGTTAAAATTTGAACATAGTCATTAACATAAGTGTAAATCATGATTAGATATACAGAAACGTCTTCATTTTAATTGTCATTAACCAAGACTTTCCAGCATTACTGTGTTAAGATACACATTAGAATGCAGATGTAGTGCGCTAAAATTTAAATTTTTAGCGGAATTACAATAGCCATTAAATTTTGATAAAACTTGATTAACATCTCAATTGAATGATATCTTGAAAAACAAGTAGATGTTTAATTTTAATTACAAATCTCGTCAAGTTTCCCGTTAACTTAAAATCAGAAGCTTATATTAAATAACTTATATCATCACATACTAATTATAACTTTAAAAAAACTATCACGTCCATAAATTTACCGCAATTGCACACAAATACTAGACGTGTCATCTCTAAAGACCCAAAGAGCTCGAGTAGTCAACACGAGGTTTTAGTTCTCTGTTTTCGGAATGAGTTTAGCAATATGATAACGTCAATTGCGATTTAATCAATGCATTTTTAATATACTTCCAATATGGGTTCTTCAATAGTTTAGTTATCCTGCCCTTGACTTTTGCCCAACTTCATCAACGTGATCAAAGGCTCAGATTTATGGGCTCAGTTCATTTTAAGATAAAGAATGCTTTGCTTATCTTGATATGTATTTTGGATTGATTGACTCGCTTTAAATTTAATTTGATGGGTTGGCATGTGCTTGTTACTTATATGGTTTAGAAGTTATTTATAAATTAGAGCTTATTTTTAACGTTTATGGAATATTAAATCTATTACATAATTATATTACAATAGTTTTATAATTGAAACCTATCCTCGAAAAAAATTAAAAAAGTATTACAATAAGCAAATACTAATGTCCAGCTATGCTTGGTAAGTAAAATGGCTTCCATAATATAATAACATATTTTGTAACTACCTAAAATTTGAAGGACAATAATTTTGCACAATTTTCCTCTCGCAGGTGATTCAACTCAAAAGGACATTTATATCAGTACCTTTTTAGGATTTCGATGTTTAAAAAACACCTAAAGGCTTAGTCAATAAATCTTGTTAAAACTGCATTTCATCGTGATGACGTAAACAGCGATAATAATCGATATTCCAAACTATAAATCTTTAATTTTTATTTTATATTGTAAATGTTCTATTTACTTATCATAATTTTTATAACAGGCAGCAGTAGAAACCTACACAGTAAGGTAAATTACATTTATAATAACTGCAGTCATTTTTATAATTTTATTACTTTGAGAAATTTATTGAGAACGCAATCCATCAGAAGGTTGAAACTTTACAAGTTATTAAATTCAAAATGGGTGAATTTGTAACAAATAAATACTGAAAAACATTTTTTATTAATTAATTACATCTTTTGTCTAGTTAACATTTTATCACTTTGACAATGTAGATGTTATTGTGGAACGCGCATTTAGCAAATGCATTATTTACAATACTGTCATTCAATTTCCATTTTTGCCTTAAATATTTTATGAGTATGTTTTACCGGTATTACAATAAATAATTTCTCTCCAAATCGATGCGTGCAATATTATGTCATTTTATAAAAAATAAATGGCGGTCTATCTATTTCTTTGGGATTAAATAGAATAATGAATTTCGATCACGTTCTTGTTTTAGTAAAGCGCTTAAATGCTACTAACGTACTAACGTTGCCTATTCGTTAATCAATTGTTATATTAACTCTAATCTTATAATTGTGTTGTTATAGTAATAATTTTTCGCCAAATTGATAATACACGCAACTAGTACTCTAAGCATACAACATATATACACCGTAATACTAGATATAAATTTGAATATTTATTTATTAGACTTTTTTTTCTTTTGCAATTAATATATATTTAATATACACTATATTACAAAAAGAAATGAAAAAAATGAAACCAAAAACACGAAAACAATAATAAATGGATTCCAATTTATTAATATCCCACTTACTCTATCTAGATACAATGTATTAAGTTCCAAGTTTAGCAAGTCATGAATGAAGTGTACATTTTTCCTACTAATACGATATAAATCGTCCAAATTACTACCGAAACCGAAAGTAATTGAGTTATTCCACTAATTAATTCCAACCGCAACGGATTGAATAGACGCAAACGGAAGCGGGGGTGCATACAGGCGAGATGAGTCGCCGTAAGTGACTTTCACCTTCGTTATAGAATCATGCAACATTCACGTCACAGTAACGGGTGCGCGGCAGACCACGAGGGAGAATACAAAGCGGTGACAAGTTCAACACAAATGCATTCTCATATCAAGCTTGCACTAGATTACCTACAACCTGTTATTGGCGGAATTTCACCTTTAATAAGGGGCAAGCAGATACTGTCAATTGTCCAGATTAATAGTTTTATAAGTTATAAACTTTAATTGTGCAGATGTCTAATTAAAAGTTGTTTAATTACTACATCTTGAATAAGAATTTAAGGCTTATTTTTTATTTAATGATATTCTATGATATAAGAAATTTGCATATCAGCAAGAATGAAAGTTTTCGTTGGCAGCGATAATATAGTCTTAGTATTCTCTAATGAAAAATAATAATTTTTAATAAAAAAATATTAATTGAATAACAATAAGAACTGATACATGCGTTCCGTTAATTAAGTACTAAAATAAACACATACCTTTTAAAGAGTCGCTATAATAGAGCGACTGACTTTGTACCTGTAAATATAAAAATTATAATATATTAGTGTGTGGATATCTTGGCATCTTTATATAGAAAAATTATGTGTTCTTTAGATATGATATTAGAAAATTCGAGGTTTTAACTTAAAAACAGACAGCAGGTATCCTCAAGGTTGTATTTAATGCGAATGTACCTAAAGTTAGACTACAGAGAACAGTAATTACTGCCTAGTAGCTTAAATGGTTACTATTTTAAAAGGTATTATACTAAATTAAATTTTTGTATTTAACTTTGAAATACCGATTAGGTTATAAGTTATGGAATTCTTGTAATTTGTTATATTTAAATGTTCAAACTGAATTGCTGCATTGAAATGAGCAAGTAATTAAAACAATTACGCTGTTAGATTTCCAACATTTTGCTATTTTTATAGTTTTCGGACTTTTTTGTCAATATTAATTTTTATTGTTGAATAACAGCAGACAGGCTAACGGCCCGCTTCATAGTAAGCAGTTACCGTCACCTACGCGTGTTTACTACGCCACCTATAGACCAAAGATTACCATTCAGACGGGCTTGAGGCCCTACCACGTAGCTAGGATTGTTTTGTAGTCTTTTAAAATAGGCCAACGCCGCCAGTCGCAGGGGTATTATAGTATTCTAAGTCCGCCCCTGCACGGAGAAAAAACTTATAACTATATTATTAATATATAAAATTTCAATAGAAATCCCTCGTACTATGTTTTATCAGTTCTCGTTCTGTCCGCCAAACTAGATCAAACCGCTACAAATGTACAATAGCGTTTTTATTCAGCAGCGGGTATTCGTAAAAAATAATAAAAGACAGTTCAATAAACGAAAGGATACGAAAAATACGTCCACTTAATTAAATAGTTCAGAGAAACACAAGGTCATGAACAAATGGCAAGTTTAAAACAACTTTATCTTTGAACTGCAATTAATTTTTATTGAAAACAGGTAAATATTTAATTCTGATTCTTTTTCTCAAAGATTGTAGCTATATAATCGTTAAGTATTTTTTTATTCAAAATTTCGCTTTTACCGGAATACTCTGGTCTCCAAATGGTGCTTTATTGTATTTTATATATGCAATATTTAAGGACTTTCGTTTTTTAAGGTATTATTGTTTTGTAATTGAACATCATTTAATATTTTATATGCAAGCATAAGTTTTGTTGAAATGTTTTTGTGGAGCAGTCTTACAAAGAGTTATAAAGAAAAATTATGTTAGCCGTGTATTATTTATTTAGCCGTATATATTTTTCAGTTCAACAAATATTATTTCTAATTAAAGTTATCTTAAACGTCCATCATGTTGATGTGATATTTCATATCCGCTTCTGACGTGTGCTTATGCCCTTAAAACACTAACCGAAGGCAGAAAACAGAAAAATAGCTATTATGTTAGCCAGGATGTTTGCAGATGGGGAATTTATGAATGCACACAAATATCTGTAATGTAGATATCTGTAATATAGTTTCCACTTACTCTACCATTATGTAACGAGTATCTAAAAGTGTTACTAAAACTAGATGAAAAATTTTGATCAGGTGTCTATAAGATTCTGATACGACATACATGGGGCCGTTTATACAGAGCGTAGGTGTTTTTATGTGTGTTGCGTGCTAGCTAGTGCGTTGATTGCTAAAATGTTGTTCGCTTTGCATGCTTGGAAACTGGTCCGCGACAAAGTGGTGCAAACGGCAGAACCAGTCCTAAGGCAGGAAGCGGCCTCAACTCCCCCTCTGGCCGCCCCTCCCCGGCCCCAAACCACCTGATCCAGACAAAGCGTGTCCTTCGCGTCATGACGCATGCAAGTGCATTGCACTAATAATAACCAAGTCCTTTTAACGTCCGGTAGGCAACATATTCAATACAACATAATTGAATTTAACGCCATAATTCCTAAGACCTTGCACGAAAATAGAATTTGTAAGATACTTTATATTTATGAGTTCCGTACACGAAATTGATTATGATGTCTATTGTTGTCTCACTTAGTAAATATTTTTAACTATTGTTAATTAACTAAATCGAACTTTTCTTACAATTTCTAAAAAAAAAGTTTCGTTAATCTACAAAAATATTTCGATTGTATACAATGAAAAAACTTTTACTAACAAAAAATAATGATTGTTATATTCTGCATTGAATGCAATCAGATAGTAATGCTTATAAAATCGTGACCAAACTAACGCGCTATAATCTAAAAAAGAGATAAAACTATTTTTAAAGCGGGCAAAATAACAAAGTGACCGCGTGGTGGTCGCCTCGTGGCGGCAAGCTGCACAAGAAGCAGACAAAGGCGATTTCGATGCGGCAAACTACGGCATACTCATCCGGGCAGCCCAACGGAACGATCTCATAGAAAGTAGCACAGCTCATTTATTTATTCAGTGCAGCGGTCGGTGCGAGCGAGACCTCGTCGTCGCCGTGAAACTGGCTCATTAAAATAAAAATCCGATTTTTGAGTGCAACTGGCTTGTAGTTAAATAAAAGTTTCCAATGAAATTTGCTCGAGTTATTCCATAAACGGTGCGCGAAACGCCTCTGTACCGTGATCGCACGATACAAGCGCCAAGTGAAACCGACCGACTGACGCAGCCTCCGCTGGTGTGCATGCACACCTAGCGATCACGAATGCTATCATGCAGCCATTCGAATCAACATTATAAAATGGATACACAAATTGTTTCTATACACAAATACGCATTAGATAATATAGGAATTACTGATATATATTGTGTACAGCGCCTCATGTCTCTTAAGCTTTCCGCAATTATTGTTTCCACAATAATGTTTTAGTAATACAAGTACTATCTCAGCATGAAACACTTTAGTGCTTGCATTAAAATATAATGCGGCAAGGTATGTAATCATAGTCACGAGTCACGTTATCCGCACGCTTATTTGCTATGTAAATAACCTCATGCACGATATTCCCCCGTCCGGCGAAATATTAATGGCTTAATATATTTACATCCATCGGCGTGAGTCTCGAATAGTATCTGTCTAAATGTATTTACATCGATTGCAAAACACGTTCGATGTCTTTGGGAAACTGCTCCGATTTTGATTTCTGAAAACAGCCTTAACAACTTATCCCTTTAAGCGGTCGCTGTCATTATTAAGTGATCGCGTGTTTCACCCTTCATTGCAGAAGCTTAATAGTAGCTTTTACATGATATATTCAGAGCAGCGACCAAACAAGTATGAAGAGAAAATAAATAATTAAAATTGTCAGTTTCGGAAGTTGAGTGCTTTCTATATAATTACAAAATTAATGACTGGTATATTAATAACATTGAATCGAATAAACGATTAATTAACTCCTTACTACAGCATACACTTAACTTAGCTAATATTATATGAATGTTTAAGTTTTCTTAACATTGATGGGAGTTTTTTTATCAGTGGCTAGCAGGCTATACTCGTATTATTTTATATATAATATGACCATTTCGGATTTTGTGCAAAGTGATTCCGTTTAGTATATCGATAAACTGTAATACTAAGAATATTTGAGCTCGTTTCCGTAGCTAACTACGGAATTAATACCAAAATATATCTGGAGGGAAATATAAAATCTAATAGAGACATCTCAATATTTAGTGTATTACAAATATTTGAATAACGCAAGAATTTAACTATATATAGGAACATAATATTGAAAAAAAAACTCTGATCTTTCCCTTGTAACATACATATAAAACGCACTGTGGTGGAATTTTCAATTCAATTTATTTAACACCCTAAAATACATAGTTACGTGCACAAAGGCATAAATCCATAACCAAGCACATAAAGCAAATAAAACTTCGTAATAACACTTACAAAAAATGCAATTAACAGAGAGAAAAACAAGAAAGTAGTATCACAAAACATGGCAATGGCATCGCATCTCCACGGGGGTCCATGCAACGCAGCCTAATTGGCTATTTAGCCCAGTTAGACAGATTATATTTAAAATATTAATTTAGCCTTAACAACTTTTTAGTAATAAAATATAAACATATTTTTGAAATTCAGTTCTTTTGATTACACACATTTTTAACAAAAATACAAATTAAGAGATTCCTGACACCAAATACTATTAGCTATATATAGATATTATTAGTCTTAAGTGGATAACAAACTAATAAACATGACAGCACAAGTTAAATGAGCAAAGAACCGGAATTATGATACAAACTAAGGTCTGTATTCGATAGGGCGATATATGGTTCATGATAACAACTAAAATCGATTAATTAATTATTTTAATACTATACACAATGATATTATATAAATTCACACCGTGCAGAGCAACACTGACCCCTACGGCTAGGAGTAGCTTGTCGTAAAAGACGACAAATAATCCCTAGTTAGTAGGGCTCCAAGCCCATCTAGATGTTGACCACCCATGGTCTCTAAATATGCAGCCATAATAATCTTGTATTGTGTTCCGACATATGGTAAGTTACCTAGGTTTCAGTTCCCGAACACCTACGGCACCTGATAGCGGTGGCCCTGGCTTCACATACATCCATAGGCTCCTTATCTGACCGCAGCCTTGCTGTTCCACATCAATAGAAAATGATACTAAAATATATGCCAAACTAATTAAAATATTGTTTACGTAGCTGTGGTCTGTAGCTATCGAGGTAAGAACATCGATCAAGCTGTCGTGTCAATCACTTGTGTAGAGAAACCTATTTGTACTACACTTTTATTTCGTTTACTAAGTTTTCACTACGGATCAGATCAATCACGTTATCTAAATAACGATTTGGGTATTTTCCATACTAAACTTCACTTTGCGCGAACCGTTGCAGAAACATAGCCTGCGTGGATTTTATTCCGAACGAGACATTTGAAAAGACTCCCGACTTTTTGAAAGCTGCAATAACGAATCCAAATTATTGTCCTTTAGTTAGGTTTCTAATATCACAATTTTACCATAAATATTGCAATTACCAGAAATATAAAGGTAAACTTTTTTTTCATCAAGTTTCTAGATCTCTATTTAATGATATTTTAAAATCACATACAGGCAATGCAATTTTGTCAACTTTTATATATAATAATCGCGAATGTTGAAGGAATTAGATATACCTATAAGCATCAATTTAAAAAAAGTAAGTTATCTGATCTGGCATATTCTAATTATGGTAGACTGAACATATGTTGTGAAAATATTATTTATTTTGCAATGGATATATTGCAAAATTTGTCAGTATTATTTTATAGTGAGCGCAAATCTTCTTTGAATTCAGAAGTCCTATTTAGTGAGTATATTTACAAGTCCTATTGAACCGGGTGTAATGAATTAACAATATGCGGTGAAACTTATATAAACATTTACTAACATATTGACCGCTTTGTATTACACTCGTTGAGAGAACAGTATTTTATAAGATTTAATTCTATTCATATTCATATTCAAGACACTGCATCTGTCAGCGTCAACGTTTTTGTGATACTCAGTGTCAATAAATAATATATTCAAAAGAATAGCGTTGTACCGTTGAACTTGGGCCACTCCGAAGGAACGGAGAGTATACCATTCAGGCTTGTATAAGACTTGTCTACACAGTTCGTGCAGAGGTTTCTTTACAATTCTCCTTCAATAATATCTACTTTTGCCAAAAAAGCTTATAAAAATTTTTAGGCTTTACAACCGCTACTACAGATACTACAACTCACATATTATAAAAACAAATAAAAAAATATTCAAAGATCTACTCGCTTATGGTCACTTACCAATGTTCTATTATTAATCATAAAAATAGTCGAAATATTCTTTCTAGTCAAAAATAAATTTATTTGTACTCAAGAATTGTATTGTGTGTTCCAAGCTATGATCCTGTGACGTAATGATGAATATAATTGTATGCGTACACTATACATTATTAAGCATTCAGTAGTTTTATTACAATTATGCGAAAAATTAACTAACAACACAGATTGCGTTGAGCAGTGTCGTAATTACATTCCCAGATAATTGCCTTTAAGGGCTCCAGCATACTTGTCGCTAAAAATGAGCTGCTCATATAATGCTATATTGCTATGTTCATACTATTGCATCGATAAAACCACAAAATCATAACAAGTAGATGTGCAGTTTAATAATATTAATTTCATTAATTTACATGACATTTGATATGATAAAATATATTTCATAAATATTCAATAGCATTTTTATGATTGCAGTTTATACTAAGTAGTTAGGATTGGAATTACATTTTAAATATCGATGTCTTCCTTCACAGAGAAGTAAAATTTATTAATATATTCTTAAAGGTTAAACAGAGTAGACATTTATTTAAAATTAAAAAATAAGTATTTAGATAATTAACAAGTTAAATTGCATTAAGTTTTCGGTTTTTGTTTGAGGGGGAGGGAGGGCATTTATTTTATACATTCAAAATCTCAACGTTAATAACGACTGAATATCTTTAGCGCCTATTATATCTAACAAGATTAATAGACTATCCCAAATATAACGTTCATCTACCTTTTTTTGTTGATGGTACATTAGTACAGTGACAAGGTAATAATAAAATTCAACATTAGTACGACATTGATAGATGTATTACAGTACATCAAGTCAAAGTATGTAAGCCATCAGTACAAAAAGCTAAAAAAGTAGAGGATCTTTCTGAAAATATTTATCTTTCTGCTATCTTCACATATCTAGATCCAAATAGTATATTCATAGCTAAGTACTAAATAACCTGGTGATCTGGTTTTTAATATTATAATCACATACATCATTAGAAAAAAAGATATATAAACTATCGACACTATATTCAATTAAAAATATGCATGCAAACAAATACTAATACAAACACAATGCACATAAATACAAACCACAAACTTAAAACATCCGTAGGTTTTGTAGCATGACAAAAATTGTCATCACTTTTCCCACTTTCCAAATATCGGGATTCCCCATTATATTTATTAGTCTAAAATAGTTTTGAATTGATAAGTATCTCTAAATAATCGTAAATAAAGATCTTCCATAAAAGTATTCTACTTCAATTTATATCATTTATCACTACAATTGTTCTCACAAGCTAATGCGAGTAGTACACGTATGTACTAGATATCAATAAGACATTGTAAATACACCGTCATATTTTGGAGACCCAGTTTGCTTGCTAACTAGTACATTTACAAAACAATAGCCATTCAAAAGAAGTGAGAAGAAAATATGAAAATTGCAAGCCAATGTACTGGTGCTCCGGTTACGCCTATTTTTCCTAGAATAGTTGTTAGCGTCTGCTAAACATCGTTTGGTTGTGCCATAACTACACAAATGTATATACGTTATCTAAAATGTATATATAGGCTCTTCAGTAGGTGCAAATTCTATGGAATACGTTAGAAAAAACATATTTACAAGTGTTAGTGTTACGTACTGTGCAACTTTCTTAGAAAAGTATACGTCTAAATATACGTATAAAACTCCTATGTTTTTCTAAAGGTACCGATGACTTTACTCATTATGATTATTATAGCGATGGATTATTCTTATTAACCGATTATTATTACAAATGTTTTGTTCATAAGAATATTTATAGACTCTAAACAAATCTTGTAAACTAAGATTTGTCCTTAAATAAAGTATTAAACATTAGGAAATAATTGCATTAAGTTTCGATTCCGGAAATAATTTATTTGAATTTGAATTTTATAAAGAACGTTACATGTTTTATAAAGAACATAATAATAATTACAGATATTAATTGACATTTAGAAGACAATCAATTGAATCAGACAATAATCCAGGATGTAATGCAATCCCAAAAAGTACGTAGTTAATTATATGTATAAGGCAGTGAATTTTCTTAGAAATATGTCAATTATAAGTGTACACTCATGAATAAGCAGTCGGTTTTACACAGAAGATATATCATGCCATTGCGAACACATCCGCCATCAAGCGTCGACTGATCAGGATCGGACCGGTCACGAAGTGGCGGGTTCTAATATAAATAATATTAAAATACAGTCACATTGTTCTAAACTGAGTCCGGCTTATTGCATAATTATTTTATACGTATACACTTAAACAGTTACCTACCTGCCGCAACAGAGCATTTGTTACGTTAGCAGGTTGCAATTGTGACATATTCAATAATTACTTTTCAACTAAAGGTTACCTGAAGGCGAACAGATAATTTTTTTAATAAGATACTTCTAAATAAAGCTTATCTAGCTCAAATTAATATAAATGTATCTAACGTGCTACCAGTTTTGAGAAGAGAACTACAAATCTATGTATATAAAACCCTCGAAAAGTATTTTTTATCCGTGCAGAAGCGGAGAAAGAATACTAAGTTCTACAGCCGGGGTCGGCCTGTCATAAAAGGCGACAAAACAACCCACCCTAGCTACGTGGTAGGGCCCCAAGCCCGTCTGGATGGGGACCACCTTTGGTCTTAAGTATTCCGCCATAATAACCTTGTGTTGTGTTCCGGCATTAGCGACCCAAATTCCCTTAATCTTATGCGACAGCAGCGTGTTCGCGATGCCACTGGCGTTGCAAACACCCATAGGCGACGGTAACTGCTAAATTCTAAGCGGGTCGTCAGCCTGTCTGCTGTCCTACAGCAATAAAAAAAAATAGTTATTTCTAAAAATTAATTGTATTAACATATGAGTGTCAATACGTGATTGTATTGGTATAACGACACACACACACACACACATAAGTAACAATTATTCTGATAAGAAATACGATGTTGAAATAGCTATATAAAATATCTGCGCTAGTAATAAACGTGGCCGAGAAGTGCCAAAAGTTGTCATCATCATCCTAGCGTTAGTCCCGGTTGCCACCCAAACTTTCGTTTCGGTGTCCGGGGTCCGCTTTCCGACTTTTTCTACTCCCCTTCGCTCGATCTTCAGCATCCCTGGTAGTGAGCCCATTGGCACGCATATCACCCTTTACGACGTCAAGCCAGCACTTTTTGGGTCTACCCCTCCTGCCGGGGCCCAGCGGAGGCGGCATGGCCAGACATTTCTTTCCCACGTAAGCATCCGGTTGCCGTAAAACATGGCCATACCAACGGAGCCGACACTCCTGCAATTTATCTGCAATGTCACGGACATGAAGACTACCGCGAATGCGGGAGTTCCTAACGCGGTTCTTGCGCGTCACTCCACACATCCACCGCAGCATATTCATCTCCGTGACACGCAGTTCTTGCCAAAAGTTGTATTACCAAATATAAAAGTTTATAGAAGACAACTTTTAAATATTTTTGTTACTTCAATTATGCAGATTTAAAAGGATGTAAAAGTGTTTAGTTTTGTTGTTATAATATACATAAAGAGAAACGAGGCTTCGAGGTAATAATGTGGGTGCGGGTCGCGGCTGTGCATATTGATCCTAACAGCATCTAAAATCAATGCCAGTGAGAATTGATATTATATTCAAATTATTCATATGGCTTTGCTGCTAACTTTTTTAGTTAATATCTCAGCATCAAACGATATAGCTTCAATATTAAAATGTATTGTCATTTTAATGTTTAAAGTTGATCTATTTGACATTTATAACTAAGACGAATATTAAAATTTTGTCACATTCTTTTGATATAGTAAAATCGGTACCATAGCACCCACACAATAACTTCTGAGCATCCAATCTTAAAAGTTTTGCAGTAGAGATAGTTATACTTGTATTTTTTTAATAATGCTACAAAGCTGTAACTTTACATAACTATAACTTTTGTGTTAAACAAATGTCTATCGTGGAAATGCTATTTTAAAACGATTTATGCATTCTCTTCCTACGTGTATACATATATGTATATACTTCCTACGTATAAATTACGGGGAATACCCTGTACCAATGTTTTTTTGTTAGTTAACTGAAAACTTTTTTGCCATTTAAGTGTCAACAAGGAAACGGATATACTCCATGAATCATTCATTATGGAACATTTTTAAATTGTTTAAATAAATATTAACATATATATAAAATTTAAAATCACATAGCATCTATAAATACCACTTGTAGCTATCAATAATAAAAAAATTGACATAATATTTTTTGTCTTTTGTGAGGATCTTACACACACCTTACCAGAGCAGTCACTGAGCTAATGTTATTAATATTAAAGCAACTAACAGACTACGGTGTTTCAGATTTATATACTAATAGCTGACCCGGCAAACGTTGTTCTGCCATATAAATCAAATGTCCTTCTCCAAGGTCCAATCTATCCCAATGCCAAAATTCATCAAAATTGATTCAGCAGTTTAGGAGTGAACCGTAACAGACAGTTACTTTCACATTTAAATTATTAGTATCGATTGTGTCCATGACGATTACATTGATTATATTTTGTGACTTAGTTGACGAATTTGGGAAAAATTAGATTTGTATTGTTGAAAAATTTGGATGGCAGTATTAAAATAAAAATAGTTATTTTTAATACTAATTAATATAAGTAATAAATTGAATCATGTACATTAGCTGAAGAAAGGCAATATTCTTAATTGATTAAAAAATTATATTTCCAGCATATCTCAACAATGAACTGGTAACTGGTAAATATGTAGCAAAGTTTATAAAGTCTGTTACGTTTAGAATACACAAGAAAAACTTATACTTTGTAGTTACGCGATATTCTAAGTGATTCTATTATATAAGTTCTACTGGACATAAAAGGATAAGAATATATAAACACGCAAATTAAGTGAAACGATAAGAACAAAGTTTATGAGAACGGCCACAATGCAACTGGTTTTTGAGACAACAAATTTGCATTATACGTAACTATTTTCAAATTTCCATTTATTTACTATAATGAAATTCTACACAATGTGTATTTTATTTGCGAAAGCTAATGAAATTCTAAATTCATAATTTAATTCTGATTCTAAGCTAAAGGAATAACATTTTCCAGTAATAATACTCTAGGTATGGTTTATTTTTATTTCTAAGGCTGCAGCCAGTCTAATAGCCTACTTAATAGTAATCAGTTACCGTCGCCTATGGATGTTTGCGACGCTAGGGGCACCGCGAACTCGCTGTTATTACATAGGAGTACAGGAGTCTGAAAATGGTAACAATTTATCGTCTCAAAACTATTTTTTATGTCAATGTGTGACATATATCACAAACGTTTTCTAAATTATTCTAAGACAATTCTTAGAATCAAATCCTGATTGCATCAGAATAATAGGAGCTAAAATATTGCGTTTTCCAAAAAAAGGCGTTATAGATCTTCTGAAGCCGGTAGCGCGTTAGCAATGCCTGTGGTGTTGCAAACGTCCAAAGGCCACAGTGACCACCAACTATCGGGTGGGCCGTTTTCCTGTCTGTTGAACTCCTGCTACAAAAAAAGTTTGCTAACCACTAACTCTGATACTCGTAATATATTTTTAGTTATCGTTCTATAATTCTGAACATTTTTCTCCTTTTTTAGAGCTATTATTGTTCTGAGAGTATATCATTTGATATGTGAATTATTTAAACACAAAATTAGAATAATGTTTATTTATATAATATTTTGTTAGGTATACCAACAAGTACATCAATTTACCTAGCATCACAGAAACATCCGTATAAAATGGCCAAGATTTTAATTTGAATATTTACGCCTTGATTAAAAAGGTAGCAGACTTCAATTTATGGCAATTAACATATGTCAATTGAGTGAAGCCTAGTGATTTATGAAGGCCAGCTATTTAGTTACCACATTAATTATATATATATATATATATATATATATATATATATATATATATATATATATATATATATATATATATGCTCGAATCCTCTCTCTTCTATATATAGAAGTCGTAGAAGAAGTAGAAGTGAAGTATTATAGTACTCTTTTCAATCCCAAATCTCCTCATTATCTAAAAGAGCGTTTGGAGGTGAAGGGGTTCCTGGCCTCCAATAGGTTTGTTTGTTGAGGCAGAGTTCTTCTTCGGAGGTCTTCTTATGAGTAGTTTTCCAAATAAAAGTTACTTCCAGGATTCCATGATTTATTAATAAAATGCACTGTATATATTTACAAATATAGTGTGTGAATAGCTGCTATGTGACAACGATAAAAATAAATAAATAATAAAAGATGCTAAGTTAAAACGATATAAATGTGTGAGTGAAACGGAAGATATCTGCGTACCGTGTCGCACACCGTAAATATAAAACGTTGCGGTTTCTACGCTCGCCACATTTGTCTCGCTTGCTTGTAAGCGTGAGGAGCAAATCGTGGTGCTGCTACAGGGCTCCCCCTCAAGCGAAGCGTACCGGTGGCTTTACTCTTCGTCCGCTGCGTGTGTGATGGTCTTCACAAGTTGTCCTATTCACGATTTTGAATGGCATGGTGTTTGGTAAAACAGGGCTGGTCGTCTCGCTGTTACGTTGTGCAATAGGGCTGGTCTGTTGATTTGACTGTAGGACGAAAGCGGGCTTTAGACGGTCAATTGATATGGTTGCTTCCCTTGTGGGAAGTTTGACCTTGAAGAACTTGTCGCTTCGTTCCAAAACCGGGTATGGACCTTCATATGCTGGTTGGAGTGGCTTTCTGATTGCGTCGACTCGGATGAGGACGTTCTTGCATGTTGCCAGATCGGGGTGTATAAATGTCTGTCGCTCACTGTTGTGACTAGTTATTGCTGTCGGCGTTAGATGCTGAATAGTTTCTTGAAGTTTCTGGACGTAGTTTTCGTTTATCGGTAACGTTTCGGGCTTTGTCGGCACGATGAAATGACCGGGTAAACGTAGAGCTTGTCCGAAAGTGAGTTGCGCGGCACTTGTGTTGGTGTCTTCGCGCACTGCATTGCGTAGCCCTAGTAGGACGGTCGGTAGCTCGTCGATCCATTTGGTGCCTTGTTGTAAGCGAGCGGTCAAAGCAGTTTTTAGTGTTCGGTGAAATCGTTCGACTATCCCGTTGCTTTGTGGATGATATGCTGTTGTTCGTGTCTTATTGATTCCGAGTGACTTGGTTAAGTCGTGGAACAGCTGACTTTCAAATTGGCGTCCTTGGTCCGTTGTGATTGTAGTGGGGCATCCGAAGCGGCATATCCAGTGCTCGTAAACAGCCTTGGCGACTTGTTCCGAGGTTATGTCGGTTAGTGGGATAGCTTCGGGCCAGCGTGTTGTGCGATCGATCATAGTGAGCAGGTACCGGTGTCCGTGAACTGTAGTTGGTAGAGGTCCTACTATGTCGATGTGCACGTGTTCAAATCGCTCGGTTGGCGGGAACGTTGCTGGTTCGCTGTGCGTGTGGCGCTGTGTTTTAGCGCGCTGGCATTGTATGCATGTTTTTGCCCAGGTGCCTATGTCGGCATTCATGGACGGCCAGAAATATTGTTTTTGTATCGTTTTCCTTGTGCTCCTTATCCCAGGGTGGCTGATGTTGTGGATGGAGTCGAAAACTTTGCGGCGATATCCTTCGGGTAAATATGGACGCATAGTTGCAGTTGAAGCTTCGAAGTGTATGGCTTTGTTGCAGCCGGGAATCCTTGCTTTCTTCATTTTTATATTTGGTGAATAACTGTTGTAGAATTGTTGTAAGTGTGGATCGTCCTCTTGCGCTGTGGCAAGTTCGTCATAGTTTAACACCGTTGGTACATCGATAGTTTCGATGCGAGATAGTGCGTCGGCAACTGGATTGTCCTTCCCGCTTATGTGGCGAATATCTGTGGTGAATTCGCTGATGAAAAGTAGTTGGCGTGCGCGTTTTTGAGTTTCGCTGTCTGACGGTGGCTTGTTGATAGCGTACGTCAATGGCTTGTGATCCGTGTAGATGATGAGTGGTCGACCTTCGAATAGTTTTCGAAAATGTTTTACAGCCATGTAGATTGCGAGTAGTTCTCGGTCGAATGTGCTGTAGCGTTGCTGCGTGTCGCTGAACTTCTTAGAGAAGTAGCCGAGGGGTGTCCATTTGCCGTTGGTATGCTGTTGTAGTACTGCGCCGGCGCATGTGTTTGATGCGTCACACATGAGCGTCATGGGTTGCGACATGGACGGAGATGGGTGCGCAAGTAAGGCTGCTGTTTGTATGCTGGCCTTACAAGCGGAAAATGCTTCGTTGGCTTCTGGTGTCCAGTCGACCTTGGTCTTGTCGCGTTTCTTGGCGTTGTGCAGATAGGCGTTTAGTGGAGCTTGTAGTTCAGCGGCTTTCGGGATGCTGTCACGGTAGAAGTTAATTATCCCGAGAAATCGGCGAAGTTCTTCGACTGTTGTCGGCTTTGTGTAATTGGTAATGGCGTCGACCTTTTCTTGTGGTGGTTTGATGCCATCGCTTGACACGTCGTAACCAAGGAATGTGAGGTGAGATTTGCCGAAAATGCATTTTGACGGATTAATTGTTATACCGTAGTTGTCGAGTCTTTGTAGTACGGATCTTAAATGTTCCTCATGTTGGGTTTCGTTTTCTGATGCGATGATGACGTCGTCAATGAATGGGAATGCGAAATCTAGGCCTTGGAGTACTTGATGTATGAATCGTTGAAATGTTTGGCCTGCATTTTTGAGTCCGGGTACCATACGTGGGAATTCGAAGAGACCGAACGGTGTGGTCAGCGCAGTTTTCTGGATGTCTTCGTCCTTGACCGGCAGCTGGTTGTATGCTCTGTTGAGGTCAAGTGTGCTGAAGATGTTCTTCCCGTGTAGCATGTAGGTGAAGTCTTTAAGCCGTGGTACCGGGTAGCGATCGTCGATGGTGACCGCGTTGAGTCGTCTGTAGTCTCCGCATACACGTAGGTCCCCATTTTTCTTCGGTACTACGTGTAGTGGGCTCGACCATGGACTCTTGCTAGGACGACATAGGCCTTGCTGCATCATGCTTTCAAATTCTTTCTTCACTGCCATGTACCGGTGTGGTGCGAGTGGACGTGTGCGGCAGTGAAGTGGCGGACCAGTGGTCTCGATATGGTGCTCGACGTTGTGTTTGGGTATCTCTTTAAAGCTTGACGGCCGTGTGATGTCGGGGAAATCTGCGAGTATTCGGTGATACTGTTGCGTGACGTCTATGCTGCGCACTGTAGGCTCTGTTGCAGGGACGAGAGGTGCCCTTACCGATAGGTTTGTCACCTTATCGATAAGAGTTCGGCCTGCGACGTCGACGAGCAGCTTATGGTGTCGTAAGAAATCGGCTCCGATGATGGGCTTGCTGACTGCTGCAACGATGAATTTCCACCGGTAAGGTCGTCGTAGTTTGAGATCTAGTTCTAGCGTCTTCTCGCCATATGTTGGAATGCGTGTGTTGTTTGCGGCGTATAATGAAAAAGGGGTAGGTTTCCCTTTGATGTCGCCGCGCCGCGGCAATACCGACACGTTCGCGCCGGTGTCGATAAGGAAGGATAGCCTTGAATTGCGATCGTAAACAAACAGGCGGTGTGAAGTAGTATGGGCGTCTTGCGTGCTGGCTAGCTCTTGTGCATGTGGTCGCGTTGGTTCACGGTGTCGCCGGGTGCTGTGATTGCTGGGGCGATGTGCATTTGTGCGACGTTGAATTGGCCTCTGTGCATGCTGGTTAGCTTTGAGTTCGGCCAAAGTGTTGCTGAGCTGTGTGATTTTTGCCAGGAGGACGCTTAATGATGGAATCCGGGCCTCCGGAATCTGTGCGTTGCTGGTGTGGTTCTGCATGGCGGCTGGGCTTAGACTGCTCTCCAGTCGTGCAGAATTTCAGCGTTGCTGCCTTACAGTACGAATGCCGGTTGGCGTTGGGCAGAGGTTTCTGCCTGCATGTGGCTCCTGGGAAGAGTAGTGCGGCTCGGAGGTGGCAGTCGGTTGACGTTCCTTCGACGAGCAGGGATTCTCTTCAGAACGTGTGCAAGGTCACCACTTTGGATGTGGGTGTCTTGAGCACGTTGTTCCACGGGTTCACCACTTTGGAGGTGGGTGGCGTGGCTTCTTCACGTCGGTTGACGGCTGATCACGTCGGGGGACGGCTGGTAGGTCACGTCGGTGGACGGCTGGTTGATCACGTCGGGGGACGGCTGGTAGGTCACGTCGGTGGACGGCTGGTTGATCACGTCGGGGTCACCACTTTGGAGGTGAAGGGGTTCCTGGCCTCCAATAGGTTTGTTTGTTGAGGCAGAGTTCTTCTTCGGAGGTCTTCTTATGAGTAGTTTTCCAAATAAAAGTTACTTCCAGGATTCCATGATTTATTAATAAAATGCACTGTATATATTTACAAATATAGTGTGTGAATAGCTGCTATGTGACAACGATAAAAATAAATAAATAATAAAAGATGCTAAGTTAAAACGATATAAATGTGTGAGTGAAACGGAAGATATCTGCGTACCGTCTCGCACACCGTAAATATAAAACGTTGCGGTTTCTACGCTCGCCGGCACAACACACTCCGGCTCCAGCGCCCGCACCGCACGGACGTGTACACGCCCGCGCACGCTACGCACGCTACCGAGCCCCCCACACCGCACCTCGCCGCACTCGCCGCATCTAACGGACAGCCGCCGCACCTGGGCCTATTGTTCAGTGAGTCATTGTGACTCATTGCTCAGTTACGCACAGTGCCGGCGCGTTCCCACGCTACAGTGCATTGTTTCGCCGAACGGGTGGACACAATTACGTTGCGAGTTTAAATTGCAACCTAATTGCGATCTGCCTTAAAGGTTGCTTTTGGTCATACAGTTTGTAAATCCACGCGAGTGGTCAGCCAAGGGATACCCAGCGGTGTTAACGCACTTGGCTGAGGCGTGCCCCGAGCGCCTGCCGTTCCCCTTCAGGGAAAGGCAATCTCGGACGGGTCTGGACCACCCGGCCTTGGGGGGCCCCCTAGTCGGGCCCAGATATCGCCTACTTTCCACCCTTCCCGTCCCCCCTTCCATTCTTTGGGGCTGAATTTCCCCCAAAGCAGATAGGGACCCTTCGCACATTGAGATTGGCGAAGGTCTACACAGCTTAGGGCTCACGATAGGACGCACCCCCTGCCTACCCCGGCAGAGGGACTTATTTTACACACTCGGACACATCCCCGGGCTGTCCCACCCGAGGATGGACACGAGTAGGGACTCCCCCTCGATCCTGGTCGATTTTATTCGTTACGTCAACGGGAGGAAGAAGGGCAACCCAGAGTACCTGATCCAGATCAGGGAAGATCTTCGGGCCTTTTTCGGAGACGACCAACAGCCGCAACCGTCCCCCACCGCACCCGCGTCATCGACCCCCGCTGCACCCGCACCGCATCCCGCCGCTCCCGCGCCGTCGACCCCTGCCACTCCTGCACCCCGCGGGACGGCTAGAGCACCCGCACCAGCGACCCACGCTACACCTGCGCCGTCAACCTTCACCGCTCCCGTACCCCGAGAGCCGACAAAACCCGCCGCGTCCGCGTCCCGTGGCCCGGTAAGGCCCACCGCGTCCGCACCCCCCGCCGCACCCGCCCTCAATGGAACGGCCCACTCTCTTGCGGCTCTCGTGAGCCCATTCGCGCCCGCGTCGGGACCCCAAGCCGTCCCTACCGCGACCGATAAAGGCCCCAAGGCCTCCACGCGCGCCCAAAAAATACCACCACCCCAGTCGGGGAGCGAATCGGACTCTTCTGAGTCGCTCTCCGACATGGAGGTCGACCCAAAGGTGGACTCGGAAGGATTCCGGGTCCATACAAACAAGAGGAGGCGCAAGGCCGCCACCTCAAACTCTGACTCCGATGCTGCGCCGGCCAGCAAGGAGCCGCGTCAGACGGAGCCGACGGCCCCACTACCGCGTCGCGTACGCATCCCCCCTCCCCTCATAATCAGAGATAAGCATCTCTGGAGGGACATCCACGCGGCCCTCCCGCGAAACTCAATTCGCCTCCTGGAAGCGCGAAATATCAACCACGGGATAAGGGTGACCGTACAGTCACCCGAGGACCACCGCGCGCTCACGCGCTACCTCTTAGAGCATCGCATAGGTTACTATACCTATGCGCTGGAAGAGGAAAAGAGACTCCGCGTAGTCATCCGCGGACTCCCTAAGGAGGTCGAAACCTCCGACATCATGGAGGACCTCCGCGCGCAAGGCCTGCCGATCCACGAGGTGCACCGAATGCACCGCGGCAAGACAAGGGAACCATACAACATGGTACTCGCGGTCCTTGACCTCTCCAAAGAGGGCAAGGAAATTTTCAACACTAAATCGGTGTGCGGGCTCTCGAAGCTTATCTTCGAGAACCCTCATAATAAGTCTTCACTAAGGCAGTGTCATCGCTGCCAGCTATACGGGCACTCGGCACGGAACTGCCAGTCCCGGCCGAGGTGCGTCAAGTGCCTCGGTGACCACAGCACCACGGAGTGCAACCGCACCCGAGAATCCCCTGACCCACCGGCCTGCGTCCTCTGCGGGAAGACTGGGCATCCCGCGAACTACCGCGGGTGCCCGGCCGCCCCCAAATCCAAGCCCAAGGGAAAAACCCCAAAGGGCAAACGCCCAGCCGCCGTCAAAGTGGCCGTCCCCAAACCGGTCTATGTGCCGGCACCTGCCCCGGCGTTCAACGCCTGGACAGGCTTCCCGGCTCTCCGGAACCCCCGGCAGCCCGTCGCAGGCTTCTCAGAGAAGCCTGCTCCCAAACCGACCCCAGCTGCACCCGCCGCAGCACCGGTCACCACGTCCCCTTCCGTAGCGGAGGACATCGCGCTTGCAACCAAGTTCGCGACGTCCCTCCCATTTGACCTCCAAGAGGTACGCACCTTAGCGCAAAAGCTAAGGCAAGCGTCGTCGCTAAAGGACCAGCTAATCTTAGCCATGGAACATGGCGAGTTGCTGGAAATCCTGAGCCATAGGGCAACCCATTAATCACAAATGGATTGCACACGTAGGGAAAAACCTCGCTCTCTGACTATGGCGACTTACAACGCCAACGGCCTACGTGGCCAACGAGAGTTGGTTCATGAGTTCCTGAAAGAAGAAAACATAGACATTCTTCTCGTGCAGGAGACCCTTCTCAAACCCAGCGTTGGCGATCCTAGGATCGCCAACTACAACATCATTAGGAACGACAGGCGTACCGCCCCTCGGGGAGGCACGCTCATCTACTACAAGAGGTCACTGCACTGCTCCCCAGTAAATGTGCCTCCGTTAGACAATCTCGAAGTTTCTGCCTGCAGATTAGCGATGACAGGCCATCAGCCCATAGTCATCGTCTGCGCGTATCTCTCTTGCAATCGACCGCTACTTCAAGCGGAGCTTGCATCCCTCTTCAGTCTAGGCCCGTCGGTTATCATCGCCGGCGACCTAAACTGTAAACATACTAGCTGGAACTGCTCCAGCTCCAACCCTAACGGCAGGACCCTCCTTCGTCACTCTGACGAGTTGCTTTTCGGCATCCTAGCCCCCATTGCGCCCACCCGGTACCCGTATAATCGGGCCACCGGAGGCTCGCCCAACGTTCTCGATTTGGCGCTACTGAAGGGCGTGTCCCTCCAGTTCCGCTCAATCGAATCCCTAGACGACATCGACTCGGATCACCGCCCGGTCGTCCTTAAACTAGGCCCTTCGCCAGACCAGACGCCTCAGACCAAGTCAATCACCGACTGGTCCAGGGTCAGGGACTCACTCCAACGCGGAGGACTCGCTGACCCTGAGCAGGCCCCAGCCCCCATTAAGACCCTTCAGGACACGGAAGGGGCGATCGAAGCCCTCACCGGCCACCTCCAAAACGTCGTTCGGGAGTCCACTCGGCAAGTCCCGTGCGGGGACGGCCGATTTGCGCTCCCGAGGGACGCGAGGGAGCTGCCCAGGAGGAAGAGAGCCGCCGCCCGAGCCTATGACAGCTTCCCATCAGAGGAAAACCGAGTCGCCTTTCGTTCACTTCATCGGGAAGTGAAAGCCCGCATTCAGGAGCTCAGGAACCAACGCTGGGAGAGCCTGCTCTCGGAGATCTCCCCAACGCACCAGGCATACTGGGGGTTGGCGAGATCGCTGAAAGCGGAATCCCTCTCGTCCATGCCGCCTCTCGAAAAACCCGACAACACTGTCGCGTTTGACGATGACGAAAAGGCGGAGTGTCTCGCCGAGAGTCTCAGGGAGCAATGCTCCCCCAACACCGCGCACGTCGACCCGGCCCACCTGCGCGAGGTGGACGCCGAGGTCGAACGGAGATCCTCTCTTCCCGCGGAAGACTCACTCGAGCCTGTCACGGTAAAAGAGGTACAGGACCTAATAAAAGGCCTCAGGCCCCGGAAAGCTCCCGGAGCCGACGGCATCTCCAACAAGCTGCTCAAGCTACTCCCTATACATCTGTTGATGATTCTGGTGAGCATCTTCAATGCCGCCATGGATAACTGCTCCTTTCCCTCCTCCTGGAAGGAAGCCGACGTCATCGGCATCCGAAAACCAGGAAAGCCCGCTGCGAAACCCTGCAGCTACCGTCCGATCAGCTTGCTCAGCGCGCTGGGCAAGCTGTACGAACGCCTCCTCTTGAGCAGACTCAGAGACTTCGCTTATGAAAATAAGCTGATCCCCGACGAGCAGTTCGGCTTTCGAGCCCTACACTCGTGCCCCCAGCAAGTGCTCCGCATCACGGAGCACGTGCTCGCGAACTTCAATCGCGCCTCCAAACCCTGGAAGACGGGTGCTGTCTTCTTCGATGTGGCGAAAGCCTTCGACAAGGTCTGGCACAACGGCTTGATTTACAAGCTGTACAAACTAGGAGTGCCGGATAGACTCGTGCTCATCTTACGAGACTTTCTCCTTGATCGGAGCTTCCGCTTCAGAGTGGAGGGCACGCGCTCATCTCTCCACCCCATCAGAGCCGGAGTCCCCCAGGGCTCGGCTCTGTCCCCCTTACTTTTCACGCTGTACACCAGCGACATGCCCCGTACCCCACAGGTACATCTCGCCTTATACGCAGATGATACCGCCCTCTTCACTTCCGATATCAGTCAATATCGGATCTGCAGTCGTCTCAACACGGCGGTTGAGACGCTGGGCAACTGGTTCCGCACTTGGCGGATCGAGTTGAATCCGGACAAGAGCGCAGCGATCATGTTCGCTCGCGGCCCCCGCACTCAAAATGAGAGTCGGCCGACTCACACGAGGCGGCAGTCTCTCGTCCCCATACAGCTATTTGACCGCGTCATCCCTTGGGTTAACGAGGTCAAATACCTAGGAGTCACTTTAGATAGAGGCCTGTACTTCAGCAAACACATCAGGACGGTAAGGAACAGAGCACACTTTGTGCTCGGTCGCCTCTACCCAATGATATGCGGGAAGAGTAAGATGTCCCTTAGGAATAAGGTGACACTTTACAAAACCTGCATCCGACCGATCATGACGTACTCGAGCGTAGTCTTCGCCCATGCCGGCAAATGCTACATCAACTCGATGCAGCGGCTGCAGAATAAGTTCTTGCGCATGGCAGTCCAAGCGCCACTTTACATGCGCAACGCGGACCTTCACCGCGACCTGGAGCTCCTTCCCGTGAAGGAGTACATGGTATCCCTTTCGCGATCCTTCTTCGGTCTCGCTCCCCACCATCCCAATCCACTGGTGGTGGAGACAGTCAATTACACGCCCAACCGCCGAGCACCCCACGCACGTCGCCGCCCGCGTAACGTGCTCACGGATAGACGCGACCCCATTTCTAGGACGCTAAAGCGAATGCTCTCGCGGACGCAATCCCCTCCAGTCCGGCATGGACCAGCCCGACGAAACAGGTTTAGGGATGCCTTCCGCCCCCCATAGCCTGTAGACGTACACAACCCACACAGTACATAAATACACGTAGAATAGATGTGTTGCGGGGGAGTTTCTTTCGCCGTTTCTTCTCCCCCAGCTATAAGCACTCCGAAACGGTAGTAGATTAGAATAGGATCGGCTTCACCGGTGAAGTCGATAGTCCCCAATTAATAGTATTCTTGCCATTCGTGGCTGCTATCAATTATCCCCATGCAGCGTTCGAGCCGGGAGCGCGCCTCACAGGAGGCGCGTGACCGAGCACGCTGCCACGGCTGATCGACCCCGCTCCCACGGGGTCGGAATGCCTTTTCCGCCCGGTGTCGCTGTCGTTGGTCGTCTGAGACGATGACAGCCTTAGCTTTAAGAAAAAAAAAAAAAAAAAATCTACGCTCGCCACATTTGTCTCGCTTGCTTGTAAGCGTGAGGAGCAGATCGTGGTGCTGCTACAAGCGTTTTGCGTTTCTTCAGGAAAGTAGCTCAAGGTTGTTGAGATCATCAGCGAACCTGCGACTTACCACTCCTATGCATACCACTCAAATTTATGGCAGATCCTTTACAGTTATGGCTGTGAAACTGTGGAATGCGTTGCCATTTAAAATCAGAAGTGCCAAATCTCTTACCTCCTTCAACTCACTGGTAAAAGAACACTATCTTCATTTATAATTGATCTTATGTATATATATATGTAATTTTATTTTATTTTATTTTTCTCTTATATATTTCCTTATATTTTTCTCTTATATATTCAATTGTATTTTTTTTTATATGATACTGATGCGCACAATAACCGACCTATTCCAGATCATATTGATTGTTATTATGACGGTTGTCTGGAAGAAATCACTATTAATGATAAGACCGCCAATTGTACATTTGTTTAGTATAAGTCTGTGTTCATTTTATTTTATTATTTTCTGTGTGCAATAAAGAATATTCTTGTTTAATTACTTCATAACTCATTGTGTTATGAAGTAACTCAAATTAACACGGTCGTCAAAATAGCATAGTGCAAAAATGACGCGAGTTTCGGCGGTAGCGCGTCGACCGATCACCTTCGCTAATGCACAATCACACCAACACAAGCTCTCACGAATTTTTCTCCCAACGCTTTCACGTCTTCCACTAATTATTATCCACTTTATCGTACATCTTCAATTTGATTTACGTCTAGCTCTTATACAGTTCAATTGGCATACTTTTCCTTTTCGTTACTTTAAGACATTAGTTCCGTAAGAGGTTACAAGCTACCGTTGCGACCTCTTTGCTTCACCGACCGCTTTGCTTTACCCTTATGGGACAGCAGCGTGTTCGCGATGCCACTGGCGTTGCATACACCTATAGGCAACGGTAACTGCTAAATCCTAAGCGGGCCGTCAGCCTGTCTGCTGTTCTATAGCAATAAAAAAAAAACCGACGAAATAACTATTTCCATTACAAAAGAACTAGTAATTATATTAATATAACTTTGGTCTAATGATATTTCGGCTTAATTATCCATCGATATTCATGCTAAGTAATAATAAATCAAGGATTTAAAACTCATTAGAAAGTATAGGGTCGTAAAATTTAGCAATGAAATAGTTACATCTGCTTCTTTCTTATAAGAACTAATATAATCTTACTAATAAGAAATAAGGTAAATAATAAATAAGTGAAGAAGATATACATCAAAACTTGTTTTACAATTACAGTTATAATAAGAATTATTATTATTATTGAACGTATCAATTTCATCATTGAAACTGTGCAATTAATTACCAGGCATAATACATGTAATTAATAATCGTCTCTAGCAACATGTATCAGCTGATACAAAAAAAAAATAGAATTATGTATAAATATTAAAAATTCAAAGCAATGTAAATAGTAATTTAAAATGTTGCGGATATATTTTAAATATTGTTTAGATGCAGCATATTTTCAAAATATTCAAAATATATTTAGACGTAAAATGAGAAAACATATATTATAGTATATTGAATGTAAAGAAAAAAGATCTAATTAACACTAGGCACGTGGTAGCCAAGTATATGTGTAGTCCGTGCTCGGAGACTACCCTATAGGTCACTAGTTAGATTCCGAGGACATGCACCAGTTAGACAGTTTATCTTGACTAATGTGCCTCACTATGTTGTACCATAATAACCATATTCTGACAGTGAACTGCATACTGAAACCACCACGTGAAGTTGGTAATCGATCTTGGATTAGTGTAATTGGTATACTGTCGATTTCCTCTAGGAGGTCCGACCCTAGCAGTGGAATATTATGGAGTGGAATATTATTGATAGTTAAAAATATTACCATCGAAACTACAAATATAAATCAATAAGTACCTATACACTAAATATTAAAAATAGCTTATTTATTAATAGCAATATATGCACAAAGAAATTTTATTTCGTAGAGAAAAGATAAGTTAAATATATATAATAATCAATATAATTTATATAGGAAAAGTAATAATATAAATATAATAATATAAAAGTATAAATATATAATTTGATAGAGGAAAAGACATTAACGCGCTTCAGTTTTAAATTTTACCTACACCGATAATATCAGTAAAGAGAAAATTAACACATTAACTTTTAATTACGTTGCTCTAGGTTAATTAGAGTAATTGTTGAATTTGATTACAACAACGCAAAGCTCAAAAGTGGGATCGGAGTTGAGTTTGAGTTAAACCAGTGCAGTAGATAAGCTCTTAGCACTGTGGTAGGAAATGTAAATAATCAGTGAATTAATGTTAATGTAGAATTTTAATGACTTAAAACCTGAAATAATCGCTTATAATAAATATTTCCGTAAAATTATATTTGCGTAAATTATCTGTTTCGTTATCCTTGAACTATCTTTAAAAATTAATTATAAAAGTAAAAACATAATACAGAAATTTTAATCATGGAACCAAAATAGGTTATTTAAATCAAAAACTGAATTGGTGATGAGATATATAGGCTTTTAAGATTAATTTTATTTTAAGTAAAACATATATAATTATAATATATTCAAATATTACCTATATAATAATAGGGGTTAAAGTATGAAATTACCGTTGTATAGGGACTTAAAATTGCTTAGGTATTTTATTTTATTTTAATTAGAAAACAAACAGTGATATAGCTAAAAACTAAAACTTAGTATAAATCTAAAACACTATTAATATGTTTTCAGAAGTATTTACCTGAAACAAACTTAAAGTTAGGTAAAATTAAACTTACATCTAAACAATATATAGTTAAAAAGAAACAAAATTAATAAAAATAATGTAGAAAATAAATACATGTAAAGAAAAATTTATGTTAAGAATTGCCTGCATACCAACTTTTAGACATAAAGAACAGAAACGATCGTGGGGCACTATTAAATAAATCTAAGTCAGAGTCAAAAATTAATAAATATTTTAGATGATCTAACAAAAAATGAGTTCTGTCTATAGTTGGTGGAGCAGTGGGGAACAGCGAGGTATTGTGGGCATCTGAACGACCTCGTTGACACATTTAAATTAACTTTGCTAAGAAGAGGTGGACAATCAACATTATATTGTGCTAGTTTAACTAATTGCACAATATCTGCAATTTTACGTCTCTCCTGTAATGGAAGAATATGGTTCTTCAAACATCTTTGAGTATAATTTTGATATTTAGTTTTAAATTCTATGTGTTTGAGAATTTTTTTTTGTACATTTTCAAGTCTATTAATATGATTATCATATTGTGGATTCCAGATCTGAGAACAATACTCGAGGATACTATGTATACTATAAGAACAGTACAATACTTTTAAAGTTTTAACGCTTTTGAACTGTGAGCTAGATCTATATAAAAATCCTAAGGTTCGATTCGCTCTCTTGACTATATAGTTTATATGATTCTCGAATGTTAGCTTGGAGTCTAAGATCACGCCAAGATCACGAATTTCAGTGACATTTTTAATTAACAGATTTTGTATAGTGTATGCTATACACTAGTTACTCACTAGTACTATACTCACATTAGTTTAAGAACTTAGTTATTAACGTTAATAAAAAGAAGGTTTTAACTTTTGAGTTTTTTCGGCGGTTTAATTTTTTTTGTTAAAAAGCTATTATTTAAAAAAAAATTAGGCTATAATCTACTAATTACTACATGCTTCAATAAAAAAATCTGTCAAAAGTTATGCGTGGTCATACATAAAACAAAATTATTAAAAGAAAAATTTAAATACGCGTCGACTTAAGAACCTCCTCCATTTTTTTTTTCGACGGTTAATAAATATTTAGTGCACAAAATGTAAAACAAACAGATGGTAAAATTAAATAATAATATATTCAAATAAAAATACACACACACGATAGTGCTAGGTTGATTAACGATTTCTTTAAACATATTTTAATTATAACTTAAGTAGCGTGCTCTGCATTGTTGACATCATGAGTCATGACTTTCCTCCGTTGTCTCTCTCAGCGTCATCGGCCGGTGCACTGAGTGTGACTCGGTGATGCAATGAGTTTACGCTATTCTCTGATACAAGCGTAGCAGTAATATGTATGCGTTCCGCGAGTATGAAATCGGCTCCATTTTAAGAATAATAACTGAAAATGTCCACCATTTAGGTGGTTTCTGCGATACAAAGCTATTATAATGTTAATGCTATTTAACAGCACTTTATGTTAGTAGCAATTTTCACTAAACTTATATTTCCTATTCCCTATTACTGTTTAATACAGAAGTAATTTAATTCTTTTCTTCGAATAAATTGTAATAAATTTTCTAATTGACACAAGTGTTAGTTAAGAACAAACTTCATTAACTAAGCTTTTCTCACTAATATTGTGCAAAGAAATAGTTATTCCCTCGTAAGTCACAAATTTCTTATAATTCTTACTACATCCGTTACTGACGGCAATATGTCAAACTAGGCATCTACGAATCATCTCCTTACCTTAGTCAAGGTTCAATCCTGGGGCCTCTTGTTTTTAATCTAATGATAAATGACCTTCCACAAGTGTTACAAACTTTCCTATTTAAATGTTTGGTATATGGGACTCTGTGCGACTACCTACTACTACAAAAGCTCGCTGCTCTCCTGTCGCCTAGTATCTGAGCCGACGGATAATTGGCTTGTCTATACTGTGGCCTAGGCCTTTTATGAGTACGTCCAATGAAATAGAAGGAACTTTACTCAGGTCATTTTATTTTGAATTATGGGCAACAGCTAATATTACGGTTAAAATTATATTTAATTTGTGTTTCTTATTGTTATTACTAATACTAAATTATATATAAAATAAAGTTTTCAACAAAACAAACAAAGGGTGTTAAAAGTTAAAGTGCAAAGCCACGGCCTCGCGTTAGCCATTTGCTTAGCAAGTTTATTGACGGTAGCGTGAGAGTCGCATCAAACAAATCGTGATGTGTCTACATAATAGCTCTAGTTCTGTTTTTATTTAAATTTACTATGAGCAATCATGCTGATTTGGTACTATTTCAGACTTTCTTTTTCTGCATCAAACATTACTATTAAAGCGGTAACCGCAATACTAACAACGTACTCATAATTATATTTTGCGACTATCTCTCATCCAAATGTTTATGCAATTACCAATCCTTTTACCACACAGCGAGTTGTAGAAACGGAACTAATCGTCAATAAATACATGTCATCGTTAACATCTTAAATTCTTTTCTAATATAATATTAATAGAACATGTGAATTTCAATACTGATGATAAAGTTGTGTAGAGTTCAACGTTTCTCACGTATGTTGACAGTATGATAATAAATATTTGATTAAGCCTAGCACGTATCTGTTTATGTATGTGCCTATATTATTTGTACATAAGTAATACCGCTACTGAACTGTACAGTACAAATCGGTGTATCATAAATGTATATGGACGAGAACTACAAAATATCATTTTATTATTTTTTAATATCACTTTTAATTAATGTAGTTTTATTTAAAAAACGGTATGTGGCAATTCCAACATCTAACATTTTGAATATTCAATTATCTCATATTTAGCATAATTTTGGGTATAAATAATAATTTTTAGCGAACCAAAATTTTTCAACTTCTGTCTCACATTATGCTATTTTAAAAGCTTTAAAAACCCATTAGGTTTTAGACTTTTAAATACAATGCAAGGTTTGGACAGAGTCTTCATTTTACAAGCATTTTATTCCGATTTCATAGCCAAAGCTAAAGTGAACGAAAATAAGAAATACCCTGCACTCTCCTGGTCTGTGTGCTACTGGAACTCTTCGATCGACTTTTTAAAGTACTGGTATAAATTATTGTACAGCTACACTAATTGGTTTCTTTAAGTTTTTGAATCAGACAAATCAAAGGAATCAACTCGGCGCATGCGCAGTCTATTTTTAACGCTAGAAGGCAACCTGTCAATGAACAGGGGTGGCAATGCATTCACATAAGTATGGTCAAATTGGCTCTAGAAATTATTCGCGGGAAATTGATTATTCCAATATACGGCAAAATTTCTGTACGTCCTCTCTTCAGTAATCTGCATCATTTCGCGATGTTCTAGGAGCTAAACGCTATGGTCCTATTTTCTCCTTGAATCCTACTGGCCAGGACTACACCAATGAGATATTGACAAAGTATTTTCTTTAAATGTCCACAGCTATTACCTATAAATAGAGTACAATACATTTTTCCCACCTAATCACGATTTTTTCTTCTTATTCGACTACCGCTGTATGGTCCTATTTCATGTTGTTAAAAAAGTTTCATTATAATAGCTTTCGAAACCGAACAAAAGGTAGTGAATAATAGTTTATAGTATGTCGAGTGATCATTTTGGCGCGATAATAGAGCAAAATAAGGCGTGGGCGCAACCGCGGTGCCTGCGCGAACCGGATCTAAGCTCGCGATAAATCATGCTGCGCGAACCTCGACCTCCCCTCCCCCACTCTAACGTTTCATAAACTTATCCTCTTTAAACTTTTCATACTCATCACTTTAAAGCTACTTTTGCTCTCTAAACTCTTTTGCCTTTCTGAAATCCATTATTATAAACACAAAAAAAGTCAACACACTTATTAGCTTACTGTAAATAAATATAAATTTGGGTATTGCAATTTTAGCACTTAATTCCACAAACTGATTTAAAATATATAATTAAACCAACATAAATTATTAATAACACTTAAACTTAGTGAAACTACACTTACGTTTTTTTACCCGCATCACATAATATATAATTATTTTACCTACGTTATATACCATATTGTAGATTCTTCATTACATTGTTAAATGTTCCGTTAAATCTAATTACATTTTTCTTAACTTCTCTTCACTTCTTTACGTTTTATTCTAATGAATTTTGCAAGTACATCATTATTATTTCTTACTTGTTCTGTGAATACTTGCTTCTGTAAATTTTAATTTGATTATAAGAGTTTTTACAATGTCATTTTCTTCTAGGATATACGGGATCCTAATTACTGTTCAAAACTCCAAGTAGCACTCTGGCTAACAACGGACAAAGCTCTGACGCAAAGCACGTCTGATACCCAAGTCAGATAGCTCAAGTTTTTGGATCAGACAGTAAATCCTGTAAAAAAATTCTAGTGCTAACTTCATAAAAAAAAAGTTATCACGAGCGAAAATGACCTGCATTATTATCATGCTATTGTCTATATAGGTATAAGTCGACTACTTAAGTAGATCTTTAGAAACATGCATCCAAACTGCAAGTTTTTCATATGAACGACTGACTGAAGGAAAAACTGTATAAACTATACGAATTGTATAGTATGTATATGCTATAGCTATCTTGTGAATTACAAATAAAACTCATAGTATTACGGAACGGCACATTCTTCATAGTCTGACAATTAAGTGAAACTATAATAATGTCGTTCTTTTGTCTTAGATAATTAGTTTTATTACTGTTGTGGCTAGTATAGACAAACACAGATACACAATATGTATTGTCATGATATACACTGACAATTTGCGGACAGAGACTTCGCTAACATACTATAATAGCTTAATACAGAGTAAAACAGAAGTTACCCTTGTACACGTCAATTTTAACCAACCACGTTGATAGCTATTTGTCAATTAACATAGTATCTATTTTCAAGTGATAACTACAACTTATGAAACTTATGGGAAGTTAAATATTATTAAAATTTGAATAGATCTGTCTTAGTTCTTTATAAATGCATATTTAATACTGATTAGACATAAAATTATCACGTAAAAAAATCGATCTATAAGCAATAACACATATTTATGTCGTGGTTAATATTAAATTATAATGTGGAATGGAATTTTTCGGATACGATTGCAGTCAAAACAACTAATAAGCCGTGAGTATGGAACCATTAGTATTTTTAAAAAATTTCAGAAGTTTCATATCAAGTAAATGTTTATATCAATCTCAAAGATCACATGTATTAGTAGTGAACGTCTGCTGTCATTACAGTATAATGATTGTTGAATCCAAAATTGGCTGAAACCACTCACAAAAAGTTTATTGCGAGAAATAAAGATGTATGTTAGTGTTATAACGCATATAATAAAACAAGACACCTCTACGCTATTGTTGATAAATTGGATACATTCAAATTAATCCTTAGACTTTACGAGAATAGACAGATTAAAAGCTTCCGAGACGACAATATTTATTAATCAGAAATTGAGACACGACATTAAATTTTCAAATGCTCAGGAAAGTCAAGATCTGGGATGAGTATCAGATAGAGTGTCTGTTCTGTAGTCAGTTTGTGCTGAGAGCGTGTTTTCCGCGGTGGGCGCGTCACGGCGGCTGCCGCCCGCACCGCGCCGGCCACTGCACTCGCTTCGATTTCACTTTTATTAGCAATCCACTTAATTGGATACCAGTGTTGCGGTTTTACTTATTTTTCAGATTCATCTGGGATGCGTTGCATTATTCTAATCAACATATTATTAAATGCGATTTCATCAACACAAAACAAAACATAATAATTAGGCTGCATCGGTTTTAAATTATCAAGTAGAAAACGTTCAGACATTAACTTACATATACTAACCTTATACTAAAATTACATTATACTGTAACAAATTAAACTTGCTAAAATTTTGTTAGGGTTCTAGAAGATTTGGTTTTAAACTTTTTGCAACGACTATAAATATATGATTTTTAGGACTTGACAACAGCGACAAGCTTGTAGTACAAGCTATTAATTTTTAAATAGATTATAAAACCCAAGGCCCAAATGAACCTCGCTTAATAGCTTATATACGTTAAATAAAAGATGAGGTTTTAATGTTTTCCTTTTAGGGTTGAAGTCCAGACGGCAAACACGTTTGTAAATACCAAATTTAGCGAAATCTATTTACTTATGCATGTATCTAAACTCGGCACAAAATAAGGAAATGTCACAGATGGGCAGGATGGCACTAAACAAGAATGATATATAATCAGAGATCGGACTTTGGGTGCTATTGATAAAATATGTCATCAAAAGTATAGAAACGACCAAAAAAATTCCGAGAAAATTTCCGTATCTCGGAATTACATATATCACTTGATTCGGATCTCACGAACTCAAGTTTTTCGATTTGCGGTTTCACCTAACCGTAACTGTAATTTTTTAAACATTTATTATTTTAGAATTCGTCAGGCATCTTGTACGAAATCAACAAATCAGTTGTGTAAATTACGACCAGAGTCATGTTTTTTCAAAGCTGGCACATCACTAGTTGCAACAAGAAAGCGATGTATGTTAGTCTTTTTTTCTATTTTATGGTAGGTACACTAAAAAGAATACAGTAGAAACCTCGCAAATGAGATAGTTGAAAACCTCTACAATTCCAAAATCTCTTCTTCCCCAATGCCAAAAACCTGCATTTAGCGAATTTTAATTCTCGATAAATCGAAATAATCAGTCTTTCTCCACAACTATTTTACTACATATTTAAACCCCCAGTAAATCGAAATAATGGTGTATATTTTCCATATCTCGAACATATAGAAATGGATCTACAACCTCTTTAACTCCAATATTTTAAATAAATAACCGCGATAGCCCGAAGAAAAATAACAAATATACCTACCGTCTATAAATATTGCCGACAATAGTGACAGTAGGTATGCTCAACAGTTTTCTAGGTATTTTGCAAGAGATAAGCAATTTTTATGGCTTTCGTCAAAAGGTTCTTTTTGTTGAATTTTGGATAAATATTTATGGTTATTGTTAACTTAAAATTGTGAGATTGCATGTATGAAAAAACACAGTAATTTTACCACTTTATGCTTTAAATTCTAAAATATTGGTTATTTTTTTTTTTCAAAACGCTAATAAGGTTTAAAAATATCGAGATTACAGAATGTCATATCCATGTTAGTAACAACGTCTAAAATAGCACCCAATCGCGGATCTGTGTATATAATACAAATGACATAATGAAATAGCCCATCATAGGCCTCATTTACTTAGTCACAACATGGAAATTAATTATAACGTATACAAAAGCTTGACTACAAGTTAATAGACTGTGTTTATTTGTATGCTCCACAACAAATACTTCAATTCAAACGATAATACTGAAGGTCAATCGAACTACTGGAAAAGTACACCACGAATTAAATTTTAATTTATACCTAAATCAGCGTAATCCCACGCTCCACAGCACGATTAAATGGTATTCATTTAGTTTTTGTCCCGCACTGCAAATCTAGTCAGGCATGGGTACATGAATTATACCTAAAAACCAATTGGTGTTATGTAAATTGATATATTAATACATGCTCTAAGCATTTACAATAATACATTTTTGTTGTTTACATTTAGGTATATTAGTGCCATTTTTTCATAAATATCTGTTGCTTGGTTCAATGACTAATGAACATAAATTAACAGTAAAGTGTAAGCATGTTCTCAAGAAAAAATAATTGCCATCAAACTTAGTAGTAAAAATTTAAATTTGTATAAGTTAGATTTTTAACATATTCGGGTAAAATATACATTTATATAACAGGAAACTAGCAACAAGGACGTCTGAGACGCAGTTTGCATGATTTAATACTTCCTAATATCAAATTCAATGCACGTAGTTGCCGCAAGCTTTAGACCCCTGAAATTATTATAATTCTAGATCTTTAAAAATAGCTGTGAGCTCATGATAATATAGATATATGTACCATTGTAATATATACTAAAGACTTCGCCTAGTATTTTACATTCAGGCTCAACTGTTCGTATAGTTCAGCGACTAAACTACAAATACCTTAAATTATTACCTTATTTTAAGGTATTACCTTAGCCATCGTTTGGAAACGATAGTCTGCAGCTTAATATAATGCAGACAATATACCTAGCCTGTAAGTCTACAGCTCCAATATCCTTATAGGTTTACGTATATGCAATGACTTAATCGAGTGTACGGGCAAGGTTAAGTACTGGATTCTGTAGTAACATCGATTTCGACCTCAAGACACGTATTTGCTCCACGTGGCCAAAGGCGTAAGGTGACCGATGTCATTTGTTACACCAAAATGTCGGTCAAGTTGAAGGGAGAGGGCCTTTTATGAATAAACATGCCCACTGATAGAGAGACAGGCACGAGCTAAGAGTTATAATGCTACAGTTAATAATAAGACGCGTAATGAGCTTAAAAATGTCGTATTCATGCCTGGAACATTGCAGATAAATTTCAAGAGAGTCAATTAAGATGGCTTGCTACGTATTAATCAAACGGCTACGTACATAGTGAGCCTAAATAATATATATTCATGTCACGTTCGCTAGGCTTCAGCGGGTAACATAAATGACTTAATATATTCTCCACCAGGTAAGGCGAAAACCAAACGAAACTTACTTACATACATTTGATCGCCAAAATTCTTTTATGACTGTTCTAATAGTATTTACGTGTTCTATGATGCTGATAACGAAATAAAGTTCTAGACTGGTTGACGTAGGACATATTTTTATTCAGCTACTAATAGATATCATTATAGCCTGTTAGTTACACCTCGAATGTAGGTAGTAATTTAGCCGTTTAATTTCCGCATCAGTGTCCCTGAAGGACGTTTGAAATGTCATTATCGAAATCAACGCGTGATCTCCTGTTGTTGATATTTTTACTTGTGCCTTTCAATGCGGATAATTTAGAAAACTAACTGTGTTGGGAATATAACGATTATTATTATATTTATTTATGATTGAGAAGATGTAACTAAAGTACCCATACAGGTTTTATGTAGAATAATAATCATGTAAAATAATGTATTTTAGTATAAATATTTTATAAAAAAAATATAATTATTAAAATAAATGTAAAACACTAGAAAATAAAATAAATAAAGAGATTATAACAATAATATATATTTCTTAGCCTTAACAAAAAATATTACTAATACTCGTAAACTTAAATCATGCTGGCTATAATTGAGTCGAAAACTCAATTCTCAAATTAGGAACTGGCCTTTTTTTTGATCTCGGGGAAAACCCACTCTTGACGGGTTCCCCCGGCCTGGGGGGACCGAGGGATATGTGGGACACCGGGAAAGATGTTCGAACATCCGACTACCCACTAAAAAACACCGCTGTCCTCCTATCGCCTACGCCTGGGCCTACGGATATATGGCCTGCCGATCTCGTGGCCCGGGCCGGCGCCGGCTCGCCCTTTGTCTTAAGGTGGGCCCCTTCTTAAGGGTTGGCGCCAGGGGGTCAGGCTTTCGTCCCCCCGGCGCTCTCCTGTAATAATTCTAGGAGTTGAGGGGGGCCACGGAACAGCACGCAGCCCTCACCCTTGCGGCAATAGTGCGGGCGGCGGGTCCTCCCCCGAGGGTCCGCCCGCGGAAATTAGGAACTGTCCTGTATTTTGAGAAGTCAGGTGCAGTATCTTTTTATTCTATTAAACGAGCTTAAATGATGAAATGAAATATTTACAAGTTGCACAAAAATTCTTTCGACGCTTTTTATGTTTTCTACTGTACTTAAAGTGAAAACCTGTATCGCAGAGTTTTTTACTGATATGATTGACGGACATAATATGTACATTTGAACCGTGGGTCAGGCAAATATTTAGGACAGCCAATAATTATACTTTTATTACTATTCTGTCTTAGTTACAATTCGAAAGAGATATATAAAAGTATGAGAGGTAGAATGAAATGTTAGATGATTTTGATAAATCAATAAGTAATATTTTTAGATAAACCGGAACTGTTTATGTGTACTTTGATCATGACTTTCACTTACATTTCTCATCAATACTTCAATAACAAACCAGTTCGAAGTTTCCAGACTAGTCATAATTACTAGTAAGCCGCATGTACATATATATCAGTCAGTCTGATATTAATATGTTTAGTTGTACTAAAGGTACAAGTAAGGAACGGTTGTACTTGAAGATGTATAATTTTTCAGTGCAGGGACGGAGAAAGAATGTTAACCCCTGCTCCCGGTGCAACCTGTCGTAAAAGGCGACAAAACAACTCGAACTACATGGTAGGTCCCCAAGCCCATCTGGATAGCGACCACCCTTGATCTACAAGTATGCCGCCATAATAACCTTGTGTTGTGTTTCGACATTAGTAACCCAGGTTCCTTTATCCCTATGGAACAGCAGCGTGTTCGCGGTGCCCCTAGCGTTGCAAACATCCATAGGCATAGCATAATAGTTAGCTGTTCCTTAGCAATAAGAAAAATCCATATTTGTACTTAATTAAAAATTCTAAGCAAATCCAATATTCTACTTATATAACTAAATACTAGTAATAAATTTTGAAGTTAAAAAATGCCAACTATGTTGCGCGTGAATAAAGAAATACAATTTTCTTAATGCTTTCGTGACAAACAAAAGAGTTAAAGCTGTCTGCTGCCTTGAACTAGCAATTAATTATGGATTACTCACACATGCCACGAAATAATAACCTGATGTCCTATTAATAACGCCCGTAATTTACATGATTAACAATTAATCGGAACACCCGAGGCCAGATGCTGGCCGACTTCATGGAGAAGGAGGACCTGTATATGATGAACTCCTTCTTCATGAAGCCAGAACAACGCAAATGGACTTGGATTAGTCCCGATGGTGCCACCAAAAATGAGATTGACTTCATTATGTCGACCAAAAGACAGATATTCAATGATGTCTCTGTGATCAATTCGGTGAAAACTGGGAGTGATCACCGCTTAGTAAGAGGCACATTGAATATCAATCCAAAATTGGAGAGGTCTCGACTGGTGAAGTCTACGCTCCGACCTGCACCCATACAGATCCAAAACCCGGTAAACTTTCAACTCGAATTGCAAAACCGCTTCGAATGCCTCGGTGACTGCGTTGACGTGGACGAGTATAATAACAGGTTCGTGGAAGCTGTTCAAACGGCCGGGTCTAAATTCTTCAAGGCCAGCCGTTCAAAAAGAACCGGAAAAATCTCAGATTCTACTCTCAAATTGATGGATGTGAGACGTCAAATGACCCTTCAGTCCCCGGACGATGCTTCCCAGTATAGGCAGCTAAATAGACAGATCTCCAAGTCCTTGACTCGCGATATCCGCCGCCATAACACAGACTGTGTAAAGGCGGCTATAGAGCGTAACAAGGGCTCTAAAGTATTCGCACGAGACTTGTCTATTGGGCAGAGCCAACTGACGAAGCTGAAGACCGACGATGGCAGGGTCGTTTCGTCTAAACCCGAACTTTTGAGGGAAGTCGAGAAGTTCTACGGACAGCTATACACGACTACACGGGCACCTGTTAAAAACAAGGCTAAAGACCCAAGAGCCAAATTAACCCGACACTACACCGTAGATATCCCAGACGTCAGTCTGTACGAGATTAGTGTGGCCCTTAAACAGCTTAAAAACAACAAGGCGCCGGGTGATGATGGAATTACAGCCGAGCTTCTGAGAGCTGGTGGTACTCCTGTGCTTAAAATCCTCCAGAAGCTATTTAATTCCGTCATCCTCGATGGCAAAACGCCGCAGGCCTGGCACGGAAGTATAGTGGTGCTGTTCTTCAAAAAGGGCGACAAAACCCTTTTGAAGAACTTTAGACCGATATCACTTCTGAGCCATGTTTACAAGCTGTTTTCAAGGGTCATCACGAATCGTCTCGCGCGCAGATTTGACGACTTCCAGCCTCCCGAACAAGCCGGATTCCGAAAAGGTTTTAGCACCATAGACCACATACATACGCTGCGGCAGGTTATACAGAAGACGGAGGAGTATAACCAGCCACTATGCTTGGCGTTCGTGGACTATGAGAAAGCCTTTGATTCGATCGAGACCTGGGCGGTGCTTCAGTCTCTCCAGAGGTGCCACATTGATTATCGATACATCAAAGCGTTGAAGTGTTTGTATGAAAACGCCACCATGTCAGTCCGTCTCCAGGATCAGAACTCGAAGCCTATCCGACTGCAGCGGGGAGTCAGACAAGGCGATGTCATATCGCCGATGCTGTTCACTGCTGCGTTGGAAGATGTCTTCAAGCTTCTGGACTGGAACGGACTGGGCATCAACATTAACGGTGAGTACATCACTCACCTTAGATTCGCAGATGATATCGTAATCATGGCTGAAACCATGGAAGACTTAAGCCATATGCTTGATGGCCTCAATACAGCTTCCCAAGGAGTAGGTCTCAAAATGAACATGGACAAGACGAAGATCATGTCTAATGTCCATGTCGCACCTACCCCCGTAACAGTTGGGAACTGTACTTTCGAAATTGTTGACGAATACGTCTACTTGGGTCAAACGATCCAGTTAGGCAGGTCCAATTTCGCGAAAGAGGTCACTCGTCGAATCCAACTCGGATGGGCAGCGTTCGGGAAGCTCCGTAAAATCTTTTCGTCCCAAATACCGCAATGTCTCAAGACGAAGGTTTTTAACCAATGTGTGTTGCCAGTGATGACATACGGAACGCAGACGTGGTCGCTAACTATGGGCCTTATGAGAAAGCTCATGGTCGCTCAGAGAGCAATGGAGAGGGCTATGCTCGGAGTTTCCCTGCGAGATCGAATCAGAAATGAGGAGATTCGCAGGAGAACCAAAGTAACCGACATAGCCCGGATAATTGCAAAACTGAAGTGGCAGTGGGCTGGGCACATAGCTCGAAGGACTGATGGCCGTTGGGGCAGAAAAGTCCTCGAATGGCGACCGCGTACCGGAAGACGCAGTGTTGGTAGGCCCCCCACAAGATGGACCGATGATCTGGTCAAGATCGCCGGGATAGGTTGGATGAGGGCAGCGCAGGACCGATCATCGTGGAGATCTTTGGGGGAGGCCTTTGTCCAGCAGTGGGCGTCTTCCGGCTGAAATGATGATGATGATGATGAACAATTAATGGTTTTCAAAAGATTGGTTTCTCTTGCGTTTGAAAAAGGCCCCAGCCGGATTCTAAAATCAATTGAGTGCAAACAAAACGGACCGTCCTCATTTTTCTCTTTGTTGAGGAGTTAGAAACATCATCTTGATACATATAACAACATATATAGAAACAACCATTTATAGTTGAGATTTGACTTAATTAAAGTTTTTGTTCATTTATACGTTCTTGAAACGCAATGTTTTAGGAATTTTTTCTATGTTAAATAAAATTTTATGCTAAATAAAATTACTAGGCATAAAATGTATAGTCGTACCGAATACATGTTAATTTGTTGCGGAATCTGAGAGCAATAACCGACGGCACTGCTAGCGGTATTTGGCGGTTTCTTCGACTCTAATATTCAACAAAAACAACCATCTGATGAGTATGTGTGACTGTACGTATGCACAACTACATAAACATTTGTTTGTATGTTTGGTTTCAGTGTATTTCAACATATTAAGCTTAATGTGCAGATTAGTCACGCCTCGGCCTTTAAAAGAAACGCGGCCGCCAATCAAAAATAATACAAAAAATTATAGAAAAGAAGATACATCAAAATTAAAACATACTTTTCAGATGATTGTCGTATGAAAACGTCTGAATTCATTAGGTCTCGAACGCGAAATGAATACTGTAACCAAATTGTACGTTTGCTGGCTGTGAGCTAGGTCAAGGAGTAATTCATTTATTATGGAAACGGTATGGAGCAATTCTTCTTATTCTTAGGGCCTTATTCTTCCGTAGAGTAGGACCACATGCATCATGTGTTCGATAACGATAGGTATTTCATCAACATTATTATTACCCATGGCTTAGACAATATAGGTATTTTGATCAAAGCTCCAATTTCCTAAAACGTACTTCCTGAATTACCTAACCTCATGTTTCCAGCGAAAATATATAAGAAAAAAGTAAATATAGTTAACAATATGTCATAAAAGTCTGTGTAAACTATTAGATAGTATAAAATAATGAGCCTATTGCTATTTATTTCAATGTATCACGGCCTCAAATCGTGGGAATCTAATCTTTTTGGATTTAGTAGTACTTAAGTATTTGGCTCGCGAAACGTTTTTTATTTGTTAATCGATTGTGTTGGTTTCAGGGGCAAAGGTTATGCATTTTATAGCGACAAGGACAAACACTTTCTGCGCAGGAGTCCGTCGCGGTCGGGCGCCCAACAGCCTTCCGCCTAGCGCCTCGCGGCTCCGCCCGGCCCGGCCACGCCGAGCGCACAACGCAGGTCAAGGCGCTACGTTGCCCATACTGCTTTATTTTCATGTCAAAGTAATGCCCACATTCATTACAAAATACGTAACTATTGTGGTTGAATTAATTATATCATTATTCACGTCTATAATTTATAAATAAAGTTAATTTGTGCTCAATAATAAAACAAATTTTTGTATATTAGCATTGAACAACGATTAATTATCTGTAACACAATTTAAATGTTGATTGTGTAAATTATGCTAATTTGAAGATTCTTTTAAGTTCTTTTTCCAAATATATCTTTTTGACTTACTTAAAAATGAGGTTATTAGTTAGGATAATCCTAGTTTTCAGATATACAAAAGCATTTTATTCGAAAGCTATTTAAGACATTTAGAATTTTAGGAGCTACTATTTTTTCAACTTTTAAGATATGATGGATATAAAATATGTTTGCCTCAGTTTAATTTTTACTGGAGTTATGATTACATGTCAAATTTTAAATTAGTATTGTTATAAAATATAATTTATTTCCCTAATCGTGTACCTAAAAACTGATTGACTGCAAACCAATAAAAAATAATAATATCAGCAATTTAGTAATTACAGTTCAAACTAAATCTAGAACATTAAATTGCTCGTTCATTGTAATTAAGGTTAAGCCATTTATTCCAAATAATACTTAAAATACTTAATTACAAAAGTGCTAAAGGTGGTTAAATATCGAAGTACCAGATTCTTGGAATCGACCACCAAGAGGCACCAAATTTTTTTGTGTTATCATGTGATGATTATTTTTGTATCCATCTTTCCGTGGGATATTCTTTTCTTGTCCAAGTAAATTTTTAAAATATAACAGATGTGATTAAAGGAAACTTCCATCATTTCAAACGCTCCTATTTTAGATACTTGGGAACAAGATTTGTTTTTAAAACTGTCAAAGAAGGTATCAAAAGTTATATAATAATGTCCCTATTTTTAAATTAATTTTTATAGTTATACTCTCTCCACTTAGAGAATTATGGGTTTTATGGTTTCAACATTACAGACTCAGATTGAATTTCATGGCAACTTAATTAATTTAAGATTAAATATGAATATGAGTATGTTTAATACTTCTGATTACTTGACGTAATTAGGTAAAAAGGCAGGTATGCAAAAAGTACATAAAGGTAGGCATAGGTAGGAAAATGGTTATTATATTATAGGGTTATAACTACTTGTTTGCTGATGTGTACAGCCTAAAAAATCAAAAACACTTCTAAAAAATTACCTGTATTTATAGTCAGGGAATGTATGTCTCATGATTTTCCTGAAGCACTATAATGCAAAAAGCATTTTCCTCAACTTTATCTTAGAAATATTTGCGAGAGCCGATATTTTGCCTACTTCCTCAAAACTCGAAATGGCGGTAATTTCACCTGGCATCAAATTAAAGTAGCAGGTTATACAGTGGTAACATTTGTACCCATAGTAATACTATTTTAGAGGCTCATTTCTATGGAGTCTGAATTATACTAAATAAATTATACATCTGTAATAAACAAAATTATTAACAAATTATTAACTATTAACAAAATGTAAATTTAATTTGCAGAATGGTGTCCTGCTTTTATTACTCTTAGTGTGAACGGGAAACAGTGTTCATATATATGAGTTTAATAAAGTACGGTACGTTTTACGTTGCATTTATGTAGACTGTTAATAATTTCATAATAATTATTGCACTTTCTGCTCAGTTCGGCTAAAAGTATAATTATTATGCTAAGTGGATATTTAAGTAAATAATATACTTATCTCATTCTTATAAGCTTTAATATTAATCTCTGACTTTGTAGCCTGAACAACCTGTTAAATATTTTTATATGACTAAATTTATGAAAGCCCTCTTCTTTTGACATCCCTCCGTGATAATTTCCTTTCTTGTGCAAGGACTCAAAGGGGAAGAATATGGTAAATAATAATAATTTCCACGAAGCCACGAAAAGGATACCCGAACGGTGTATTTCCTTTATTGTCTCCGAACTAAAATGAGTTCCAACTCCCTTATAAGAATACAAAATTAAGTAAATAACCGACCAAAAAAGGCTTAAAAATTATTTTTATTAGATATGGTTGCATAATGGTCGCGGTGGTGAAGCGCTGCCGGGCGTCTTGCGTGACCACGACTGCTCTGTCAAGAGTATTCGACTGAGAAGAAGAAGAAGAGGTTGCATAATAGGTGGATAGATAGATCAAACTTATCAAAAAAAGACAGTTGACTTAAATGCTTGATCTTCCGGAAGAATAATCCCATATAAAAGACCGCGATACCCAAAATATATTTTATAGTTTTTTTTTAATCATTGCACCAATAAGGAAGTTTAGCTATAAATTTCAAGTATACATTTCAAGCTGTTGTTTATGAATTTACGTGAATCGATTATATTACTAGTAATGGAAAAGATTGACAACAACATCATCATCATCATCCTTGCGTTAAATCCCGTTTGCAGCCCAAACTCTCGCTACGGCGCCCGGGGTCCGCTTTCCGACTTTTTCTTCTCCACTTCGCACGGTCTTCAGCATCCCTGGTAGTGAGCCCATTAGCACGCATATCACCCTTTACGACGTCAATCCAGCACTTTTTGGGTCTACCCCTCCTGCCACATATTTGACAACAACATATTTTCATTATAATAACCACTCGTTACTTTCCTCTGTTGGGTTTGGGCCTCCTCCTGAAGGTAATGAAGAATATATCCACCACGCTTATTCAATGCGGATTGACGGGTTACACTAATCGGTGATCTCGGTATGCGGATTCCACACGATATTTTCCTTCACCGTAAGTACATGGTAATGAAGTATATGTATATAGACGTTCAAGCTGATCTTCGAGTAAGATATCACTAAGCTACCAGGTACCTAGTAATACGTTTTACCTAATATATTAACATACTACTCAAAAACTAATAAAGGCAAAATTCTAATATTATAAATGCGAAAGAGTGTTTGTTTGTTACGCTTTACCTCTTAAACTGCTGAACCAATTTTGATTAATTTCGGTATAATCATAGATTGGATCTTAGGGAAGAACATAAGCTACTTTTTATCGCAAAAATGAAAATTGACGAGGGTGAAATATGGGTGAACGTAATTAAGTTCAGTTTTTTTTTTTTATTTATATGGCTTCTGCCATATTGTTCTCAACGTTTGCCAGGTCAGCTAGTCTTATTAAAAAGGCGATTGATCATCGTGTATTACCAACAGAATTAAGAATAGGACTACCCCATTACTTAGGGAATTGAAAAAGGAGATGTTAAAAAGATGTTAAATTAATCCTTTTGCTAATTCAGAGACAGCAAAAGAAAGCCAAGCAGTTTCTCCTTTTGAAGAAGATAAATCAAATAGCAATATTTTCAAAATTCAATTTAGCCACATTCAAGCTTATTTTGTGTCTCGTTGGTTAAGTAATAGAGAGATGCATCGTCGCAAAAACTGCGCTGTTCCTTGATCGGACTGTTCTTAGCAATAGACTTTGCACCTGGCTCTGCAACCTCTAAAGGAACAGCGCCAGAGCTTCGTCCGTCGATCAACAAAGTTTAACCCTGAATGTATTGATGTTAAGTTAGTAAAGGTGTTTTAATATATACTTATACATATTCATTCTCTCTTGTATAGATTAGATAAGAAACTGTAGTTACAGTTAATTTTATGTAGATCATATCGTGGCTTAATAATAAAATTACTTAAATATAATTCGGGGTCAGCGTAGTAATTTTTTATTTCGTCATTGCTAGCGCTATGAATATAATTAATGTTTCATTAATATTGTTGTTTAGAATATGAGGTCCAAATATGCGGTGTAATGTGCATAAACATATCCTACTACATATTACCTAAATAAGAAACTGGTATTTGCATCACAATTCTGATAATAAATTACGAGTCTGGAGGTCAAGCAAATGTTAAAATTGTCTAATTTACTTAATTTAAATATTTTTATTAAATAATTTTTATAATATTTAAATTATTTAGTTTTATTTATATAGTTTATAAAAAATCACCTGTTTTTATTGACTGCACTAGATTTTCTGTCATAGAATTTAAAAACTTCGTGGTTGTCGAACTTTTGAAATTTCGGAACAAAGAAAATGTTATAACCCTCAAACGCGCTACTCCCTTCTTACGGCGCGCGCGTAGCTGTGAAAACTAAGAAACTTTGGAATATTACAAGATTTATCTACTAAAATAAAATTTTAAACAGTATTCGATGTTTTTCTTGGCAGATATTGTTGAAAATGTTTTCTCAATTCAGATACATTCATATAAAAGCATTCGAAATAGACGAAAGTTTCTTCTTAATCCATATCGCTACATTGATTCCCTAGCGATATAATATATTACACTTGTATCTACAACATATAGAAACTTAGTTCACTGCTTACTTTGATAAATCGTAGTTCGTAGCCCCTGTAGTCGTATTTTGATTTCCCGTAAGAAAAAACCAGTTAACAGGATGTAGTTCTTCGTGCTTAATCCATATTCATTGTGTCTAATCTCTATATCACGTGATTGAGCGTTTCACACAAATTAAAAGAATTAGCAATACTTTGTGTTGCAGGTCTATGGTAAATGTTAAAGAGTCAAAGACAGTGTGTAAGCGGCATTTTATGGAACGTGGGATAACAAGATTCGCGCCAACATAAACATAATAAGTAACAAAGTATTATGATACTAAAACTTACCACAGTCGATGAAAAAGCGATCCAATAAACAATAAGAAATCGGATTAACACTCCAGTGAATTAAGCACGAGAAGTAGCACTTCGTCTCTAAGTTAAGGAATACGATGAATGTAAGTCTGTATACACCCCTTGGGATATCACAATTGGTCCTTTAGTCCTTAAGTCTTATTATAGTCCAGAGTATGCGCAGGCAGCATTAGGGAGCTTCAGGGTGCCGGCGGCGCGCGGGTGACGGTCCAGCGTCCGGCCGCACAACGCGCCTCACAACGGTAAACTGGCTAGCACGCCAACACAGCCTCTCCCTCGCTTGTATGAGTGCCTTCAACCTCCCTCCCGAACAAATAGTACCGTATGCTGCGTTGTGTCTTGGTAACATTTATTATACTTAAGTTTGTATTGGTCGCTTTGAATGTGCTTGTGTGCGCCAACACTGACACACAGCTGCGAGCCGTGTCGAGTGCCGCGGCCGTGTGGGTGTTGGAGTAGGTAAAGTAACTACCTATGCGTGCTTTGATCTTACGATTCGGTATGCACGGCCGCGCGGCCGCACGTAGCACCGTGCCTATACTTTACTTCTACTATAATATCTAGTCAATAATTTTAGTTTGGATTTGTGCAACACACATCGTGCCAAACTAGTTAATCTAGGTTAGGACCAGTAGACTGTACCAGAAAATGTATCTTCACCGCGGATACTGTTTTCTTTAAAAACAATACCAATATATAAAAGAAATTAGTCAATAAAAATATAGATTGAGGTGACTTCTTAAGCATATATATGTGTATCACTATGCACATGTTATCGGTTATCTGTAACAATAAATTCATTACCTTTTAAACACCATGGTATTCCAATTAAAAGTTCTAGGATAAAATTTATTATACAAATATAGGTGATAGGTTTTCATCGTTTTCAATGTGGGTCATATGGCCTTCTTTCATATTATCGGGAAAATCTTTTAATTCTCTTAGAATGTAAAAGTTACATTTGAACACAATCTGACGTTATTCCCTATTCGTTCTGCTGATTTGCTCAAAAAGAATAAATAACAGAGTGCCATAATTGTAACTACCGAGTAGAAAACGGCAATCTGCAGATTTTAAATGTGTCTCACATGGGAGCGTGGCGCTGTTACTACATCACCTTCTCTCGTAGTAATTAATGGTTGGAAGCAGTGCCAGTTAGAACGCTGTCACTTCATTTTGCGAGACGCAATCAATATATAAAGTTGGTTGGCATTAATCAAAGTAGCAGTCAGATTTCTGCCACGTTACGTACCATGCCCCCGGTGCTTGAATAAGGCATACAAAGCTTTAAGTCGTCTTTTGCTTTTAGTCGTCGTCGTATTTTGCTTTAATTAAACATCTTAAAAAAGGAGAAAATTAAAATTAGTGAAAAGGGTAATAAAAGTTAGTTTAAATATTTTTTACAAGAAATAAAAACAGAACCTAAGAATTACACATTGATCATTAAATTTATATTGTTTGGAAAAACCAGGGTATATTTAATTTAAAAAAATCACTTAGTGTAAAGTTGCATGATCAAAATCTATAAATTGAAAAAATATAAATAATAATTAATACATATAACAAATAGTTAAATAATACGAGTTATTATTAATATATTCATAAATTTGAGATTTAGATAACTATGAAAATATACTTTAAAAATTAGTTCTAAATTTTATGGTTTAGTTCTTTCTTAGACATATGTGTCAATGTAAAATATATAATACACCCGATGTTTTTGGGCATCCCATCATTTTTTAAATAGTAAGTAGTTATATGGATGTTTTAGACGTTAGGAGCATCACGAACACGCTACTGTCAATATAGGGGCACTGGTACCTTGATCACTAATGCCGGAACACGAGACAGGTTAATACGGTGGCATACTTATAGACTACGGGTGGTTACATCCAGACGGGCTTGGAGCCCTACCACCTAGCTGAATAATTTTTTCTCAATTCGAATCGAACCTACAGACGCGGCCGTGGCAGACTTAGTGTCTTGATAAGGGCTAGCCGAGTCGCTATAGCATCATATAGCTAAGGAATCTATCCATACTACGTGACCCATTCAGGAGAAGGAGGAAGTTTTTCAAAATACCATGGTACAATGGTCACAGAGAAGAAGGGATGGGCTTAGGTTTTTATCATGTAGTCAATATTCTCATGGATAGGAAAGGAAGTCTCGCGCTTTTTTAAGCTATATCTATTCAAATATGGCGGGCAGCGTAACTATATATAATACTAGGTGTCCCGGAAAGCTATTACCAGCTTTGCTAACAGATGTCGCTAGGCTTAAGGTACTACTCCAGTGTTTCAGTCAGTTGGGTGTGTTGTCTTTATTCTTATAGATACTTCTGAAGAATCATCTTCAGAAGTATATATTAATAAACTGTCTAATAACTGTCAAAATTATGAGTCAAAATCCCTTATATCAAAACACAAAAGTAATATACAATATAACAGTAAACAGAAATTTCTGCATTTGACACAGTTTCAAAAGCATTAATATAAACGGTTTCTGTTTAAGGCTATCAATTTTTGGTCTTTCAGAACGGTTTAAACGTGATTAGCATACGAGTATTCTACTGCACACTCGGCCCCAGTTTACGCAAAAGGAACAAAGGTATGAAATGAAATCTAATATTACTGTACTCAAAGAGGAACTCATCTATTGAGCTTAATTAGGTACCTGTTAGCTCAGTGGTATGGCACTCAGGAGCCAAACTACTTAAGCAGTTTTTCTCGCCTAGTGTGGATATTATAGAATAATTGTCTTGTACCGACGGTGAAGAAAACACCGTGAAGAAATCTGCATACCGAAATTACTGGTATGTTTAACCCGCCAATTCACCTTACACGAGCGTGGCGAGTATGTGTTACTGTCCTTTCCCTCTAGGAAGAGCCCCAAGCAGTGTGACGTTACGGGCGGTTATTGTTATTATTAGAATTAGGTTTATTTTTCAAAAACATCTACTGTACTCTAAATTTTATCCGTATCCGTAGTATTTTATCCGTAGTAAAAGAGTCAATTAAAGTGACTCATTGTGGCCAAATTGCTACTTGAAATTTCTATTAATAGTCTCTCTGGTTTTCCTTAATGCACAATTCTCACATTTTTGTATTACAAAAAGTACGAATTTTTGGACATTTTGATATTTCTGACGATATAGCATAGCATTATAGATTATGCCCTCAAACTTTTAAATTACGTTTTAAATAAGTTACTATCCGTGCAGGGGCGGAGAAAGAATACTAACCTCTGCGGCCGGGTTCGGCCTGTCGTAAAAGGCGACAAAACAACCCACCCTAGCTACGTGGTAGGGCCCCAAGCCCGTCTGGATGGCGACCACCTTTGGTCTTAAGTATGCCGCCATAATAACCTTATGTTGTGTTCTGGCATTAGTGACCCAAGTTCCTGTACCCTTATGCGACAGCAACGTGTTCGCGATGCCACTGGCGTTGCAAACACCCTTTAGTGACGGCAACTGCTAAATTCTAAGCGGGCCGTCAGCTTGTCTGCTGTCCTACAGCAATAATAAAAAAATAGGAAAAGTTATGATAATTAATAAATATTTTCCTTATGTTAGGGTTTCTAGTCAATTGGCTACATATACACTTTTGTGGAAATTGAACCTGTTACTTCCACAACCGTCCGACGTGCGACGTACGACGTGCGAGGCTTTTGTGTTTTTTTTAAGACCCTCAAATTAGCTCAAACACATGCAACAATAATACTATACTGGTACGCGGTAGCTCGGTGGTTACACTCGGAGGCTAGTTTAAAGATCACGCGCATTGCCATTGAATCCCACGATGGCTTACACCACCTAGGCAGTTTCTCGCCTTACGTGCATATTATATTTTTTTAACAAGCCGATTGTGAACGAAAACATCGCGAGATACCAAGATCACCGGTGTGTATCCCTTCCCTTTAAGAATTTCGAGGCCGTCAACGCGTTGTCAATTCTTCTGGTGTGGCTACTATCAGGTGGCCCGTTTACCTGTCTGCTTAACTCAACTGAATTCAATAAAAAATGTGGAGCCAACAGTCCAGCAGTAGTAAGTTATGTTTTAAATTATTATACATATGAATTTAACTAGGACAAGCGTTATATAAAAAAAGAAAATCGTTAATACTAGCTTTCTATATTAACTTACATCTTTTCATCTCTTTTTTTACTGTGTCTTTTCATTATGATTGATGCAGTAGATACAGCGCGAACGTAACTATGTAAGGATTATTATTTTAACATAACACGATAAATAACCTAAAATATATTGAATAATTCTAGATCCTAATGACTATATATATCTATGTATATATCCATACACAGTTGCGTTAGCGTTGAATCTACTACACCAATCATAAAGAAAAGACACAGTTAAAAAAATTTAATAATTTATGACTGATATTATTACATGTTTTCTCCCTTTTTTTATTGCAGAAGTAAGCGAGAGAGGCAAACTGACAATTTACAGATAATGATTAGCTTAAATGAGTTTACGTGTGCAGCAGCATTGCCGTAGTGATATGAGATGCTATCCCAAAAGACGTAAAATTAAAAGGGGGGATTAAATTGCCAAGATAAGAAAAATATCGTTGAGCAAAAAATGGGAGGATGGAAAAATAATCGAATAAATGGATGGAAATTAAAGCAGAGGAAGGGAAATTAGATTAGCTCAAGGCTAAGCGCACCATTTTGGTTTAATGAGTGTTAGTCAGGTATATGTATATCTAAATCAAAGGCTTCAGCAAGTTTTCCGCTTTTAAAAAGATTATAAGACTATATTATTACTACGCCTGTGTATATTCTAAGAGCAATTTACCATTTCGCGAATTGTTTAGCAATTATCATCTCCTCTTTTTGGTTTGGCAAACCAACAACGGTAATTTTTTTTTAGTTTATTAACACTGTCATTATAAGATTGTGTGTACACTACACGCTTTATCTTACTAAAAAATTTATCTATCCAAAGGTTGCCTGGAAGAGATTGCTTTTAGCAATAAAACTGCCCATTGTACCTATCATAATTTTAATTAAATTATATTTTGTAATTATAATGGTCTAAAATTATAGTATAATCTAATATAATCTATCATTCTCAAAACTATCGTATTAGTGTTTTATATGGTAAATTTTATATCCCAGTGTCTGCGAATATTTTTTTTAAATAAAATATTTCCGTTAGATATCTTTTATTTATTACAAAGTTAAAGAATAAAACACTTTATTTTGAAAATAATTTTTTAAATCATTTAAAAAAACAAAAGCAATCAAAAAAATCTCTGTGGCAATATTTGTGCCGTGTAACTAGAAAAATACAATGAATGACAGTGGATAGATATAGAAGGAGGGAAAGATAAAAAAAAAGATAGATGGATTGTATGTGTATGTATTGTGCAGATGGCATCCCATTTTCTTTTATTCTAAAATCTTCTGTTTCCTCCAAATTATTTCTTTTATCCATTTTAAATCAAATTTTTCTTTCCAACACTGTCCCTGAGTCGTGGAAACGTCAAATAGTCATCCCTATTTTGAAACCTGGGAAAGATGCGACAGATCCTGATTCATATAGACCTATTGCTTTATCGTCAGTTATCGCAAAAATTATGGAACATATGATAAAAAATCGTCTAGAGTGGCTTGTCGAGAGCAAAGGACTCCTATCAAAAAGCCAGTTCGGGTTTAGGAGAGGTATGGGAACCATGGATAGCTTGAGCCTTCTTACCACTGACATACGCATTGCTTTCTCACAAAACGAACATGTTGTGGCAGTTTTTTTAGACATCACTGCTGCCTACGACAATGTTGATCTTTACATTCTCAGAGATAAAATGCTCAAGCTAAGTATTCCCTCCAAGATTATCAATATAATATTTTCGATGTTCATGGAGAGATCAATCTCTCTTCGTCTTGCCGATAAACTCCTACCTCATCGTTTCGTGTGGAAAGGCCTCCCTCAGGGTTCAGTCCTCAGCCCCCTGCTTTATAACATATATACTTCCGACCTAGATTTATCCGTAAATTGCTTCTCTAAAATTCTCCAATATGCCGATGATATTGCTCTTTATGTCTCCTCCAAATCCTTCTCCGACGCTTGTAAACGCATAAATTCTGCTTTAAGTTATTTAAATGATTGGCTAACAGAGCACGGTTTGTCTCTGTCTATTCCTAAATGCTCGGCAGTTATTTTTTCGCGTAAGAAAGTAATCCCAGTCCTTAATATACATATAAACAATGAGTCAATAAATATTTCAGACAGTGTTAAGTTCTTAGGCCTTTTTCTAGATAGCAAACTTTCTGGTATCCATCACTTGAATTATATTTGCCAAAAAGTAGAAAAAAATATTAACATCATACGCGCATTGTCAGGTGTAAAATGGGGTTCTCATCCTTATTGTCTACAACTCCTATATAACGCTATTGTAAGGAGTCATTTTGACTACGGTTGTTTCGTCTTAGAACCCTGCAGTAAAGCAGCATTATCTAAGTTAGATAAACTCCAAACCAAATGTCTTAAAATAATCACTGGCTGTATGAGATCCTCCCCGACAAATGCTTTACAGGTGGAATGTGTTGAACCCCCCCTTGTTTTACGAAGGCAGCTCCTTTCAGATAGATTTATTTGTAAAGTGATAGCTATATCAAATCACCCCCTACTTGAGTCCCTTAACATTCTTTCTCGACTAACTTCATCTTCTTATTGGTCTCATAAAGGTCTTCCGCTTTTATTTAATTCTTTCCAAAAACTCCTTAATATTTGCCCAAGCATTCATCAAACTCATACATCACCCTTATTTGAAATTAACTACAAAAGCCTACTCTTATCTCCTAAAATTTTTACTGACTTAGGAATTTCCAAAAGCTCCCCCGATGCTAACCAACGTTTCTGCAACTTTACTCAAGAACATTGGCCGGATTATCTTCAGATATTTACAGATGCCTCTAAATTAACATCTTCAGGTTTTGCCGGAGCAGCAGTATGGATTCCTAAATATAAGATCGTACTCAATTTCAAAATTCCTCCCTTTTCCTCTATTTTCACTAGTGAATCAATTGCTCTACTAGAAGCCATTCTTTACATAGAATCCCATAATATTAAAAAGTCTATTATCGCTACAGATTCTCTGAGTTGCCTCAATGATTTATTAAAACGCCCTTTTCACGCTAAGGAAAACTATGTTACATCTTTGAATATTAGACAAGCCCTCTATCGTTGCCAATCCGCGGGTCTAGACATTGTTATGGTCTGGATACCTGGTCATTCAGGCATTAAGGACAACGAAATTGTTGATTTGTATGCTAAAGATGCCATCCTCACAGGTACAACAAAGTATAGTAAATGTTTCCCTAGAGACCTCCGTTCTCTTAGCAAACCTCATATGTGGGACCAATGGAACAATCTCTGGAATCAAACTTGTCAAGCGATAGGAAAGCACTATAGAAGCCTTCAACCGACTATTCCAAGTAAACCTTGGTATTTTAAGTTCCGTAAATTGCCGAAAAGAGTCATAACTACCATCATTCGAATTAGAATGGGACATTGTTGCTCACCTGTTTTCTTAGCCAAAATCAGAATCCGAGATCATTCTATATGCGAATGTGGTCTAGCTGAGGGAACCCTTCAACACATCTTCTTTGAATGCCCGAAAATTACCCACCCTCTTTATGATATCTTACCTAAAGACTTTCCTCGACCTATTAATGTAAATTTCCTTTTAACGCTAACTGATTCTATTTTTATATATATTCTAAGTAAATTTTTGCTGTTAAATGATATATGTTTATAATATAGTCAATTTATCATTTGTATATTGCGTTATCACCAGGTCTTCAGAATACTTTTAGCAAAATTAGTACCTATCCTTAATAACTCTCGCAATAAACACTGGTCAAATCTTCTCTTACGCCGACATTGGCAAAATCAATGCCTAAAGCGTTGGAGCCAAAATTAACAAGAATAGAATAGAATAGGATTGTATAAAAAAATGATATAACAAAAAATTAATAATTATTTGTTTCCACTGCGTGCCCATATTTCAAATAGAAGATAAAAATGCACGCCTATCATTTGCTTACATCGTTAGGCTATTAAAACAAATGCGGCCATCGCATGGAAAAGAATCATGTTGGCTCAATTTCAAATGCATAATATGAGGTTTCTTTGAGACGTAAAAAGGTTTTATTAACAATATCGATCGGTAAAAAGGCTTCCTTGATTTATAATTTAGAATACCGTGGATTCTTTTTCACATCGGCTTTTAATACTATACAACGAGATTGTTTAGTATCTGATTTGTATAACAGAAAATCCAATCTGCATGGTCACCACTGTTCTCAACAAAATCTTAGGCGGACCATATTTCGAGTGATTAAGGAAAATTTGCATTTCCGTATATCCGGAAAAAAATCGAGAGACTAAAATTAAAGAATGAAATTAAAAGCGTGCTGCAGGATCTTTGTCAGGGAATACAAAATTTATATCTAGGGGTTTTTTATCAACAAATTATACTAGAATGTAAAACAATTAAATTTTTATATTATGTTAAACTTGTTATTCGAAGGAAAAGTAGCATAAATTAAACTTTAAATTTTCCATTTCATATCATTCAATGTGTCGTATATACGTTAGTAGCCATACCAGAAGATAAAAAAGGAACCAATTTGACATTACAAATTTACATTTTTTTTTAAATACTGGCATCCCTTGCCGGGTGTGTGAACGACGCATTGGCTCTGTCTATGTACTTTTATAATTTTAAGTGTAAACAATGAATTTTGTAAAATATTTAATAATATTATAGTGAAAGGTTGTTAATTTAACTGCCAATGTTCTTATATAAGAATTTTTTATCCTTTTTACATTGATGTGAAATTCTCGTGCTTTGTCTTCGTGTGTGACAATAACTCAAGATGGCGCATCCACTGGCACAGTCTGTAAATTGTTCATTGGACGACATTGACCTAAGTGCACTGAAGGTAAGCTTTCAAAAGTGTCTAGATTGCGGTAAAAAGTTTTTTAATCATATTGACTATTTTAGATTTGTTAACTTATTATTAATTAGTAAAGGGCAATGATCTCACAGGGCGTGAATCATATCGGAATCGTTCATTTCGGAATGCCTTTAAATCTAAATATTTCAACCGATACCCACAGTTAATGCTCTTTGCAGGATCCTGCTGGTATATTTGAACTCATAGAGGTTGTTGGAAATGGTACATATGGACAAGTATATAAGGTAAGTTACTACTGTTAAAACCATAAAATAGAATGGGTATTAAATTGCAGATTTATTGCATGCTATAAAAATATCATCTTATACTCTACTTTCGTGTTATCTGCTTAGTTGTATACAAATTAGTACACCTAATTGACTAATTGAAAAAATTAATATCAATCATCTCTAAAGGAAATGTTATTTGTTAGGGTCAATGAACCTAATAACAACTTTAAAACTATCAATAACATGATAAATATAATTTATGTAAAAAAATATTTATTATTTAAAAAGTTCAGCAATAAAATATTTTATTATTTCAATTGCACATTTTAAGTGATTTCTGATAATATATTTAAGGATAAATCTGGTAAAGCAGATTTAAATAATTAATAATAATTTATTCAATTAAATTTTATAAGACCAAATGAATGATCTGATTATTTCTTATATAGATTATAAGAAAAAATGTGTCTTAATTATTGCAAGTACAAAAATAGCTGTTTATAATGAATAAATAAGTCATATTTTTGTATCAAAAATTATCTTACATAATATATGATTATAATAAAAACTGCACATGCTTGAATCTCAGTTTGTCAGAATATTTTAGGGGATGACTTTAAAATGTAAATGTTATTTCAAAGATATAATCTATGTGATTATAATATCTGGCTATCAAATGAAATAAGACTTGATTAGAGAAAGTTTTTTTTTACACCTCAGTTAATTTATAATTTATACAAAATTTAATTATATAAAGCTTTCACCAATAAAATCATTATATGTATATAAAATGTTAATCATCATTTTGTTTTCACAAATTATCATATCCTTAGACACAGATATTTAAGATTAGATACAAAGTACAATTACTCACCACAAAGTAAGCAGTTTACTGTACCTGGTAGCTTAGTGGTATTTCACCCTGAGACTAATCTAGAGGTCTCCAATTCGAATCCCATAATAGCACGCCCTGTTTATTCAACTTTTCTCACTGAATGTGGATGTTATAGCATAATTGCTTTGTACTGACGGTACAGGAAAACATTGTGAGGAAACCTACATAAGGAGATCACAACTATGTGAATCCTGTCAATCTGCCTTGGACAAGTGTGACAGGTATACTATCAGTTCCCTTCAAAGGGAGGTCCAGCAGTGGGACGCATGAGGTTTTCAGTTTTAACGCCAATTAACTTTTTCTAACAGTGGGCTACATTAACTACTTCAGAACTGTGCTTATCGGTCACAATACTTTCCTTCCACCAGTATTCACCAGCCGCACGCTCGAATCCTAACTAACAATAGTATTTTTCTCTAAATAAAAAGAGTGCCCTCCTCTCAGATAGGATTGCAATACTGCTGAATATGTACAGATATCATCATAATATGCAATAATTCGAAGATGCATATTAGATGAATGTATATACTGCAATTGCAGATATAGGCAAAAGTTGGCTGTCAACTATAGTCAAAGGTTGTACCAAAGTGGTTAACAAAATTGAAAACTTATTACACTATAGATTTCATATCTATCAGAACATTATATTATTAAAGAAAATAAAGATTAAAATATAAAAATTTTTAACTCATTATGATGTAGTAGTTGCAGAGACCTCAAATTTTTATAGTATAAACAAATATATTTGCTGTTATTTCCAAACTTTTTAATATTTCTCAATAAATAAATAGCTTTAGAGAACTAAATGGCAGCTTAATATATCTTAAGACATGCTGTTTCATAAGTTCATTTTAAGTGTTTAAAATTTTTGAATAATGTTTAGGTGTCTGTTTAACAGAATTTTGTATTAATAAGTAACTTAATTAGTATTAACTATCTGGTCTCATACTTATAGTAATGTAATATCCATTCTATGCTACACTACTCAAAGTTAGTATAGAATGACTGTGACTATTTGATTACTATGGCAATAGAGTAATTTAGGGTATGAGGTCTAAAGGCAATCTCTTTAAAGACCAAGTATATACACTTTTATTACTTTTATTTTCTTTTTTCTCTTTGTGAAAAAGTAGTGTCATGGAAAAGCACAGATTCAAAAGCTCAGCTGTGCAGTTTGAAATTTGGGAATGTAGAAGTGAAATGCTTGAATTAAAAAACCTATTGACATAGCTAAATTTGGTAATTTTATAAAATAATTTTAATTTACAAATTATAGGGTCGTCATACAAAAACTGGCCAACTTGCCGCCATCAAGGTTATGGATGTTACACAAGATGAGGAGGAGGAGATCAAACTTGAAATAAATGTACTGAAGAAATATTCTAACCATCGAAACATTGCTACATATTATGGGGCTTTTATCAAGAAGAGCCCTCCTGGGAAAGATGATCAGTTATGGCTGGTTATGGAGTACTGTGGTGCTGGTAAGCTAAATAATATATAGTAAATTGTTTCATTCATTGACATCTGTCAATTATTCAGACCATTATATATTAATACTTTAACACCATGATGGACACTGTCCAGACAGTATACTTTCTCCCCCTGCTGTGTTAAGAACCATCTAAAAATCATAAGGGGTTTTTTTGTATACATGTCAGGAAAAGGCCTATAGTCAAATCAGTAGAAAAGTTTACCTCGGATGCCTACAGGACTTTGTATTTAATAGTAGAGGACAAGCAGCTACAAAATGTATATTGTGGCCCACTGGGCTAATCATAGTTTGTAGCCTGACTAGAAACTTTAATGTGTTAACATAGTATTGCACTTTGAAATTAGCGTATCCAGTTAAGCAAATGTGATATTTCAATGCTAAATTTGTTTAACTGGATTTTAAAGCAATTATAAGTATTCCAATCAATATCCTCAATGCGATAAGAATAGTAGTACACTACAATGTGTCCTATTTAGGTAAATAATCATATGATTGTGTGTAGAAACAGTAGTATGTGGTTCGAGATAAAGTGAAAGTGTATATAGGTCTTTTCCATTACCTACAGTATAATGTTATTCAGCTTCATAATAATCTATAATTGAGTGACTCATTGTGTCATGGGTCAAGAGTATGGTGGGTGGAAAGGTAATTATTTTTTGCTTTTAGGGTGAGTGTACACTGGAGTACTTTTATCTAATATAATATTACAGTACTGACAAAAGCTACTAAGTTAAAGTAAACATGTTATTATATGACTAAGGCTAGGCTTGTGTACATGACAGAAATACTTAAGGAAGTTATCAATCACATCTACAGTGTTATTGTATTTGCATTATTTTTTATTATTATTTTAAGAATTATCATTAAGAATTCACAGCGTTTTCATCTATAGATTTAATTTTAGGCAATACATATTTTTACAACTGTTTTTGGTCATTACCAACATTTTTGCAAAAAAAAGAAGCCTACTCATATAAAATGTGCTAAAATGTTATTTTGATTTCAATATTTACACATAAAGAAATGCATTAATATTATTGGTACTTTTGAAGTTAGTGCTGGCATAGTTATTTTACAATTACTTTGATTGCTATATCACTGAACATTGTTCTTATTCATAAAATAGACTCATATCCCTATATATTTATGGGTGTATTTAATGCCAGCTCACCAATGTTATCTACTTAGACATAATTACTTGAATTACTACTAAAATACCTTAGTTATTGGGTTCTATATTTCTATATAATGATTGAGGATCCCATAATCATCTACAAGGACAATGAGATTAGTCTCATTGTCCTTGTAGATGTTAATTGTTTAGACAAGGAGTATATATTCATTGAATAAATCAGGTCATAAAGGACCTAAAGTATTTTTACAAGTTAAAAGCTACTATTTCTATTTTGAAGTTTACTTGTATACATTTTTATCATTTCAAAATCAAATTATTGGAACTGAATAAACCACCATTGTAACTTCAGTTAATTAATACTGTTATAAAAAAAATGTTTACTATCATTTAACATACTATCATTATTAAGTTCTTGAGAAGATTTCATCAGTTACTAATATCGGCTGCAATTATACTCATGTGCATCTCTATTCTCATTGATTTATGAATAATCAGCTGCTATTCTATTTATTATCTCTGCTATTTATTGCTAAAGAGTTTGGTTTCAATCGTATAATATTGTTTCAGGTTCAGTGACAGATTTAGTGAAATCCACAAAGGGTCAGTCATTGAAAGAAGAGTGGATATCTTACATTTGTAGAGAAATACTTAGGGGTCTCGGTTATTTACACTCCAACAAGGTTATACACAGGGATATAAAAGGTCAAAATGTACTACTGACAGATAATGCTGAAGTCAAACTTGGTGAGTAATTGCTTTTGTTACTGTTGTTATTATTAATTAATACACAATTATGATTGTGGGATTTACAAGATCTCATTTCTATGTATGTTAGGGCATACATTTATATTTTTAAAGGATAATGGTTAAAACTAGAGATGGTAAAATTTTATCTATAAATAAATTTGATATAAAAGTTTCAAGAAATTTTGGAAAGATTTTAAATGATTTTAGTGGTTTACTTTAAAATAAGTAGTATAGCGCTATAATAGTTACTTATGGTTGTAGTATTGAATGATATCTTAAACATAAAGCTAAGGCATAACTTAATTGTAAATAATTTTCTTAATTTCTACAGTGTCCAATTCGTAACTGAAACTATCAGAAACTAAAGAATAATAATATCCCTGATAAAAACTATCCTGTGAACACTACTACTACCCATTTTAACACTTTTGTAATGCTCTATATTATTTTATTGATATCTATTATTGTACAAATACTTCCCTGTATAAATTCTTAAAATATCAGTCTATGCTGGCACATTATAACCTAGAGTTTTCTCTACTTCTTTCACATGTGTCATCAGGCAATCATTTTCCATTCCTGGACGTAGCCCTCCCCAAGTTTGAGCTACAAATTGCAGTCCATGGCTTTTCATATCTAGCCCTGACCGGTAGTCTTACGCAAGTTATCGGGCTGTGGGGCGTCCTACGTCATCCTAGCCCTGCCTAGATGCGGTTTCCACTCCAGACTATGTTTGCTCCAGTCCTGCAACAAAGGGACCAGCCCATTGCCAATTCAGCTACTGCTACAATATTGCTTGCTACTTCTCTCATAAATATTGCATATTGGATGCAAATTGTATTTTATTAAAATGATGTGCAGTTGATTTCGGTGTATCGGCGCAACTGGACCGTACGATCGGGCGACGCAACACATTCATCGGTACGCCGTACTGGATGGCGCCGGAGGTGATCGCGTGCGACGAGAACCCCGACGCCACCTACGACAATCGCTCTGACCTATGGTCACTCGGTATCACCGCGCTCGAGATGGCCGAGAGCCAGCCGCCGCTCTGTGACCTTCATCCCATGCGAGCACTTTTCCTCATACCCAGGTACTGTTTTTTTACTTGGAAATTAATTATTCTCGTATTTAATCCTTGAAACAGTAAACATGTAAGTAGGGCAGTGTGATCCCGGCTACCAGAATAGAATGAAAAGAAAATAAGGTTACACCCCATGTGTATAAAAAAAGTCTATAACGCCCCACTGCTGGGCTCGATTGGGATACCCCCTGGATATAATAGTGGTGCATGCTATGACAGGAGTTGAATCTGGTTTGGTTTCAAAGTGCGACATCACTTGGTTGCCATGTAGCTAACATTCATAGACATTCTAAATGGCGAAAAATTTATTATGTCCTCTGCCAGCTCATAGACAGAAGTTGAAAGGTTCTCTTTCGCAATGTCGCCGTGCCGGGACGAAGTATGAATACTAAATTCTGCGGCCAGGATTTGCCTGTCGTAAAAAGTGATTGCACAACACTAGCCAGATAGTAGGGTTTCAAAATCGTCTGGGTGATAGCAACCCATGGTTTTTAAATATTTCACCATAATAACCCTGAAATGTGTAGCAACTTAAGTGATAATGTTCCTGTATCCCTATGCGGACGGCAGTGTCTTAGATGCCTCTAGCATCGACACAAACATCCATAGGCAACTGTTATACAGTGAACCGTCAGCCTGTCTGCTGTCTCATAGCAATTTAAAAAAGTATATTGCCCAGAATATGGCCACCTCTTTTGTTATCTACTTTCTTGTAACCAAATAGTATTAAAATGTGAAATACCACAAACTGACACCAAAGCAATAAAGAATACCTAAAAAGTAAAAGCTTTTTAGGATTCCACACTTAATTTGTTAAAAGAATAAATTAATCTACATTAAATTGATATTTTTTTAGAAACCCACCTCCCCGACTGAAGTCAAAGAAATGGGCAAAGAAGTTTCATAGCTTTATTGAGACAGTGCTTGTCAAGGATTATCATCAAAGGCCTTACACTGAGCAACTATTGAAACATCCATTTATAAGGTATACTTTGTAACATTTCAAATATCCAGACTAACCAATAGTACATTAATAGTAGATTAAATAATGCAAATGTATTTGAAGAAACCTTTAAAGTTAAGTCTATATTTAATCCAAATTACAGTATTTCAATGTAAATTTATTTATTTATGATATTGACTTGTCTTTACATTATTTGATCCTATTCAATTTGTTGCAGCTGGCATACCCTGCTAAAAGAGCATGAATTCTGACACTATTCACCTCTCATTCGACATTAGATGATCCTCCCTTTAAAGACAAATTTTTTATCTCTTCTTTTTTTGTCTTAGTAAAAGAAGAACCAAAACCAAATAGGTGATAATATATTGCAAAAAAAGGTAAAATATTTGTAAAATAACAGGGACCAACCAACAGAACGACAAGTGCGGATACAGCTGAAAGATCACATAGACAGGTGTAAGAAGAGAAAGCAGGACAACTCCGTGCGAGAAGACTACAAATACTCAGGCTCCGAGGGTGAAGAAGAGGAAAATGCAGTGGCAGGAGAGCCATCTTCCATTGTACATAATGCTGCAGCTCATCAGACTAGTGATACATTGAGACGCAACTTCCAACAGATCCAAGAGGGAACGAGGTCAGTATTTACTGGTTAAATTTGGCTCATATACACCAGACTCAATACTTATCATACATGTAATAAGATTGAAATAACTCTTGTCTATACTAAGGCACAATATTTTTAGTACTTGAAGATACATAGAATGAAGAAATTAATTAAAATGTGCTAGTATTTCGAGAAATAATCATTTGAAATTGTGCTCTAGTATAGACAAATTATTACTGGATTCTCACCAACTAAGCTGTCTTTTCTGAAGGACTGGGTGGTTTAGTGATGTAAAATGCTATAAATCTTATTTTATTCACTTAATTTATGACAAGGTGATATTAAATCATATTCCTTATTATAGTGAAACACATAGTGAGGTTGACAAAGTACTGCCTTTTATATTATTATAAAAATAGATCGTCTACAAATGCATCAACAGATGGCACTGCTAGTAAACAATAGAACGTTTACAGATGCTCCAACAGATGTCATCACTAGTAATTAAATGACTAACAAACTGTTATTGTAGATATTTATTTAACACTTATTAAACATAGATGAAAAAATTACTGTAAATTTAAAAAAAAATACATCTTGTTTGGGAGTAATTTATAATGAAACTAATAAATAGGATAGAACTAGTTCAAAAGTACAAATAACAAAACGTTCATGTTATGTACTCTGTTAATTTGGAATGAGCTTTCAAATTAACAGCTCAATAATTTCGAAGCCGGCAGCGCGTTGGCAATTAATTGCTCTAGTGTTGCAAACATCCATAGGCGACGGTGACTACCTGCTATCGGGTGAGCCGTTTGTCTATCTACTGAACTCCAGTTATAAAAAGATATAAAGTCCTTCTGAAAAGTCACCTCATACCTGTTTGCGTGTTAAACTAATCCGTGCACCCATGATAGAGCCGCAGAGGCGCCTCAGCCGCAGCCGCCGCCTAAACGTAACAGCAAACGAGACGAAAGGGAAGAAATACCAGGTAAATACTAACAGTTAAAATGTTCATTTGTGACGTGGTTTTATCCTAACTCATTGTCTATTAATTATTAGAACCAGGCCCACCCGCGAGACCTTCCATTCCTCAAAGACTGATTGTTGTGCCAGACCCACAGGCTCAGCAGCATAACAAATATAGGTAAGTTTATTACATTATATAATCCAACAAGTGTCTTTAGAATAGTTCATAGTAAATACTTACATATTTATACTTAATAGTCAAATATTATACTTTACCAAAGAAAGAAAAAAATAAGAATAAATTATTTATATAAGGAATCGTAAAAAGTATCAGGATTATTTTTTGCAAACCTGTGTAATTTTTAAAAATATATGAAAATGTATATATGGCATATTCATATCGTTAATAATATTTTTGGGTCTCGTTCATTTCGCAACACTAATGACAATAATGAGGGAATTCACGTAATCTGAAATACATTATATATACATTTAAATAATTATGTACACGTGCTTGTATTTTTGAGTATGAATGCAAGTTTATGTAATATGTAAATAGTAGAATCACTTGTCACTTAAAAGAAAGACTCAGGATTATTTTTGTTAGGTTAACAAGTCCAATAGGGTTTATTTCCTGTAAAAAAAGATTAAATATAAACAGAATTTCCAAAACGCTTACAGATTTATTATAAATGTGGGTGTAACTGTTGCAGGCCGTTGCCCCCGACGCCGAAGTCGTCTGGTTCGTCCAACAGTTCTGGCTCGAACAACGGTACGCCGCCTGCCGGGGGCCCGCAGCCGCCGCAAAGGGGCTCACACCATATATTCAAACCTATGGTAACGTCATATCTCTTAAAATATTTACCCTATTCCTTTCGTATAGTATATCGATATTAAATTAATTTTTTTCCTTACAAAACTTATATATTTACATGTAGTTAAGTAGATATATAATAGAAGAAACCTTTGTAGTAATTTCTTATGCCTACATTAATTAAACTTTTGATATTTCTACTAGACTATGTTTGCTGTATATACTTTTCATTCATTTAAAAAGTAAACATACTTGGCTTTTTTATGCCCATTAATTTCAATATTTCAATGAAATATAGCTGTACGAAATAATACTTTCTAAAATGTTCACCGCTATTATTCATAATTAAAAATCCTTTTTTTTATCTTATTGGCCATTTTCCTACAGCCAACTAGCAGTTGATGAAAACGGCTGCTAGGAGTAATATCCATAAAACCGTATTTCAATTCTAATGATTTTTTAATTATTGTATTAAATGTATTTTATATATTTCAGCAATTTTTATGTTTATTTTTTTAAGTTCTTGTTGTATGTACAAGATATGTCTTCTGCAATTATTGTTTTAATAATTTATGATTTTATTTGCCTACAATTTATTTTATTTGCTTTTTTTCATGTATCACATCCTAACCTCCTTTGCACAAGTGCAGCTTCCACCGCGAAGACCAGAGGTGAGTTATGTGTGGTAAAATGAAAATAATATTAATATTTAAATTAGTTTTTTTTTATAAATTCGTCGAAAATTCGTACTTCTCAGATTATTTTCACAGTTTAGAAATAAAATTATTATCGTATTTAACTAATATATATATATATATATATATATATATATATATATATATATATATATATATATATATATATATATATATATAGAAATATCAAACATCATAATATATGATGAACCTTTTATTGAAATTTTTTTACATACATACTAATGTCAAAGTGACGACGACCTCTGTGGCGTGGCGGCTAACACACTTCGGTACGCATGCGGAGGCCATGGGTTCGATTCCCGTTCGCGTCTGGGTGTTTATGTATAATATGTATTTATTTACAAAAAAAAATGTATATATGTAGTTTATCAGTTCTTTAGTACCCATAACACAAGTGATATGCTACTTACTATTAGGCTAGATGGCGCTGTGTGAATTGTGCCACAGTATATTTATTAAAGTGGATGTATTTTGGATCCATGTGGGGTGTAAAAGATGACATGGCAAAAAAGGTGTGAATGTTCAGATGGCGACTAGTAGCGGAGAGTGGAACGAGAGAACATGTAGCCGATCCCACATAGCTGGGATACGGACAGGAAGAAGGCAAACGTAGTAAATAACATTTCCTTTAACAACTTGATATATTTGCTTGTTTCAGGACTTGGACAAATTGGCTGCTCAACTGAACGAGCTGAGCGTTGTGTCCGGCAATGAGCCTCCCAATCGACCCCCGAGAGCACCCACCAATGGACAAGGTTGGTCTTATTAATTATATTTTACGGCAGGGGTTTTTAACAGGGGGTTTAAACAGCAGCCTCTTCGAATTTCAATGGATTAATAAATTCAAATAGTATAAAATATCTACAGATGGGTAAGAAGTTACGTTAACAAATTTTAAGTGGGAAACGAGTAATCGCCTATTTTACATGCTAGAATTAATACGCGCTAAACGACAAATCTCGTATTTATAATGTAGCGGTGTGGTAAAGGAAACTTGTATACGAGATTAGGCGAACACATTCCTTATGTGATATTTACTGTCGGCCGTATACGCAAAATGAATATGTAAGAAACAAGACCGATTTCTTATGCAATTTCGCGCGAAAGTTTCATTCGTTTATAATGTGTTAAGACAAAGTTTATATAATGGCACTATTATAAAAAAGAAAAGGGGGCGACCCAGTCACTTTTGTTAGATTGTCCAAAATAGTATACGAAATTCAATCGCTAGTCCATATATGTCGTTTCCAAATGACTTAAATGTGTGCAAATATAAACTGATGTGAGGAAACGATTTCGCAGGGAAGTTGTAACAATAAATCGGTCATCACGACCGGTGGTTGCTCGAGTCCTGCCTGTACCACGTCTTCTTCTGTAAGAACCTGTCTCCACAAACCTTCTGTATATTCTAGAAACCGTAGACTGGTTTAAATTTTAATTTCTACCAATCGTTCATTGATCCAAGCCCTCCCGCACTAATGCTACAATATAACCCTAATAAAATCTATGCGGAACCGATTAGATTCCATAATAAGGGCACGTGGAGGTAATACACCTTATTAAAACATAAATAAAAATAAACCCTTGCATAAAGTTTGTGTCTATTGTTAAAACCAATTTTTTAATTAAACCAATTTTCCTTAAATTTCTGTTTTTTCTTCAAAAAAGTCTTAATAAGGTCCTTTCCAGTACACAAACTTAAACTTAAGGATATGACCCTACGCTGTTTTAAAGTTCGCGAACCAATCTAGAGGTTTCAATTTAAATCTGTATAGAAAGTTTGCATACTTGGTTAAAATATTTATTTCAAAGTCGTCTATTACTTTGATGCAGTTTATGAGTCCGTCAGTGTAGTTTTATTTTTTTATTGAATATGTTTAATTTGATATGTCCACAATACCAATCTCATGCTTTTTCCCCTTAGTCCATCATTTAGTGAGACTAAATTAAACTTAATGTGTTAATCACTTTAGGGAGTTTGAAAAGTAGGTCCTTCTGCAGAGTAATCATCATCATCCCAGCGTAATTAATCCCGGTTGCAACCCAAACTTCCATTTCGGTGCCCAGGGTTCACTATTCTATGTTCTATAGGTACTTCTGCAGAGTAAATGGCAGTAAATCTAACACACCATTCATTTCCTATAGTGGTATAGGCCTTAATCTAATAGTTAAAAGGTAATAAAAACTAATATTGTAATATATGTTTGCTAAAATCAGTGTTCTCTTTAAAATGCATAAACCTGAAACAGGAGCACCTGCAGAAAGGAATCCATCAGAACCGACTTTCGAAGATTCCGACAGCGACTCTGACGCTGAAGAAAGCGGCGGAAGAGTGCGCAACGACGGCACACTACTAGCTAGCGACCCACCCAAACCACTGTATGTATACTGCGACATACTAAATTTAATTGATTACATACATTTATGAATGTTATTTCATTCATCATGTTTCAATCTAATCACTAAATTATTCCCTGTTTTTTTTTTGTTTGATTTTGTTTTTTGGTCCTCATCTGTTTGGTTATGATCCCGTTGTGTTGTCCCATCCCTGGGTTTAGTCCTGAGTTCTGCTACAGGCCTGGCGCGGCAAGCGGCGCGGAGGGAGGAAGCGCGGGCGCGGCGCCTACGCGGCCCCTGCCCCCCACGCCTGACGACGACGACGCCCATCCAGATCGCACGCTCGTCATGAAACGGGTGAGTACCTCCTGCACGTGAATCCACGTGCCGCGCTACCTGTGCTAACTCATCCGCCGCGTGCTCGCTCGCCAACTCAATAGCCCCAGTGCGGCGAATTCTCACTCCCTTGTCGATTAAGTTCACGCCAAAGTAAGATTAGTGAGCATTATTACAATTAGGTAGCGTTTCATATTGCTTTATTCATTTTTCTTTATATTTATTTGTAATTTTTGTATCGGACATGTTCGAAAAAACGCCAGAGGGGGGAAGGCGATCTCGATAAAACCCAGTCCGACGTCGATGAAGCCGTTTTACTCAAAGACTGGGACTTTGCGAGGTTCTTCCCATCGAAGAAAACAGAAGCTTCAGAAGGTAAACGAGACCCGCCGAAGGAAACTGATCAGAAAAGGGCACAACTCCAGCGACAGTCTCATTTGGAAATGGACGACGCGTGGTCCAAATACAAAGCAATCGCAACGCCCCCTTCTCGCCACAAGCAAATCTTCCAAAAGCCAACAGAAAGATCGGCTCAGGATAAGCTGACTGATATGTTGAAATACAAAAAAGACCTAGAAGCAGATACGCCGAATAGATTTTTCAGAGGTTTCAGAAGAGAAAACTCTGACCTGTTTCCGTTGCCGAGCACCCGGCACTCTGCCATCTACTTTCCCAAGCATGATAACCAAGCGGGTGTGCAGAAGCAGCTCAGATCTAGTGGCATCTTCAACAACCCACGGAAACAAGTGATAAAACCGCCGTCTTCCGGCGAACCGATCCTTACAGATTTTATTAAAATGAATGATAGCTTAAAGATGTCTAATCAAGGCGAAGTGAGAAAGAATGATAAAGTGAACCACGATAGAAAAGCAACGGTCTGTAGTCCGAGCGACGCATTGAAAAACGTAGCCGCACTCATAAGACAGAACAGTGAGAGCAACAGTCCGAGCAGACAGAGTAGCGTGAACAGCGACTCGCCCTCGACGAGTATCTGCTTCACGAGCACCGCCTCCTTTGAGAAGGCGGGCACTCCTGATCTCACCGCCAACACATTCGATAACAATTCGGCCTCGGACAACTTGGTTGATGCTAACAACGTCATGAGGCCGCGAAGGGAAAAGACCGAGTCGGACATTGTGTTCAGAAGGGGCTCTCAGTATATTCGGCACGCGGAACTCGTGGCGAGTGGGCAGGAAGCGGTACTCGCTGTAGATCAGGTAAATTGCTCCGTGCTCAGGACAAATTTATTAATACTATTAAACTTACATATTGGTATGAGGGTTCCTTTTCTAATAATGATATTTACAACTAACAAGTATGTATATTGAGTCTGCTTATATCGGATTGGTATATTTAGTTTTTCGCTGTTGGTTTCGGTTTTAACAGTACTTATTAACATGGTGTGGGAATGGTTTACAAGATTGCTAACTAGTCTTTTAGTGCAAAATATCAACTAAATTTTACGAAATGTTGCCAGGAATAAATATTAATGATTGCTCACACGTCTTACATTTTGGCGTGACATAAATATGTATATTTATGTATTTGACAGTAATATCTCTATAATATGGGGATGATGGTACAGATTTTTTGTGAGTAGTAAATAGTGGAACATTACTAGTGCAGTCCTAACAGTTTCTTTGTTCTAACATTTCACGATGTTACCCTTCATTACTAATAAAAAGCTAACCGTGAAAAATGTCCGCGATACCGTCTTCCTGCCAAGAGAGCTACCGTTGAAACTTGTGACGACAGTGCCACCTACACAAATTCATTAACAACTAAGAATGCTGCTAACGAAACACCACAGAAGCTGAAAGAGACCACCATCAATTTGTGAATGTCATCTAATAATGCATGTTTGGCTGCCGTTTATGTTTGTCGCGGACTGTGATTGTTGAATTATTAATACCGCTGCTGCTACACGTTTACAGCCGTTGTTTGTTTGAATTTCCTAATGCATAATGTGTTTTTTTTTATTATATATCTATTAATATTGATACAAATATATAATTTTATTATTTCTCAACCAATTTATGTTATTAAAATTAAATATGAATGGTAAATTTTGATAAAATTTAATGTTAACTAAATTTTTTTTTCATTATGATAAAATAAAAATGTAATTTTAGAATTTTGTTCATTATTTTATATATAACTAGTAATCACTTAATATAAAAAAACCGTGATATATCAATGATTGTGTGATATGGGGAAGGGTCGCTCGAGTGGAGGCAACGAGGGAAGCGGAGCGCGAACGAGCTCCGTGCTCCCGGACTTGCTGAGCCAGGCTGGGCAGCCCACTACTCCACCGCGCCACGACAAGTCGACCAGTGAGGAGGTTAGTCCGCTTGCTACAACAAATATGCCACTTTACATGCGCCTAAATGCTAATGCAGACAAACCACCCGAGCGTAGGTGTCCAAAGTGGCATCAGCATTTTTACGTATATTTTGAATCTCTGACCAATATAAAAAATACTCTTTTGTATTTAAAAACATACTTCTCTGGTAAAGCGAGTTTGACAATTCCTCATTTGAAGTCTAGAACATTTTACGTCTATGACAATTTAAGAAGACCTTGTGTTTGTGTTCAAAGTATTTGTCGAGCTGTTTGTTATTGCTAATTAACAGAGACATATCAAACATTTCGATTGACGAATAATTACCTCGGTATGATTACCCCACTAATTGTATCTTTAGATATTTAACTAAATTATCAAATTTAATTTTTATTGAATGGTATATACACCAATGACACAATGCTCAAAAATATATAGTCTGCTTCAATTAGTGCCAAATAGAATTGCCTAAGTTGTCACATCTAAATGTAAACATTATTTGTTGTCATATACATATTTATCCAATTAAATTAAATATAACATTGGACTTGGTAAAAATTATTTGTCTACTAATTTATAACAATGACAGTTGATTTGAAACTATTTTTTTATCTGTTACATTAAACGATGGGATAATAAAATTATTTTACATGTTCATGTTTTACCATTTACATGCTTACGGGTATTATTACTATATCTAGCAATAATTTTGTCATCATAAACATATGGAGCTTTCAACATTTTTGTTTTGTTACAATATCTAAAATTCCATTTTTCAAATATATTTCGGTTTTTGCGAAACAAGTTCCACAATAAAAATTATGAAACTGTCAAATATAATATACTCATAAATATATGAGTATATTATATTTATTATTGATATTATAATAATAATTTTGCAATAGAAATTGTCTGAATTGTTGGAAGCTCTTGGTTCATTTATTGTGTGCAGTAAAGCTTATGGTATATTTGTATTAATGCAATAATGGTTGTCAATCATGCAAACATCATGGAGCCCCTCGGCGGCCGGTTTGCAGACATCCCATAAGAATGCGTAAGTATAAACCGAATTGATGCAACCATGCGGAGCTTTGTTAAGGTCCATAGACGGTATAGACTCTCACATCTTCATATTTATGCATTGTCTATGTATGCTTTCATGTATCAAATGTCATATAGGTCATTGAATGCATATAGACATAATCGAGCTTAAAGGTAGTTTAAATTAGTGGCTTGTAAACAAATATATCTATATGGGGTGTTTGCTTACGATTGTATTTTATGGGGCATTTTAAATGAAACTGCTGTTATAAATATTTGGCACAGTTTTCTTAATATCAAGGCAAAATTAGGCATGCTAGATTTTGGAATAAGATACAATGTCTAGAAAAAATATAGACAATGTTTGTAGACATCGATAATATTCAAAGTGTGGCTATTATTTATTCCTTTTGTATTGTCATAGTTCATTACATTTCTTTTATACTTCCCAACAAACTACATACTCGAAATATCATTTCTTGTCTAAATTCTTAAGTGTTTTAATGTTATGTGAATGCCCTCATAAATCGAAATCATAGGTATGCCCGTGATCATTTCACGTCACATCAAAATTATAACGCGTAGACAAATAGCAATACTGCATATAACTTTCTGAATCTATACAAAAGCAACTAATTGCTGGGAGATGGACTTCGTGACTAACCGAACACAATATTAATATGAAGTGGTGAATGATTTACTATTTATTAGTGTATTTATGATAAGTAATATTAACACAAATTATTAAATTGTAAAGATATTTTTGCTGTAATTTTTTTACTTTATAATGATTAAGTGTAATATATAATTATAATAAGTGTTTCAACTAGCCTTCATGTTTGGCTTATCCTCAGGTAGTAAAAAAATAATCCAAATGGAATGGAAAGTAATACATTTTTTTTTTAATTTGAGAAGTTTCTGAAGTATTTCAGTGTCATTTAGATCTGATGAGAATGTACATAGACATGAATGTATAATTCCGTTATTGATAGAAGTGAGAAAAAGTGGGATGTGTAGATCAATTTCAAGTAACAATAATAAAATTGTGGAAATGACTAATTTAATTGTATGTTTCTGTTACAGTATAGACAAGCGATCGGTGGGGGCACGCCGCTTACCGTCCACCAGCACCAGCCAGGAGTTCCTATGTCGGCGTCGGCGCACTCGACGCCGTCAAAGTCGTTTGTGGCTGGTGCGGCGTCCCCCCACCCCTTGCAGCAGTCCCCGTCGAATTCGTCGGTGGGCTCACAGCATCAGTTCAACCCGTTACAACAGAAGCAACGCTCGTTCTTGACGTTCGGGTTCGGCGCGGGCTCTGGCACCGGCACTGGCGGCTCCGGAGGGAACGCGTCGCGCCGCGAGAGCCACGTCAATGTCAACGTCACGCCCACCTCACACGACCTCTCCTCCGATACTCCCGAGATACGCAAGTACAAGAAGAGGTTCAACTCTGAAATACTCTGCGCTGCTTTATGGGGTTCGATATTTTATTTTCTATTTATTTTTAACTTATCTCGCAGACCAAGTCTGTATGACCCAATTACTGTATTTAAACTGTCCACGTTTAAAATGTTACTACAGTAGACTCGTTAATTCAAACCTGCGATAATTCGATCCTCTCTATAATTCAAAGTTATCATGAGTTCCCCAGAAAATCTCTTTATATTTCGAACGAAAATATCATCGTTACGTAACAAAACGACGCGATAATTCAAACTCATCGGCGTCAAACACTCGATAATTCGTAAAGGATCAAATCCTCTTATAAACAAGCCCGAGTCTGCTCAAGTAATCCATCGAGTTGAGTATGTGTGCCCGCTACTGACAAGTTCAAACTTGTATCATCATACACGAGTTTTTCTTTTTGTAATGATTAATTCGACACACTTCCACACGAATTAGTCTGTTTAGTTAAGTTTCAGTTACTTTTACTCATACTCAACTTTTTTCATTTGTTGTTATTGTTAAAGAGTAGTGGTTAGTTACTAAACCATTTGATATTTCGAACACACGATAATTCGTAATATTTTAAGAGTTTCGAATTAACGAGAGTCGACTGTATTTAGAAAAACAATTTACTTCTGTTTTTAGATACAGATCGCAGCCTATAAGTTGAATCATGATCTTGTATGCGATTTTGTAACACATTTCTGGGTCTCAAATGGTGTGAGACGTGAGGGGGTGTGCGGATCCATAGCAACGCAGGGACGCTAGCTCCTGCGCAGTGGACATTGCCCCGCGTTACCCGCGCACAATCCCAATCGCGCACTTTTTTTTTAGATCAGACTATCAAATTTGTGATAGTTTAATTTCCCAAAATGTCTCGGCCCCAACCAACTTTAAAAAGACAGTCGAGAAACATGATATTCAACGTTTACAATTATTTTTTAAAGAAAATAATATAACTGTTTCTGTAAGTAAAACTGCCGAAGCTACAAAATAATCTGTGTCTTACAGTTAAATAGATTATATGAAAGCAAAAGTTCAGAATTAATAGTTGCGTTTAGGACCCGTGGTAAAAAGAGACAAAAAATAAAACCAGTGACAGGCATAGACGATTTCGACAAGGGAGTAATAAAACGATGCTTTCACAATTTTAATAAAACTGAAAACGAATTACCGACGATTGGTAGACTTCGTCCAAAACTACGCTCAGATATAAATTTTCAAGGTTCAGAAAAATGTCTTCGCCGAATCATCAAAGAATTCGTGTTCAAATAAAAAGCCACAAAGAATACTAGGATAATTTCAATAGAAACAATGGCCATAAGATTATTGAGAATAAACTACTTACAAAAATTAAGAAAGCAGACCAATTATTTACACAGATGAGTCATCGCATGCTTAATCATAAACTGACCTAACTCAAAAAACCTGTTTTTTGGGAAATCGCAAAAAACGTTTTGTCATTTACTACTTATCCCATATATTGACTTATAACTAAATAGCGGTAACTCAGTGTGGGAAAGAGATATCGAAATAAATCTTAGTTTGGCCGATAGAGGGCGTCGATACAATGCTGCCCGTTATATTATCTCACTTTAGACCTAAATCGTAATCGGTCAGTTTATGATTAAGCATGCGATTATATTCATACAATACAACGCACACAGCACCAAAAGGTTGGACAGATGGGTCTACTCAGGGATTGTATAAACCTATTTCAAAAGGGCAACGCGTCGTGATAGTACATGCCGGATCGGAGAATACTTTTGTGCCAAACGTTTTGTTAATATTCAAGTCAAGCACGATGACCGGGGACTATCCCAATGACATGGAACTATGAGAAGTGGGTATAACACGCGCCACGAAAGATGAGACTTGACCAGCGTCAGTAGTGAGTTGCCTGCGCAGGTACAATCGTGTACGAGTTAGTTATGTATAATTTGTATATTTATTCAAGTATTTTTCAATGACATTCGGAATTATAGTCTGACCGCTACCGCTGTACCGCGCCTTAGGTACGCGAGCGGCGAGGCGGGGGGGCGAAGCAGTTACTCCATTTTGTCATTCTGCCGTCATCACTCACGGCGGCAAGTAGTCTTATTTGTTATGGACTGTCTATGTCAGATGCACATGATATTAAAATATCTAAAGATGGCCCGGCCCGTGCGTCATCTCGAGATATCAAGACTCATTTTCAGTGGCCGAATAATATAAAAAAATAAATTTTGAATGTAAAAGTGACGTAAATATCGCCAAAAAATATAGTGCAAAACCATAATAATTCTTCTCTATATGAAAAGATAAACGCTCTGAATTTATTGTTTTCGGTGTTCACAGCAGAAAAATGGCAGCAAAATGAAAACGATTACTTGGATCACAATAGGTATTATTATTATTGTATAATATTATTGAGTCAATAATAATAAATCTGCAGGATGACTTACTTATTCTAGCTCTGATAGTGAAATGCAAAGTGAAGTTGAAACAGAATCTATGTCAGAATAGTCAGTGTATTTTATTTACCTAATAAATAGTTTTTAATTTTTACACGCTTTATAAGTATTAGCTTCACTTGTGTTTGTATGTTTGTAACCGACTCCTTTGGGGGCGATTTTGACCCACTTTAAACGGCCAGATTTCGTTCAAACTTTGTAGATATATCGAGGGCCGATGACAATGCAATAATCTGTGTAGTTCGTGTATCATTATCCTTATCAGAATCCTCAGGATTAATGAATTTTCGGTTCTCGTCCGATCACGAAAGTGAAGGAGCGTCAGGCGCGGTCAGTATTTGGATGGGGTGACCGTCTAAGAAAATCGGTAACGGTGGATTTTTGTTCTTTTTGTATTCTTTTTTATATGTTTTATATTAACTTGACCTATATGTAATGTAATTTTTCGGAATTCGACTCGATTTTCACTTACTTTGAACAATAAAATCAAAATTCTGCCGAAACGCCATCTGGAGCGTAATTAATAACATTGCCAGAAGATGGCGCTAATTTAGTAATAACGTAGCCGGAAGATGGCGTTATATTAATAAAAATATTTAGCGATTGGATATTGACAACAATTAATTTATATTATCATGCTTTTATTTTATAGTTAATGAAACTAAAAAGTTAAAAATGAAATCTAGTTTAAAAAATACTAAAAAGCACGCCTTTATAAAAAATCAAACTAAAAGGTAAAAAATAATTTTCAATAAATTTAAATTAAGGATAGTGGGATTAAAAAAATTAATTTTATTGTAAAAATGCGTGGGGTGCTTTTTAAGATATTTTCAGATTCGTTTCATTAATATTTGTACTTATTTAAAAATCATATTGGACAAAAACGGGGATTGGATATAATTATATTAGTAAATATAAAGCTTCAAAAAAATTGTGCTTAGATATCGTAAGATCTGTCGTCTGGCACTACGAATCTCATGTGAGTTCATGCTCCTTCCTTACCACTCCCCACCTCCCCGCGCATACCTAAGGCGCGGTACAGCGGGAGCGGTCAGACAAGGTATATAATAATACTATATTAACATTCTTAATAATATCTATTACGAAATAATAAAAGGTTGCCTGGAAGAGATCGCTTGAAGCGATAAGGCCGCCTATTGTGTATTAGTTGTAAGAACTTCTATGTTTGTAGAAAATTAAGTATACAATAAGGAGTTCTCTATCTATTCTTACTATTTAAATAACTTTGCACTCCTATATAACATAACTGTAAACAAAGTAGAAGTCTTGTAAACACGGTTGTGTTCGTCTGTATAATGTGTTTCAAATAAATTCTTATCAGGATCGACTTTGTGCCATGTTGTGACGTCATAGCTGTCAATTCAGTTGGGTAGAGTCAGCAAAACAAGATATTTAGTAAATATAATTTATTTACGAATCATGAACGAATAATTTTTAATTAGAATTGAGCTCTTCACTTTCGCTCATCTCTGCATCACTGACTGAGTGGTCACTGTCGTCGTCAGTATCTTCATTGTTGCATTCCCCTATAAAATAAAACATGGATTAATGTAGGTTTTTAATATTTATTCCAACTGTTGTTTAAAATAAAATTAGGTATGTTACCTGTATTTATGACAAAATGTAATCGGAATCTAGCCGTCCAATTTCACTCATCTCGGCATCATTGTGTTGTCATCGTCGTCGTCATTATCATCATCACTGCTACTTTCCGCTATAAAAAATAAAACATGGATTAATGTAGGTATTTAATATTTTAATTCAGCAACTGCTACTTAAAATAGAAATATATATTCTGTTACCTGTATTTATAATAAAACTAAAGTGATCGTCTTCAAATATTTCTCTTTGCCAGTATTTTTTAAATAATTATATGACTTAATTTAGAAGTTTTTTTCACTTTGAGTAACAGACTCAGTAAAACAAAAAAAAACATTATTGATACTCAAATAAGGTTTCGTTGCAAACCGTACTTTTGAAGTGTCATTTGACAGATAGGGGTCATTGACGTTCCTATTCTTATTTGAATCTCATTGTACTGCGGAGTTAAGCGGTGCGTGCACGTGATGAGGGTGACGGGAGACTACTAACACGCATGCGCAACGCCGTATGGTGCCTCCCGCATTCTTTTCACCGCCCCAATGACATCCGGTCCCTTTCCGCCTCAAGCCCCATATCACCAAAGAGACCTATAAATCGTCTACTGCGCAAGTTAAACCACGTGGTCTGTCAAGTCTCATCTTTAGTGGAACGTATTATACACACCCAAATAATACCAAAAGCCTCAATTATATGATTTAATAAAAAAAATAATGACTGCTTCAAAGTTTTTAGTATAGACAGAATTTACCTACCACCCGGACCTAAATCCCATTGAAATGGTATGGATAGCAATAAAAGGACATGTCAGTAACAAAAATGTTCAGTGGAACGTGACCCGTGTATATTGAGTTAGTGAACAAAAAGGAAATTCAATGGGGGCCAAGTGACTGAAAAAAGCTATTCGATAAGGTCAAAACAATAGAAGAGGATTACGTCTAAAGTGATCACGTCATCAACGAAATGAGTGAAGAATTAATAATACGAGTTGGCCATTATGACAGCAGTAATTTAAGCGACAGTGAAGATGTTGTCGCAAGCCCTGGTCCAAGTTCCGATGCCATACCCGTGATATTTTTTTTACTTTATTAGTCAATAGACTTAATAATTATTACATAACAGCAACACTCATTAATTTTTAATAAAATCTTGTTAGCAGGTATTTTATCAACTGTTTTATCCTTACTTATTCATTTATTAATAACTAGTTGTGCCCGCGACTCCGCCCGCGTGGAATAGTGACTTTAGGCCGCATTTTTTAGATATATTATTATTATTATTTATTTATTTCAGACAGTTACAAAATCATGTCCATAGTGGGTTAGTAAATTATAAGTAAACTTAAAAATCTATTGTTAGTAAACACAAATATAAAATGATCAAAATGTCCATGTCGCGACTGGTGCGTGGAGCTGTACCCAGTGGCGAATCATTGGGCTATCCCACCGATTGCATAAAATTGCCACCATACTGTGAGGGCTATCACGGAACCTAGCTGAGGTAGCTGCGCAACGTTTACGCATGAGGGCCTGAAAGCTGTCAATAGCATTTTCTGCAAACATAATCGATGCACTACAAAAACGAGGCAACCCCAACAAAATCCTGAGGGCGTCGTTATACTGCACTCGCAGGGCATCGATTGCCGCCCGCGTGTACCTCAGCCACAGACTACAGGTGTAGAAGGTTTGGCAATAGGCCTTGAACAAAACCAGCTTGACATCCCGTCCACACCTTGCAAATCTGCGAGCCAACATATTGCATCGGACAGCTAAAGCCCTACGTTCTCTCTCAATATCTAGGTTATCACTTAGATCCTCGGTCAGCCAGTGGCCCAGATACTTAAACTGGGAAGTACGTTTAAGAGGAGTATTACCAACATAAACTATTGGCACAGAAGTGCATATCTTGGAGCCAGCCTTGAAAACCAGCAACTCGCTCTTTTTGGCATTATACCTGAGCCCATGAGATTCTGCGTAGCGTTCACAAATACTTATGAGTTGCCTCAGTGCACTGATCGATGGGCTCAGCAGCACCATATCATCAGCGTAGCTAATATTATTGACGCAAACTCCGTCGATGTGACATCCAATGTAGGCACTGCTGAGCTCCTCAATCAACGCGTTGACGTACAAGTTGAAAAGACATGGTGAGCTGATCCCCCCTTGTCTTACTCCACACTTTAGCCTATACAAATCAGACGTCGCACCAGCCCATTTAACAAAATTCATCTGATTTTGGTACCAATATCTTAATAATTTTGTGACAGCACTATCTACTTTTGTTTCATTTTTTAGTTTCTCCCATAATATATCATAGGATACCAAATCAAAAGCCCTAGATAAATCTAGAAAATATGAGGTCAAATTAAATTGGAAATTCAACCTACTAAGTCCAGCCTAAGCTGAACCCTATTTCATATGGCTGATGATATAAATCGGAGGTCAACTTAAATTGGATTATAAATTTTGTAATAAAAATTATTTTTTTCTAAAATAAAAATAGCCTAGGTTACTCCTTGGTACATCAGCTATCTGCCAGTGAAACTCCCGTCAAAATCGGTGCAGCCATTGCAGAGATTAGCCGGAACAAACAAACAGACAGACAGACAAAAATTGTAAAAAATGTTGTTTTGGTATATGTACCGTGTATACGTCCAAATGCACTTAGTAAAAAGCGGTTATTTTAATATTACAAACAGACCCTCCAATTTTATTTATTTGTATAGATTAATTGAAATAATATAAATGTGGAAGTGAATGTGTTTGTGTCTTGAATCGTAAATCTGAATTTAAAATTTTGATTCAACTTAGATGCCGCTATCTGTAAAGATATTTGAATGTTGTTGGTGAAAACAGACTTATTTCTAATTTCACCACCTATGTTTTAATTAACATATTTTAATTTAACTGGATTAGAGTTAATAAAAAAAGTGTCAATGATTTGTTTCTGTAGACAAATATATTCCAGTATTATTGCAGACTGATACCGACGCAAAAAGGCCTACTAACATGTATACTATACTAAATAAGTATAATAAACATCGCGGGCTAGACTATGTTGTGAAAAGATTAATTTTTTTTTTCTAGGTGTCAATCTTCTAATAGGCACGGAAAATGGCCTAATGCTTTTAGATCGATCAGGCCAAGGGAAGGTGTATCAGCTGATCTCTAGACGCCGCTTCCAACAGATGGAAGTGTTAGAAGGACAGAACATATTAGTAACCGTTTCGGGAAAGAAAAATCGCGTACGAGTTTACTATCTCAGTTGGCTTAAGTCTAAGATATTACGGACGGACGGTCTCAGTGATGTAAGTGTTTAAAGCTAAAATAATATACTTACATATTCATTAAAATACAAATATAATTTCATTAAAAAAGGCTGTCAGGATTGACCGAAAAGTTTGATGTGTTATAAATTACCTTTGAGTACTTATAATAGTTATTTTTATTGCTGTACGACAGCAGACAGGCTGACGGACCGCTTAGAATTTTGCAGTTACCGTCGCCTATGGGTGTTTGCAACGCCAGTGGCATCGCGAACACGCTACTGTCCCATAAGGGTACAGGAACTTGGATCACTAATGCCGAAAAACAACACAAAGTTATGGCGGCATACTTAAGACCAAAGGTGGTCGCCATCCAGACGGGCTTGAGGCCCTACCACGTAGCTAGGGTAGGTCATTTTGTCGCCTTTTATGACAGGCCGACTCCGGTCGCAGACGTTAGTATTCTTTCTCCGCCCCTGCACGGATTAAGTTGTGTAGTACAGTAATATTGGTATTAATTTTCCAAATAATATACACTAACAAAAGTTGTCCTTTTAGCAAGCTGAAAGGAGAAATGGCTGGATAAACGTTGGGGAACTGCAGGGCGCAGTTCATTTTCGTATTGTGAAATATGAAAGGATAAAATTTTTAGTAATTGCCCTCAAGGATTCCATTGAAATCTATGCGTGGGCTCCAAAACCATATCACAAATTCATGGCATTTAAAAGTTTTGGGGTACTTCAACATAGGTGAGTTATTAAGGAATATCACAATCTAAAGATTCACAACATTTAAATCCAATATTTAATTTCTTCATTAAATTTTTCGTCCCATTTACACTTCTCCATTCTTAAAATTTCGAAGCTTGACTATGTTCAGTTGAAATTTATTACTATTAGTAATTACTAATATTAATAATTTTTAATCAAGAATTATATTTGATTTAAACCAAAACATGTTAATAAAATAATTCCATCAATAGCATTCAAAACAGTATTGCAATAACACTTAAATTTGGGAAGAGGTTCCATAAGAGCCGTATCCCACCCACACATCCGAGACGGGGGCGCGCGGAACACGCGCTCACCCCTGAGTGAGAAAGATGCGGGCTCATCACCTCCCCTGATTTTGAAGAAGCGAAAACGAGCGGTCGCCAGTCGGGGGACGGCCTGAATAATGCGTCGCGTTATCCCGCGGCCTCGGCACTGCGTTTGAAGTGGAACACGGGGGTAGTTTTAGTGGGTATACCAGCGACGTGCGTTCCCAGCGATAGCCTAGAGAAGGGAACGTACGGGTGTACTGCACGGGAGGTCCCACACTACTCCGCCGCCTGTTTCCACGCGACAGGGCGTGCGTCATGCATTTCCACCTCCCAAAAAAAGTGAAAAGGTTCCATGTTTACACTCCAGAAATTATTCTGGCATGAAATAGAAAAACAAAATAGGTACAACTTACTATATTTTTTGTCTGGGTGTTGTCGGAATACTCAAGAAATTTTAAATATGTTTAATTTAATTATCAACCATTATTTTCAGGCCTTTATTAGTTGATCTGACAATTGAAGAAGGCACAAGACTGAAAGTAATCTATGGATCTGCGGATGGATTTCACGCTGTAGATTTAGATACTGCTAATGTTTACGACATTTATATTCCAAAACACGTAAGTGCAGGACTATTTATTGCTATATCCTATAACTGCAGTGGGAGCGACAATGATTACAACGCCCTGTGAAAGTTTATTTCAGAATGCAATTATTGACTTTCCTAATGTCCATTAAATTTATTTGTGATAGTAAGCAAAAAAATACAGATTAGACATTAAAGTAAAATTTTGGCAGTAATTTACCATTTGAAACATTTCATTACATTTTACAGTAACTGGCTGTAAGTATTGCACAAAAAATTAAAGGGGGAGACAACTGCTTCGCTAGTTTCAGCTTTGTCCAGCATTGTGTCCGTTGCACAAAGCACTCATAAAATAAACAGCGAATGAACTGGCTAAATACCTAGTCAGGTCATAAATTCTGTCACATGTTTAATGTAAAATAATTGTAACAAGTTTATTAATTATGTAACCATTCATATACCAAAATGAACTTAACAAAACATAGATTCTTATGACATTAAAGTTTATTCAAAATGACCTCCGTGATTTTGAATACAAGCCTTCAATCTGCGCGGCCAGTTGTCTATCGCAGCACGAACGAGGTCCATGTCAATATCGGCGGCTGCCTTAATCAAGGATGTCTTGAGTGACTCCAAATTGGGATGAGGCTTTGAGCACGCCTTTTCCTCCAAGTGTTGCCATATCTTGTAATCTAACGGATTCAAATCTGGACTGGAGGAGGGCCAGTCTTCGTGCCGGATGAAGTCGATTTCACGCGCCGCCAGCCAGTCTTGTGTGCTCTTCGCTCTATGAGCTGGCGCCGAATCATGTTGGAATACCCAGTGCCTGTTATTGAACATGGTATGAGAAACAGGTTCCACAAGGTTCGTCAGGACTGTATTTTGATACACAACAGCATTCGTTTTTACACCTTTCTCACAAAAATGTACCTCTGTTAAGCCCCAATAAGAAACTCCCAACCATACCATGAGCGAGGATGGAAAATGACCTCGTTGGACACGCGGAATACGGTTGCTCGCTTCTTCACTACTGTGTGCGTACACCTTATTATTTTGTTTGTTGTAGCTCTCTTCTACGGTAAACATTTTTTCATCCGAAAAAAGAATTTCCCGATATTTTTTTCCCGCGTACCGCTTCATCAAAGCGCGGCATCTCTTCAGTCTCAGGTCCATTAGACGAGCATTCAAACGATGTCCTGTTTTTCTTCGATATGCCCGAAGCCCTAAGTCTTCATTTAACACCCTTTTCACCGTGGTTCTGCTTAACCCCATCTGAAGGGCCAACAGTTTCTGCTTACGTTTGGGATTTCTTTGAATTCGTGCCTTCACAGCTTTTATCACTGCTGGAGTCCTAACAGACCGAGGGCGACCACTTCTTGACCTGTCATCTACACTAGAGTCTTCATTGTATCGTTTGATGGTACGATAAACGAATCTTTTGGTTATATTCAAATTTTTCAGTATGTTAAAAATTTGAATTGGCGCGTAACTGTAACGATGCAACGCAATAACTGCAACACGGTCTTCTTTAAGCGTCCACTCCATATTTAAAAATGAGTAAAATTCTAAAAGTTATACATTTTTATTTTCATGAACAATTCGAAATTCGAATTCAATAAACTTTTTTGTGGCCAGCATTCTAAAAGAAAAGTTTTTACTGTGTGACAATACTTATGACCTGACTAGGTATAGGTGTGACAGAGATAAGGCTCTATATTACTGAACTTGTCAAGTGGCTCCTTGTTTTACTTGATGCCGTGCTCTTTAGTTAATTAATGTAAGAGCTGTTTTATTTAATAAGACTATTCATGTAAAATAGTTACACTTTAACACTGTCATATAAATGGTTGAAAATGCGAAGTTGAAAAACTCTTTTTAGTTTTTAGATGAGATTTAGATGAGAAGGAAATAGTTATTCATTCAGATGAGAAGGAAATAGTTATTCATTTAACCGTTTGGCTGCGGAACTAATTTGCGTAATGTTTTCTTAAACTGCGGGTGCGTTTTTATGGCGCTCAATTTTGGAATCGGTAAATTATAATTTCATGAAATATTTACGGATTTTATGAATTATTTTTATATCAGGTTATAAAATAATCAAATTTTTTATTAAAATAAAAGATGTTTGAACCGTATTGCAATAAATACAGCTTTATTATGTGCACTGAAAAAAGTTACATAAGTGCACTGAAAATGCAACGTCGCTTTAGCGACTCTCCGCAGATTTACCAATGTATAATGAGCGTCGCTATATCAACACGTCGCAGCAAAACAGTTACGTAAATGTTATAATTTGTTTCAGACACAGGGTGCTATTGTACCACACTGCATTGTACCTCTACCAAATTCCAATGGTGTTCAATTATTACTGTGTTACGACAACGAAGGTGTTTATGTCAACACATATGGGAGGGTTAGCAAAAATATTGTTCTTCAGGTATGTTTGTCATATTGTAAAGTTTTCAAAGCATTTATGCATTGACTATTTAAAGATTAACGCATAGAAGTCAAGAATAGACAATATGTGCTGAAGGTTAATACATGTATACATAACACAATGACTTCCCAATACTCTGTTCCAAATCGGACGAGAAACTTAGCTGTAACGCCCACTAGGTTCTGTGCATAATGACTAGTTTCATTTTGGCATGTTCATTTTGCACTCCGGATCCAAAGACAGTTTATTTTATAATAACAATAATCATTACAGCATTTTATAAGACATTCATATATACCTAATACCACTACCTTACTACCAGGATGCTGGAGACCGTGCGAAGTGGAGTAGAAAAAGTCGGAAAGCGGACCCCGGGCACCGAAACGCACGTTTGGGTTGCAACCGGGATGAACGCTGAGATGATGATGATGATTCATACATACCTAATAAAGAATTACCTAAATAATATAGACAGCTTTTTTGGAATCAATTTTGAAATTTGAAATGGCACTCAATGTGTTACAATGTGTATATATAGACATCCACCACATTATATTGTATTGCAAAATATGAAAGTTCTGCAGAATTATGTGAGGATATTGTGGTTTTCATATTACAAGTTTATTTTTATTTGGGTCTATACAAGATGGCGGTAGAGGAAGGTAGATTGTTTCCTTTCTCTAAAACTAGTTCTTTATGAACTATCTAGATATAAGAGGATGTTTATAGTGTTCTAAAGGTAAAATTATTTTAGCCTCTATTTAAAGTAAGCAAGTAGTTATATTTCAGTCTAGGATCAATCAAGATCATTTTACGACTATTTTATATCAAAATGTTATTATAACATATTTATTTTATAGTGGGGTGAAATGCCTACATCAGTGGCCTACATTGGGACTGGACAAATAATGGGTTGGGGTAACAAGGCGATTGAGATCCGTTCAGTGGAAAGCGGCCACCTCGACGGCGTGTTCATGCACAAGAAAGCACAAAGGCTCAAGTTTCTATGCGAGCGCAACGACAAGGTGTTCTTCTCGTCAGCCAAAGGTGGTTCTTCATGCCAGATATATTTCATGACGCTGAACAAACCGGGCATGGCTAATTGGTAGTGGATATGTACCACATGTGACATTCATGAATGTTACTCATGTTTACTTTGGAGATTGAAGGTCTGTTCCAAAGCATGCTCTGTATCAGGCAGAATGTTCAAGACATGCACTATCATAGCTCAATATCTTAAAATAGTGAGATTTCATGTTGTATACTCTAAAAGTAACTATTTTATTACATATTTCCTGGATTTTGTAATCATTTTATTGCAGAAACGATTATATTATAAAATTACATAAGTTAGATTTAATGTATATATACATATAGAATTTTTATAATAGTTGACCTGTAAAGTTGATAATGGTCAAATATCTCATTATTTCATGATTGGAGATTTGTTACCTTTAAAACTCAAATGCCTATATACTAACAGACTGTGCTGGAACAGACCTAATGCCACTAGTATAGTCAGTATAAAGTTATACCCCGAAAAATATCTGTGATAGATATGAAACACACACAGACTTTCAAACCAATGTACAAGATAGAAAGCTGTGAATGTGTTTATTACAGAGTTTCGGAACATATTAAATGAAGCGCTTTCGGCCACTCCAAATTCAAAGACTTATGATGGTGACAGATAAGATGTGCTCAAAAGACAATCCACAAATTTTACATTCAAGTATTCAAGGACCCTTGTGTAGGTAAAGTTGGGGATTTGTACTGAACATAGTAATTTCATTACAAGCTACTAAAACATTTATATTATTAAGCAATAACCTCTAGGATAAATGTTTTGATATTGACAATTATTCGTAAGTTAATGTGCTTAAGTTTTACTATTATGTTGCAATTGTTTATTCTAAAAAAATATTTCAAATCAAAACTATTAATTCATATATGCCATATTATATTGTTTGTAAAATTAAGCTAGTTGGGTGATGATATGGTTAAATTGTGTCATACTTCTCAGGAAACATTGTAAACCAATACCAAAAACCAAGTGATATTAATTTTCATAATTATAATGATCTCTCTTCCAGTGAGTGAATTTTTATAAAATATTATTATTTGTCCAATTGCTATTCTATTATTTTAAGCTGACATATGTAATGGTCAAGTAGTATACACATAACAGAATTACTTCTGGAACTATGTTGTCCTGAAAGCATTTCATTGCATTAAATATTTTATAAAAGTCAGTTGATTGACCTTGATAATTTTAACCCAGTTAAGAATTATGTTCTTTGCACGTTCCTATTGATAAGTTTATACTTCCACTTATATTAACAAAATTAATATCTATTCCATGAACAATGAAGCTTTTAAAACAAATTGCCCTATTTTGGGTGATTTCATTAAAGTAGTTAACTATAACAGATGACCTAAACATTCCAGAATATTATGCATTTAGAATAATTCATATACACCTTACCTTATCTGAGAAGCATGATATAATTTAATAAGTAACATTATGTTTATAACAAAGAACAATGCCATGTCCTGCAGACTTAAAATTATTGACAAACAAAAACACAATTAGAATTAATGTAAAATTATTATTCTTCAAACTATTTTATAAGGTCACATAAATTGGATTTAGTCAAGTCACTTGTATGATAATTATCACACCAAACTGCAATTTTATTAATGGATAAATCCTAAAAAATCTTGGTACTATTTATTATTTATTTGTTATGTACTATATTTTATTTACGTGTATAAAGATGTAACTGTGCATATTGAAAATTATATATTTGATGACTTTTTATTTGAGGATACCTTAGCCCAATAAAAAATCAAAGCAATTATATTCTTTCTATTGTAAATCCCTGTAAATTAATCCTGAAAACTAATATTTTAATTAATGTGAGTGACAGAAGAGAGATTGACAGTGTTTATTTGGTGGGTGGGATCACCTGGGACATCGGACAGCAGGAGCTGCCGAGGCGTGCTTTGTCGCGCCGTGGCAAGGCGCTGGAATGCCGCGGTATCTAAGCGGCTAATGTGCGCTGGCTGACGGCAAAATCCCTTGCCATGCCGTCCCGGTCTGCGTAGGCCCTTAGTCTTCAGTTGCGTTTGATCAAGTCGAAACGAGCGCCGGAGGCCTTGGCATGCCGTTGCCTACCCGCTAGGTATGAGTCCGATATATCAAAACGAATCTGAAATCGTATCGTATCGATATTCAACACTATACAAACTGATTTTAGAAAACGTATCTCGGCAAAAACTAAATCAACACAACATATCAATATCAAAACAAATCGACGAAAACTCAAACAAATATAAATCTAAACATCGCGCAATCGTTTTCTGTTGCTAGTTTTGCAAACCAAACCAATATTTGAAAAATTCGCTTCATCTCTTTCACTCCACCAATCGGTCGCTTAGTTAGAATGAGAGAAAGCGAATCTCATTAAAATTCGCCTCCTTTCATTCTAACTAAGCGATCGTTTAGCGCAGTGAAAGAGATGAAGCGAATTTTCATCAGTTTTGGATTTTGGCGGTTTAGAAACTAAGAATGGCAGATTGAAACGAAACAAAATTACAAGGGACAGGGATAAGATCTATATCAGAATGCAATTACTTCCATGATAATATTACGCAATTACTAAATGTTAAGACTTGTAATCAGCAATAGTTTTTAAGAATGTTAGATTATATATACATATTGTAATTTTTATTAGCCTGTAAGTCTTACTAAAAATAAATAAATAAATAAAAAAAAAAATAATACTTAATGAATTGCTAGTTTTGCAAACCAAACCAATATTTGAAAACTTACTAACTCTTTCACTCCACCAATCGATCGCTTAGTTAGAATGAGAGAAAGCGAATCTCATTAAAATTCGCCTCCTTTCATTCTAACTAAGCGATCGTTTAGCGCAGTGAAAGAGATGAAGCGAATTTTCATCAGTTATGGATTTTGGCGGTTTCTATGAAACTAAGAATGGCAGATTGAAACGAAACAAAATTAAAAATTACAAGGGACAGGGAATAAGATCTTTTATCAGAATGCAACTACTTCCATGATAATACTACGCAATACTTAATGATAGCTTAAGTTTTGTGTTTATTAGATAGATTTTTTGAATTATTGGAGAGTTTTGATGCACTCTTGACCTTGGTGACACGCGCGGTGTGCGCGTAATGTTATTTTTGTATTCTCGTGAATTATGTAATTGTAATTAGATAGGTATTTTATGATTTCTTAAAAATGTTTGGTGGTGACGGATTATTGTTTTCAATTTTTTATTATTATTATTTTAAAATGTTTATCGTTTAGACTGTAATTAAAAGTGCAAATTTAGTTTGATTTAAACAGTAAACGTAAAAATATCGATCGAAACTAAGGTAAATCCTCTCCGCCAACCACTCCGGAAATCGATTTCTGAAATCGAATTTTGAAATCGATTTCAGTATCAGAAATCGAATTTGTATCGGTTTGCGTAAAAATTTGAAAACGCCCTATCTTACCAGTGTTGCCAACTTAGCCCTTTCGGGGCTAGATCTAGCCCTTTTTCTGTCTGTTTAGCCTCCATAATTATGATTTAGCCCCTAGCCCCTAATTTAGCCCTAAATTATCATATCGCAATAAACATAATCATAGACACACCTAAGAACGAAACGAAATGAAATTTTAACAGAAAAGCGTAGCAAAAACTAAACGCGCTTACTTTCATTATATATGGGGATTCCCCGTATCTACTATATCGTTCTAGTCTCCTGTTTTACATCCATTTCATTCAGTATTTGGTTTCATTCTATTTGGAATTTTGATTGTGTTATATTATGAGAATTTATGTGAAAGTAAATTTTTATGTTAGTGACAATGGACGTTCCAGCAAAAAAGAAAACTAAGTACGCACAACATTATAGAGCAGAATGGGAGAAAGAGCCATCTATATATCAGATAGCCATCTATATATCGTATAGTTATCAGATACTTTAGTACTTCCATGAATAAAATAATGACAACTTTTCTGGCAATTTCGGAGTTAGAAACTGCTGATGCGAGAGGTATTGTCAGTGCAATAGTGAAAACAATTGAAGACATTGGTTTAAAACTTCAGAATATGGTAGGGCTGGGAACCGACAATGCTAGTGTCATGGTAGGCATAAATAATGGAGTTTACCAAATATTAATATGTTTATATAATATTTGTACACAGTAGGTAATAAATTATACTAAAAATCAACTATTTCTATTAACTTTTATTAATTATTTAGCAATTTAGCCCTTATTTAAATTTTTTTGGCAAATCTAGCCCTTTTTGAGGTTCGATTTAGCCCTTAAACCTGATACTGAGTTGGCAACACTGAATCTTACTACCCGCTAGGACTGTTGATATTTTTTAAAATATCGATATTTCGATATATCGATTTTTTTAAATATATCAATATCGGAATTCGATATATCGAAAAAAAATATCGATATTTCGATATATCGATATTTGAAAAAATCGTAAGTCAGCTCAAAAATGATTACACAGTTTATAGTCCAGTATATTTATTAAACAAATTAATTATTTTTAGTAATTATTTTTTAAATTTAAATAACACAATCATGTATACATATATTTTTCAGTAAGTTTTTAAAAATACTCTGTTATGTTCAGCTATTTGGCTACTACGAATATTAGGCACTAAAAGATTGATTGTAGAAGCAACTCGTTCAGATACTACAGACGTAACTGCAGGTGAAACTGCAACAGTTGCTAGTTTATTATATTGTAAAATTTTATTTTAAATTGTAAAATTTGTTTGATATATGTACACCAATAAATATAATGCAAAAAAATACCTAACTAGAGTCTCATGGTTCTAAGAAACAGAGAAGCTATTACTGCCAGTAAGTTTAATATTTGATTTTAACGATGGTAGCAATGCTATCGACATATTACTATTGTTTTCGTCTACATTATTAATGGTGGCTGTCTTATTATTTGTCTTTTTTTTAATGTTTAGTCGGGCATATGCGTGATGTTGTTTGCTTTTTAAGTGGGTTGCTAAATAAGTAGTATTTTCGCTGCTTTTCCCGCATAAGTTGCAGGAAACATTTCTTGTATCAAATTTTTTAAAATACATCCATACAATGGAAGAATTGGTCGAAGAAGACATATTTTGGCATTAAACTATTAAAAACTAATAATTAATATGATTATACACTTGCTTTAAGCGCTATATTACATTAAAAAGTAGGTACTTATCTTCGCTCAAGGCATGGAGTTAGTACAAAGTTAACCACAGACTAAACAAAAAAAAATTCAAAAGATTTTATGGCCTTGTAACGAACAAACAACAATTGTAAGTAAAGTAGATACTCCATATTATATTAGATTATAGTAATTGTTTTACCACAGAGGTATATTATGATAATTTTACGAAAAAAATATAAGTTTATTTAAAAATAATATCGACCATCGATATCTACATTTCAATATCGAACTATCGATATATCGCCCAAAAAAATATTAGTAATAAATATCGATATTTCGAAATAATAATATCGATATTTCGATATTTTATCAACAGTCCTACTACCCGCAGTATGCCACGGCATCCCGCCGCGGGAGCCTGTGGCGCGTCTTAATGCCGTGCAATGAAATCGCTTTCGATGCCACGGCATCATTTTAAAGCATAGCAATTTATGTAGTATTTCTATATAGATACGTTTGAATGTCCATTAGTAAAAAATGAAATTCCTTGCCCTGCCGTCCCGGCCTACGTAGGCCCTTAGTTTTCACTTTTATTGGCAGTCCCAAAAGACTGCCCCGCATGTTTCTTTTAATAAATGACTAATTAAAAAAATGCATAAAATACTTTTTTATTTTGCTAAAAAATCTCAATTTTTAGCTGGAAAATTTACAGACTTAAATGTTCACTTTTGCAACACTGTCAGTATGATATTTTACTGACAGACATCATTATCATCCTAGTGTTAAATCCCATTATTAAACCAAAATTTTGTTTCAGTGCCCGGGATCCACTTTCCAACTTTTGGAATGGATTCACTACCCTGGTAGTGAATCCATTGGCACACAGGTCTCCCCTTATGATGTCAAGCAAAGAGTTTTTGGGTCTAACCCTCCTACCAGAGCCCGGCAGAAGTAGCATGGCTAGACAATTGTTCTCTAGCGCTCAGTGCTGCAATATGTAGCCATACCAGCAAAATCTACACTTCTGCAATTTATTCACAACTGACAGTAACCCTCTTTTTGTCAGTGACTATTGAAAAAACAAATTAAGTAGTTCACATCACTGCCAACATTTTATCTTCTTAGTAAAAAAAAAGCAAAAATTATCCATGCAAAAAGGAGCACTAAAGTGACTGATTGAAGTCAAATCAAACCACTTACCAAAAGGTTTTCTTAGTGTAAATACAAATGGAAACAAAATAATTCTTTATATAAATACTCTTTGTATATGTCAATCACACAAAGCATGAACAAACAAATGTATCCTGCCCAATACTGATCATGAATGGACTAGTAGGTATCACAGGACATCTTTTTATACTATAAAATTTCCAATATGAAAACATTTTTTATATGTAGTTTATAAAGTTACATTACATAAAGTCAAAAAGGGAATAAAATACAATTCATGTCACTGAAAATTTAATAATAAAAGTTTATTATTATAACAAACCAGTTCTTGATAACCCTTCTTGTTCCTGTTTTGACATAGGTACTAACATAAATCCAGGTACTGGCGGTTGCATTTCTAGATCTCTTAGGTCATTGATTTTTACCTTCATTTCAGAGCGAAGTTTATTAATGTCAATGCTAATTTGTTTTTGGTCTGCTTCAAGTAAAGATTTGGTTGCTTCTTTATTACGCTTAACGAGTACTGATCCAACTGTAACCCAACACTTTCGCTGTAAAGATTTATTTAAATCGCGCAAAGCTTCCCGATTAAGATTTTTTCTTTTGTCCAACATAATAATTTCCTGTTTGTCGCTTAGAATTTCATCGGCAAGTTTTTCAACAGACACCAAATACTTCAACACTTTCTCTTGATCATTCATTTCTTTATACAAAAGGGAGAAATGTATGAAATAAGTTATTAAACCACATCTCAGATTAGTATACAGAAACTAGCCGATATTTTTGTTAAAAATGTAAAAAACGGGCGCCCGCCATAAATTTTTTCCTGAAATAATTGTGTTGTGTTTACTTACTAATACTAAGTTACTATTACACTATTAGTAATAGTAAGTTACTATAGTATGTGTCGTTCACGAACGAACGAATTAAACGACCCGGGTCTCATCTCATCTCAAGATCCGCGCGAACGATAGGATCATTTCGAAAAATATGAGTCGTTCAATAATAGATCGACTCGTTTAGCAAAACCTTCGAATCAGAAGAAGAGAACCATACGACAGTCATTCGGGTCATCGAGTCATTTCAGGTTGCCGCTTCTCGGTTAGTCGTTCGTTGTCGCATGACGCATTTGAATTGTTTTAATCTCACATAAAAAATCAAACTATAACAGTTCCTATATACTATTATTGAATACTAAACTTTATTACTCAGACTATTATTAATGTAAGGAAGATTTTACCTAAAAGATACCTACTAAGTTAGATTTAATTTTCAGAACTACCTATTAGTATTTTTTAACTATACTGTTTATAGGCTGAGGAATAAAGTTTAGTATAGAATAGCAATATGAAGAAACTATTATAATTCGATTGTTTACGTGAGTCCAAAACAATAATAATTACAGCGTTGCGTCGATTTGTGATCCAGTCAGTGACCTGCTAATATTAATTACGTCATAAATTGAAGTGATAAACTTTTATTAATACAAGTTTCAACTTTTTTGTGATGTCTTTTTCTATTACCTGCGTGTATTTAATACACGCAGGTATTAAAAAAATAACGCAGGTATAATAAAATAAATACGACCCGCTTGGTTGTATGTACCTACGCAATTGGTTGTATGTACTTGGAAGGTACGCATTACGCAACTAGCTCACGAACCAAGGGGCTTGGTTCGTGAGCTAGTTTGCGTATTGAGACGATAATCGAGTGCCGAATCCTTTAGTGAATCAATCGTTCGATTGAACGGGTCCCACGAACCGGATCATTTTGTCAACAGGTCAGTATTGATCTGAATCTCTAAAATTGAACGAACGACACATCTCTATACTATACCCTAACTTCGAAACAGTGTTGCCATGTCAAAACTCAGGACGACGGTGATTTCATTGATAAAAACGGTAGGTTCTCAGAAATTACGGTAATTGTGCCAGGAGGAATGCGGTGTAGTAAAATACGGTGCATTAATTTTTAATAAAACAACAATTTCAGCATAAAATTCACTATTTATTGGGAAAACTACAATAATATTAAACTATAAGAATATTGTTAAAATTTAGGACACTTAGATATTATTTATTACACTTATGACATACTGCAAAGTACTCATTTTTCTTGTTCTTTCTTAGCCAATCGCGAAACTCTGGTTTCAAGATCTTCTCGGAACTTCTGTTTGTATTGCTTTCTTTTTTCTTTGGCACTTCCATCTCATATTGAGTAAGAGTCACTTCCACTCATTTTCTTTAGTTTTTATGCGAAAAAGTGAATTAAGTATGTGTTATACTTCCAAAACAATAACTCAAAGAATACGAATACTAATACTAAATGCAATATTTATCAAATAACTTGAAATTAAAACGCTTAATACGTCTACTCAAGTTTGTCGCATTATATTACGGCATGCGGCAATGCATGGGTAAATCCCCGAGCAACAATTCATCGGTAAGGTTAAAGATGCGTTCTAAAATGTAATTTAAGGTGGATTTATATTTGTCTGACGTGTCGTGTCGTGACGCGTCAGAAGTATATCGGTTCATACATTTAGGACAGACGACAGAACGCGTCACGACATACAAATGTGTCCGTATTATTATTATTATTATTATTATTTCGAAAGGTGGCTATGCTAGTCTGTTCTAACCTAGTATCACTGCGTCCAATTTAATGAACTATTGTGATCGCCACATTTACTAGAGCTCATTGGCAAAACCTGCCTCGTTGATGTAACGAAGCAGTTTTTTGGCAGGAGCTGCACATATCTCATCCGGTTCCAGCATGTGCTTTCCTAATATGAGACTACGTTTATGCAAAAGGGAACAGCAGTAGCACAGCAGGTGCAAAGGCATTTCATCCGCCTCATTGCAGAATCTGCAGCTTTGCTATTCCTGATCCTTAAAATGCTGAGGTGCTTGTTTAGGCAACAATGTCCAGTAAGCACCCTCGTTAGGGTGCATAACTGATTCCTGTTTAGTGCCAGTGCTTCAAACGCAAGTTTGCGGTTGTAGGCTTTTGCTAACACCTTGGAGTGATTTAGGCCTGGAATTGTATTCCAGCGCTTAAGAGATTCACTGGTATATTAATCCCTGAGGGTGAGCCGGATTAGGCTTTTGGGTATGCCGCAGCACGGTTCAGGTACATACTGCAGCTCCTTGGCCCCAATCCGGGCAAGTTCATTGTCTTTTTCATTGCCTATGATGCCCACATGCCCGGGGATCCAGCGAAGGATTACTTTATTTTTCTCACATAAAGTATTTAAGTAGTCCATGCAGTTTTTGACGAGTTTCGAGGCTATTAAGTCTGAATTCAACGCTAAAAGTGCTGCTTGACTGTCAGAGTGGATGTATAACACATGATTGATGTAGTCTTTTTGCAGATTCACTTCCGCGCATTCTTAAATGCCATAGACCTCTGCTTAGAAGATGGAGGCATATTTACCCAGGCTCAGACTGGTCTTGAAGCTTGGTGTGTCCCTAACCATATTAAATGTATGCAACCGATATGCTTCTGACGCGTCACGACATGACAAGTCAGACAAATATAAATTTAGCTTTATTCTGTTTGTTTGTGTTAACAATGAAATACTTTTCACAAAAGGTTACTTTTTTAATTCATTCATGACCATGGATAGAGAGTCCTTCAGTCAAATAAAGGTAGCAATGTCACAATGTTGCCAAGATATCGTTAACTGTAACAGATTATGGTTTCAAATCGTAGGACTACGGACTTTTTCAAATAAATAAAAATTCGCTGTAAAAATTGCTAAGCAATGTCCGGCTTCGACGGTAGGTGCAGTGTGACCGTTTTTAGTATATTCAGTACCAAATTGGTATAATTTGGGCTCCGTAAAACTAATTTAGTTTTTTTCTGGTATCCTTTCATATTTTGGTATTTTTTAGTACATTTTTAAACTTTCAACATTTTTAAACACTATATTGATATATTTTTTGGTTGGACGGGCAACGATAATTTCCATTCGTTCGTATTTCGTTCACATAATTTTGTCTTTGTCTGATGTTTTGTCTCTTTCGAACGAAACGGCTTTACTACATAACTACATTACATGCTTCACGTCGCGGGGCATTACTGAAACTTAAAAAATGATTACTAGCAATAAGTTAAGGGACCACGGATTTTTTGTTATTTATTTATGTCTCTGTGTTATCGTGCATGTGTAGTGAAGATAATGTCTTATATGCATACCCATTTCAAACGCTGAATGCGAAAGAATTTTTTCAAAAGTTAATCATTTATAAACTGAATACAGAAACAGGTTTATAGCTAAACATATTGCGTGCCTGTTGCATATTAAGCAAGGTCTAAGTGAAGGGAATGTAGGTTGTGTCTTATTTTTTTTTTGGTCTCGGGGAAAAACCTCTCTTGACGGGTTCCCCCGGCCCGGGGGGATCGAGGGATATGTGGGACTCCGGGAAAGATGTTCAGCCATCCGACTACCCACTAAAAAACCCCGCTGTTCTCCTATCGCCTACGCCCGGGCCTACGGATATGTGGCCTGCTGATCTCGTGGCCCGGGCTGGTGTCTTATTTGACCCATCGAAAGATATAGTAAAAAATAATCCGTCGAATACTGACTATTTGGAATAAAACTTATTGTAAATATTTATTATTATTTTAATATGTCTGTATAATGAACGTGTGTAATTGGTAAAATTAAAAAGTAACTAATAATAAGTATTCTAATTCAATTTTTCCTCTTCTATCTATATTCTATTTTTATTTTAGTATATGTTTAGTATAATTCAGCATGTGTTTTGGTATTATTTAGTACCGGCACCTTGTAGTTTTAGTAGATCAGCATTTTTTAAAACGGTCACACTGGGTAGGTGGTAAATTAGTGCCAGCGTTGCCAGATGGGGGGGATTCCCTGCAAATTCGGGGATTTTTTCGACGTTGGGTGGGAAATTCGGGGGAAAGATTCTTTGGGGGGACCTACGGGGGGAAAAATTAAATTGGGAGAAATTTTGGAGATTTATTTAAGTGCCAATAATTCATCCATAGACACAATTACCATCACTACAATTATTATATAATACGATATATTTTTATCTTTTAATTAGTTATATGTTTATTTATACATAAACTTCAATTCAATCGTTCATTAATAATTCAATTCATTCGTTCGTTTGTTAATATGCCATCTCTGTCTTTTTACTCATGTTGCCGATTGACGATTGCCGATGCGATAGCAAGAGCCGAGAGTGCCTATGAGTTTCGTTATTTCGTTCGTGTTGGGTTGGTAATGGTTTGTTACTGTTTCTTGTTGTTGGTTGATTTTGATGTCATGTCGTTGTCGTGTTGTTCATTTAATTTTCCAAGTTTTCTTCTTACGAATTGTTTAAAACGCAAGCAAAATGTCGAAATCTAACAAGTCATATGTCAGAACATACCGGAAAGAATGGGAAGACGAAGCGGTATTTTCAGGTTAGTAAACAATGTTTTAATTATCGTAGGTATTAGTATCGTATTTTACTATAAGTAGGTACATATGTTCTTCAAAAGGCAGCTGGCAGGAAGTGGATGAAAGAGACGAAGATCGGGCTCAGTGGCATGCTTTGGCAGAGGCCTATGTCCAGCATTGGACTTCAATAGGCTGATGATGATGATAATGGTGATGAGGTATGTTCTGTTGAGTACCAGGTTATTATTATAGAAACTTTACTCGGATTAAACATAAGTAATCATTAATATCATAATTATTGGACTTCATAATATTTCAAAAAATAATAGTGTCCCTGTTTAGACATACTACGATTATTTATATATACTTACTCAACTACTTACTCAGTACAATAACATTTTATTTTATGAAACAGATCGTCCTGTTCATGATGATGTCCATCATATGTTTATGAAATAAAGATATATATACCATGTCCTATCAAAAATTACGTAAATAAAGATGAAGTTGGTGGAGGCAAATTAAAAACTACGTTTGCATTGCATTATTTTCTTTTGTGGTTTGATTATTGTGTGAATGGGTATTGATGTTGGCCGATGGGTGGTGGTACAATCTTAATTCACTGGAATGCACTAACTAATTGAGTATTGGTGTTAGCCCGCGCCGGTGTTAGTATTGGTGTAAGCGCCAGATCGCGCTGCGCCGAGAGGAGCTCCGTCAGGTCTTGGTGGCGGAATGGCGGCAAAGGCTTCTGCGCCCTACCGCCGGCCTCGCTACCGTCGAGGCGATCCGGCCAGTACTCGACGACTGGCTCGGGAGAAGGCACGGCTCCCTGTCGTTTAGGGTGACGCAGGTGCTGTCGGGGCATGGCTGCTTTGGCAAGTACCTGTGCCGCATAGACAGGGAGCCGGACGCTCGGTGCCATCACTGCGTCCACGGCGGGGAGGACACGGCGCAACACACACTCGCCGAGTGTGTAGCTTGGGAGGAGCAGCGCCGTGTCCTCACAAATGAAGTAGGAGGAGATCTGTCGCTGCCGGCCGTAGTGCGGAGGATGGTCGGTAGCGCAGAGTCGTGGGACGCAGTGGTGTCCTTCTGCGAGGACGTGATGTCGCAGAAGGAAACTGCGGAACGGGAGAGGGAGATCTCGACTCCCTTCCCCGGCCGCAGAAGGCGCACCGGGCGCAGGGGAAGGGCGGATAACGCCCTTTTCCGGCCCCCATGAATGGGTCCAGGGGCGAGGGACTTGGGGAAGTCCCCGCCCCCTATTCGATGGACCCGAGGCGGAGGCGCGTGCGGGTGTCGGCGCGCGCCTCTGAGGCGATGCACGGGGTAGTTAAACACCTCACTACCCCGTGCAGGAGACGAGGCCCGGAAAGACCGGGCCAGCACTAGTGTGGGGCTGCGGAAGAATCTGGATTCCCGCGGCCCCGCGCGCACGTGTGAGGAGACACCGGGGTGGTGGTTTTAGCCGGTAGGAGTCCGGCATGCCCCTCCGCCTTTCCCCAGGCGGAGGTAGTCCATGAGGATTTCCCCACCCCGTAAAAAAAAAAAAAAATGGGTGGTGGTACAATCTTAATTCACTGGAATGCACTAACTAATTGAGTATTGGTGTTAGTTAAATAAGACGAGTAAACTAACTAGGGTTTGGGTGAGCCATATCAGTCGTTTCATTGTCTGTCTGGCTTTCTGCTCTGCCGCCTCCTACAGGAAAAAGTAGCAGAGCAGGTTTAGTGGCTGTTTTGTACATCTGTTACTTGAGCTTATGCGGCATTTTATTTTACATACATACATACATACATATAATCACGCCTCTTTCCCGTAGGGGTAGGCAGAGATTATATGTATGTATGTATTTATTTATTTATTTTATATCTGAATTAACTCTAAAAATGAGGTAAACAATAAAGAATTATCTATCTAGCTACTTTTGCTTTTTTATTTCTCTTTTTAAAATAAGTAAAAACTGTTCTGGGGGTTTTTTTTCCAAAAAGCTTATTTTCGGGGGTATTTCGAAAAAAGTTGGGGCAAATTCACATGGCCATCTGGCAACACTGATTAGTGCTGATTACGGTACACTAGAGTTGAGACCGATATCATGTCACATGTAAAAATCATCGATATTTTAAAATCATTTCATCATGCAATGACAACGACAAAATCATCAATGCTTAAATCATTACTTGAATGGAAATTATATACATTTTCTAATATATATTAATAACTAATAAATATTAAAAAAATATGTACATAATATATAAATAATTATTATTTAGTGTTTCGTAAATTATTGTTTTGATTAAATGAGGAGGACCACCCTTACTTAATTTCATTTTACATGTGCGAAATACACATCAGTAATAGTATTGGCTCATTAAAATTGATTTTTTGATAAGTATCTTTTAGTGAATACAGTGAAATGTAATAAAGATTTTAAAACAAAGAAAATGTTCACCCAGCAGTTCAGCAACAATTCAAACACTTAGTGTATCACTTTATGCAGTTTACCTATATTTAAAAAATACTTTTGATACTTAACATTATTATTCAATAAACTGCACAAAGTACCTACACTAAGTAAATGCTTAAAACTGTTCCCGAACCGCTAGCTAAACTTTTTCTTCGTTTTACCAGTTGCAGTGAGTGTAATACCTTTAAATTATTTGTTAATACCTACATAAAGGCAATAAAATGTTAGATTCTCAGTTTGTATTACCTATATTCAAAAATGGCTTCAACTGTAAGAAAAATGTCCAACGTATGGGTACATTTTGACATTGAATCTGTTAATGAAAAAACAGCGGTATGTAAATTATGCAGGGTTAAATTATCCTATAAAACAGCTAACAACTAATTTAAAAAAACATATTTTAAGAAAACATCCTACGGTTCATAAAATAAATAGTCATAACTAATGATAATTTCACATCATGATCAACGATAATTTTCAGCATGCACAATTGAAGTGACTAAAAATCATTGATGATTTTGTCATTGTTCCCGTCACCGATATTTATTTGTCATTGTCATGCAGTCATTGATACAGAAAAATCATCACTCAGCCCATCTCTACGGTGCACATGGCAGCACTGCTTCGAAACGAAAGAAAGAAGAAGAAAAAAAGAACTAAAATATTCACACAAAAATTACGATGATTTTTAAATAAGATTTGATGGCCTGGTAACGAGACCTTTAAGCCAAAACAACCTATGTTGTATTAGCACATTTTTCAATTTTCAATATCAGTCTAGTTCGATATATGTATATCAACATCGATTTCTTTAAATATTCATTCCTATCTAGTAATAATGCATCACTTTTATGTATTCATTTTCTTTTTTAATTGGGTGACGTATGTATTGGCTTATGTATTATGTATTTGGCTGAACTCATTGTCAATAGTACTGTCCACGCCATAGATATAGAATACTAAAGGTAGATTTACATAGGGTCAGTAGCTGTCGCCAGTGCTGGCACTGGCACCTTAGATAAATAGTCTAATGGACGCCATACACGATCCAGTTTACCGTCAAGTTTGCAGCGCGCTTGAAGCGGTATCAAGTTTGCAGTGCATCCTTAGGGACCACTCACGTTTAAGTTCGCCGTCAAGTTTGTATGATGACGCTCCAGTTGAAACCATAACATTGCCAGTGATGGACGACGACGTGTTAACCATCCTAGGTTTAATGCAATTAATCAATTAAGAAAACAGCAATATAGTATAATAGCAATTTCACGGTCTGTGTTTTCTTCTGCTTCTCTGTACTTCACGACTAGTTTATCTAGAGCTGCATTTTTCTTTAGCCTAGTCAATAAAAAAGAAATAAGTATTAAAATAGGTGAATAATCGGGGAAGATATCGCGTAACAACATACAAAAAATACAGTAGAATTATATAACCTCCTCCTTTTTCGAAGTCGATTACAAACCAACTTAAAATACATTACGTCTCAAAATAAAATCCAATTAGTTCGCGTTCGCATTAATTTCCCTATCTTTTGGTGAACTAAGTTGAAAAAAAGGATTTAATTTGCTGCGTAGTAAATATGTAGATATAGGTAATGACATGAAGGAAGGATATATTTTTTATTTGCTACAAACATGGTTCATTTTTGTAAATAGTCGCTCAGGATTTCTCTATATCGTGCAATATTTTGCGACATGGCGCATATCACGCGCGGTGTGTGCGCACGCACGTCTTCGCCTGCCGATGCCGACTAACGTCATGCATACTTGACCGCTCATACACACGTTCAAGTTTACATGATGCTGCAATAAACTTGATCAAGTCGGCAGAATCGAAATTCAATTTTTGCTTCAAGTAGACTTGTCATGCATACTGATAGCCATACACCGTCAAGTTTACCGGACACCTCTTCAAGCACACTGCAAACTTGACGGTAGACTGGATCGTGTATGGTGTCCATAAGTCTAAGGCTGGCGCCAAAAACTGACTCATACGATTTACAAGCAGTCAGTATTTCGTCAGTAGTCGAGGATATTTCATAATCTAATAATCTATATCTATGGTCCACGCTATGTCTAGTGGTCCTTTGAAACATGAACATTAATTTCTAATTTCCGTTTCCTTATTTCCATGGTTGAACAAGTTTTATTATAAAAAAATTATATTTATTTTATTCCATTAAAAATTGTATATAAATTAGGAACAGCATATAAATTTTAATCAAAATTTGTAAATGTAATATTGAGTATAAATGTAAAAGAAACCCTATCAGTAGGACCCATATCTGATATATTTTAACTATCAGTATACGGTAGTTAGAAAGTCATCTTAAGGTTTTTATCAAAATAATATAGGAATTAATCCAGTATTTATCCAATTTGATATAGAGAAAGTTCACCATTATTTAAAAAACATATATTTTTGTATCGTTTGATTGATTAAATCGATTCCTAATCGCATCCCGTAGAACTTCCTCTTCCTATTTGTTCAAGTCACTTCAATTTATTAAAAAACTTTACAAGCGTTCTAGAGTTCTAGCGTCATGGCCGGCGTGCGTGCATCGTAATTGTTGCTGATCAATCAATATTAGTATTATTTGAATTTAGATAACATCTTGAACGTTCTATATACTATATATTGGTAAAATCAAACCTTTATTTACTCTAATTAATTACTAAATCCTTAAAAGTGTATTTCATGATGGATGGTGGTCCGCCGATGCGTGGATTTCGCGGTGGTGGTAGAGGACTTCCAATGGGAGGTATGCGAGGTCGAGGTGGATTTGAAATGCGTGGACGGTAATTACTACCTATTTATTTAATGCTGTGTAATACTTTGTCTTGTTTAGAAGACACATATTTTTAGGTTATCATGGTATGTTCATAAAATTATCTGTTTATTGGCGTCTATTGCACTTAAACTAATGTTAAATATACCAATAAATACATATACCAACATTATGATTTATGATTGCTTGTAAGACAATAGATTATAACAGCCCGCCATTTTGTTCACGCGTGCACGTTTCCCGGCACTAAAAGTTATGTATTAGGACGCTAGTTAATTAAGTATATAAAAAGATTTTCCTCATGTTTCTATTTTAGAGGTGGTCCACTTATGAGGGGTCGAGGCGGCCCGCCGCGTGGCATGCCGATGCGAGGTGGTCCACGAGGGTTCAGAGGTGGACCCATGCGTGGTGGTGGGGACAGAGGTGGTCGGGGTTTTATGCCAGGTCCCCAAGGGCCTGGACCTCATCCAGTTCCTACTATCGAATCTAGAGGTATGTAACCTCAAGCTATGAGATTATAAGTTGTCTGTACATTCAAATTTTTGCTAAAGTACCTAACCAAATGCATCAAATTTTCCTATTTTAGCGCATTTTTTCGTTATCTTGTATTCTGTTATTGATCTACTTAAAGGTCATTACTAAAACTGTCAATTTTGTGTTTTACATGGAATTTTATCATTTAATATGTTCTTAGACTAGCTTACAGCTTATACCCCTTTCGTATAAAAAGGGTTTTATGTACCCGTAGTTTTTGTCTTTTTACTTTTTAAAATTGGGTGTGCTGTTTAAGATCATGCTGCCATAACCATTTTGCTGATATGTTTTATATTCCAAAAGATTTAGCCAAGTTGATTATATCTGCAATTTTTTTTCATTTAGGTGGATTCAACAATAGAGGTGGACCTGGAGGTATGAGAGGCAGAGGAGGAAGGGGCCGTGGTGATTTTGGACCTAGGGATCGAGGTGGTGGCCGAGGCATGCCTATGAGAGGTAAACATGTAACTTATCTCTTATGTGAAACTATTTTGCTGAAGATTGCATCTGCTATCTGATACATTCACAATTAATTTGCACAAAGAAAATCCATTCACTGTTATTTATCATGTTTGTAATTACTTGTCAATTGGTCTTTCATTGAAGGGAACCTATTATGTACAGTTGTTAGGCTGGATTAAATCTAAACATGTCTTTAAAGGCAGAAAGATAAAATATATATTTTATTTGATAGGTCGTGGAGGTCGCGGCGGTCCCGGGGCACCTCCAAGTGGACCCCCAGCAGGTCTGCCAGGTCCTGTAGTACCACCTGTGCAAGGACCGCCTCAGCCGCGTCCCGCTCCAGCCCCACATCCTGCCCCTGTGGGACCGCCAGCCCCACAGGTTGGTCCACCCTTCAAGAGAGGTGGTGGACCTCCACATGGTGGCCCAGTAGGACCACCTAAGCGAGGAAGGTTTGTAATTCCATATAGATATAATCATTACTATTCACATCTTGGATTCAGTTTAAAATTTGTGAGTTTTAATGTTTGTAAATTATACAATACTAATGGTTTTAATTGTGCATTAGGTTTGAAGGTGCGCGAGGTGGCGGCCGCCCACCCCCGCCTGGTGCATTCCAGCAAGCTGCGCCGCCCCACAGTGCACCACAACCAGCAAATGGATATGGTCTACCGGCGTAAGACATACAATTATTACATTCCATGTCAAATATGTGTTTCAAACTTCATATTTATTGTCATTTTATGTAATTTTTTCATGTAAAATTAAGCTTTATTTTTGTTACAGACATTCTGGATACCAACCATATGAACAGCCAGCAGTAGATCCTTATGCACAGCCTACATACAATTCATCTAGGTAAATCTGGCCATCAAATGGCCCTTGGTTATTTGTAAACATAACTTCCTAAAAATTCATTGATTTCTTTCGTTACTTATTATTTTGATTTAAATCTTATTGTATATTCTTTTTTAGTGTATATTTTACGTTATTCCATTTGTAATGATGATCACTTATCTAATTGATAGGAATTGCCGTCTGATACATACATGCAGACAAATTAGATTCTGATACAATTTAACTACATTTGTGCATTCAACTTTGTTTTCTCTGTATAGTAATGAATAATTTTGTTTTTAGTTCATACCAAGGGGGCAGTTATGTGGCCCCGGCACCAGTGCAGTCAACTACGGGATACAATTCCAGTAGCTATGGTTCCAACTATGGCTATACCACAGGCCAGGGTGGTGGCTATGAAAATGATGGGTATGGGTAAGTTATCACAATTATCCTGTTTAAGATCTACCGTCTTTGGCTCATGGATACAATGGTGCGCTCTCAGATGATAAGTGGTTTCCCTAAAAATGCGCTATTAAATTTCTTTAAGGCCAGCAGTGTGTTGACAATGCCTCTGGGTGAAAACTACCAAAAGCTATGGTGACTGTTATTGGATGTCAAGCTGCTATTAGTAAAATGGTTGTTATGTAGTAGTTTTGACGACATTCCAGTTATACTTTCAGAGACCACCAATATGTGCTAGTGGGTATTGTTATAGGGCCAATATTTTGTGTACCTTTTTGCATTGGTATCCACACCCTCTGTAAGTCATATTCGCATGTACAACAGTGAAATTACCCTCATGTCATTGTTTATCTAAAAGTGACTGATCATGTATTACTATGCCAGAAAACCAACATACTTTCTTTTGCTACTTACTGTGAACTGTGGCAGTCTAAGAAATGGAATTGGCTTGCTCAATTTTTTAGACCTGGATTATACACCTGTTATAATAGTCAGTAGTTTGTATGCTATGGCTTATCCACATAATATTAAAGGGTATTTTATTAAATTTAATAAATATATCACGAATATGTGATAGTGGCAGTGGTGGTGTGGGCGGGGCTGGCGATGCTGGTTACGGCGCGAGCGAGACCGCATATGGCAGCGCGCCCGTCTACGACTCGTATGCGCAGCCCACATACAATTCCTACCAAGCACCCCAGCAGCCATACAGCAACAACTATGGTGAGTACATGCTAACATACTAAAATAACTGGATATCATCTGTCAAAATAAATGCTTCATTCATTCATGTTTTCCATACTTAAATGTTAGATTGTATTCTCCAAATAAGTGTTTCTGTCTATAGACACTTATAAGTGACGTTAATGAAATAGGTATCACTTATTTCCACACCTTTATAGATTTTATGCTTATAAGAGAGATAGATTATAAGCTTGACTTTTACTTACCTGCTATATCAAATTACTTATTTTAAGAAATCTTTAACTATTCAATAGATGATTAAATATAGGAGTGCAATTAAATAAGATTAGAATATTACAATAGTTGCATTTAATATTTGGATCACCAAATTTATATATCAATAAATAAAGTGAATTTATTAAAATTCTGATGACATATTTACAGAATATATATGATGTCCGCTTACAAATAAGGTTTTTTTTTATATTGTCTAATTGACTTAATAATAATTACGAGCCTTGAAATAATCTTGTATAACATTAACTCTGTGGGCTAATAAGATTTAATGATAAAAGAATTTCAAATATAAGTGTTAAGTAGTTTTGTTTTTAGTTTTCTATATTCCAAATATTTCAACAATTCATAATCTGTCTAATTATGTTTTTTTAACTTATATTTACAATTTCTTAGCATGTAACTAGTCAAAACAACCAAGTTAAAAAACCTTAATTAGTCTAATTTTAAAAGAGCATGGTATAATTAATTTCTTCCTACACTAAAATGAAGTTGAGTATCCTCTCAAATATATACCTTCTCAGAATAAAATGACGCAAAAGTTACATAAATGATACTATAGAAAGTAATTTCTTATATTGAAATGTTACCTGTGTACAAGAATGTTCATATAAATGAGAGTATGAGAATGTTATGTATGATTATAATTGTTTGCATTACAGGCAGTTGGTGATCTGTTTAAAACAGAAAGTCATTATATGACATTATCTCAATTCCAAATAATATAACTGGATCAAAATGTTGAAGTGAATGGATTTGCAGTCTTAGGTTAAGGACACTAAACTCGTGCTTCATTATTTCTGACGCAACATGCCACTGATATAAAGACTGTGTATTTCATTTCATTGACTAAGAATCTTAGTAAAGAGATTTATCATTAGTGATTAAATACCAATTGGATTTCTCCATTAATTCTAGTATTATTTGCATTATAATTTTAGCCCAAGGCTTAGTAAAAAGCTCTGTGTTGTAAGTAATTTATCTTTGTAATGTTAGGTATTGTTGTACCTAAATTAGGTAAAATTTCCATGTTCTAGATTTTAAGCACTCATTTCAAAATAAATGAATTAAATTTTTGTGTAGACTTTATTTTACATACAATATATATCTTTACATTAACCAAAATTATTATTGAATTTATTATATATAATTACATCACCACGCATCAGATTGCAAATTGATATAATCCAGGTTTTTTAATATCTGATTAGTAAATAAAACAAATCTTAACCAGTTAGTAAATGCAATGATACTCACAAAAATAGGAAGTTATATCATAATATTAAGATTTCACAAACATTCAGATGAAAATTCTGTTTGATTATAAATTATTTTTAGAAGATTACCTATTGGATGTTTCAATTAGATTTTATATAATTTTTATTTTGTTAATAATAGAATTGATTACACTACAGTGCAATATATTTTTTATTGGGGAATATCATCAACGTAATAAATATATTTTGAAAGTATGTTTTATTATTACTTCATACTGAGCAAAATATATACTAAACAAAATATTGTCTGGGTTCTTTATTTGCCATGTGTATAATCAGTCAGTCTTATTAATGTGCGTAGCCCACAAGTGTTACAAATTAATGTTTGGTACATTGCTTAATAAAGATTACCAACACAGTTGGGCATAAAGTACATGGCCACATACCCTAAAAGTTTAGTGGCTCTAAAGCCATATAAGTGAAATAAATATATAGTTGTAAGTATGTACTCAAAACTATTGAATACTATATGATAAATATGCAATTAATGCGTGTTAAATGAAATACGAAAAGAAGCCTGCATACGGTATTGAAAATTTACACCAATATCATTTATGTACGTAGTAAAAAGGTAAAATGTTTTTGTTTCGTTTATGGTAATCAGCCCAAAATTTTACTATCACTATTACAAAGCAAAATAATCGTATCATGAAGAACATTTAATGAGACCTGAACATAACGATTACTTTCATTAGACTCGAAATCCAGTAGTTGTTTATTTACTACTAACAATAAACTTGAAAAACCTAGGTAAGTTGAACTACTGATACAGTATCTGATGTCAGGTTATTGACATAATTGAACCTACAACAAAATATATGGCCACAACCCCTATTTTAATTATTAGTGTTTCTTGAACCATAAAAACACGAGGTTTATTGTTTTGGTGTCAGTAATTTTATTTTAACTCTACAATAATTCCGAAAATTTCATGAAAGTTGCAGAAAGTATACCAAATCTGATTTAACAAGGTTTTAATACCTTGATTATGATTACAGTTTTTTTGCTTTTCTTCATAAATCGCTAAAATAAATTTAAAAATATTTAAATTATCAACTTCCTAATAATACATGAATTATTTGAATATGTCAATTCTACAAAAATTGAGAAATCATGATTTAGTAATAAAAATCATAATGAAATATAAATAAAACTATCAAGTTTTAAGTTGTCATATAAAAAATCTTGAAGGCTTTTACTAATTACTCCTATAAATCCTTCAAGTTATTGACAAAATGTCACTTCGATAAAAATGCTCAAAATATTAGGTAAATTACTTGAAATGTCTTCCCAGTTCAGGAGGTATTTTTTTTTTTACTTAAAAGTATGCAATGAACAATGATTGGTTTCTAAACTGAATTATAGCAGGGACAGGGTGATTTACATGTACCGCATCTAATGACTGCGTGCTTTGAAGATATCTTTTGATATTATGAAACAAACAGGTAACATTTTCATGATTTATAAATGTCTTATTAATAGTAGTAAGTTGTTAACGAGAGATATTAAATGTTCATATAACATTTAATTATATGAACTACATAATTTTTAATATATAGATATAAGTATTATGCTTTAGAAAAGTGCTACATGAATAATATTAATTGTGATGAGTCACATAAGAAAAATACAAATGCCATAAGCTTTAAATTAGTAGGTATATAAATATACAAATAAAACCAAAAATACATTACTCAGTAAGATTGAGCATATTTACATGTAAACGAGTGTTTTTTAAAAGAAATTTATAGATAACTAGCTGACCCGGCAAACGTTGTTCTGCCATATAAATAATAAAATGTCAAAAAATTAAAAAAACATTTTTGGGGGTGGGTCACCCCTAACATTTAGGGGGATGAAAAATAGATGTTGGCCGATTCTCAGACCTACTCAATATGCTCACAAAATTTCATGAGAATCGGTCAAGCCGTTTCGGAGGAGTATGGCAACGAAAGCTGTGACACGAGAATTTTATATATTAGATTGTAAAGTCCGGACGCCGAGCAGGAAGAATTTCGTACGTTGACCTGTCTGTCTGTCACTCCCGCGTAAATATAATGAGTCCTCGCTCGCACAGAGCAATGACCGCCGTCCTCCGGGATTGTAAGCAATTTTGAACACCGCCACTTTAGAGTGGAATAAATGTTATAATAACTGGTTTCAGCGAATGGAAGTATATTAAGCTACGTGGTGAATACTTTGAAAAACAATAAAAAGTACTTACTATAAGGTTTTAGTTGTTTTTTTCTTCAAACGACAAAACTTAAAAGGCATGCCTCGTAGTAATTGTAACTCGGTTTTTATAACTGTTATAAAATCTAAATAAATAATTTATTATCATAACAATAATTTAGTAAATTTTTTTTTCTCCTTCAAACATTTTATGTAAACCGCACTTAATACAAAAATATTTGTGACCACTGTCAGTAGGTAAAGAGGTCATTGTACGAAATTCTTCCTGCTCCGCGTCGGGACTTTAACTCAGAATCAAGGAATTTTTGAATGAAGGATCTTAATACTACATGTGGGTATCTAGTAAGAAACAAGTAGTTAATTTATACTATTCTGTTGCGACTAGTTCACTGAAATGCTTCTTTATAGTACAATGACAATAATAAAAACATGGATTTAGTGTGGCATGAGTATAGGAAAAACTGACTTCAGGCATTAGAAGTTTATCTAAAATGTCAGTAAAAATAATAATAAAGATTTTAGTGGTCTAATATGATTAAGTGGAAAGTTTCTATGAAGTTCAAATAATTAAACTCAAATGTATACAAAATAACAAGGCAGAATAATTGTGAAGCTTTAGGGTAGGACTATAATATTAAGTTTAGATTTCGTTAGTGGACTGTTAATAAACCACAATCCACACTAGACTTAGTTATTATTAATGATTAACTAAGGCTTCATGGCTAATACCAACTACCTGTTTGTGGCAGATTTTAATTTCGTCATAATTGTAGTTGCAATATTAATATGTTGCGACTAACAATTGAAGGACTGATGGGATATAAATTGTTATACATAAGTTTTCTATCTAATGAAGTTTTTAAATTTTCAGAAATAACATGAATGTACATTTGTTCATATACTGTTTGATGAAAAATATGAATGCATGGAAAATGCGAGAGAAGTTACGGACTTTTCACGGATTATCATCGTCTTCGAATGCAAGGAATAAGGTTGGTATTAGTGATGTCAACCGGTTTTAGTAAAAACCTAAAAAACCGGTTTCTTTTCGAAAACCGATATGCACCGGTATATAAAAGAAAACAGATTAAGTTTGAGCTCTATGGGACACTACATGCTTCTAGTTTATATATTAGTGTCCATAAATACTTATAAAACGTTTAAGTAAAAAGACATATGAAACTTATGTTTCAATATACCATAATCCATTTTTAAGGGGGTGTAAGGGGCCCTACCAACATCTTCGGGGCCCAAGTCAACCTCACCTGCAAGTCGGCGCACCCTGCTGAATAACGGACGAGGCTCTGACGACGGCTTTCCTTTTGGGGTTGGGGGGTCAGACGGCAGTCGCCCCCGTAAAAGCCAAATCTGCCAAATCAACATGGACAGAGAAAGATTACGAGATCGGCTAAGGGCTAGGGCGCCGCCGCATAACGGCGCGCAAGAGCTTCGCCCGGCTCTTGTGAGAACTGGACAAGGGCTACCGTGTCATGGGCGGGCACGGCTAACGACGCTAGCCCCAACTCACGCAGCCCAAACATCTCGAAAGATCCGCTTCGCAACGTGGAACATAGGCACGCTAACCGGACGCGCGAGAGAGTTGGCCGATGTGCTCTCCAGGCGGAGGGTGGCCGTGGCGTTCCTGCAGGAGACTCGGTGGAAGGCCAGCAGATCCCGGTTCATTGGGAATGGCTACAAGCTGATCTACACAGGTGCACCTGGTGGGGAGAATGGGGTTGCCATAGTGCTCTCGGAGGAGTTCCAGAACGACATTTTGGAAGTGAAACGTCATAGCGACCGGCTTATGGTCGTTAGGGTGCTTATCGATGGGGTAGTTACCCACTTGATAAGTGCCTATGCGCCACAGGCCGGTTGTGACGACGCCGATAAAATAGCGTTTTGGAATCTACTCGGAGAAGTGCTCCGTGGAATCCCATTATCACAGGGGATCGTTTTGGGGGGTGATCTGAACGGTCATGTGGGTGATGAATGTGGGGAATTTGAGCGTGTTCACGGTGGTTTTGGCTACGGTAGTCGCAACGCAGAAGGGGAGGACATCCTCAATGCGTGTGCGGCTGCCGACCTTGCTATCGTGAACACGTATTTCAAAGAGACCCGAGCATCTCATCACCTACAGGAGCGGGAGGAATGCTACCCAAATCGACTTCCTACTCACTAGGAGACACCACATCAGCAAAGTGGCCAACTGCAAGGTCATACCCGGTGAGAGTCTCACTGCACAACATCGTCTTCTAGTCATGGACCTCTGCGCTAAGCCTAAAGACACGCATACCGAGCGCGTACAGCGCCGAATCAGGTGGTGGCTGTTTGATGAAGTCACGTCCCAGGAGTTCGCCTTAGCCGTCGGTGACAAGTGCGCCGGTAGTATGGGCGAACCAGTTCAGGCTTACTGGGACAAGATTCAGGCGGCTATCCTTGGGTCGGCGAAGGAGGTGCTTGGGGTGTCTAAGGGTGGTCGCAAGTGTGACAAGGAGACATGGTGGTGGAACGACACAGTCCAGAGGGAGACTAGAGCGAAGAAAGCCCTCTTTAAGAAGTGGCAAACGTCCAGATCTCCTGAAGATCGCGACGCATACCGGGTAGCTAAGCGCGCCACTAAAAGAGCTGTTGCCAGAGCCAGACGAGACCACTTACAACCACTTTACGATAAGTTGGAATCGTCTGAGGGGCAGAAGCTCATCTATAAGTTGGCGCGCTCCAGGGTCAAAGCGGCACAGGACATTTCCAAGTGCCGCTGTGTAAAAGACCCTATGGGCAACCTGCTATGCGAGGACCTCGCGGTGAAGGAGAGATGGCGCTCGTATTTCCACGAGCTGCTGAACACGCAGCACAAAGAGGTGCAGCCGCCAGATCTTCCTCCGAATCAAGGACTAGTCCCACTGATAACGCCTGCAGAAGTCCAGAATTGTCTCCGCCGCATGAAGAATCGGAAAGCTGTTGGATCCGATGGAGTCCCCATCGAAGCCTGGAAGGCAATGGGCTCTCGTGGTGTGGGCATCTTAACCGACCTGTTTAACCGGACACTCCTCACCGGTACGATCCCGAGCCAATGGAGACTGAGTATCATTACTCCAGTCTTTAAAGGCAAGGGGTCGGTGCAGGAGTGCGGTAGTTACCGAGGAATCAAGGTCATGTCCCACACCATGAAGCTCTTCGAAAGGGTTATCGACTCTCGGATTCGACAGGAGTGCACTGTCTCGGAATGTCAATATGGGTTTCGCCCTGGTCACGGGACAATGGACCCTGTTTTTGCCCTAAGGACTGTCGCGGAGAAATACAGGGCGAAGAATACGCCTCTGCATTGCCTGTTTCTCGACTTGCAGAAGGCCTTCGACTGTATTCCTCGGGCGATAATCTGGTGGGCATTGCGGTCCAAAGGGATTCCAGAGGCCTATATTGACATCATTCGAGACATGTACCGTGACTCCGATTCCGTAGTTCGGACCGCTGTTGGCGATACAAAACCTTTCCCCATCACCGTCGGGGTGCACCAAGGATCCGTCCTTAGTCCGTTTCTGTTTAGCGTGGTATTAGACGTATTGTCAGACAGCATCAGAAATTCACATGAACAACCCCCGTGGCTGCTCATGTATGCTGATGATATCGCGCTGACAGATTCGGACAGAGGTAGGCTGGTGCGACGTGTGAAGGCGTGGAAGGAGTCGCTTGAGAACGGTGGTCTGAAGCTCAATGTGGCGAAGACCGAGTACTTGGCCTGTAACTCCACAGATCCCACACCCGTACGCATAGACGGCAACACGGTCGAGCGCACGGACCGAGTGAAATACTTGGGATCTGTGTTTCATGCATCCGGTGACATCGATTGTGACGTCAAGGCACGCATTGCTGCCGCGTGGGCCAAATGGCGTGAGGTGACTGGTGTCATTTGTGACCCCAAGATGCCGGTAAAGTTGAAGGGACAGGTCTATAAAACCATCATTAGGCCTGTCCTTTTATACGGCTGTGAAGCGTGGCCGGTGTTAGAGCGACACAAGCAGGAGCTGCGTGTCACGGAGATGAATATGCTGCGGTGGATGTGTGGAGTGACGCGGAAGGACCGCGTTAGGAACTCCCGCATTCGCGGCAGTCTTCATGTCCGTGACATTGCGGATAAATTGCAAGAGTGTCGGCTCCGTTGGTACGGCCACGTTTTACGGCAACCGGATGCTTACATGGGAAACAAATGTCTGGCCATGCCGCCTCCGCCGGGCCCCGGCAGGAGGGGTAGACCCAAAAAGTGCTGGCTTAACATCGTAAATTAAATAGTGATATGCGTGCCAATGGGCTCACTACCAGGGATGCTGAAGACCGTGCGAAGTGGAGAAGAAAAAGTCGGAAAGCGGACCCCGGGCGCCGAAGCGAGAGTTTGGGCTGCAACCGGGAATTAACGCAGAGATGATGATGATACCATAATCCATTTTTGAAGTAAATATAGTTCAATTATATTAATCTTCAGGAATATTTTTATCACTTTTTTCGTAACTAAGATGTGCTAGATTTGGTGAAGAATTTCGCTAAACTGGCAGCACAAACTCCTAGATTTAACTGGAAGTCCACTAAGTTGGCAGCAACAATAAGTCATAAGCATGAACAAACGATTATTGGCTTATGAAAACCGGGAATTTTAGACTAAAACAACGGCGAACGGAGTCCAAATGCCTGCAGCTTTTATAGTAAACATGCATGTATATGGAAACTGATCCTGGAGTTAAAGAAAAACGCTGAGAAGTTATTGGCACTTTTTGGAAAATAAATGCGCTTTTGGTGCCGCTTGACAGAATAGCTAGGAAATATACGTCAGTGCTGGCATGTTCTGAGCGTATGTTCTCGACATCGGGATACATACTGTCGTCAGGCAGAAACAGGTTATAGAGCACTGCAGTGGATCAACTTTTGGTTAACAAAAATTATGATTTAAATCATTGATTTACTTATCCATTTAATTATAATTTTTTATCACTTTTTTTAAACAGATCGAAAAAAAATTGTAATTAGTTCACATCTCTAGTTGGTAGTATCTAGTTTGTTTATGATTTTTTCTATACAAATGTATTTACATTTATGTAGCTTGTCACTGTTAAATAAGCCGAATGAAGAAATTAATTTTAAAATATTGATCCTTTTGTTTTCGTCAAATGATATCAGTAAAGAACGTATGTATGTAACATTCTGATCATCTGTTTTCAGTTTAATTTAAAATTTTAAGATAAAGTTACTCCTAAGATAGACCCATGTTACACGAATTCAATATTTAGGATAATAACGTAGCCACGCCCTAAATTTATATACATTTTTACTGTTATTAGAGCTGTATTTTTTCTTTCTAGAAAGAACGTGGTAATGAAGATAGTCATCGTTGAGCAAGGAGTAAAATAATTTTTATGTGCGAATTATTCATAAGTTTTAGAAAATAATAAAACTGATAAAAAATTATTTGTTTTTGTTTTTACCCTATTTAACTATACAAAAACCTTGAAGTTAATTTGGAAACCTCAAGCTGTTACAAAATATTTACACTAGAGCGAATAGAGGACTGTCCAACTTATGGTAATCGTTGCGAAACTAGGAAGAAGACAAATGCCTTTTTATGAATTTCATGTTTTAGTTTCTTCAATGAATTTGCATTTTTGTATTTGTAGGAAAGTAGCCTATTTGACCTTAATTTCACCTGATCTATACAAATAAATAAAATTGGAGGGTCTGTTTGTAATATTAAAATAACCGGTTTTTACTAAGTGCATTCGGACGTATACACGGTACATATACCAAAACAACATTAATTACAATTTCTATCTGTCTGTTCCGGCTAATCTCTGAAATGGCTGCACCGATTTTGACGGGACTCACTGGCAGATAGCTTTTTTTGTCTCGGGGGGAAAACTCTCTTGACGGGTTCCACCGGCCCCGGGGGACCGAGGGATATGTGGGACTCCGGGAAAGATGTTCAGCCATCCGACTACCCACTAAAAAACCCCGCTGTTCTCCTATCGCCTACGCCCGGGCCTACGGATATGTGGCCTGCCGATCTCGTGGCCCGGGCCGACACTGGCAGATAGCTGATGTAACAAGGAGTAACTTAGGCTATTTTTATTTTAGAAAAAAAAAATAGTTATAGTTAAAAATGATGTTTCGGAAATTAAATTCCAATTTAAGTTGACCTCAGATTTATATCATCAATCATATGAAATAGGGTTCAGCTTAGGCTGGACATTGTAGGTTGAATTTCCAATTTAAGTTAACCTCAAATTTATGTCATCAATCATATGAAATAGGATTTAGCTTAGGCTGGACTTTGTAGGTTCGAACGTACGTATTCAGGCGTAACAATTGCATTCAATAATACTGACTGTTTGCATATTTCATTTATATTTTAGGGTTTCTAATCCAAAATAAACCGTAAGATAAATTCAAAAAATTCTGCCCAAAGTCACTAACCACCACGCGGTCGCGGGCACAGCTAGTTCGGCAAATAAATCTTCAGAAAGGCCATGCCAGTAATGTTCGAATACATCGCGCGACTCACTTCGCTTTTTCACGAGATACTACCCTTACTACGTTTCTGTTTAGCGTGGTATATTAGACGTATTATCAAACAGCATCGGGAACCAGGAACTTACATGAGCACCCCCGTGGTTGTTCATGTATGCTGATGATGTCGCGCTGGCAGATTCGGCTGGTGCGACGCGTGAAGGCGTGGAAGGAGTCGCTTGAGAACGGTGATCTGAAGCTCAATGTGGCGAAGATTGAGTACTTGGCCTGTAGTCCACATCCCACACCCGTACGCATAGGCAGCGACAGGGTCGAACGCACGGATCAAGTAAAATACCTGGGATCTGTATTTCACGCGTCTGGTGATATCGTTTGCGACGTCAAGGCACGCATTGCTGCCGCGTGGGCCAAATGGTGTGAGGTAACTGGTGTCATTTGTAACCCCAAGATGCCGGTAAAGTTGAAGGGACAGGTCTATTAAGACCATCATTAGGCCTGTCCTTTAATACAGCTGTGAAGCGTGGCCCGACACAAGCAAGAACTGCGTGTCACGGAGATGAATATGTTGCGGTGGATAAGTGGAGTGACGCGGAAGGATCGCGTTAGGAACTCCCGCATTCGCAGCGGTCTTCATGTCCGTGACATTGCAGATAAATTGCAGGAGTGTCGGCTCGACGCTTACATACGTGGGAAACAATTAATGTCTGGCCATGCCGCCTCCGCCGGGCCCCGGCAGGAGGGGTAGACCCAAAAAGTGCTGGCTTGACGTCGTAAAGGGTGATATGCATGCCAATGGGTTCACTACCAGGGATGTTGAAGATCGCGCGAAGTGGAGTAGAAAAAGTCGGAAAGCGGACCCAGAAACGAAAGTTGGTGGCAACCGGGACATGACGCTGGGATGATGATCTTTTAATTTTACTCATGTCTCTTCTTTTAATACCCACATGTTATTTATATACACTTCTCTCATAGGCATTTCTGTTCTTCACGACTACACTTAGTGACCAATATCGTTTCCAAGTATTAGTTATTCGCCTTTAAATTTCTTTTTGCATGCATTCTTCAGTAGATATTAACTATCCTAAATATACTTGTATTCCCTTCCACATTCTATTTGTTCATTATTTACTATTATGGAATCCATTAGAGACATGGTAATAACTTGGACATGCTTGATTGAAACTTTTTTGATTCGAGTGAAACACAATTGAGAGTTTGCTCCAGAAACTTTGATAAGTTCTGGAGCAAGTGGAATCAATTATTTTATCTACTTTGTTATTTTAAGTTTGTAGTTTAAGTTTCACCCTTGTAATTTTTGGTGCAATATAATTAAAATATGTATTTAGAATAAAACAAAGCATTTGGTTTTAATACTATATTATAGAAAATTATACTGTCGCCTCAGGCAGAGTAGTGATGATATCTGAATCTCCAGGGTCAGTGATGGCTAGTGTGCAGACCCTGTAGTATTTACCACATGCTGTGCCCAATTCAATGTTGTTGCCACTGTAATGATGGACTCCAGTCTTAGCCAACAGAGCATAGTATTCAATCTCCGATTTCCTGCAGAATAAAAATAGTGTTCAATATACATCCTATGCACAAAGTATAATAATTTCCGTTAGTTGATTTCATGTAGAGAATAAGTTAAGCTCTTTTGAAATATTAATTTAAACTCATAAAGGATTGAACGTGATAAGCCTGCGTAATATGTAGATCAGAATACTCGTTTATCCACCATTGAACTTTATAATTTGAGAAATACACAAATTATTAAAAATACAATATTTTCTATTGAAATATCTATCAGGCATATCCAATTCCATTATGGAAGTAACTGCACAACACCAATAGTAGTTTCTGTGTATGAACTCCACATTAAAATTATAGAGAAATTCCTAAAGATTGTAATCGCTAAGCAGGCAATGCTTCACACAACGAACAAGAGAAAATATACTAGGTACAATATCCCCATAATTTTCACTTTCTCTTGACTAGTGTTACCCCTGGAGTTAGAAATACTATCAAATTTCTTAATTTTCTAAGAAAAAAATAATGCAATTATCTCACCTTCATAATAGAAGCAAATGGGCGTATGACTACTCCATAGGTTTCCCACACATAGTGAAACATTGAATAAATAATAATTTTGAATACGTTTCCATGAGTATTAAGTTTAATTCAATGTATCACAATGAGGGAATCCATACTTCTTTGTCACAATGACTCCATATGCTTCCCTTGAAAATAGTAATGAAATTGGGGAAACTCTACTTCTCAGTAGTCTCACCTTAGAGGAGGGGCATTCTTTGCGATGATCACCAGCTTCGCCTTCCCTTGACGCAACGTCTTCAGGGTCTGTTTGTAGCCTAAGCAGTATTTACCAGATTTCATGACCAGAGCAAGTCGTGAGTTAATAGACTCGATAGTCTTTTTCTGTAAAGGAATTTGTAATTGTCAAAACCAAGAGGGATGAAACGCTAAACAAAATTACACCACTGGTGATCATAACCTCAAAAATATACGATACTTTCTCAACCTCACAAACGATGGCGTTGGCAAGTCTATCAAGAATCAGTTTAATTTCGGACTTATTATCGGAGATTTGCCAATATAAATGAATTGACCATCATGCCAAAAGTCCTTCAATGATTGCGGTAACACGTGTCTCTTACCTGTTTCTTTGCAGCAACCATTTTGATAGTGATTGTGGTCCACAAATCTAAAATAAAAAGCAATAATTAGTTGTAACTATTAACAAAAAAATAAATTTTAGATTTAATTCACCACAAATGTTAACTTTACGAACCTCCCAGAAACACGCTATATTGAAAAGAGAATTTTTTTCTATTAGGGATGCACGTTACGAAACGATTTTTATGAAGATAGATTCAATTCAATTGAATACGATCTAGTGTTATTTGAATAGATTCACTTCAATGCGATGTTCATCCGAATCGATTCATAAGTTAAGTGAATCGAATCCTTTAGATCGTAGGTATTATAAAAACATTGTTATGAAGAAAGATAGATTACAAATAAATGCCGACACTATAATTATTTACATTATTAGTTTGCAATGTTTATGACGGTACAAAGCGAAGCAAGTTGATAGGCAAAAATAATGAAACATGATGCAGGTAGTTCTAAAAAGTCCTCGTTGATTTTATTTTACTTTGGTCATTTGTGCCGTACGTATCAACGTAAATGAAAGTCGCAATAGACTGCTGCCGGGAAGGCGTTCAAAATTATTATTGTTATAACGTTTGGACGTGCAGGACTGGCATTTATAATTTCGGAATTGTTTCCTTTTAAAAAGTCAATTTTCAAGGCCAATGTTTTTTTCCCTATTTTTATTAGTAAATTTCATTAAAGTTTGTATTTAATAAAAAGAAATGTTTTATTTGTTCAAATTATTGCAAATTTTGATTTGATTTTTGAATCGATTTTTAGGAGAACAATTCAACAGAATACGATCGGATACAAGAATCGATTCAGAGGCCTACGATCCATTACATTCCAAAAAATCGATACAAGAGAAAAATCGTACATCCCTACTTTCTATCTATCATTCAATAACAGTATTGTCAGTACTGCATAGACTTGTTGAAAAAGTATCGATATATAGATATTTTGAATTCAATATATTGATACAAAATATTCAATATCGAAAATTGCTTCAAAAGCGACATATTTTTTAAAGTGATCATCATCATCATCCCAGCGTTAGTCCCGGTTGCCACCCAAACTTTCGTTTCGGTGCCCGGGGTCCGCTTTCCGACTTTTTCTACTCCACTTCGCGCGGTCTTCAGCATCCCTGGTAGTGAGCCCATTGGCACGCATATCACCCTTTACGACGTCAAGCCAGCATTTTTTGGGTCTACCCTTCCTGCCGGGGCCCGGCGGAGGCGGCATGGCCAGACATTTGTTTCCCACGTAAGCATCCGGTTGCCGTAAAACATGGCCATACCAACGGAGCCGACACTCCTGCAATTTATCTGCAATGTCACGGACATGAAGACTACCGCGAATGCGGGAGTTCCTAACGCGGTCCTTCCGCGTCACTCCACACATCCACCGCAGCATATTCATCTCCGTGACACGCAGTCCTTGCTTGTGTCGCTCTAACACCGGCCACGCTTCACAGCCGTATAAAAGGACAGGCCTAATGATGGTCTTATAGACCTGCCCCTTCAACTTTACCGGTATCTTGGGGTCACAAATGACACCAGTTACCTTACGCCATTTAGCCCACGCGTCAGCAATGCGCGCCTTGACGTCGCAATCGATGTCACCAGACGCATGAAACACAGATCCCAGGTATTTCACATGGTCCGTGCGCTCGACCGTGTTGCCGTCTATGCGTACGGGTGTGGGATGTGTGGAGTTACAGGCCAAGTACTCGGTCTTCGCCACATTGAGCTTCAGACCACCGTTCTCAAGCGACTCTTTCCACACCTTCACACGTCGCTCCTGCCTACCCCTGTCTGAATCTGCCAGCGCGATATCATCAGCATACATGAGCAGCCACGGGGGCTGCTCATGTGAGTTTCTGATGCTGTTTGACAATACGTCTAATACCACGCTAAACAGAAACGGACTAAGGACGGATCCTTGGTGCACACCGACGGTGATGGGGAAAGGTTTTGTGTCGCCAACAGCGGTCCGAACTACGGAATCGGAATCACGGTACATGTCTCGGATGATCCCAATATAGGCCTCTGGAATCCCTTTGGACCGCAATGCCCACCAGATTATCGAGCGAGGAATACAGTCGAAGGCCTTCTGCAAGTCAAGAAACAGACAATGCAGAGGCGTATTCTTCGCCCTGTATTTCTCCGCGACAGTCCTTAGGGCAAAAATAGGGTCCATTGTCCCGTGACCAGGGCGAAACCCATATTGACATTCCGAGACAGTGCACTCCAGTCGAATCCGAGAGTCGATAACCCTCTCGAAGAGCTTCATGGTGTGGGACATGACCTTTATACCGCGGTAGTTACCGCACTCCTGCACCGATCCCTTGCCTTTGAAGACTGGAGTAATGATACTCAGCCCCCATTGGTTCGGGATCATACCGGTGAGTAGTGTCCGGTTGAAAAGGTCGGTTAAAGTGCCCACACCACGAGAGCCCATCGCCTTCCAGGCTTCGATGGGGACTCCATCGGATCCAACAGCTTTCCGATTCTTCATGCGGTGAAGACAATTCTGGACCTCTGCAGGCGTTATCAGTGGCACTAGTCCTTGGTTCGGAGGAAGATCTGGCGGCTGCACCTCTTTATGCTGCTTGTTCAGCAGCTCGTGGAAATATGAGCGCCATCTCTCCTTCACCGCGAGGTCCTCGCATAACAAGTTGCCCCCGGGGTCTTTTACACAGCGGCACTTGGAGATATCCTGTGCCGCTTTGACCCTGGAGCGCGCCAACTTATATATGAGCTTCTGCCCCTCAGACGAGTCCAACTTATCGTAAAGTGGTTGTAAGTGGTCTCGTCTGGCTCTGGCTACAGCTTTCTTGGTGGCGCGTTTGGCATCTCTGTATGCGTCGCGGTCTTCAGGAGAGCTGGACGCTTGCCACTTCTTAAAAAGGGCTTTTTTCGCCCTGGTCTCCCTCTAAATTATTTATTTATATTTTTTAAAGTGATAACAGAAGTTATCACAACGATGCTTAAAGAAATAAGCATCGTTGTGATCTGAAACTTGAAGTGTTTCCCACAATTGTGGTTTCTTCTTTGTGCGGTGTTATTTTTCTTAATGCTGTAGGACAGCAGATAGGCTGGCGGCCCGCTTAGAATTTAGCAGTTACTGTCGCCTATGGGTGTTTGCAACGCCAGTGGCATCGCGAACACGCTGCTGTCCCACAAGGTTATTATGGCGGCATACTTAAGACCAAAGGTGGTCGCCATCCAGACGGGCTTGAGGCCCTACCATGTAGCTAGGGTGGGTTGTTTTGTCGCCCTTTACGACATAGTTATATATTATATAGACATAAGTTTATAATCGCAAATATAATTATTTGTATCATTAAAACCTCTATATTTTGGTATATTTAATTTTTAAAGTAATGTCCAATTTGAAATTCGTCACTTGCCTGTTTTAGAAAATATTTTTGCCGATGGTACGTACAGAACTCGCTGGAACACATGAGTTTTAGGTATAATTTATACAAATTGGGATTATTTATTTTCATTAATTTCCAATATACTAAAGGATTTCTTTTCCTGTCAAATAAAGGTAACTCTAGGTACTGACGAAGAGATATTATGTTTTCGGTTGTGGATATCGAAATTATGTTCAGTTATTTTTTCTCAAAATGATGTTAAATTGATTGTGCTGTGTTGTTTGTTCCTGATGAATTTCTTCTTCTAAGACAGGCATAACTAGTTTCTCCTGTAGCATTGTTTTTAAGAAAGCTAAGTTCTTCTATACTACGTTGTGTAATAGCGGCATTAGAATCTAATCCAAATGCTGCAAGCAAGCAAGCATTCGCAACATGTTTATTGCATTCTAAGGTATCCTGTATCATATTTTTAAAGTTTTTTTTAGTAGCGTCCCAATTGGTGTCTCGGTATTGGCCAAATTTAAATTATATAAATCCCATTATGGGATATTTTTCTCCATATAAATACTCAGTAATATCTTAAATAGTGTTTAACACCATCACACAATCCGCCAATACCCCCATTCAGTGTAATCAAGATTTTTTGGAGCATTGTCAATTTCGCTAAAGTCACGTAGTACGTACAAGTAAGTGCTATTTTTTTTCGGTCTCGGGGAAAAACCTCTCTTGACGGGTTCCCCCGGCCCGGGGGGACCGAGGGATATAAGGGACTCCGGAAAAGATGTTCGACCCACTAAAAAACCCCGCTGTTCTCCTATCGCCTACGCCCGGGCCCACGGATATATGGCCTGCCGATCTCGTGGCCCAAGCCGGCGCCGGCCCACGCTTTGTCTTAAAGCGGGCTCCTTCTAAAGTGCTGGCGCCAGGAGGTCAGGGTTTCGTCCCCCGGCGCTCTCTTGTAACAACTCTAGGAGTTGAGGGGGGCTGCGGAACAGCACGCGGCCTTCTCCCTCGCGGCAATAGTGCGGGCGGCGGATCCTCCCCCGAGGGGCCGCCCGTGGCCGCTTTCTACGGCGGCCGGAGATCGTTGCCCGCCCTCCGGCGCCGATGACGCGGCCTACGTTGGCGGGAGGGGAGTGTGGTGGCGGACTCCCGCTCCCGTTCCGCCGCCTCCCTTACAGACACTACTACCTCGCAAAAGGAGGCGACGGCTGTCCATCCAGGATCACCCCCGACCATGGACAGAACCAGGGCCGGGAGCGACAGGTCCGCGGCCAATTCCGGATGGGACTCGCATCCCCGTCGCGTGCTAGTCAGGCATGGGTACGACTACCAGACGACACTCCAGAAAAAGCAGAGTCGCCTAACGTCTTAGCCGGCCTAGCAAGACCAACCGACAGCGAGGATGCAATTCCCGCCCCGGGAACACTCTCTGTGCAGGCGCAGTCGAAATAGGCATGGTTTCGACTACCAAATCAGGTCCCAGAGCAGAACCCGGGACCCCAATCAGTATTCGCAACCATCCCACCGGGGACCACGCCACGAACAGAGAGCTAAGTTGGAAAGGATGTAAGAGGTAGACGGAAAGAAAGGTAGGACTCTGTCGCCTTGAACGGAGAGGGGAGTGAAGCGACGGATGCTCAGGCACCTTGGGTACGCACACCCGTGCACTCCTCGGACAGAGGAGCGCCCCTGAGGGCAAGTGCTGCTTTATCTTCATGTAGCCTCGCAAAAATGATACTTACACTATTCCATCTTGTTTCAACTTTAATGGTTTTATATTCATATTTACGACCTCGGTGGCGTAACGGATAACGCACTTCGGTACGCTTGCGGAGGTCACGGGTTCGATTCCCGTCTCGCGTCTGGGTGTTTATGTATATTATGTATTTATTTACAAAAAAAAGTATATAAGTAGTATAGTTGTCTAGTTCCCATAACACAAGTGCTACTTAGTTTGGGACTAGATGGCGCTGTGTGAATTGTCACAAAATATTATTATTTTCATGAGTTCTACTCAGATGTGTGGTACTTTTAGCACTGTGACTTAAGTGTGAAACTCATCGCGCCGAGCCGTACGTACTGCTTGAGACGCCGCGGTGTTCAAATTTGAAAATACATGCATATGAATTCAACTCGTATTCCATGTCGAATAAGGAGCAAAATCGTATAAATAAAAAATACTTTGAAGTTCAAAGTATTTTTTTTATCCACAAATCCGAATGTTTTTTATTCCTAATAAGATATGAATCATTTTCCTATGCAGTATTTTCATGTGAGTGGTCAAGTTTTTTGAGCATCCGACTTCATGAGCACATATACTTTCATACTTGCAAGTATTTATAGCTCGTACCAGGGCGCCGTACTTCGAAGTGAAAACCTGGTATTAAAACCTGGTACTGTTAATACGCCTCACCTCATCTTTAGTTGTAGTTGTAGTGTAGTAGTCACACTAGGTTACTATCACTACGTCACTAGTTACCGTTGTTGACTAAATGACTAATAGTCAGTGTGACCGTTTTTAGTATATTCAGTACCAAATTGGTATAAATTGGGCTCCGTAAAACTAATTTAGTATTTTTTTAGTATCCTTTCATATTCTGGTATTTTTTAGTACATTTTTAAACTTTCAACATTTTTTAACGCATTACTGATATATTTTTGGATTGGGCGGGCAACAATAATTTTCATTTGTTCGTATTTCGTTCACATAATTGCTAACAAAACCGCGGATCGTGCTTTAGCTACATATATACGTTATATGCTTTACGTCGTGGGGAATTACTGATACTTAAAAAATGATTACTAGCAGTATAAAAGGGACCACGGATTTTTTTGTTCTTTATTTATGTCTCTGTGTTATCGTGCGTGTGTAGTGAAGATAATGAAGCGCAAATACGATCAAAAATATAGATCTGAGTGGGCACAAAGTTTTTTGAAAAGTTTGTTATGTACTCAACTTAAATGTCGATTTCCCATTAATGAAAAAATATTTTCCGAGTTACGTTTCATAGACCCACAAGTTATGGCGGCTTATGAATATTTTACATCTCATATCAGCGTTTCGGCAGGTTTCCGAACATTACTACAAATGATATAAGTAGTAAGACAATTAATTGACAAGGAATATCGTCAAATTAAGTATGATTCAGAGGTACAAAACCTGATGTGTGGTTCTAGTAGTAGTGCTAGTGCTGTAAATGTTGAACAGTTTTGGACAAATTAAGTTTTATTGTTAACAATATAAATGTTCATAAGTACAAAAATTTAACTAATTTTGTAAAATGTCTAATATGCATATCCATTTCAAACGCTGAATGCGAAAGAATTTTTTCAAAAGTTAATTATATAAAAACTATATACAGAAACAGGTATATAGCTAAACATATTGCGTGTTACATATTAAGCAAGGTCTAAGTGAAGGGAGACAAGGTTGTGTCTTATTTGACCCATCGAAAGATATGGTAAGAAATAATCCATCGAATACTGACTATTTGGAATAAAACTTATTGTAAATATTTATTATTATTTTAATATGTCTGTATAATGAACGTGTGTAATTGGTAAAATTAAAAAAGTAACTGATAATAAGTGTTATAAATAAATTTTTCCTCTTCTACTTTTTAATTTAGTATATTTTTAGTATAATTCAGCATGTGTGGTATTATTTAGTACCGGCACCTTGTAGTTTTAGTAGATCACAATTTTTTAAAACGGTCACACTGCTGAGCTAATGTCAAATTGTCAATGACTATCTAAATCTAAGTATCTAGTTAAGGGTATGTAGACGTAGTACATACTTAATTTATTATATCTTCTAATTTTGTATGTAGATATTTTGAATTTTTAAGTCTAATTTATTTTAATATTAATAGAATTGACAGCGCAATATGGTACTAAAATCAATCTGAATTTTACTTTTATGTAAACATACTTTAATAGGTATAACCCGTTTGCCTAGGTGAACTTTAAACTCGGTATACGGTTTAAGCTAAAACTGCTAAAAGAGATGGCTGAAAGATCCACAGAGAAACTAAAAAAATCTGGACCTTCTGCTGTTGGAAAACTTTACCTTCTAGCATATAATGGTATTCAAACTTTAGGGTATGTTTTTTAAATATTGAATTTTTATTTCTCTATTATAAAAATAATGTTTAATCTAAACCGTGTTTGATCTTAATTTTATAAGCTTAATATAAGTTGTTAAATAGTCTTATGAGCCTTCAATTCATCTTATCATATTAATCTTATTTCACCCATTTCCAGATGGTCCTATCTATTAATTCAGACTTTATCTCACTTTCTAAACCGTGGAACGTTAGATACTTTTTGGAATGAAATAAAATGGACTGTAGTGATATTTCAGAATGCTGCTGTGTTGGAGGTAATTACTACCAATTATTTTTATGTGTAAATCCCTGTAATCAACGAAACCCTTACCACTAATTCAGTGCTTTTACTAATAAAATATCCAGGCAAGTAAAAATAACTTTTAGATAAGTAAAATATTCTGTGGTACTAGGACTAGTATTACCAGTTGATCACGACCGCTCTGTAAAAAGTGAAATGACTAAGAAGACTAGGACTTACATTGATATAACTTTTAATTTTTTTTACATATAAAATACGCCGCTTTTTCAGCAAACAAGGCTCGCACTCAGCATGTTGCTGTGTCGGAATCATATCTGACACAACGCTGATATCTATATTGGTTTCTTATAGTCCTTTCCTATATACCTAGTATTATAATTTATATATTTCTAAACATTTTATAATTAATCATTGATCTGCATAATAAATTTTAACTAATTATGAATGAATGCTTTATTTTATAAATTAGTTCATCATCAAAAAACTAAAATAATAATTATAATTCAATGAGATTACATTTTAAATGAGCTAAGCATTAATGCTTAATCAATACTTGCTTTCTTTTGATAATTGTTATTAATGAAACAAAATCAATATATTAATTATCACTTCTGAGTTCTTAGATTTTATTACTCGCATTTTACTAAATGATGATTAGTAAATTATCATGCTTAAAGCTAGTAAGTAAATTATTATTTAGTAAAAAGAGTTATTTTTTATGGAAAATTTCTGTGTAGGAGCCATGATTGAATATAAATGGCTTAATTGTTGATGGGTTATGATGTCAGGTTTTGAGCCTATAAAGGTTGGGCTCTAGGGGAAATTATAGTATTACAAATAGGGTATACCAACTATGTATGTCTCTATGTAACCTACAAATCAGATTTGCAGGCTACATAGATCTCGGTGTGCAGGTTTTATAACCATATTGTCCTGGAGGATGATGAAGTCAGTGGCAAGTATGTTGTTATATGCATATTAGGCAAGGAAACTACCTAAGTGAAGCAATAACAGGCTTAAACAAGACTTGTGTATATTGTGTTTTAAATGATACCACATGACTGCCACAGGCTATAATTCTTCATAAAAACATAGATTTTAAGTTTTTATTTCTTCATCATTTTTTATATAATGTGAAATCTAAAATAGAAGGTAACACCTGCCTACAAGAACAAGAAATAGGCTTAAACTTTGTCAAACATATCAACACTTGAAACCTTTTGTGTTTTTAAGTCATATTATTTTTAACGTAGTACGCTATGTAATTCTTTAGATTTGACGACTCTGCAAGCGCTACATTTATTTTATATGTCATTTACTTAACAAATACTTCATTGTATGTAAATGATTTTAGTGAAATTTAAATAAATGTTAGAATTAAAATGCTTTGTAATCTATGTAAGTATGAATAATGAAGTAATTAACTTTCATAAAATAATATACAATAGAATATTGCAGAATATAATTATTAGTCTTTGTATCAAACAAATACATTAAAAACAAAAAATTTGTAGCTCCTAATGGCAGTCTTTTTGCTGAGAGTGATCTATCAGTAATAGATCTCCGATGCAACCAAAATTTTCACTGGTGCCCAGGATTCATATTCTGACTTATTTGATTCATTATAGCTTTTGTAGTTAGCTAATTACATATGTTATATATAGAAAACTTGTGGAGATGGCACCAATACATCTCCAGAAGCATTTTATAATATATTTTTAGTCTAATGAGATTTTTAGCATTGCTAAAAAGGAAAAGGCTGTACGATTAGACTGGAGAGTAAGAAAGATATTTGTTTGTTTATTGTTATCTATACAAATAAATAAAATTGGAGGGTCTATTTGTAATATTAAAATAACCGCTTTTTACCAAGTGCATTCGGACTTATACAAGGTACATATACCAAAACAAATTTTTTTACAATTTTTGTCTGTCTGTCTGTCTGTCGGTCTGTCTGTCTGTTTGTTTGTTCCGGCTAATCTCTGAAATGGCTGCACCGATTTTGACGGGACTTTCATTGGCAGATAGCTGATGTACCAAGGAGTAACTTAGGCTATTTTTATTTTAGAAAAAAAAAATAGTTTTTGTTATAAATGATAAGTTTCGGAAATTTATAATCCAATTTAAGTTGACCTCAGATTTATATCATCAATCATATGAAATAGGGTTCAGCTTAGGCTGGACTTAGTAGGTTAAATTTCCAATTTAATTTGACCTCATATATCCAAAAAATGCTGCCTAAAGTCATTATTCCACGCGGACGGAGTCGCGGGCACAGCGAGTGTTTATATGTGTTTATTGTATTCCATATTATATGTTTATTGTATTGTTCATTGCAGGTATTGCATGCAGCAATCGGATTAGTTCCATCCAGTACAATAGTAGTTCTGATGCAGGTCTATTCACGAGTATTTTTAGTATGTGGATCATTGTTGGCGACACAGTCGGCCACCGTGAGCCCTGGCCTGCCCCTCGCCATCCTCGCATGGTCCATCACTGAAATCATCCGATATGCCTATTATGCACTCAACATTGTCAATTTAGTACCGCAATTTCTTTTATTCATTAGGTAAGGATATACTTTTAGCATTATGATTTGAAATAGGTTTACTTATATCAATTTAAATTGCAACTATTTTGCGTTGGTGTGGCAGGATGTATCACAGAATGTGTGAAAGTTCTTGTCTTGGTCAAAGAGATACAATAAAAATGGAAATATGGTTAATGGTTATACTGTATTGTTACACTTACACGTGACATCTAACCTATATCCCCAAAATAATAAATCAAATGGCACCCTTTTAATTGCCTACGAACTACCGTTAGAAGTAGTTATTCATTAGTTGCATTTTATCACACTTGCTCAGATGCCCTTTTCATAATTTAACCTTGTTAATTAATTTGCGTATATTGGTGTACTACAATAAATATATGGGATCATAAAATTCTGCATTCCTTATTTTTAAAAGAGTAGCGCCATAGGTAATTTTGGGGCCGCAGGTACACTGCTATGTATGGTAAATAGGCCAAATTTCAGCAGTTTCTATTGCTCGTATACTATTTTGTGTCATTTTTTTACTTGACTTTGGCACAGTACAATGTTGTCAGTTTCAGTTTTATAGGCCGATTGCTGCCTGATATCTGTAACCACTAAAATTATGAACCGAATTGCTGATCTTCCCTAGGTGCTTATGAACTAGATGTAGATCCATTTATAACTGTCAAGACTTCTGGACATCAGATGGGAGAATAAAATAAATATGTTGTGACAATTCACACAGCGCCATCTAGTCCTTAAGTAAGTCGCGGAGCGTTTATATTATGGATACTAGTCAATTGATATACTATTTATGTACTTTTATGAATAAATGCATAGTATAAGTAAACACCCAGATTCGGGGCAGATATCAAAACCGTGTAACCTCAGCCGGCGTTTTGACATGCGTGAGCTGTTACGCTATGGCCTCATAATTATTAAGAATATGAAGTCTGAATTTAAAATAAAATTTCGAATAGATTATGAATAATATTTTTTTTATTGCTAATTAATTTTCTATTACAGATATTCAACGTTTCTCATACTGTACCCGGTTGGAGTAACTGGAGAGCTTTTGTGCATGTATCATTCTCTGGATGACATCTGGGAGAGACGATTGTTTACAATTTCTATGCCAAATTCATGGAATTTCATCTTCAACTATTACTATTTCTTAATCTTCTACATGTTCCTGTATTTACCACTTTTCCCTGTTCTATTTGGGCATATGTTGGCTCAAAGGAGAAAAATGTTGGGCAAAGATATCAAAAAGACAGTATAAGTTCAATTTTTTATTTCTTATTATTTAAGTTTCTTGTTTAATCTCTAATAATCGTTACTCAAACATTGTATTTATTATAGTAGCAAGTGCTTAGAATAGACACAGCTGGTTCAGTGGCTATACAAGTGGCTTTGTAGTTTCAAATTCCACTCGGCGAAAATTATTTGTGATGATCTGATTTTTTTTTTGTGTATACCCCAGTCGGTTTTATGTTTATAAGAAGCCTTGGAGTACAGGTTTTAATTAACACAAGGAAATAAATATCTTTAAATATTAAATCAAAGTATCGAATAATAAATGGCATTTTGTAATTTATTCTATCTCATATTTCGATTTTCATGTTTGCCTGATAGTCTTTTTTAACATATATCTATTGCTCATCAAATATTGTACTAGTCTTTGTAAATATGTGATATTTAAAATATTCTCTGTAACTATTAATAGTTACAATTCACGACTAAAATACTTGCCTGTAATGTAAGAGATATATGTATTAATCAAATGCAAATATGCTCTAGTTCAGGGGTTAACATGAATATTTAAAATATATAAAATTGACAGTTGTGCGTTTAAAAACAATCAATTTGTTTATACTGTGTGGTTAATGATTTGAATTTTTAGTATTAGATTACCGATTAGAAATTTTATTCATGATCTTATTCATAAAGTAAGTTAAAGATCACAGTAACATAATCGACAGCAACGTAGTATTCATTAAGCATTTAAATTACTACCTAGTCAGGTCATAAGTATTGTCACACAGTAAAAACTTTTCTTTTAGAATGCTGGCCACAAAAAAGTTTATTGAATTCGAATTTCGAATTGTTCATGAAAATAAAAATGTATAACTTTTAGAATTTTACTCATTTTTAAATATGGAGTGGACGCTTAAAGAAGACCGTGTTGCAGTTATTGCGTTGCATCGTTACAGTTACGCGCCAATTCAAATTTATAACATACTGAAAAATTTGAATATAACCAAAAGATTCGTTTATCGTACCATCAAACGATACAATGAAGACTCTAGTGTAGATGACAGGTCAAGAAGTGGTCGCCCTCGGTCTGTTAGGACTCCAGCAGTGATAAAAGCTGTGAAGGCACGAATTCAAAGAAATCCCAAACGTAAGCAGAAACTGTTGGCCCTTCAGATGGGGTTAAGCAGAACCACGGTGAAAAGGGTGTTAAATGAAGACTTAGGGCTTCGGGCATATCGAAGAAAAACAGGACATCGTTTGAATGCTCGTCTAATGGACCTGAGACTGAAGAGATGCCGCGCTTTGTTGAAGCGGTACGCGGGAAAAAAATATCGGGAAATTCTTTTTTCGGATGAAAAAATGTTTACCGTAGAAGAGAGCTCCAACAAACAAAATGATAAGGTGTACGCACACAGTAGTGAAGAAGCGAGCAACCGTATTCCGCGTGTCCAACGAGGTCATTTTCCATCCTCGCTCATGGTATGGTTGGGAGTTTCTTATTGGGGCTTAACAGAGGTACATTTTTGTGAGAAAGGTGTAAAAACGAATGCTGTTGTGTATCAAAATACAGTCCTGACGAACCTTGTGGAACCTGTTTCTCATACCATGTTCAATAACAGGCACTGGGTATTCCAACAAGATTCGGCGCCAGCTCATAGAGCGAAGAGCACACAAGACTGGCTGGCGGCGCGTGAAATCGACTTCATCCGGCACGAAGACTGGCCCTCCTCCAGTCCAGATTTGAATCCGTTAGATTACAAGATATGGCAACACTTGGAGGAAAAGGCGTGCTCAAAGCCTCATCCCAATTTGGAGTCACTCAAGACATCCTTGATTAAGGCAGCCGCCGATATTGACATGGACCTCGTTCGTGCTGCGATAGACAACTGGCCGCGCAGATTGAAGGCTTGTATTCAAAATCACGGAGGTCATTTTGAATAAACTTTAATGTCATAAGAATCTATGTTTTGTTAAGTTCATTTTGGTATATGAATGGTTACATAATTAATAAACTTGTTACAATTATTTTACATTAAACATGTGACAGAATTTATGACCTGACTAGGTATAAGACATGATTGTGTACACAATTTAAATAATGTAACACAGTTTAGTTTTGATGCAAAATAATTCAGAGACTAGAATTATTGCAATATTATAGATTGCAATATTATTTATGCAATATAACACGGGTTATATAGTTCTTAATTTAAATACATTACTTTAAAATGTATTTTTAAGATTTTATTTATTTTCTAAGGGTGATTAATGACAAGCATTTAATGTGTTATTTAATATTTTTGGTATCGGTGCTAGTATTTGTTATATGAATGATGAATTATATGGGTTGTGGGTTATGAATATTTTAAATAAATTTTTTATAAAAACAAACATTTTAAAACTTTTTTTTAACCCTTTTAACAAACTAATACTAACTTGTCCAATATTTTAAAAGCAATTTTATAATATCAAATTTATTTATTATTTAGTTTTTATAATGTTTTATCTTTGCAGGGGTGGAGTAAGATTACTGATCTCTGAACGAGGGCCATTTCCCGTAAAAGGCGACAAAACAACCCTAGCTAGGTGGTAGGGCTCCGAGCCAAACTGGGGAGTAATCAGTAGTCTCTAAATTCGTCGCCATAATAACGTTGTGTTGTGTCGCCATAATAATTTTTTTTTATTGCTATAGGACAGCAGATAATCGGACGGCCCGCTTAGAATTTAGCAGTTATCATCGCCTATGGATGTTTGCAACACCAGTGGCATCGCGAACACGCTGCTGTCCCATAAGTGTACAGGAACTTGAGTCACTAAACACAACACAAAGTTATTATGGCGGCATACTTAAGACCAAAGGTGGTCGCCATCCAGACGGGCTTGAGGCCCTACCACGTAGCTAGGGTGGGTTGTTTAGTCGCCTTTTACGACAGGCCGACCCCGGCCGCAGAGGTTAGTATTCTTTCTCCGCCCCTGCACGGATAACGTGTTGTTTATTGTCAATTAACGACAGACAGTCTGACGGACTACTGAATAGTAAGCAGTTATCGTCGCCTATAAATATTTGCGTCGCTAGGGCACCGCGAACTCGCTTATGTCAGAATAGATACTGGAATCTGGCTCACTTATGCCGGAACACAACACAACGTTATTCGTTGTGATTCAGACGGGCTTGGATCCCTACCACCTAACTGGTTGTTTTGCCGCCTTTTACCACAGGCCGGCCTCTGCCGCATGGGGTAGTTTACTTCACCCTTCCACGGAGGAGCTTTTTTTGCTGTAGGGCAGCAGACAAGCTGACGTCTTGCTTAGAATTTAGCAGTTACCGTCGCCTATGGGTGTTTGTAACGCCAGTGGCATCGCGAACACGCTGTTATCCCATAAGGGTACAGGAACTTGGGTCAGTAATGCCGGAACACAAGATAAGGTTATTATGGCGGCAGACTTATGACCAAAGGTGGTCGCCATCCAGACAGGCTTGAGGCCCTAGGGGACATCCATTAATTACGGGTCCAATGAAATCTCATTTAAACCGAGGGGGGGAGAATCGAAAATCTCACGTCACCTTCAAAAAATATAAAATTTAACAGATATTAAAAAATATGTTTTTATCTGTTTTTTTACTTTGTATTTTATTTAATTTATTTAATTAATTATAGTAATACCTGAATGGTTTATTATTTTCCCGAATAGTAAAAATAAATATTTTTAGCGCCAATCTCACGTAAGGGGAGGGGGGGGGTCCAGGTAAATCTCACCGAAGGGGGGGGGAGTCTAAACTGATCGAAAAATAGTTCACGTAATTAATGGATGTCCCCCTACCACGTAGCTAGGGTGGGTTGTTTTGTCGCCTTTTACGACAGGCCGTCCCAGTATTCTTTCTCCGGCCCCGCGCGGATAAAAAGCTTCCATACAACTGGGATGAAACGATCTGAAGAAAAAGAAATATGGGTGCAAATTCGATAACCGCATTGATTAAATTCTCTGTCGTAATCAAGCTTAAAGTACGTAAAGATCGTTATCATTTAAATTCGTTTATGAGGTAGGATAGTAGTAGGCATGTCAATAATTAAAAATAGATGGGAATTATCTGTTCGGTGGTACCTAGTACCTACCTAAGACCTCAGTTATTCTCTCCTGTCTGAATTGTATATCCTAATATTTTGTTTTTGCCTTTGGTGGAGAAATGTAGAGAATTATCGGATATGTCCAAAATATTTTTAATTCACGTTCAATGGGTTCATATGCCAGCGTTTATAAATTTGAAAAAGTTAGAAGCGAACCTTTTGCTAATTCACAGATACAAATGAAATATCGTTTTGGTTGACTAGGTAAAGACATCGTATGCTTTTGTTTACGGAGTGACTGTCTGACGGCAATCATGTATGTGAAATCCACAAAAATTTACTTGTTTTTGTGGCTGTATCAGTAGAGGAATGTGCCACGGAAAAGAGTAAAGAGATGAAATAAAATTTATATATCCTGTGAAAAGTTAAACAGCGCCATCTAGTCCTAGGTAAGGAGCAGAGTGCTTGTGTTAAAGTACTAGGCAACGTAAGCGTATAAAAGTTTAGCCTGCATTTAAGTTTTAGCCTATAGTTTATACATACATAGAGTATTTTGGGGTGCATTATTAGCTGCTAGTATCTGTGAAGGGGCGAAGTAAGAATACTGATCCCTGCGGTCGGGGACGGTCTTAAAAGGCGACTAAACAATCCTCGGCAGGTGGTAGTATTCCAAGTACGACTGGATGTCAACTACTTCTGGTTTTAAAACATGCCGCCATAATAACTTTGTTTTGTTTCGACATAAGTAAATCGGATTCCAGTACCCCTACGCAGACGGCAGCGTGTTAGCGGTGCCCTGACGTTGCAAACATCCATAAGCGACGGTAACTCATCATCATCATCATCTCAGCGTTCTTCCCGGTTGCAACCCAAACTTGCGTTTTGGTGCCCGGGGTCCGCTTTCCGACTTTTCCTACTCCACTTCGCACGGTCTTCAGCATCCCTGGTAGTGAGCCCATTGGCACGCATATCACCCCTTACGACGTCAAGCCAGCACTTTTTGGGCCTACCCCTCCTGCCGGGGCCCGGCGGAGGCGGCATGGCCAGACATTTGTTTCCCACGTAAGCATCCGGTTGCCGTAAAACGTGACCGTACCACCGGAGCCGACACTCCTGCAGTTTATCCGCAATGTCACGGACATGAAGACTACCGCGAATGCGGGAGTTCCTAACGCGGTCTTTCCGCGTCACTCCACACATCCACCGCAGCATGTTCATCTCCGTGACACGCAGCTCCTGCTTGTGTCGCTCCAACACCGGCCACGCTTCACAGCCGTATAAAAGAACAGGCCTAATGATGGTCTTATAGACCTGTCCCTTCAACTTTACCGGCATCTTGGGGTCACAAATGACACCAGTTACCTCACGCCATTTAGCCCACGCGGCAGCAATGCGAGCCTTGACGTCGCAATCGATGTCACCAGACGCGTGAAACACAGATCCCAGGTATTTCACTTGGTCCGTGCGCTCGACCGTGTCGCCGCCTATGCGTACGGGTGTAGGATCTGTGGAGTTACAGGCCAAGTACTCGGTCTTCGCCACGTTGAGCTTCAGACCACCGTTCTCAAGCGACTCCTTCCACGTCATCACACGTCGCACCAGCCTACCCCTGTCCGAATCTGCCAGCGCGATATCATCAGCATACATGAGGAGCCACGGGGGCTGCTCATGTGAGTTTCTGATGCTGTCTGACAGTACGTCTAATACCACGCTAAACAGAAACGGACTAAGGACGGATCCTTGGTGTACCCCGACAGTGATGGGGAAAGGTTTTGTGTCGCCAACAGCGGTCCGAACTACGGAATCGGAGTCACGGTACATGTCTTGGATGATGTCAATATAGGCCTCTGGAACCCTTTTAGATCTCAATGCCCACCAGATTATCGCGCGAGGAATACAGTCGAAGGCCTTCTGCAAGTCAAGAAACAGGCAGTGCAGAGGCGTATTCTTCGTCCTGTATTTCTCCGCGACAGTCCTTAGGGCAAAAACTGGGTCCATGGTCCCGTGACCAGGGCGAAACCCATATTGACATTCCGAGACAGTGCACTCCTGCCGAATCCGAGAGTCGATAACCCTCTCGAAGAGCTTCATGGTGTGGGACATGACCTTTATACCGCGGTAGTTACCACACTCCTGCACCGATCCCTTGCCTTTGAAGACTGGAGTAATGACACTCAGCCTCCATTGGTTCGGGATCATACCGGTGAGGAGTATCCGGTTAAAAAGGTTTGTTAAGATGCCCACACCACGCGAGCCCATCGCCTTCCAGGCTTCGATGGGGACTCCATCGGCTCCGGCAGCTTTCCGATTTTTCATGCGGCGAAGACAATTTTGGACTTCTGCAGGCGTTACCGGTGGCACTAATCCTTGATTTGGAGGAAGATCCGGCGGCTGCACCTCTTTATGCTGCTTGTTCAGCAGCTCGTGGAAATACGAGCGCCATCTCTCCTTCACCGCGAGGTCCTCGCATAACAGGTTGCCTCCGGGGTCTTTTACGCAGCGGCACTTGGAGATATCCTGTGCCGCTTTGACCCTGGAGCGCGCCAACTTATATATGAGCTTCTGCCCCTCAGACGATTCCAACTTATCGTAAAGTGGTTGTAAGTGGTCTCGTCTGGCTCTGGCTACAGCTTTCTTGGTGGCGCGCTTAGCAGCTCTGTATGCGTCGCGATCTTCAGGAGATCTGGACGCTTGCCACTTCTTAAAGAGGGCTTTCTTCGCTCTAGTCTCCCTCTGGACTGTGTCGTTCCACCACCATGTCTCCTTGTCACACTTGCGTCCGCCCTTAGACTCGCCAAGCACCTTCCCCGCCGACCCAAGGATAGCCGCCTGAATCCTGTCCCAGTAAGCTTGAACCGGTTCGCCCTCACCACCGGCGCACTTGTCGCCGATGGCAGAGGCGAACTCCTGGGACTTGACTTCATCAAGCAGCCACCACCTGATTCGGCGCCGAAGGCGATCGACACATTTGCCTTTGGGCTTCACGCAGAGGTCCATGACAAGAAGACGGTGTTGTGCAGTGAGACTCTCACCGGGTATGACCTTGCAGTTGGCTACTTTGCTGATGTGGTGTCTCCTAGTGAGTAGGAAGTCGATTTGGGTAGCATTCCTCCCGCTCTTGTAGGTAATGAGATGCTCGGGTCTCTTTTTGAAATACGTGTTCACGATGGCAAGGTCGGCAGCCGCACACGTATTGAGGATGTCCTCCCCTTCCGCGTTACGGCTACCGTACCCAAATCCACCGTGAACACGCTCAAATTCCCCACATTCATCACCCACATGACCGTTCAGATCACCCCCCAAAACGATCCCCTGTGATAATGGGATTCCACGGAGCACTTCTCCGAGTTGATTCCAAAACGCTATTTTATCGGCGTCGTCACAACCGGCCTGTGGCGCATAGGCACTTATCAAGTGGGTAACTACCCCATCGATAAGCACCCTAACGACCATAAGTCGGTCGCTATGACGTATCACTTCCAAAATGTCGTTGTGGAACTCCTCCGAGAGCACTATGGCAACCCCATTCTCCCCACCAGGTGCACCTGTGTAGATCAGCTTGTAGCCATTCCCAATGAACCGGGATCTGCTGGCCTTCCACCGAGTCTCCTGTAGGAACGCCACGGCCACCCTCCGCCTGGAGAGCACATCGGCCAACTCTCTCGCGCGTCCGGTTAGCGTGCCAATATTCCACGTTGCGAAGCGGAGTTTCCTTTTGGATGGGGCTAGTGTCTTTAGCCGTGCTCGCCCACGGCACGGCAGCCCTAGTCCACTTGTCACAGGAGTCGGGCGAGGTTCCTGCGCGTCGTTTTGCGGCGACGCCCTATCCGTGACAAATCTCTTACGTGTCCGAACCATATATATTTGGCTAGTTTTGCATAAGCGACGGTAACTGCTTACTAATAAGTAGGCATGACGGCTTGCCTGTCGTTTCATAGGAAAAAAATGTGTGTGTAAGGTTTCTGAAAATAATAATATACATAACGTCTTACTGTTAGGATTGGGCCCCCCCATGTCCCAAGGAGTGGTCAAGTGATTCGATTTAGGTCAAATATGCGCAGTTTTGTTTTTTTTTATTACTGTAGGACAGCAGACAGGCTGACGGTCTTTTTTGTGTTGGTGTAAGGCTTCAGCCCGCTTTGCAATTTAGCTGTTATCGTTGCCTATGGGTGTTTGCAACGCCAGTGGCATGGCCAACACGCTGCTGTCCCATACGGGTATAGGAACTTGGGTCACAATCTCAGAAGATATGAAATCTTGATGTGCTGGTTTCGTCGTCGGTACGCGGTAAAATTATGTATGCATGTAAAGATAAATTGTCGCAGGGGACTGAAGTTGGCTCCGGAGTCTTTTAGATGCCATTCTAATGAAAGTGTAGCAAAAATATATCCATTGTTTTTCTAATAGAGACTAGTAATCTGTATCTTGCGCTGCGAAATCCGATCGGGTTATGCTATGTGGCGTTAGAAAGATGACCTTTTGTAATAAAAAAGCTTCACTGACAAGAGTGTGATTGGTTGATTCAGGTTTGTTTGAGCGCTTGTCAAAGATACCACCAAAGAGAAAAAAACCAGGAAAGAGAAAATAAGATATATTTTACAGTATTTCAGATATATTTTACATTTTTTACAGTGAATAGTGTTTTATAGTTCTAATTGTTACAGCCAATCATGCGTAATTTTGGTTTCGTCAATTCCGTTCGAGTAATTTCGATGTCAAAGATGTACCTCGCTCTAGAAGGCCTATTGTCGAAAATGTCGATAAAATTATTAAAATCGTCGTTCCAACCGTCATGCAAGCACTTTCGATTGCCCAGGAGCTAAAAATGGCACAAAAAGCCGTTTGTGAACCATTTATACAATACTGGATATCTACATAAAGAGGTTCGACGTACGTATGGGTGCTACACGAGTTAGTGCAAACAATCTCATGGACTGAATTCGTATTTGCGAGTTGCTACTGAATCGTGACAAAATCGTCCTATTTCTGAAGCTAATGGTGACTGGTGATCACTTAAGACAACGTTAGGCAAAAACGATCATAGTCAAAGCTGGGCGAAGCGGCTCAAATCGTGGCGAAACCAGGATTGACGACCAGCAAGGTTTTGCTGTTTTTGGTGGGATTGGCGAGCAATCTACACTGTTATGAGCTGCTACACTACGGCAAAACTATTGGTCAGAACTTATTGTATTGTCAACAATACTGCCGTCCGAAGGAAGCAATCGCCCAGAAGCGGTCAGCTTTAGCCAATAAGAGAGGAATTGTGTTCCATCAGGACAATGTAAGGCCACATACATCACTAGTGACACACCAGAAACTCCCGGAGCTTGGTTGGGAGATTCTTATATCTTATAGTTCGGACCTGGCTCTAAGTGATTATTATACCTATTTGATACCTCTCCATGGCAAACAATTTTGGTGGTGAATGAAACACAGAGGCAAAATGGCAACATGTCATTTTTATCCGTGCAGGGGTGGAGAAAGAATACTGACCCCTGTGGCCGAAGTCACCCTGTCCTAAAAGGCGACAAAACAACCTAACCTAGCTACGTGGTAGGGCTCCAAGCCGGTCTGAATGGCGATCACCTTTGGTCTTAAGTATGCCGCCATAATAACTTTGTGTTGTGTTCCGGTATTATTGACCCAAGTTCCTCTGTACCCTTATGGGACAGCAGCGTATTCGCGATGTCACTAGCGTTGCAAACACCCATAGGCGACGGTAACTGTTAAATTTTAAACAGGCCGTCAGCCTGTCTGCTGTCCTACAGCAATAAAAAAAACAAAGCTGCGCATATTTGACCTAAATCGAATCATTTTAACTACGCTAGATTCATCTTTCAATTTCGTGTAAAAATAATGGATTTATTTTTACATTTTAAATAACAGCCCATGTATTACACAAAAGGCATATAATAGTTTTTATTTGTTTTAATTATAACGATTATGGTCTTACCTAATATATGGTCCTGATGTCGCTAGTGATGACTGTTCTTTGTAAACAACTACGATATCTTGATAAAATAAAATCCGATCATCCAAGACGCTATCATTGATATCAATTATATAATAAATGAAGACAATTATTATTGAAAATGAAAAAGGATTATATGTTTCAACTTTTTTTATGAATTGCTGTATTTTATACAAGTCGCAAAGGAATTCTAATGTTGAAAAAATATTGTCATAACAAGAACGTCCGATCTTTTTTCTACATACATTTTTTGTTTAGAAGTAGTACATTTTTTGTTTTTTGAGAGCTAGGGAGAAGCCCTGGCTGTTAGCCTAGACATCACTAAGGCCTTCAATCGGGTCTGGCATAGGGCTCTTCTTGCGAAGCTTCCATCTTACGGGATACCTTCCATTCATCTCACGGGATCCTTCCATCTTACGGGAGTCTTTGCACCTGGCTATCCAGCTTTCTCACTGGGCGCAGTATTAAGGTCGTTGTTGACGGTTGCTGCTCCAGTGTGAAGCTTCTCAATGCTGGTGTGCCCCAGGGTTGTGTGCTGTCGCCGACGCTATTTATTCTGCATATCAATGACATGTTATCCATAGATGGCATTCATTGCTATGCGGATGATGGCACCGGCGATGCACGGTACACTGGTCGTGTAAACCTCTCCTGCGGTTTTGGAAGAAAGTCGGGTCAGACTTGTGTCTGAAGTAGAGAACTCTCTAGAGAGAGTCTCTGAATGGGGACGACAAAACCTTGTCCAGTTCAACCCCTCGAAGACGCAAGTCTGCGTATTCTCTGCCAAGAAAACCCCGTTCGCACCTGCGCCACAGTTCCAAGGAACCTCTCTTTCCATCGCAAGCAGTATTGGGATCCTTGGTGTCGACATCACGAATGATGTGCAGTTTAGGGGACAATTGGAGGGTAAAGCTAAGCTTGCCTCCAAAAAGCTAGGTGTGCTAAACCGGTCCAAGCAGTACTTCAGTCCAAGGCAACGGATTGTGCTATACAAAGCACAGGTCAGACCGCATATGGAGTACTGCTCACATTTATGGGCTGGAGCACCCGCCTGTCAGCTCAATCCCCTAGATTCGATCCAACGGCGCGCAGTTCTTGTTGTCGACGATCCCATACTCACAGACGGTCTAGACACGCTTGGACTTCGGAGAGACTTTGCGTCTCTTTGCGTATTCTACCGTCTGTACAACGGGGAGTGTTCTTAGCTATTTAGAATGGTGTCCTCGTCGTCTTTCTACCACCGCACTACCCGCCATCGGCTGGATGTTCATCCCCATTTCTTGGAGCCTCTTCTTTCTTGTACGAAACGGTTCTCAAGAACGTTCATGTTGCGTACTCTCAGGATCTGGAATGAGTTTCCGGCTGAGGTTTTCTCAGCGCGGTACGATATGGGGTTCTTCAAAAAAGGCGTTATAAAATTTCTTCGAGGCCGGCAGCGCGTTGGTAATGCCTCGGGTGTTGCAGACGTCCATAGGCGACGGTGACCACCTGCCAGGGTGGGCCGTTTGCCTGTCTGCTGAACTCTCGCTATAAAAAAAAAGTAGATATAGAGGTTGCTTACGCCGTCACAACTGGAAACTTATAAGAGATAGACGGAAATTTAGGTTAATCTCAGCTGAGACCATCTAAGCTTTATGGCAATCTAAGTGTAATTCATGTCTGCTGCTCTATTATTCTCTAATAGTGTTTCTTTTTTTGGTTTGAATACATATCAGCGGCGTAGCATGGGTGACGGTCGCCCGGGGCGGAAGACAATTTTGCCGCCCTTTTATTTAGGTATTTCAATTTTCTACGTGGTAGGGCCTCGAAGCCCGTCTGGATGGCGACCACCATTGATCTTAAGTATGCCGCCATAATAACCTTGTGTTGTGTTCCAGCATTAGTGACGCAAGTTCCTGTACTCTTATGGGACAGCAGCGTTTTTGCGATGCCACTGGCGTTGCAAACACCCATAGGCGACGGTAACTGTTAAATTCTAAGTAGGCAGTCAGCCTGTCTGCTGTCCTACAGCAATAAAAAAAAATTAATTCATATTATATCTATACTACTATTATAAAGAAGTAAAGTTTGTGTTTGTGAAGTTGTATGGGGTAACATTTGAAGCACAAAATAAACTATGGGGAATCCCCGCAAGTCAGCATAGACGGTGTTGCCAGCAGTCACTACAAAATATCATTCAAAGAAAGGGGTTTCCCTGAATTCGTCAGAATAAGTAATGAAAAATTCCGTGCTCATTTCAATCGGTCCGAATTTGTAGTTGCGATAAAAATATGAAATGGTTCAAATATTTATATTATTTATTGTGAAAATTTGCCGCCCCCTAAAAAGTGCCGCCCGGGGCGGGCCGCCCCTGCCGCCCCTACTACGCTACGCCACTGATACATATCAATACAAGAAGGTCCTACCAGCAACGCCGTTCCTAGTCTGTATATGAAAAATACTTATTCCCATAAAAGTTGAGGTTAAAACTGATGCAATATCTGATTAGTAATTTATGCCAGTAGAAAAGTTGGGTCAACCAGGAATCACAGGTAGTGATGAATGGCTGTAATATCTTCTATTCTCGTCCTAGTGAGGTCGTTTGAATAATTTAGATTACCTACAACACATAAAATTAATACAAACAGCTTATTTACGCCAAAGTAATTAATTATGATGTTTATCGTCTCCGTATTTATCGGCTTTGATTTGTTATTAACGACTTGATAATGGTATTTGTATCAAATTTATCTGTTATTAAGGGGTTCATATAAAAAATCAATTGCTAATCAACTGATTCGTGTTAGTTGTTGTAGACAATATGGACAAGAGATACACGGCTTTGATTTTGGTGTTCTTGCTGGTGGGAGCCGAGGCGGACAAAGTCAATGTTCACAACGCCTTAGTCTCAAAATTGACTAATGGCCGGTAAGATGTGATAAATATTTCTAAGAAACCGTTTTAAATGAAGAAGTGCCACACAATCCACTGAACCGACACAAAAGGCGCTCAAAAGTTTTGCTCTGTCAAAACTCCAACACACAACCTTGAATTCAACGTGATTATTGGACTAAACAGGAATGAAACGCGCGTAAAAAGAATAAATAGAACTTAAAAACAAATTTATTGTTTAGCCTGTTTCTTCCTTAAAAAATATTTTCGGACTACAATCATGCTTAGCAAAAAATGTTTCACTACTTTTGTTTTCGAAATTACAGTAGTAACTACAACTGGGAAGGATTGGGCCTGGTTGCCGACGTAAATGAATATGTAGACAACACGATCAATATGATTGTGCCATTTATTCAAAAGCACGGTCTGGACCCTATGTCTCTGCCGGATGTAGAAGAAGGATTTGAAGTGGTTTGTATAATTACTACTATAAAAAAGCAAATAATGTACTTTGGTGTATTTTTCTCGTGGTAGGAATATTAATAAAATAAATCCAAAATATTTTAAAAATAGTAAGGGAATTTCCACGCGGTAGGTTTTTTCGTTCTATACTATTTTTACGTAACCGTTGTAGTTTTTTAACTTTAATGGAGTAATAATGACAAATTTATTTTCAAATATGTAAGTAGTTTCCATCTGAAAATTAATAAACTGCCTAGGAACTACACCAAAAAGTTAAAAATAATATGCAGTTTTAGTGCTTCCATTTCGGTGTCGGCATTATTAACTAGACATCATTTTTTGACATATTGTTATAGGTCTCATTCGAAGATATTTTCCAAGTTTTCATGAGTCTAATCACGTTCCTGTGTTCATGGTTGCCAAAGTTTAAGGTCAACCTATACGAAAATGTACTTAAAAAAAACTAATATATATTTTAAATAACTGTTATTGAAGAAATAATGTAAATCTTGTAAACTTACAGAGACCTGTTTTAATCACGTACAGTGCGTGGTTGAAGATCCATGATGGTTATATGACGGGTTTGGTGAATGTTGGCCGTTCTGGTGATCAGATCGTCAATTACTTTGCCAAAATGCTGCGCACTCAAATAAAGCTGCAATTCAGCGATCTTGAGGTGAGTAGAAGAAGCAATGCTTCGTAATGTACCTTTAGAAGTCACGTGACAAAGTAATCGTAAAATATTTCATACAAATTCAGATGGTTGCTCATGTATGCTGATGATATCGCGCTGGCAGATTCGGACAGGGGTAGGCTGGTGCAACGTGTGAAGGCGTGGAAGGAGTCGCTTGAGAACGGTGGTCTGAAGCTCAATGTGGTGAAGACCGAGTACTTGGCCTGTAACTCCACAGATCCCACACCCGTACGCATAGGCGGCGACACGCTCGAGCGCACGGACCAAGTTAAATACTTGAGATCTGTGTTTCATGCGTCTGGTGACATCGATTGCGACGTCAAGGCACGCATTGCTGCCGCGTGGGCCAAATGGCGTGAGGTAACTGGTGTCATTTGTGACCCCAAGATGCCGGTAAAGTTGAAGGGACAGGTCTATAAGACCATCATTAGGCCTGTCCTTTTATACGGCTGTGAAGCGTGGCTGGTTTTAGAGCGACACAAGCAAGAACTGCGTGTCACGGAGATGACTATGCTGCGGTGGATGTGTGGAGTGACGCGGAAGGACCGCGTTAGGAACTCCCGCATTCAGCGGCAGTCTTCATGTCCGTGACATTGCGGATAAACTGCAGGAGTGTCGGCTCCGTTGGTACGGCCACGTTTTACGGCAACCGGATGCTTACGTGGGAAACAAATGTCTGGCCATGCCGCCTCCGCCGGGCCCCGGCAGGAGGGGTAGACCCAAAAAGTGCTGGCTTGACGTCGTAAAGGGTGATATGCGTGCTAATGGGCTCACTACCAGGGATGCTGAAGACCGTGCGAAGTGGAGAAGAAAAAGTCGGAAAGCGGACCCCGGGCATCGAAACGGAAGTTTGGGTTGCGACCGGGATGAACGCTGAGATGATGATGATTTCATACAAATTCAAGACAAACCTTCGAGCACAGAGGTCTATTTAATAACCTATTCTGTTTTTTCCTCTATTATTTTTTATTTGACCACAACATACAAATACACGATAACTTAGTCTTGGGATTTACGCTATGAATTTGTCCGTCGAGATTTTTTTTTTACTTTTACATGATTTTTAATGCATAATTAGTAAGTTGTTTGATATTTTATTCGTGCAGGGGCGGAGAAAGAATACTCGCACGCAATTTTGTGGTTTAATTTTCACCATAGCATATTGGCAGTTTTTCTCGCCAATTAAGCATATGCACCTATAACACATATGCACATATAACATGCTAGCTAATGACTGTGAAGAAAACCACCGTAAGGAAATCTGGACATCAAAATAACCGATGTGTAAAACACGTCAATCTATCTTGAACAAGCGTGGCGGACATACTATACAGGGTTATTGGTAATTCGACGTATTCCCGTTAGGGAATTCCATAGTTCGGGCCGCTGTTAGCGACACAAAACCTTTCCCCTTCACCGTCGGGGTGCATCAAGGATCCGTCCTTAGTCCGTTTCTGTTTAGCGTGGCATTAAACGTATTGTTAGACAGCATCAGAAACTCACATGAGCAGCCCCCGTGGCTGCTCATGTATGCTGATGATATCGCGCTGGCAGATTCGGACAGGGGTAGGCTAGTGCAACGTGTGAAGGCGTGGAAGGAGTCGCTTGAGAACGGTGGTCTGAAGCTTAATGTGGCGAAGACCGAGTACTTGGTCTGTAACTCCACAGATCCCACACCCGTACCGTACGAATAGGCGACGACACGGTTGAGCGCACGGACCAAGTGAAATACTTGTGATCTGTATTTCATACGTCTGGTGACATCGATTGCGACGTCAAGGCACGCATTGCGGCCGCGTGGACCAAATGGCATGAGGTAACTGGTGTCATTTGTGCTCCAAGATGCCGGTAAAGTTGAAGGGACAGGTCTATAAGACCATCATTAGGCCTGTCCTTTTATACAGCTGTGAAGCGTGGCCAGTGTTAGAGAGACACAAGGAAGAATTGCGTGTCACGGAGATGAATATGCTTTCAAAATAAGTCAAAATGCAACATCAAAAATTTATTTAAAAAAGTACCAATTTAAATTTAAATTTTTCTTCTGATTTATAAAAACGATTAAACTGGTTATTTATCAATATTAAAACAATAATTATTATCGGTACAAATTTAAAAATGCGAGACGAAAAACGTTATTATTTCAATATATTTTTCCACTAAAATGCCATAAAAACAAAAAACAAAAGATAAGAAACTTGGCTTGCAGATTATTTCAAGGCTAAGTTCAGATGACCGCGCGGAGACGCGCGGTTGGCTCGACACGCGGTTTGGGATTGTAAATTTGTAACAAATCAATGTTGTTGTGTACATGACCGCGCGTCACCGCGCGTGTTCGCGCGCACCGCCATGCACCGCGCGCAAGATCTTGAACCGCGCATCACCGCGCGGCGACTCGCGGTTTGAGACCTACAATCCTGTATCGACCTGTTCAGTTGACCCGCGCGGTTTGAGGGCGACGGACACACGGAGTTACGAAAATGGTGGACGAGATATCTATTGATTTACTTCTACCATCTATTGATTTTCTGATCGATCTTCGTGTAGTCTTAGTGTGTGATATAAAGTCATAAATAGGCTTAAAGAAAGTCTTTGACTCAAAATAGAAAAAGAAAGAAAGAAAGAAAAAAATGTTTATTTAGAGCACAAAATAAGTAAATAATAACATATTAAATAAAATCGCATTACAAATACAAGTGCCCTAAAAGGTCTTCCGCTCAGCATAGTTGGTTATAAGAAACTTCTTCTGCTGGTCTTCCGCAGAGACCTTCAAGAATGACATGACTCATTGAGCAAAGGAATATTTTTTGCTGCAGTTCACAATAAATTAACAATACACAATAAACAACTACAAAAACATACAATTTGTTACTCATTCATAAACAACATATTGTTACCCTACAACCAAATAGCCTCCTCCACGTCCATTATCACTGAATGTTCACGCTAGATAGCCGCGCGCAAGCCGTCGCCATCTGAACAGCTGTATCGCGCGGCAGCGCGCGTCGCCGCGCGGTCATCTGGACTTAGCCTTAATGCGTACCTAAGCCAATGCAGGAAGCAAACTGGCAGGTTAGGAAAAAAAACAAAATTTTCAAAAAGTTCTTTTTTCAAAAACTTCACGCGTATATTGGTTTTATTTCACAAATTGGCGCCGTGTTTTTTGTTATAAATACACTCACGATTGTAGTATAATTTTTAATTTGAATTGAAATATGAAAGAGCTTGATCAAAATGAACAGCATGTTTCAAAATTACACAAATGAGTATAAAGGCGAATCCGAGAAACTGGTAGTGTTCAAAGACGACAAATTAATGCCGGAAGACCCCCAGTCCATGTTGTTAATTACGAAGAGGATATTCTGCAAGAATTTATCGATTAACCAGCAATTTCGACGAACACCGTCGCCACACACCTCTCTGTAGCACAATGGAAACTGGAGTCTACGGTGCGTAATGGGGGGATTCTATCTCTACCATGATACTCCTGTGCAAGTTAATCACGACGAGGACCCTGAGAGTTGCTTTCTGTAGATTCATGTAAAATGCGGAATTAGAAGACGCGTCTTTTTTGAAAAAAATCCTATGGACCGACGAATCGAAATTCGATCAAGATGGGATTGCTAACTACCACAATGAACATTATTGGATTGAGAAAGAGCACAAAAATCGGGGTGTAAGGGGCCCTACCAACATCTTCGGGGCCCAAGTCAACCTCACCTGCAAGTCGGCGCACCCTGCTGAATAACGGACGAGGCTCTGACGACGGCTTTCCTTTTGGGGTTGGGGGGTCAGACGGCAGTCGCCCCCGTAAAAGCCAAAACCTGCCAAATCGATGGAAAGTATGAGGTTACGGGATTGTGTAAGGGCTAGGGCGCCGTCGCATAACGGCGCGCAGGAGCTTCGCCCGGCTCTTGTGAGAAATGGACAAGGGCTACCGTGTCATGGGCGGGCACGGCTAACGACGTTAGCCCCAACTCACGCAGCCCAAACATCTCGAAAGATCCGCTTCGCAACATGGAACATAGGCACGCTAACCGGACGCGCGAGAGAGTTGGCCGATGTGCTCTCCAGGCGGAGGGTGGCCGTGGCGTTCCTGCAGGAGACTCGGTGGAAGGCCAGCAGATCCCGGTTCATTGGGAATGGCTACAAGCTGATCTACACAGGTGCACCTGGTGGGGAGAATGGGGTTGCCATAGTGCTCTCGGAGGAGTTCCAGAACGACATTTTGGAAGTGAAACGTCATAGCGATCGGCTTATGGTCGTTAGGGTACTTATCGATGGGGTAGTTACCCACTTGATAAGTGCCTATGCGCCACAGGCCGGTTGTGACGACGCCGATAAAATAGCGTTTTGGAATTTACTCGGAGAAGTGCTCCGTGGAATCCCATTATCACAGGGGATCGTTTTGGGTGGTGATCTGAACGGTCATGTGGGTGATGAATGTGGGGAATTTGAGCGTGTTCACGGGGGATTTGGGTACGGTAGCCGCAACGCGGAAGGGGAGGACATCCTCAATACGTGTGCGGCTGCCGACCTCGCCATCGTGAACACGTATTTCAAAAAGAGACCCGAGCATCTCATCACCTACAAAAGCGGGAGGAATGCTACCCAAATCGACTTCCTACTCACTAGGAGACACCACATCAGCAAAGTGGCCAACTGCAAGGTCATACCCGGTGAGAGTCTCACTGCACAACATCGCCTTCTTGTCATGGACCTCTGCGCTAAGCCTAAAGACTCGCATACTGAGCGCGTTCAGCGCCGAATCAGGTGGTGGCTGCTCGATGAAGTCACGTCCCAGGAGTTCGCCTTAGCCGTCGGTGACAAGTGCGCCGGTGGTATGGACGAACCAGTTCAGGCTTACTGGGACAAGATTCAGGCGGCTATCCTTGGGTCGGCGAAGGAGGTGCTTGGGGTGTCTAAGGGCGGTCGCAAGTGTGACAAGGAGACATGGTGGTGGAACGACACAGTCCAGAGGGAGACTAGAGCGAAGAAAGCCCTCTTTAAGAAGTGGCAAGCGTCCAGATCTCCTGAAGATCGCGACGCATACCGGGTGGCAAAGCGCGCCACTAAGAGAGCTGTTGCCAGAGCCAGACGAGACAACTTACAACCACTTTACGACAAGTTGGAATCGTCTGAGGGGCAGAAGCTCATCTATAAGTTGGCGCGCTCCAGGGTCAAAGCGGCACAGGACATTTCCAAGTGCCGCTGTGTAAAGGACCCTGTGGGCAACCTGCTATGCGAGGACCTCGCGGTGAAGGAGAGATGGCGCTCGTATTTCCACGAGCTGCTGAACATGCAGCATAAAGGGGTGCAGCCGCCAGATCTTCCTCCGAATCAAGGACTAGTGCCACTGGTAACGCCTGCAGAGGTCCAGAATTGTCTTCACCGCATGAAGAATCGGAAAGCTGTTGGATCCGATGGAGTCCCCATCGAAGCCTGGAAGGCGATAGGCTCTCGTGGTGTGGGCGTCTTAACCGACCTCTTCAACCAGATACTCCTCACCAGTACGATCCCGAGCCAATGGAGACTGAGTATCATTACTCCAGTCTTCAAGGGCAAGGGGTCGGTCCAGGAGTGCGGTAGTTACCGAGGGGTTAAGGTCATGTCCCACACCATGAAGCTCTTCGAGAGGGTTATCGACTCTCGGATTCGACAGGAGTGCACTATCTCAGAATGTCAATATGGGTTTCGCCCTGGTCACGGGACAATGGACCCTGTTTTTGCCCTAAGGACTGTCGCGGAGAAATACAGGGCGAAGAATACGCCTCTGCATTGCCTGTTTCTCGACTTGCAGAAGGCCTTCGACTGTATTCCTCGCGCGATAATCTGGTGGGCATTGCGGTCCAAAGGGATTCCAGAGGCCTATATTGACATCATCCGAGACATGTACCGTGACTCCGATTCCGTAGTTCGGACCGCAGTTGGCGACACAAAACCTTTCCCCATCACCGTCGGAGTACACCAGGGATCCGTCCTTAGTCCGTTTCTGTTTAGCGTGGTATTAGACGTATTGTCAAACAGCATCAGAAACTCACATGAGCAGCCCCCGTGGCTGCTCATGTATGCTGACGATATCGCGCTGACAGATTCGGACAGGGGTAGGTTGGTGCGACGTGTGAAGGCGTGGAAGGAGTCGCTTGAGAACGGTGGTCTGAAGATCAATGTGGCGAAGACCGAGTACTTGGCCTGTAACTCCACAGATCCCACACCCGTACGCATAGGTAGCGACACGATCGAGCGCACGGAACAAGTGAAATACCTGGGATCTGTGTTCCATGCGTCTGGTGACATCGATTGCGACGTCAAGGCACGCATTGCTGCCGCGTGGGCCAAATGGCGTGAGGTAACTGGTGTCATTTGTGACCCCAAGATGCCGGTAAAGTTGAAGGGACAGGTCTATAAGACCATCATTAGGCCTGTCCTTTTATACGGCTGTGAAGCGTGGCCGGTGTTAGAGCGACACAAGCAAGAGCTGCGTGTCACAGAGATGAATATGCTGCGGTGGATGTGTGGAGTGACGCGGAAGGACCGCGTTAGGAACTCCCGCATTCGCGGCAGTCTTCATGTCCGTGACATTGCGGACAAATTACAAGAGTGTCGGCTCCGTTGGTACGGCCACGTTTTACGGCAACCGGATGCTTACGTGGGTAACAAATGTCTGGCCATGCCGCCTCCGCCGGGCCCCGGCAGGAGGGGTAGACCCAAAAAGTGCTGGCTTGACGTCGTAAAGGGTGATATGCGTGCCAATGGGCTCACTACCAGGGATGCTGAAGACCGTGCGAAGTGGAGAAGAAAAAGTCGGAAAGCGGACCCCGGGCGCCGAAGCGAGAGTTTGGGCTGCAACCGGGATAGAACGCAAAGATGATGATGATGATGATGAAAGAGCACAAAAATTCTAATAAAAAGAGGCCGAAAGGGCCGTTTTTCAGTCAATATCTGGATGGGAATAATTGACAATTTAATCGGACCATATTTTTTACCGAGCTATCTAAATGCTGCAGCTTACGAAATTTTTATGACAAATGAAATGTTTGACCTCCTGGAAGACGTGCCTTTAGCTATAAGACAAAACATGATATACCAGCAAAACGGATGTCCTGCACATTTGGGTGGCTCGATATCCATTTTCCTAATCGTTGCATAGGGCGAGGAGGACCCATTCCGTGGCCTGCGAGGTATCCGGACTTAACGCCGGTTGATTTTTATGTCTGGGGTCACATGAAATCTTTATGACGGCTCGCCTGTGTCATCCGCGAAAGAACTCAAAACAAGAATTATATAGGTAAATGCAGCAAATGCGATGCTGAATAATTTGGCTACTTTGGTAGTTAGACACACAACTCAGAAGAAGACTGCAACTTTGCATACACAATACGGGAAGTCACTTCGAGCAAAAGAACTTTAATTGGGTATTTGAAAAAAAATTATTGATTTTTTTATGTATATTAAAACTTTATTATTATTAATAATACTGATATTTAATGCAAAAAACTTAAAAAAAATGTTTTTTTCAATTAATTATAAACAATTAAAAATTGATGAAATTTAAATAAAAATCACGTGACTATAAACGCGCCATGATTGGTCACCATAGTTGTGACGTCATAATGTTATAGCTATTCAAATTCATTAATAGTACAGCGTTAAAGGCTGTTACACGTGACTAGACAATAATATTGAAAATTTATTGCTAAAATACGAGTTGTTAATTCCGTAGTTAGTTAGATTAGCTATGTGTGATAAAGGATTTATTAAGGCAAAGTCTGATAATATTCTTGATGTTGATATATTTATGATAACCAATTTTTTTAAAAATGACGTTCGGTTTAATACTGTTGAAGTTCGAGGTGCCAAGACATCAAGATAAGTCTGTTAAAAATAATCTAATAAATGAAAATATTTAAGTATTTATTATATTATTTTGTTTTGAGATTATCACGGCGCACTGCTTGAAATCATTTATTTCGACATTTGTCATCTTGGGGAACATTTAAAAACATTTTGTCAGGAGTTGTTTTTGTAGTATTCGTACATAATGATACAAAACAAGAACGATAACTTTTTAGGTTCGACATTTTTAATATAAATTTAAATATTTAACAATGATAACAAAATTAAATAAATCAAAACCCTGTATTTATTATTTTTCTATCAACTGCAATGAGTGAAAACTAACATTATGACGTCACACGCGCTCGGGTTTGTTCGGGAGTTGTCGGCGTGTCTTCGGTACTGGAAAAAAATTAATTTATATTTTGAAATAACTTTTGAATTATTGCGAAAAAAAAATAAAATAAAAATAGTTTTGTTATAAAACTTATAAATGATATTTTCATTTATCACAAAAAAAATTTTCAAATACTCAGGCTAAATTACAAAATTTCTTAATTGTTACTTATTATTAATGTTAATTGTTCTTACTACTAAACTGGTTCTAAATTTTATTTTAAATTTGTATTTTTTGTTTTATTTACATTGGGTATTGTTTTAATTAATTTTATGGAAATTTTAAAAAACGACCATACGTTTAGTTCATAGACGAATGAACCGCCTGCTTCCTTTGTGATCATTTTTATTTCAGTTTCTTTGAAATAAGTTCCTTGTTGAAGAAAACGGTTATGTTTTTAAAATAATCGGCACGCCAAGTTTTATATATTTTTTGGTTTTAAGTGGTTTTAAGGCATTTTATTGGAAAAATATCTCAAAAAAATATTGATATAACATTTTTCGTCTCGCATTTTTAAATTTGGACCGATAATTGTAGTTTTAATATTGATAAATAACCAGTGTTTAATCGTTTTTATAAATCAGAAGGAAAAATGAGATTTTTTTAATAAATTTTTGATGTTGCATTTTTGACTATTTTGAAAAAGCTAAAAACATGATAACTCAAAAATGGTACACTTTTGAATATTGCATATGGGGGTTAAAATTATTGCAAATAGTCACCCCTATCACCTCTTAGCGGGAATACGTTGAATTACCAATAACCCTGTTTATACATTCTCTCTATAGGCAGATTCGAACCCGGGCTTGAGTTATTACACCTATTTAAAACTAAAAATCTTTTCTTTTCAGTTCAATTACAAATATTTGGTGAAAGTAATGAATATTGGCCCCACCGGTGGAATCCGAGCTTCATTGAGCAAATTTATCGTCAATGTGGATTTACTTTTTGACTTCAACAATGATGAAATTCATTTGCAGCTGTTTTCTTTAACTGATATTGGGTAGGTTGAACAATGTTTTCACACAGCAACGACCAAAAGTCGATCCTACCATTATCTGCACGTACGGCTTTGGGTGGCGACCGGGGTTTTAGTCGGTATGCCTTTGTGGCCACGGTTAGCCATCACATCTCGGTCAGCAAGAAAAAGTCGGCAGCAGGCTTAGAACGGTGGAGCCGACAAAATCACGTCGGCTTTCCCCCGGAGTTCCAGCGTAGTTTGGTCATTTGGTTTCCTAGGAATATAAAAATGTGGAACCGAGGTTTAAATTAAATTCATGTATTTCTTTCAATGTAGACATAGCTATAGATTTAAACACAGTCATCTAGGCTGTTTTAAATCCGCACCCTCTTCAACTGATTACGTTTTGTTATGTATATTTTTGCCTTTTACGGAAGTAACTATAATTCGATTTTGTATTGGTTAACCACGAGTAGTCAACCTGTGTTTAATCTCAGTTCATCGTTAAACTGGTTCCAAATGAGGTTCGGACAGCGAAAAAACGAGGTTACAGTTCCTAGGAAGGAAAACCTAGAAATAATCTTTTTATTACGTACTTTGGTTGATATTGGCATAGGTTTTATAATTTATCCATTCTTTATTTATTACCCATAACATGAAAATTATTAGCAGTTTCGGTATATATGATACTTGTACAAAGTGTTTGTGATTGGCCATTATTTTATAAATTCGTATTCCTTTATTTTACATTAATATGATTCATAAAATAATACTTGTAAACTTACAAAATCATGATAATATAGTAATCTAGTTGAAACTCTATAACTTTCTTAAAGACAAAACGAACCCACAAACATGTCCGACAATCGTGGTTACTACACAAGGCGTGATATTTTGTGTTTAAATAGATTTTTTTAAAACTATTAGTTATCCACAGTTGGCCGTTGTTAATATTTTTTTAATGCTTTACAGTCGTCTTCGTGTCCGCTTGACTGGAAACATCCTCACCGACTGGCTGGTCAACCCCGTCATTAACGTATTCATCAGAATATTCGATAATATTATTATGAAAGTGGTAGAATCCAATATTCGCTCAGCTGTGCAAGATGTCATCAGTTTCCTTAATTCAAACATTAAAGATGCAATCAGAGTGATTGAAAACATGTAAAGAATAATTTTGTTAAGTATTTTAAATAAAGCTATATAATCAATGGTAAAAGTCAATTTTGGTTTTTTTATTTTCTATATATATATATATATATATATATATATATATATATATATATATATATATATATATATATATATATATATATATATATATATATATATATATATATATATATGTACATATATATTACTTATTTTATTGAAATGAGATGCTCGGGTCTCTTTTTGAAATACGTGTTCACGATGGCAAGGTCGGCAGCCGCACACGTATTGAGGATGTCCTCCCCTTCCGCGTTGCGGCTACCGTACCCAAATCCCCCGTGAACACGCTCAAATTCCCCACATTCATCACCCACATGACCGTTCAGATCACCCCCCAAAACGATCCCCTGTGATAATGGGATTCCACGGAGCACTTCTCTGAGTTGATTCCAAAACGCTATTTTATCGGCGTCGTCACAACCGGCCTGTGGCGCATAGGCACTTATCAAGTGGGTAACTACCCCATCGATAAGCACCCTAACGACCATAAGTCGGTTGCTATGACGTTTCACTTCCAAAATGTCGTTCTGGAACTCCTCCGAGAGCACTATGGCAACCCCATTCTCCCCACCAGGTGCACCTGTGTAGATCAGCTTGTAGCCATTCTCAATAAACCAGGATCTGCTGGCCTTCCACCGAGTCTCCTGCAGGAACGCCACGGCCACCCTCCGCCTGGAGAGCACATCGGCCAACTCTCTCGCGCGTCCGGTTAGCGTGCCAATATTCCACGTTGCGAAGCGGAGTTTCCTTTTGGATGGGGCTAGTGTCTTTAGCCGTGCTCGCCCACGGCACGGCAGCCCTAGTCCACTTGTCACAGGAGTCGGGCGAAGTTCCTGCGCGTCGTTTTGCGGCGACGCCCTATCCGTGACAATACCTTTCCGTGTCCGTACCATTTTTGTTTGGCTTGTTTTGGTTTTTACGGGAGCGACTGCCGTCCGACCTCCCAACCTATAAAGGGAAACCTAGAGGTGTCCTTCCCTCGCCGCATGCAAGCTGGCAGAGGGAGTGGCCGATCAGACGGCTTTTACGACTCCCTTGGGATGATTTGGGGTGGCCCTATTCTTTCTTCAGCCGGGACCACACAGCACCTTAAATATCATTACTGTGCAGGTAAAATTTATAAAACAAATATATTTGCGTAATTTTAGTTCTCATATATTTTTAAATAAATACATGTAGGGACCTTAGAACTTTTGTGGAATGCCGATCAAGAGCGCATATAGCTGGTCGGTTTATGTCATTTAACGGACACATCTAACAAAACTGTCCTTTGCTTGCAAATTCAGAAATTTATAAAACAATATGTCAATGTCAAGTGTCACAACATAGTAATTTTATTTACGTCAAAATAAAAATTTGGTTAATGTTAATGGTTTTCCATGTGATAGACTTCTGGATCTGGATTAAGCATAAAGTTATTTTTAACAGGACTAAGTTTTTACAATCGTTATAAACACGAAAATCACTGGTGATTATAAGTTCTAGTTAAAATGGGAAAAGTCAAAAAGATGAAACCATCTCAGGTTGGAAAGAATATAGCGCTGGCTGATCAAATAGAGTCGGTGAATACAGTGAAGATGAAAAACAGAACAAAAGAAAGAAATAGACATGACGACGATGAAGAGGTTTGTAATGGATTTTTAAAGTTGTCGTTAATGAACCAAGTAACCTGAGCTTGGAAGACTCCCAACTTCTTACATCCATACTCAGACTAGTTACTTACCAGAGATACGAGTTCACGGAGTGTTTTTAAGTGAGCCTAAGTAAAGGTTGTTTAAACTAACTTGTACTTACATACAACTAACAATATTTTTCCTGAGATTTTATTCTGCTTTCCATTCTCAAAACATGGTACTTTTTATAGATATACTAGTTGACCCGGCAAACGTTGGTCTGCCATATGAATTTAAAAATAAAGTAGCTTATGCCCTTCTCCAAGGGCCAATCTATGACTATATCGAAATTCATCAAAATTGGTTCAGCATTTTATGTGTGAAAGTGCAAACAAACTCACTTTTTTATATACAATATTTTTTTTTCACCCATATACATACTGAATGTTCTACACACCCAACCAATATTATTATCTATTTTGATTTTCCAGTTTGTTAATCCAGATCTGTCAAAAAAGATTTTAAAAGCTGCTCGAAGGCAGCAAGTTGAACTTGGTGATGGTAATGTTGGACCATCTCCAGCCAAACATGTTAGCCTTCCCACTAAATTGAGAGGTAAATATATTTGAATTCATATTTGTTCCTGAGCTGTGTAATAAGTTGTTATAATGGATTATTTTAAAATCAAACACTTCAATATAATACAATCTGTCTATAAAACAAAAACCTTGTATTATCTTATTTAAGGAAGACACAGTAAAACAAAAACTTTGAATAAAGAAGTTTTCACTTCAATAAATAAAAACAAATCAAAAAAGGGAGCTTTTGGAGTTAAAGTCAGGATTCAAACCCGGATCGATCCGAAAACCAGAGACCCAACACAAGAGCTACAATCCGCTCGAAATTTAGGGTTAAAATTATTTAAGTTATTAAACACTTAAAAAAAAAGATGTTTATAGGTGTCTCTTTTTACTGACTTTTCCGTTTCATCAAGTTTCAGATCACAAAGATGCTAAAGAAGTTTTCACTTCAAAAATGAAACTCAGCTTCGTAATTTGTTTGTAATTCATAATAAGACCATTTCACTATAAAGTAACATAAATAAGAACAGCCCTTAACACTGCTGAGTACTGGTATCCCCCTAGAGGAAATGGATAATATACCCACCCCGCTTGTCCAAGTTAGATTAGCAGGTTACACTCACTGGTGATAATTTCCCTCGCTGTTGGTACATGACAATTGTAAAACAAAAACTGCCTAAAAGGATTGGTCTCCCAGTGGCGAGTTCATTAAGCTCCCAGATACCTAACTATAACATAACTTGCTAATTATTATTTCATTTACATGTTGTTCTTAATCATATGTTAATATAATATGTTATATTAACATTTAACAGATGATGGTTCAGGAGGTGAATCAGACTCAGAACAAGATGACTTGGAACCTGACACATACTATGACAATATTGAAATTAATGAAGAGGATGAAGAAGCACTTAATATGTTTATGTCATCAAAACCAGAAAGAACTCGTACATTGGCAGATATAATTAAAGAGAAAATAACTGACAAGCACACTGAACTACAAACACAATTTTCTGATGCAGAAACAATAAAGTTACAAAATATTGATCCTAGGTAAGCAATACTTTTAATAATTATCTAAGCCATATCTGAACTTCTTCCAACTAGATCAATGTCTGCAACACACAGCTTGCGAAGCGCATGTGTCTGACTGCTGGGGTAAGGCTCTTCCGCAATATGTTTAGTCCATGCACTAAAAATTACTTATCTATAATATTTTTCTTTGAATAAATTTAAATTATGTATTATCTATGTTTAGCTTTTTTGGACGACAATGTTGCTGACCACTGGACTAGATCATCCAAATATAATGTGAAGGTTTATCATTCCTTTAGGGATATGATTTTGAGCATGGAGTGTTGCAAATAAATAAGGCATGAAAATAATTGACACAGTAATTTCAAAGTTTAGTTCTTTGTTATGTTATGAAACTAATATAATGTCTGTGATCGAGGCAAGATGAGAGGCGGCTGCTTGTGTATGATGCAAGCTGTGCAATGGCTATACATAATGCTATGGAATTAATATTTTGACTATTTCCTTTTAGAGTAAAGGCAATGTATGAAGGTGTAAAAGATGTATTACAGAAGTATCGTTCTGGAAAACTACCCAAGGCGTTCAAGATGATACCCCATTTGCAAAATTGGGAACAAATTCTGTATCTTACAGAACCTACGACTTGGTCGGCTGCTGCTATGTATCAGGTATGTTAAGGTGTGGAGATTGAATGTGTGCCTATACCTACGAGTATAGTTTATGTATAGCTGTCGCTCCTCGTCGGTTAGTTTGTGTAAAGACACATTGAACATTGTACTTATTAAAATAAATATTTTTAATCAATTTTGTGATACATAAGTAATAGAACAAAGTGTTACATATGTTTCCTAAGAGACAAATTTTTGAAAACAGTTCTTAGTGTAGATATTATGTAGGAACAATGAAGAAAACTTGGGAGATGATTTATGAAAGTGTGTTATTAATTGTTTTATAGGCAACAAGAATATTTGCATCAAACCTCAAAGAAAAAATGGCTCAAAGGTTTTACAATTTGGTGTTGTTGCCCCGTATAAGAGATGATTTGGCTGAATACAAAAGATTGAATTTCCACCTATATCAAGCACTAAGGAAAGCTTTGTTTAAGCCTGGTGCATTTATGAAGGGCATACTTTTACCATTGCTAGAGGTAAGTGTAGTCATTGTGTTTTTTTGCAGATGAACCGCAAACGGGCTCTACCCACTTACTAGTAAGCAGCTACTATAGCATATGGATGTTTGCTACGCTAGGAGCACCGTAAATGTGCTGCTGTCTGCATAGGAGTATTGGTACCTGGGTCACTAATGCCGAAACAGAAGGTTATTATGGCGACGTACTTTCAGACCCGTGGTGGTTGCTATCCAGAAGGGCTTGGGGTCTTTCCATAAAGGAGTATTCTTACTCTGCCTCTGCACAGAGAAAATTGTTTTTTTTTTATATGAAACTGGTGTCCATCTTGTCTCTGTAGTTTGGGGTCTGATGGCCATGGTAAATTTAAAATTACAATTTAAATTTGATACACAATTGACTTGGTTTTTACTCTGTTCATTTTTAGGCTGGGGATTGCACACTGCGTGAAGCAATAATAGTAGGTTCGGTATTAGCCAGAAACTCTATACCTGTATTACATTCAAGTGCTGCTATGCTTAAGATTGCTGAAATGGACTACACTGGTGCAAACTCAATATTTTTAAGGATACTATTTGATAAAAAATATGCACTTCCTTATAGAGTGGTGGATTCAGTTGTTTTTCATTTTATCAGGTAAGATTTTTTGATTAGTACAGTATGTTATAAGCAATGTATATTTTTTTTGCAATTTCATGAAGGTTCCCCACTTTTTAATATTGTTCCAAAAATCATGCCTTCTCTTGATTAATTTAAAAGAGAAGTGTAATATACTACGTATGTAATGAATATTATGTTAAATTTTAGATAACATTATGATTGAGTTCAATAAAAATAAGCTGTATACTATAAATGTAAGTTTTTTGAAATGTAATCATATATCATTTTATAGGTTCCAGAGTGATCCTCGTAATTTGCCAGTATTATGGCATCAAGCCCTGTTAACTTTTGTGCAGCGTTACAAAGCAGATATATCTACAGAACAAAGAGATGCTCTTTTAGAACTTCTAAGGAAACAGTCTCATCCTACAGTGACACCAGAGGTGAGTATATATTTTGTACTGTATTATAGGAATTGTGTTTTTATTTAGCATAAAGAACATCGATTATTATTACATATTCTTATCCATGTGATAAATTTTAGATTTCTTAGCATACATTTAAGAGCCTGTTCATTACTGCACAATGTCACTGAGAAAAACAAGTATGCTGCATCCATCAACAGTTGTTTGTTTCCCTTCTCCGTCCTGACACAAACTAGCATTGGGTAAAATGAACTCCCACTGTAGCACCGCGCGCGCATCCTAAATAACGTAAGCGACCAACCGAGTCGAAAACCACACATGTTTGATGGATTACATTATTTGGGACACTTGCACGGTGCTAGAGTTTCAGGGGGTTCATTTTACCCACAATCTAGCTGCACTTACTGTTGATCCTATAAAAACCCAATTAGCTTAATACATTTCATTTATTTCTAAATGCTAGCCTGTGCCAGGACAGGAAAAATATAGTGGTTACGCCCGCGCATTGTGCCGGGGCTCATCAACCCCCCCAGCTTTGAAGGGGCTTTCATTGTTAAGCTGGAGGATGTTTGATTTACATCTTGAAGATGTATTTGGTGGAACCCTCTCTACTTTTCTATACCTATTAATATTTTTCTGTTTCTATAAATAGTTATGCAATTTTATATAAGGTTTATATTTTTTCTAGATTCGCCGTGAACTGCAGGCAGCCCAATGTAGAGATCTTGAAATTAATGAATCAACTGCAAACCAAATGGTTGTTGAGTGAATAAACATGTTTTATATTTTTTGTATTTGAATAAATATATGTATAATTTTAGCAACCATTTTTAAGTTATACCTAATTCTAATAAAATCCTTTAAGCTATTAAGGTAATTATCAGAACTAAAAACACACTGTTGATGAGTCCAAGATCATTATTACTTAGGGGTCAATTGTATAATAATAACATAATGCCCTGGCCATAACCAAGGGCAGTCTGTCGTAAAAAGCGACAATACAATTCTGTTATAGCTAGATAAGGCTCCATGCCTGTCTGGATAGAAACCACCCCAGGTCTTTAAATATGCCACCATAATAACTTTGTGTTCTGGCATAAGTGGTTCAGGTTCAAGTTCCCTTATGTGGACACAAGCATGTACTTTGCCCCTGCTGCAAACATCCATAGGTGAATGTTAACTGTTAACTATCTATTAAGTGAGCCATCAGCCTGTCTGGTGTTCCATAGCAAAACAAATGAACCACACCCTTTGACCTCACATACCTTTAGCATCTCTCCCACCTCTTTCACCAAATGCCAATACAGAGCTTACAAGATGTGTGCGGGTGTTCAGACAATATTTCCCATATAAAGGTGTTGCAGATAAGTAGGGTAGGTAAGTTTTAAAGAAAATCAAAACATAAAAACATTTACTGACATTTAATAGATATCATAAGTTTGGGACTAAATTAATATGAATTGGTCTATCTACATGGCTCCCAATGAAATGGACAGGTGGTAAAACTGTTTGACCACAGTCACATTTTCTACCAGAGATGTAATCAAAAATACCAACTCTGCAACCACATTTTTCACAATTTAGTCTTCCTTTAGTCCAGTGTTCACTTTCTACTCTTTTCCTAATCCAGGCAGGTAGGTTATCTTCGGATATATAAATAAATTTGTTTAAATTATAACTACTGCACTTTTGTTCATCACAAGTAGAACAATTATTCGTTACAGTCGACATGTCGTCCAATAATATATTTCGACATTTTTGGCATTTAATTACGTCTGACTGCAGCGGTGGTTTGAACATGCTTAAGCATGTTTTTATTTCCGGTGTTTCGTCGGTCAGCTTGAAGTAAGCTATAATCTCGCTTTTTATTATAGCTATAATATATTAAGGAATATCACAGTATATGAAGAAACAAGAAGGTCGTAAGGAAATTGATGGCCTAAATAATTATACCAACTGTTTTTTTATTGTTTTCACAAATAAATATAAATATTTGGAATAATCAAAAATTTCGAATTTATGTCATTAAGTCAACTGTCAGTGTCAACATTAACATTCTCACTTTGTAATTTTTTTGCTTTTTATATTGTCAAAATAGTAGACAGAAGACTTGTCCAAACAGCTGTGTGTTCAGTTCCTTTTTAAAAGTCTGGTCAATTATGTAGATTCTTTATGGGCACTCATTGGATTGTCTAACCCGTTCCCTAATGATCATATTTTCTTTATTTATATGTAATCCTGAGACAAAACAACTAACTTCCTACACATGACGACATACAAAATAACTCAATTATGGTTAAAGAATTTTAAGATGTCTCTAGTAGGATTTGTTTCGTTCGATTAAGTTATGATATATAAAAATATACTTGTCCAGAGATTGCGTTTTTAACGTTGGTTGAAGATAACTAGAAACCCAACACGGAGAGCTTTGGACCTATTTATACCTTTCGAAAGTTTTTCTAGGTGTATGAATATTGTAATCTGTGCAGTGGTTGAAAAGTTGTTCGCATTAAACTTAATGAGATATTTCGCTATAGAACATATATAATATTATGATATAGAGAATAACTCTCGCTCTTGGCCTTGAATTTGGGTATGGTCGGGAGCGAACCCTGCTGACCAGTAATGTCTGCAAGTGGTGGGGTGAAGAAATATCTTCCGTCTCACCAACACAGGTCCAAGATTAAAAAGAGACTTAATATAACTTCTTTACTTAGGACGTACACTGATAGTGTACGTTGAGTTCTGATACGAAAATTTAGCATGCAAACAGAAATAAAAAATGAAAATCAAATCCATGAAAAAGAGTGAATGCAGGATGGATCAAATGGTAACAAGTCTCCAGAATTATTTATGACCCATGAGTGCCACTGCCACTTGAACTCAGGTAAAATGTAGAAATCCGTAATTAGGCATGTCGTATTGTATGGAACGGAATGCTGGCTCACAAAGGAGAGGAACGAAATAATGTTACACGCTGCGGAGATGAGAATACTCAGATGAATGTGTGGAGTTACAAAAAACGATAATATTAGAAATGTGTTTATTATAGGAAGTGTGAAAATAGCGCTAGTGAAGTATGGCTATGTATAATGGAAAGAGGCGAATTCCATTTAACAAGGAGAATTATAGAAATGAAAGTGAATGGATACAGGAGGACAGGTAGATTAAAGAAAAGATGGTTGGATTGTGTAAAATATGATACGGTGACAAGTCTATGAATGTTGAAATGAAATGACAGCTAATAGAGGAGATAGCATCAGTATGCTATCACGTATGTCAGTACACTATATAATCTGGGATAAGGACAGGAAAAAGAAGAAATAAAACAACATGTCGCATGTGCGTGATATTTTTATTTCACTGAACATATTTCACGAGAATTTTGCGCGATTCAATGAATGCAAAGTTTTAAATTAACTATGTGACTAATGTGCTCTGTTTTAATCTTGTATGTACATGTGTTTAGTATGCACCTTTTCACAATATTAGTAAACTTTTATTAAATAATTGTATAAAAAGTATACCTAAACCGAATATATTATAATTATTGAATATTTTAATTTAAAAATTATCTATTTTGCTTAGTGTTTATTCAAAAATTGGTAACAAACTGGTTGAAATATGTTGAAAACCTAATTAATTAAATACATTTATCATTAATATAAATTCAGATGAAAATTTCATTTTCTTGCATTTCTAATGATTCGTTGAAATATTTTTAATTTGTAATAGAGAAACTTGCGTAATAAATAGTTAAGCTATACGTCTAAGTCTGATAATGCTTTTGTTACTATCAGTGTTTTTCATATTTCCGATTAAAAAAGTCATTGTCACCTTCACACTCGGAAACCAATAAATGATAAAGAGATAAGAATATAGTTAATGGTTATATAATGATACTAACTGATACATAAAATAATGAAATTTCATGTTAAGAATGTTTTTACTATGACAAACAGATCTTAGTGTTAAGTAAATATATACATTGAATATTATATTAATTAAAATTTAATTGCATGTGTAAACCTTAAATAGATTTTGATATTAATTTTTTATTGTAATCGTTTTTTAAAGCTAGCTATTTAAAGTATTGAAAGCTTCTTTTTTTTAATTCACAATATAGTACATGTTATAAACTCTTATTACGAAGCCAAAACGGGACAGCTGTATGTGCATAATATACGGGAACTAAATCCTTACTATTATCATATTATCTATACTATATACTATTATAAAGAGGAAAGATTTGATTGTTTGTTTGTTTGTTTGCATTGAATAGGCTCCGAAACTACTGACCCGATTTAAAAAATTCTTTCATTGTTGGGAAGCTACACTATACCCGGGTGACATAGGCTATATTATATTTTCAAAAAATTAGGGATCCTTACTAAAACTTCAATAATGTAACCCAAGATGGAAAAAATTACCTAAAATATTATTTAAATCGCGTGCGCTGCGAAAACTATTGATGATAGAATAAAATAATGTCGACAAAAAGTGTCGCGACAGCACATGTCTAACTAAACTGACGGACTCATAAACTGCATCAAAGTTCAGGATTACTTTGAAATTATTTTTTTAATAACTATGCAAACTTTTTAGATTAAATTATATAAATATGGAGAAACTGGCTCTTAATCTTAAAAAAAAAGGAAAATTTAAAAATAGAACTGCAGTAAAACAAATGAATATAGCCGGGAAAAGAAAATTTACTCGTAGTATCAGTATTTGCGTGTTATTTATAGCAAAGTTTTAATTGATTCTCATTGATTTTTTATTCTTTTGTCAATTGAATTAGTGTTACCAGCAGAATTGTTGGGTTAGTTTTTTAACTCATCGAGAGTTTTTGAACCATAATATGGATACTTCGTCCGAACAAGCGGCTCAAATTGTAGCATTGGTGCGGGAGGGCTTGGATCAACGAACGATTTGTAGAAATTTAAATTTAAACCAGTCTACGGTTTCTAGAATATACAGAAGGTTTGCGGAGACAGGTTCTTACAGAAGGAGACGTGGTACAGGCAGGACTCGAGCAACCACCGGTCGTGATGACCGATTTATTGTTACAACTTCCCTGCGAAATCGTTTCCTCACGTCAGTTAACATCAAAACAGAGCTTAATGAAGTGCGTGGAGTAAACGTGAGTGCACGAACAATAAGAAGAAGGTTAAAGGAAGCTGATATCACCCCTTTTAGACCAGCAAATGGTCCAAAGTTGTCTGTAGCTCACAGACAAGTTCGCTTAAGAATTGCGCGTATCACCTGAATTGGACAGAAGAGCAATGGGCCTCCGTATTGTTCACGGACGAGTGTAGGACATGTTTATATGGTCAGATAGTCACAGAAGAGTCTATCGTCGACGTGGGGAGCGATATGCTCAAAGTTGCATTGAGGAGCGTGTTCCTTTTGGAGGCGGTTCGTGTATGGTCTGGGGCGGCATATCGATGAACGGGCAAACAGAACTTGTGTTCATAGACATGGTCCGTCAAAACGGTAATAGAGGGGGTTTGACTGCACATCGCTACATAACAGACATCTTAGAAGATCACGTGGTGCCTTACATGGGATTCATAGGCGAAAATTTTACTTTAATGCAGGATAATACCCGGCCGCACGCTGCTGCACAAGTTCGACAATATTGCGAAGAGGTTGGGATACGTACAATGAATTGGCCAGCACGCAGCCCGGATCTTAATCCCATTGAGCATGTTTGGGACAATTTAAAAAAAGCCTAATAAAATGTATGCGGAACCGATTAGAATCCGTAATAAGGGCACGTGGAGGTAATACACCTTATTAAAACATAAATAAACCCTTGCATAAAGTTTGTGTCTATTGTTAAAACCAATTTTTTAATTAAACCAAATTTCCTTAAATTTCTGTTTTTTCTTCAAAAAAGTCTTAAGGTCCTTTCCAGTACACAAACTTAAACTTAAGGATATGACCCTACGCTGTTTTAAAGTTCATGAACCAATCTAGAGGTTTCAATTTAAATCTGTATAGAAAGTTTGCATACTTGTTTAAAATATTTATTTCAAAGTCGTCTATTACTTTGATGCAGTTTATGAGTCCGTCAGTGTATAATAGTTTTGCCACAACAAGTGTTCTTTTATTTTAAAAATTTAATTGAAATGATGCCGCTAGAAAATGCTCTTCATTTGTATCTTGGTATTAATCCTTATCAAAATAAATTACTTCATATTTAAGACTGCTTCAATACCTTTATATAACTTTTTGAATTATTCAATTCGGACATTCCATTCGAAAGATATCACGAGTTTAAAAATGTAAGAATGAACGAGTAGAAAAATGTTGCGTGGTAGCCGCTCACCCTGTTCGGCGAGAGCTAGGCAGCACCTTATGTAATGTAGGCGCCTCTGGGGTTTTTACAAAAATTTGAAAAAAAACTTATTAAAAATAACAAAAACTGAATAAAAAATAATAACAAAAAATATTAAAATAAAAGCTCATAAAAATAATAATACATATTCAAACTTTTTTATAATTTTTTTAGTAACCTGATGCAATTAGATGGATTTATGTGTGTATTATAATTTTTATAAATTTTTGTTAAATACCCGTGCGAAGCCGGTGCGGGCGGGCCACTAGTAATATTATAAATGTGAAAGTAAGTTTGTTTGTTACGCTTTTACGCGAAAACTACTTAACCGATCACCATGAAACTTTGTACACATATTTTTGTAGGTATTAGAAGTAACATAGGATTTTTATTGAAAAGAAATTATTTTTTACGGAGATTATTTTACCCTTTCTCTATTTTTTTCAATTTAATTTTGCTTGTTAATCGCTCAGCGGAGCGGGCGTGATCGGCTAGTTTACTAATAATCTGACCACCCACATTAATACGATTGCATTCAGTCTTAAGAATTTTCTGATTATTTGCATTAAATTTAACACTTTATTAATACTAATAGCTGCTAGGACTAAGATCATAAATAATTTAATATGATAATATATCGTTGTATGATAATTTACCAGATATTTAGCTCTTCCGATTTTTATACAAAACATAAAAAGGTTTTTTATGGAAAGAAAGCAAAAGAAAGGTCTACTAACGGTGACATAGAAAGGTGGGTAGATGTTGCGTAGCACGTACGATCTGGTGGTGTATACAATTATGTAAGGCTGTTAGTGTTTTGCCAGTAGCCAAATGCTATGGAATTTAAGTCAAACAAATTCAAATGTTTCATAGACACTAAAATCACCGTAATTGACCGTATCCTATTTCTGATAGAATGTAATTTCTATTCAATCCTTTTCAGAAAAAAATACTGCAAATTATATCATTTGTCATAGTAAAAATATTAAAAATATAATAATAGTTAATAAATAATAGTTACGTTACAAATATAACATAATTATAGATAATAAAATTTGAACATAACATCTTCGATGTCATAAAAAGTAATCAGTTTCACAGTGCCATAATTTACAGCGAGACGTTCTTATCACTAACCACGCAGCAGAAGGATTTGTAATAGTAAACTTTTAAAAGCCAGGGCTTGATTGTATTGTAGGGCAGTACAATCAAGCAGCAGAGCATATGTATATTGTAGGGCAGTATGAATTTTATATAATTTATGTTATGTATATTCGAAGTTACCCCCTAGAATATGATCAAACGATATATTTGTTTCTAGTAACTTATTGGAAATGAATTTATACGAGTATACAGTATACACATGCAATATATACATACCGATGTTGCCACACTCAGAGTGTTTAATTGGTGTTTAAGTTAAGTATTATAAAGTTTGTATTCATTAAGCCATTTGGGTATCGTGAAATAATTTAAAAGTGAGTGGTAGTATGTTTGAAAATTTAAATAAACAGTTGTTAGAAGACCAACAATATATTTATTTTATAAAACGTGTAATGAAAAATAAAGTTGCTTTGCCTGAAACTTTAACACGCGACAAATCTGAGTGCGGCACAAAATATACATCTATTTATACTAACTAAACAATATTTTTACCATTACTATATCGGTCGGTTATTATTTCCTGCAACATTTTTACTCACAATCGTTATATTGTAAAGGTAATAAAATTAATTATTGTATGCATATTAATAAAAAATATCAAAGCTTAAAGCATGACACAGCGACATTTCAATGAGAGTTCCATATCATTCTGTATCGTATCATACTTAATTATTTTTCTCTATTAAATATTATGTCTAAATTGAAACATAAACCTGAAGTTTAAATTATTGGCCATGTCGTACGCTTGTATCGAGTTTAAAAAGTTGTACCATTAACTCAATGTAAAGATTTCATGTAAAGCTTTCAGTTCCTCAAAACGTAATTATTAAATCTTTAGACAAAAATAATACAGCAAGCCTTAAAGGCTCGATAACACGCAACATGCTTTAGAATATTTTGTAAATAACATAATATAGTGTATAACAGAAAATAATATTCACTGTTATATAATCATAGACAATGTGTATATTGCGACGTTATGAAAGATTAGGAGATAAATTCCATATTTATTATAATATTTACACATTCTGTTAATTTATTTAGTCATAATTTGGAACACTATGTTAATATATGGTATAATTATATATATATATATATATATATATATATATATATATATATATATATATATATATATATATATATATATATATATATATATATTATATTATATAATTATTTTAGGGATTTATTGTCGGCATGGGATATACGATTACACCTAAATTAGCAATATTTCAGGAAATTCGACTATAAACAGTAGATATAGCTCTTCTTCTACTTTGATTTTAATTATGGACTTAAACAAATCACGTTAATTAATTATAGAACTGTTGTAATTACAGAATGTATAAATAATATGACAAGCGACTAAAACATTAATCGTGCGCTTTAATTTTTCAGCTTAACAATATAAAATTTTGATCACAGACAAAATTACATAATACAATGCACGCGTTAACTTTGCGCATATATTGTTGAAATATAAAATACTTAACTTATCATTACAATATTCTAATATAATTGTGTGATTATTAAAAGCTGAAACAACCAGTTTTCTGTGATTAAAAAATTTCAAGGCAACAATTTCAAACGATCAAAGCGAACATTATTTCGCAAGGTGACGTCTTAAAGTACTTAATATTATATATATTCAGATAGGCAGCCCCATCTTAAGCTGCTGTACTTATCCAGCTAACTATACAAATCATAAGCAGAACTTTTGTTAATCCTTGTAGTACTCTGCTTCAATAGACATATATTTGTTTTATAACATTGTCAATGCTGTTATAAATTTTGAACGAGACTATCAGTTTTTTTTTTCACTTTTAATACATACGTCTTTTCAATGAAATGTTATAGGGAAAAGTGTTCTACGTTCAGGCACAATAAGGCTGCTGCTCATTTTATATTTGACTTTAGTAAATGAATATGAGCATAAATTTTTAATAGGACACGTTCCCTTTTCTGTGATAGAAAGTCATTTAAATTTAAAATAAATGTTATCATTATATATAATCCAGCACTAAGCCAGTATTTATTAGGTCTATTCCTCCTGCGAGGCCCGCCCCGCCGGCCGTGTCACGATTTTCGTAAAGTCTGCATGCCCTGCGCACGACATTTCTGCATATCTGCTATGTCACAGACAAACCATGAATATAAGTGTTCATTCATCTCATTTCACTTATTTACCATACAATATTTATCTCCATGACACGCAGTTACGTTTTGTGTTGATATATTTCTTCAACTGAACCGACATTTTTGGGCACGAAGAATACATTTGGCTCGTGCAGCTGAAATGTGTGGGGACAAATATCGATGTAAGTGCAAATCCCAATATTTCATCTCGTGTCACCACATGGTCCGAACTATGGGATCACAATCGAGGTATTTATGTAATGTGATGTCAATATAAGTTTCTGTAACTGTATTTTTAACCTCAACACCCATCATATTACCGTGTGAAGTATTGCAAGCCAACAGATAATTCAGAGGCATATTCTTCGTACCTCAATTTTCTATGATAGGCCATAGAGCAAAAACAAGGTTCATCATTCTACTCAGACATAGTAAATTTCAGTAGGATATGCGAGTTGGTAAATGCAGTCTAAACTATATTGGGTTTATACGATTATATCTTACGCAAAGAATATTTCGCTTGTAATTTGAGGCAATGTCATTTTACTTCATTTAATTAGTTTCACTAAACGTTGGTTGAAATCTGAATATACTAATCCGGAGTTCGATAGGGGACTGATAAAGGGAAACGTTGTATCAGCCATGACATAAGCAATGAAGTAGCAAATTTAAATAGGATATCACTAAATGACTAAGCATTTTCATTTTTAAAATTAGTTATGATGGAATAATTCATTTTGATGAAATTGTATTTAAAAAAATATCGTATAATCGAAATAATACGTAAACGTAAAAGAATTAAAAGGTAGTTAATAAGCTAATATAGGAAGATACTAAATAATAAAGAGTTTTCAAATAGCAATTGATATGTTTTAATGGCAGCCTATTGTCCTTTAACTCTATAATAATTGTATTAGAAATTGTTTCGCCCTAAAAATCGTTTATCATTTAAGTAGTTATTACACCAATCCAGTTCTTAGAAATCATCTTATCGATTGCTGATGATTTTTCTTGTGCGATTTAAATTTATTCAACTTTGAGCTATTTGAACATTTTGTGTCGTAAGATTATTTTAATTTATAATAGTTTTTGCAATCATTTAAGATATAATTAGCAATGGCAGAATTTTTACTTCCGATATATAAAGTATACGATTAAACATTATTTACACCAGTAAACGTTGAACTAGATCTTACAACTAGGTAACCTGCGTCTAGCGATGATAATTTAACATTTAAAAAGATTGGACGAATTAAAAAAGAAGAGTGCTATCACGTGTATGATGAAAATATTACAAGCATATGACGAACCACAGCAGATAATGTTTAATATAAAATTATGTATTCTAGTGGATACAATTGTAGAATATAACAAGGTACATACTATGCATCAACATTCAGCCGATTGAAATCCTATAACTACGAAAGCAAATGCATAAAATGTATCATCTAGTTGCATCTAGCTTGGCTTACCATATCAAAAGCATAGCTATGTTATTTGTAATACTAGATAATCGCAGAATGGAAAATAGGTGTTCGCTTAGGAATTGACCAATTTACAAATCTAAATCTACCTACTAATCTATTTACAATATCGATATCTAGTTCCCGCATTTATTCAGCTGATAAACATAAAATTTGCACGTTCCATTCATTCACGATCCACACATAAATGACAATCTTTCCTTCTTTGTCGTTGTACGCTATTTCACGCGTGAGTAATCGTAGTTTTGTTTTAATAATTTAGGTAATATTAATTTTAAGAGTCGAACACTGATTAAATTAGTTATAGATATTATTAACGATCATGCCATAGCTAAAGCCAGTTATGTTGGACGGTGTATTTATATATTTTGTAGTACAGCTCGTTTCTTGTGAACAGATGTCTGAAATGTTAGATTTAATTAATTTAATGAAAATAAATATTACTTATTAATTAAATGTTTATGAATAATGATGATATAAGGATTTTTATAAATTGAAAGGAATAATGATTATTATATTCTTAATCATGCGGTATAAGAATTTACAAATCATTGTCAAAATGATATTATAATACCATATGATAATGACGACAACCGTTCTCATGGTCAGTTAATATAATTAATGTACATAAGTGGATTAAAGTGTAAGTAATAACATACACTTTAATCCACTTACATGATTGCTTTTCAATTGATGTCTTAAAGATGTTATAAAATTCGATAACAAAAACATAACTAAATTGTTCACAGCACTATCTGAATTTAAATTTCGTTTTTATACCTGTAACAAGGATGCGTTAACGATTTGTAACAAATTCTTTAAACTTCTAAACTAAAAAGTTTTATTTTATATTTGGTTATAAAACTAAATTATAACTGAAAGACGGCAACTTCTTAAGAAATAACACGAATCCTTAAATATGATGCAGTTTATATTGCTTATTTTGATATACTGGCGAGTCTTAGATAATAACTAAGATACATTACAACATAATTTATTTGAGCCTCGTTTATCTTATACGTAAGATGGAAAGCCGTCTTAGGTTTCACAAATGCCATCTATTGAATAATAATGTATCCGATTAAGGGTTAACATTCAAGTCGATATGTACCTAAGATAATATAGAGGTTAAATGATTTTGTAATTTATATTACACTTGTACACCTTAGAATTTAATAGTTAGAATATTTGAAATATATCATGCTCTTACATGGAGTAGATACACAGGTTTTTAGCAGTTTTTAGGATATATAGGTTTTTAGCCTCTTACCGTAGTTCGAACGAAATAATCAACATATATGTTAGTAACGACTTAAAAATTTGAAACCATTCTGTTATTTTTATAATAAAACTTTTTGTAAGATTTATAAAACATATAAAATTGGCCGGCGTATTTGTCAGTATATCTGTACAGTACATAATACTTACGCATAATTTATCAAACTTTTAAATTCTTCCATATTCGTGTTTCTCAAATATTTTAGGCTGATTAATATTTTATAGTTCGAACTATAGTTTGATAGCATATGTTAATTCATTTAGCTAACAATGTATGTAAAGGCAAGAAGCAAGGACGGGAACAAAGCGTTTGTTTACCCTTCAAAATATTTATTATGCAGCATTTACGTAATTTTTCAGTCTTATAGGCCTCGTTATCGTTCCAAAACCGCTGGTAATTTTTAAACAAAATAATATATACTAGTCACATTTTAAGAATGACACTCGTTTCAAAGAATAACAATACTGTCAGATAGTGCTATTTTGCATATATATATATATATATATATATATATATATATATATATATATATATATATATATATATATATATATATATATATATATATATATATATATATTATATGATTAAATGTACAATTTGCAAAGTTTTGTGACTTTACCCAAAAAGCCTGTAAAATACATAAAATTAAAGCACCCGAAATATAGCCACCACTTACGCATTCTAAACACTTTCGTAATATGTATGCTATCCTATTAACGCGAATAGTTTTCGTGTCCTTCGTTCGAATTAAATTGTATTTTGACGCTAGAAATATTAGGCTAGTTAAAAGAGCCATCGATCATGAGTTTTTTTATACTTTAAGAAATAGACACAGTACTGGTGGTTCTTACCACCATTTCGCTGATTGCGAGGACGTGTTAGGTTAGGCATTTAACGGAAGTATAAAATTGGTCCATGAGTCGGGTGAAGCCGCGTCATAGGAAATTCCGGGCGTCGTCGTACCGGGAAGGTGCGATGCGGCGGCAAAAGTGAAACCGCGCGCGCGGCTGGGGCGGACGCGTGCCGCACAGGGCGAGCGGCTCGGCCGCGGCCGGCGAGCCGCACGCCAGCGAGCCGCACGAGGCGGACTCAGCGAGCGAGCGCGTCGAGGGCCGGGAGCAGGGAGCGCTCGTCTCGCCTGCCTCACACTACCTATAGAACGAGTGTGAATGCGGGGGAGGAGGCAGCGTCGGCGGTACCGGTGCGTGGGGCTCCGACGCCGACCGCTGCACGCCGGGCGTACGCTCCGACCGCTCTCCTCGCCCGTACTGTACATTGCTTCGATCGCGTTCACGTTCCCCATTCCAATTCCACTCCCACTGCGGAAATTCGTTACTTTAAAATAGTAAGAAAAAAACTAAGGCATTCTTAGGCTAAGTGAAGAACTAAATGTAAGGTTTACCTCATTTCCTTGAGGCACAGATAACGAGGACTTAGGCAAAACTTGAGAAGGCGTATGCACGAGCTGCGCGTTATGAGTTGGGTTATCACGACCCTGAAGTAACTGAAGTATGCGGCGGACATCAGATGTGAGACCAGTTTCCAACACGGCTACTCTTTTGCTTAGTTCTTCGATCCGTGTTAAGACAGTTGCTACTGATGCAGCACTCGCTGCTGTTCCCACGTTTTGATACTGCGGTGAGACGACATCCTAGGAATAAATGGATTTTGAAAAATAAAATAGGTTACATATTCAATTGATATCATACATATTTATTGAAATTCCTTACTTGTAAACCTGCTGCATTTTGAGCTCTCTCTGTGCTAAATGAAAGAGCTGCGGGACGATTTGTTTGGTGAAGGTTAGTCGCAGAATGCGGCGCCGACCGACAGGATGGAGTGTGGGCGGAGGACTGTGCGGCCGGAGCAAGAATGTCATCACAAGACACATGTTGAGGTCCTGGTGGCCCGGCGGGTGGACTTGGCGATGCATTTGTGTAATATGAACTGGGGTTTGTGCTAAGGCTGGAAACTGGCAGTGTCGCGCTATGGGCTGGCGTACTAACTGCTGGCTCCCCGGGTGCTACTCCTCCGGTCAATGGTGATGTGTCATTCAATGGCCCTACCGAAGATTGTCGCCGAACGCCTGCAGCCCGTCCTCTATACGTCTGAGGAGTTGATTGCGCTGAAATTTGTAAGATAAATTTAGAAATATATCTATAGAATTGCAATTATTAAACCAAAAATATCTAAGAAAAATAGCTGCTGGATTTTAATATCATATTAATTTGATGTATTTACAAAATTTAATAGATGTTATTATACAAATTTCAATGTTTATTATCTATTAATTTAATTATCTGTTACATGATGTTATATTTAATATAATCTAGTGATCTTTAGATGTCTTCATGGGGGTGAAATCTTTGCTGTGAAGTGCACTAATATTTGTATATGCATACTTACAGTATTTGTTGTGCAGCGGCTGGTGTGTTTTATGATGGTACAGGTCAGGGAAGCTCCGTTTAAGTTGCGCTAGCATGCCTGCACACAAGGGCCGCGCTCAGAGCGGTCAGGCGGAGGGGTAAGGGGCGGGGAACATTTAATATATGTACATTCACGTTTGGATTGATTTAATTTGTAATTGAGAGATAGAATATTCCACAAGATAATTAAAATACCGTACCCTTACCGAAGATGCCCATAACAGGACTCAAAATAATATAGGAAAAGCGTAAAATTCATGCTGCCTTAATAATCAATTTACAGGTAGATTGATAAATTTTTATATCACCTTTCAAAATAATATTAATGACTTGCAACATTTAGCAAAAAGTTCATCGCCAAATATTTAACAATAATAAATTTTTGTATTCGTTTGTAAATATGCTTTTTGCGAAATGTTATCAAAATTTTAATAGTATATTTAAAAATAACGCTTAGTGTTAGTAATAACTTACCCAGAAATATCTTACCCATTATAATATTTTGGAATTGATATATTTTTGGGATTAGTAAAAAAAGTATAACTTATTAAAATATCGTAAAAGATAAATGCATATCGTGACAATTAGTTTATAGATCTACTCTATGAAAAGATTAGGAAGATTAACCACAACATGCCGCCCTTGTTAGGTTAGAAACACCCTCAACACACTTACGGGTAATTGCGCGGTTTTTTTCTGATAAGTCACTGTAATAAGTGTGTAACCGTTTAAGGCAAGCGCAATTACCGTACCGCTTTAGTGGGTTCGAGGGTGGAATCGGTGAAATATACTTTCATTTCTATAGATAAATAAGTTTTTGGAGAGTTCCTCAATTTTAATGTAACCCCTTAAACTCAAGTAGCAGTTTTACAACTCTATCGCATTAAAACTTGTCGTACCTGCGTCCTTTATAACAAACTTTTTGCACACTTACACTATTTTGTATATCGTACTATTTCACCATAATCTTGTCAGAAAGAGTGCGAAATAATCGCCCTTAGCCCTAATGTTGACATCGCTCATACATTTACGTACACGCGCAGTAGGGGACTGTGCGTTACGATATGATTGTTATCGTACTACTGGATTTATAGCCCTAGACTGCACATAGCATTCGGGAAATATGTTAAGTACTTCGTAAACTCAGTTTCGTTTTGCTAAATGTAAATTTAGTAAGTGCAACAGATCATCTTAAATCTGTTGTCTGTGTTTATATATTTTATAGATATGTTATATACGTTCTTTACTTATTTATTTCTTTAGCTACTATTCATTTTTATTATTTTTATATCCGTTACGTGGAGATCCCTACTTTGATATTATTTATAACGTCTGCATATTGTATATTTCACCGAATTTAATCTCAGTATTATTGTTAACGGGCTTTTGTAGTATGTTTTCGGTCAGAGGGTTAAAAGATTAACTCAACATTCCATACATTATTTTTAGATCTTACCAGTTATAGAGTTGAGAGTGGTTGATCGTTGTTTGCTAAAGTTAAAATTGAGCGGAGTTACATCCTGACCGGCTTTATCCGCTGAGAATTCTAGGATGCCACGACTGGCCGGAGACTCGGTGTCATCATCACTGCATTGGGAGTCCTAAACCAAATATTATTATTGAATAGGTGGACCTCTAAATTGTTACCCGTAAATTATAATTGTATGCACATTACATTCATAACAAGGGGTTGTTACAAAAGTGCACTATATTTACTATTATTTATCTATATGCTGTGTTTTAAAAAATAGTTTTTATAAATCATCTTTACATAAATTTTTATATAGCTCAATTTTGTATAATACATATTCGTGGGTGCAGTAAACATAACTTACAAGTACTATCTAAAGTTTGTTATTTTAAAAACTACTAAATATATGGCTACGAGTTTTAAATTTTAAAGATACGCAAGTGTAACAATATTTAATGTTTGCTTTTATATAATTTAAAAATAAGTGTAATAATGAATTAATGGGCACTATCAAGTCCCAAAGGTCTCGGTGGAGTTCTGATGAACTGAGTCTAGTGTAGGTTTTTTCTTTCGCTGTTAAATGGTGGTATATTCAAATAAAGGTCTTGAAAATAATTTTATTTGTGCATGTTAATGTTAAATTTTGTTAAATGTATTGCACTACTCTTTGTGTATTCTGACAGCCCAAGAAAGAATATTGTTCCGAAGAGAATCACTGCTGGCATGCACAGTTACACTGCAGCTATATGTAAAAGCTTACCATAAAACCGCGATAGATGGAGAGCATACAATAATTATATACTCATATATTGTGTAGTATATCCAAGCATTTGTAATTTATTTTGTATAAAAAATAAACCAGGTAAATATTTCCTGAATAATAAAGGTGCCTAATATTAACAAGTATTTCATAATCAGGAGTGATCAACATATATGACATTTGTATTCTTTCATTGGAACTATTAAAGTATAACTTTATTAGTAAAACGCGTCTGTTTTGTTTTTTTTTTGTATCGCAATTCACTGGCTGGTCATCCCTGCTCTGTGATATGGTCCAAACATGTCAGGTCATACTTACTGTACATGCAACTACAATTTAATGACCAATTAAAAATACTCAACTCAGAATTGAAAATATATTTTTACAATTTCGAAAAATAGTTTTTACATGTATGGGGCCCATATCTGAAATCTGTATGACGTACCACCTTGTCGGCGAATGTTTCCGTGTGCGGTCGGCGCGTAGTCCGCGCGTAGGCTTCGCGTAGTAGACGGGCGTCGCAAGGATTTTCGTAGCGCATCCTACGGCGGGGCTCGATTCCACCTAATTCCTCCTAGATCATTTGTTTTTGTTTCATTACTTTCAACATAAAGTTGATAGAATTATCCTTAAATGATTTTTTTCTTATGTCATATTGATAACTAGTTACGGACCACCGTAAGATATTTTAAAAAGAAGATTAATACGATAACGAATATCCAAACACGTATGTATAGATATATATATATATATATATATATATATATATATATATATATATATATATATATATATATATATATATATATATATATATATATATATATCCTTATTTACCTACAATAATTTATTTTTTTATATTAATTGATTCAATTTATGTACTTACATCACGCATGTTGTATGTTATTTCTAGATTGTTGACGAATGATGACCGAAATTCTGGATAAAAGTCAAGGACGTCCAGCAAATCATCTCTATGTACGCGGTGAAGATCGCAGTAAGTGAGTGCGCGTACTCTACAGTTACTGCGTCCCACTGTTGCGTATATGCAGGGATTTTCACCGAATATATCATCTTTACCTGAGAACGAGAGTTAAATTAGAACAAACATATTAAAATAAATTATCTGTAACCATGTGTAGTGTGTGGTGTAACCATGTGTAGTGTGTGGTGTAACCACGTGTAGTGTAGTGTATTATTGACAAAGGGCAAATTTTTTCCCGCAGTCTTTTTTGATTTTTGCCTTTTTGGTCACAAAAGTAAATATCAACTTATTTTTCGTAAAGACAAACAATGTTGATGTAATTAAATTCTTATTGCATTAATAATTTTGCAGTAAACAATTTACTATTTTCGCTTACGTTTAAGTCAATCTTGTTTACCTAATATAGCCATTACAATGTCGTCTTTTAGAATTTCTATTGAGCCTCTTGATATGAAGTAAAGAGAAGTGAGTACATCGCCACGGTGGACCAATGTTTCACCAGGTGGTGCATGAGTCGTTTTAAACCTCAAGGATAGTGCTCTGAAATGACAAAAACCATTAACAAAATTAATTTCATATTTCCAAAAAATAACTTAAATAAGGAACTTAAAAAGAAAATTTTACTAATCCAAATTTATTCACGGCTAGAATCAGTGATTGGCCTTATTTTAAGCGTTAACATTAGTTCTGAGAGATCGCTCAAAACTTGATACTGAATATTATGTAAACAGTTTCTAAGTTCGAAGTTTTTAATTATACACTAAAGTAAAAGATTAATTAATGTATATTGTGCCGTTATAAATTAAACGAATACATATGTAGTTATTTAACACTTCCCGATACAAGATTGGTTCAATTTGATCATTAGCTTCAAAATTGGATTCTTATATAGATTTATTAATATCATTTAAGCGTCTAATTTGGTTGCGTACTCAGGTTTTATTCCAGAATCCGCGGTTATGTATTGTATTTTGCCTATGGCATTGACTCCTGTGCGCCATTTTAAGGTCAGACCCTTTTGTGACATCCTTTTTTGTTTAATACATCACAAAAGATATTAAAAGAAAAACATCTGCTTTTTCTGATGAGATAAAGGAGTGTCTAATCTTGAGAACTTATTAGTTTTTGATGGATTTCATAGTAAAGTAGATGGAAATAATTGAATAAGTAAAGGAATGAGTTAATTTAAACATGGCGTGGCGTCCTTCAGAACGAAAGTTCATTATTACCTTAAACATCCCGGGCTTGCACCTTCAAAAGCAGAACAGTTAGCGAGTAAATTACGATTTAAGTGTAAACATATGTCTGCTTGAAGGCACTCCGGGAATCCTTTGAGAACGCTCGACGTATCAATACCGTTGGTATAACTCCAAGCGTGTTGGAAGTATTCTTCTAATCTTTGTCGCAGAGGATTTGCAATCTAAAATAAATATTAGATAAATAGATAGTAATCATTATTATAGGACACAATATGCGGCCTTATCGCTTTAAGCGATTTTCAAAAATAATATGTAGTTCTGTAATTTTGTTTAAAGTTTGATTACTAATACTTTCTATATTTTTTTATACCTCAGGAACAACATACAAGCTGACGGCTAACTTAATAGTAAGTAGATACCATCACTTATGGATGTTTGCGGCATTAGGGGTACCACGAACACACTGATTTCCCCATAGAGGTAGTGGAACCTGGGTCACTAATGCCGGAACATTATAGAAGGTTATTATGGCGGCATACTTATTAACTAAGTGTAGTTGTAATTCAGACGGGCTTGGTGCCATGCCACGAAGAAAAATTTATATATATATATATATATATGTTACAAAAATACAACAAATATCCATAACGTTTATTGTAGCCTGAAGCTTAATTTGAATATTGTATATTATTTCTTACAAATGTAACGTAATTTTTAGTATTAAAGTTCTTTTAGTTTTAATAATTGCATTGAAATAATAGTATATACAGCCTTACTTGATGGAATCGAATAAATTCGCGCACTCTTAATATCTGCGTGTGATATCGCGCTGTTCCAGAATAAAGACGTTGGATTATTGCAGATACATTTCCAAATATGCTCGCGTACATTAGAGCTGAAAAATAAAATAATGGCGTTATATACAAACGTATTTGGATTCATGTATAGGAAACAACATTAACAATACTCATCAAATATTGTTTAACTTACATCCAACGAGCATCACAAATATAGTGAAACCCTTTTCCATATCAGTGTTCGGTGCCACATTGCCAAAACCAACACTCGTTAGCGACGTACATGTAAAATATAACGCGGTTATGTAACGAGATCTGAAATAATTAAATTATATTACATTTGTGATAATAGAGTCGTAGCAATTATAAGTAGAGCAAGTATTTACTTCATGGAAGGGCCAGTCGCATTTTCATAAGAAGCCTGAACATCATTGGCTAAAGCGTCTAACCATCCTATAGGTGCGTGCAATTGTGGTCTTTCCCAACTACCGATGGCGTACCTGTAAATACAATACTATGTTACTGAATTGCAATTTTCCACCTTACGTGTTAATGTATAAGATTAAATCCTTACCACAAGCAAGCTAACCAGTGAGCAATAAGCACAAAGGTAGCCATAAGTAGGAGGAGTACGGCAGTGCCATATTCGGAGTAGCGGTCAATTTTTCGCGCTACGCGTACCAGTCGCAGCAGACGCGCTGTCTTCAGCAGACCGATGAGGGTGGTCGTCTGCAAGCAGCACAACGGAGACTCAGAACTCTTGACCGCATCTGCGGTGCGGGTATAGGTCGGCTAACTCATGAAACCCAACTCAAGCTTTATATGAACGTTCGCTCGTAACTAAATAGCATCAACGAGGCCTCGCAGCGCAAAACACGCTAACCAAGCAAAAGTCGTCTATGAATATGCTGTTGAGCTCAACCAAACTTAGATATATTTTGCAGATTACAAGCGTTTAGTTCAAAACTATAAAATTAGCTGGCTTCGTACAGAATGCGGTGCAATAATTGTATTTTTGATATAACAGTATTTAAAACATTTAAAACGGTATAATTTTTTTTAAATCAATAGTCGATATTAGTCAATCAGACACTCAGTGCTAAATCAGAGCAAAAACTTACTTCAGTATTTACATTTTAGTGAACACACTAGAGATTACTGTGCATTAACAAATTTTTGTTTAAGTGGCTGTCATAACTTCAGAATTAAATGACGGACTTACCAATTTTCGCAAAAGTAATAAAATTATACACGTTATTAATTAGTATCCTTCAAACTGAAACTGATGATTAATTGTGACCTAAGCTTGATATTATTCAAGAACTTATTGGTAGTAACTATTAGTATGTAAATGTATAAAAATATTTTAATAATAATAAAATAGATACCTACACCAAACGCTGTCAAACATGTAATTAAATGTTCGGTTTAAATTTAATTAATACTAATTATTTAGTGATTTATATTTATAAAGTTGAAATACCAATATTTTCTTATTAAAATGCGATTTATCCATATTTATGAATTACTTTGATTTAGATGAAATACGAAAGGGTGAGGAAAAGGAAAACAAAATAAAAACTTTCGAAAACAATTTATTTCAATTACAAAAACAAAATTCGAATATACGTAATGCGTGAAATTAAAAAGTAAACAACGTTCATATTGAGAAATACAACAAAAATGAATATGAATGAATATGATGGTAAATAAAAACGAATACAAATTGATAGCTGATACATGAAATACGGATACGAAAAAAGTTTGCTCGGTTTAAGGTGGGTGCTATTAGTAATACGTATGTCGGGACTGATACTGTAACTTGGTGCTTCAAATGTCGTGAATACAGGCGATTTATTGATTTGTACAAAAAGTTTCGTCTGGGAAGTGTGAGCGTATAAATTGGCTACCAAGCTCTGTGCACGTTGTGAAATTTGCCTGGTTACTATAAAAAGCTAATGAGCGATGTACCGCCCCACATGTTTGAATATTTTCTTGGAACTTATCGACAGCCAAATGCATAATTTAAGCGAAATGTTAAATATTTTAATAATATTTTGCCAATTAAAATTAATATATTTAAAATTCTACAATAAAGTATCATGCTTTTAAACTACATATTAATGTAAATTCTGTGTTAAATTCAATTGTAAAAGAAAATTTATGACTACAGTTTAATTTAAAACCATATTATTGGCATGGAGCCTTTCTACTTTACACTAACATATCACTTAAGTAATCGATAGACTTTTAAAGTTACATCTTACGAGCATATGGACTATTCAAAATAATTTTAACAGTAAATATATTCGCTTATTAAAATAAACGAATTGATTCGGCGGACAAGCTTGTGAAATAGCCAGTGAATTTCAGTAAATATAAACTGGAAACTCATTCATAATGTTTAGCTGATGGGAAGCGTTAATATCTTCCATTAAATCATTCGCGTAGTGGATTCGATGGCTAGTGGAAATCAATGAATAAAATATGTTAACTCAAAATCGTAGTAAAACTGAGTGGCAGCAACAAAAAAATAGTTCACAAAGATGGTATACCTCATCACTTTCCAGCCCCTGCTGTAACAAGAAATGGGATTACAAAGTCAATACGCACCCACCTTCGGGCTTTATCATTATGACTATATAAAGGAAATGACAAAATAAATCGAAATTTATCAGGCAATTATTAGAAAAATTAATTAAAACACCTATAAATAAAAGATACACACAAATCAATATTGTTTACGAATAAATTATATTAATGATGTTGATGGTTTCGCATTTTAGAAGATCAAAAGTTTGGGAACTTATATATTTTCGATAGATAAGATTAGTAGGTATTCAATTTAAAGCGAGATAGATCATTGTGTTTGGCAAGTGATACCTAGAAATGTGACATTTGTTGTCGTTGCATTACATTCATGACTACGTGAATTGTTGATTAGTACCCAGAGCTTCATTTGTCCGAAATACCGTTTATGCCATAAGTAAATTTAGATAACATTACGTCTTGTATTAGTTGTCACGCAGCCTTAAGTTGCCCTAGTTCTCTTTCATGTTCTTATAACCTATTTTTCCCTTTGCTATTACGGAGTACATCGTGCTTCGTCACCTCTAATCTTGTTGTAGTGTATGGCCTCCACTACTATCACTATGTAAGACTATTATTAAATTTCAACTTATTTAATAACTAGTATTTACAATGTGTTGTAGGTCAGAAGTTTTCGGACAACTGATCATCTGGTAATCACCGTGAGCAGCAAACTCGTATAAGTAAATCTATGGTTCTATTTACTACATGGACTTATCGGCGATGATAAACATCTATGATCGTTATGTGGCTGGCATTATGTTTGTCTACGATAGTTGATTCATTAAGATAAGCGTGAAGACTATTGCTGCTACTATCAGTTATGGTATGTTGCAAAGGATTATTATGATATGATGTATCCATTTCACAACTATAATGTATTTTAATCTTAAGAACTTCAAATGGAATGCTATAAACTATGTATCATATATTAGGACTCGTAATGTACGATGTATTTGAAATATTTTATATTATTACCTTCACTTCACATTATAATACAATTATCGTATGGCTAATAATAGATACTTCTTTAAGGTTAATATACTTCATAAGATCACCGCCGATAGTATCAGTGTAGCATAAAAAGTTTTTAAAAATGTAAATATATTTTTGCAAATGATTACAAAACAATTCATGAGTTTGACATTCACAGTTAGTTCATTATATTTTGATCTAAATTTCTTTTTTATAAAAGCTGTTTTCCTGTTAGCTTTAAAAAGTTGCGTTTTGTTCGTGGTGTAGTACAAAAATTTAATGTTAATAGGTGTGAGTAAAGGCTCACTTCATCAGTATCGGTGCCGAAGAGCAGCAGGTCGAAGGGTATGGCCGCGACTAGGTCGATCAAGAACCAGCCGCGCAAGTAATGAAGGGCGATTTTGGCTGGGTCGGATTCCACTTCATCAGCCGCATTTACATACGTTGTGCGAAAATTTATTAGTATATCAATAATAAACGTCACGTCCACTGTAAATAAATTTTTATCATTATTTTTTTAATATTTTAAACTAATCTTTAATATAAAAGTGATTTTCAAAGATTGCGGAGGTTGTTAAATTATTATATAAATTAAAAATAATCCCTAGATCCTATTTCTATCCTATTTATGGGGACTGTTTTAAATAACTTTGTACACAAAAAATATTTGTATCTCATCTTCAAAATCAAATCGCAATCTTCAAAAATTCACATAAATGTACGTCAAGCTAAATATTTACCAATCATATCGATAACAACTATAGGATCTTCACCAAAGCTTCTGGAACGTTTGTCAAAGTCTGGTTCATTTAATTGAAAGGCCGCCACATATGGCGTAAATATTGCTGTGTATATTACTAGTATTAAAATCAACCAGTCCCAGGCTGCCTGTAAACATAATTAACGAGCTTAAAACCTAATGATAATTGGAACACATTTACATCAAATGGAATATTAATGAACTAATGAACATCAGATACAGAAAGGTAGTATTATTTGAAATATATAACAGATAATCTGTGGTTTCCATCCCAACACCAAGATTATGAGAAATACTGAAAATTTATAAGTGTATACGAGATATACCTAGTCAGGTCATAAATTCTGTCACATGTTTAATGTAAAATAATTGTAACAAGTTTATTAATTATGTAACCATTCATATACCAAAATGAACTTAACAAAACATAGATTCTTATGACATTAAAGTTTATTCAAATTGACCTCCGTGATTTTGAATACAAGCCTTCAATCTGCGCGGCCAGTTGTCTATCGCAGCACGAACGAGGTCCATGTCAATATCGGTGGCTGCCTTAATCAAGGATGTCTTGAGTGACTCCAAATTGGGATGAAGCTTTGAGCACGCCTTTTCCTCCAAGTGTTGCCATATCTTGTAATCTAACGGATTCAAATCTGGACTGGAGGAGGGCCAGTCTTCGTGCCGGATGAAGTCGATTTCACGCGCCGCCAGCCAGTCTTGTGTGCTCTTCGCTCTATGAGCTGGCGCCAAATCTTGTTGGAATACCCAGTGCCTGTTATTGAACATGGTATGAGAAACAGGTTCCACAAGGTTCGTCAGGACTGTATTTTGATACACAACAGCATTCGTTTTTACACCTTTCTCACAAAAAATGTACCTCTGTTAAGCCCCAATAAGAAACTCCCAACCATACCATGAGCGAGGATGGAAAATGACCTCGTTGGACACGCGGAATACGGTTGCTCGCTTCTTCACTACTGTGTGCGTACACCTTATCATTTTGTTTGTTGTAGCTCTCTTCTAAGGTAAACATTTTTTCATCCGAAAAAAGAATTTCCCGATATTTTTTTCCCGCGTACCGCTTCAACAAAGCGCGGCATCTCTTCAGTCTCAGGTCCATTAGACGAGCATTCAAACAATGTCCTGTTTTTCTTCGATATACCCGAAGCCCTAAGTCTTCATTTAACACCCTTTTCACCGTGGTTCTGCTTAACCCCATCTGAAAGGGCCAACAGTTTCTGCTTACGTTTGGGATTTCTTTGAATTCGTGCCTTCACAGCTTTTATCACTGCTGGAGTCCTAACAGACTGAGGGCGACCACTTCTTGACCTGTCATCTACACTAGAGTCTTCATTGTATCGTTTGATGGTACGATAAACGAATCTTTTGGTAATATTCAAATTTATCAGTATGTTAAAAATTTGAATTGGCGCGTAACCGCAACGATGCAACGCAATAACTGCAACACGGTCTTCTATAGGCGTCCACTCCATATTTAAAAATGAGTAAAATTCTAAAAGTTATACATTTTTATTTTCATGAACAATTCGAAATTCGAATTCAATAAACTTTTTTGTGGCCAGCATTCTAAAAGAAAAGTTTTTACTGTGTGACAATACTTATGACCTGACTAGGTATAATGTAAAAATTTCGATTAATGTAACATAATAAAATTTGTTGATATTTCTGCAGTATCGTTGAGAATCCAAGGTAAATATTTGATTACACACCTGGATTAGTGGTAATTAAGATTTTTTTATTGCTGTAGGACAGCAGACAGGCTGACAGCCCGCTTAGAATTTAGCAGTTACCGTCGTCTATGGGTGTTTGCAACGCCAGTGGCATCGCGAACACGCTGCAGTCCCATAAAGGTACAGGAAGTTGGATCACTAATGCCGGAACACAACACAAAGTTACTATGGCGGCATACTTAAGATCAAAGGTAGTCGCCACCCAGACGGGCTCGGGGCCCTATCACGTAGCTGGGGTGGGTTGTTTTGTCGCCTTTTATGTGACAGGCCGACTCCGGACGCAGAGGTCAGTATTCTTTTTCTGCCCCTGCACGGACATAAAGTAGATAAAAAGAAGATATCTTAGTAGAAATAATATTTGTCTATACTCTGTATTGGTCTGGGTGAATATCCGTCAATTAATTGTTTGTTAAAAAAGTGTTACAGGTGAGAAATTTCTCAACTGCTGGTCTTAAAAAATGAATTTGGACTTTAACGATGGCAAATGCCAAATTCAACCAAAAGGAAAGCTGTTGTCAGAGCTTCTCTTCTCTTACTTGATAGGAAGAACGTAACAACTCAGTTAAGATTGACTTATCATAATTTGGGTGTTTATTGACATTGATATTTATGGAATATCCATGCTCGATAGCGATACAGCATATATTTTATATGTTTTAACAACTCTGGTTATAGGAAACTTACCTATAACTCGTCCGGATATATTATATTATTAATGAAACTTACTTTGTAAGGCGAGTGGTGAAGAATAGTACAGGGTGGTGAGGGTTGCGTAGTTCCCTTGTGGCCGCCGGTCGCACCCAGAGAGAGTACCTGTGGACAACCATTACATTCTTTTATAAAATAAAACTACTACATAAATCTTTTACATATAATTGATTGTCATGTCAACATAGTGGGTAACTTTCAATTAACTATCCCACAAATATTCATTGAAATGTTTTAAATTGAAATGTTTTGGACTTGTATATATGTATTAATTGATAATGTGTGTATTAAACGTGAGTATATATTTGCAATGACGAATGAAGCATAAGTGGTACAATCCATTTCTCAAATATCGACAATGCTATTTAAGTTATGTAAATGTCATAACTAATCAGACATGCAATTGCTCAATAAACGAAAGAAAACTAGATCTAAATAATATAACAAAGAGTGCATAATAACTTTATTCTATTATCTACGCTATATTACTTACCTCAAAAATGTTGGTTCAAAATTAAAATACCTTTACTCAGAAAGATTGCCTATTCAAGAGAAGCAATTTGATTATAGTAATAAGATGAAAAACTCAAACGTTAAGCCAACCCTCTCAAATAAATTATATATTCTCCTAGTGGGAGATTCCTAAAAATTCGGCATGACGCTGTGGGATTATCATCTAATTGTAATCGTTAGTTACATAACGATTATAATAGATAGTTTGATCTATTGAAATATCCTTACTCCCGAAGTTATCATACTAGTTATTAGTTTTTCTATTTCTGGGAGTCATTTAACTGATCAAACCAATTACTTCTTAGCTTAGCAATTACTCATTAGCCTTTTACAGGTGAATTGCAAGTGATAAATTAATTTACATTTGATGCTTCTGACGCCCTGAAACGGTGCATGATATTTATGTTATTAGTTCAATCATTTTGTAAAATAGTTGGAATACCAAGTGGTCACATGGCAACTTTAAGCTCGAACTTTGCTTCTTTTAGCATACAAGTGTATCAGGCAAAGAGATAAGCATATTACCTCCTTGCCGATGGCTGGCAGCCCGTTGAGACCGTTACAGGGTGGTTCGAGGCGAACGACGCTCTTGCGCGAGCCACGGAAACCAGAATCACGCAGACGCACCGAGGAGCGCCAAGTGGAAGGCGGGGGGTCATCGCGCGAGCCACGCGCGGAGGCGGCGCGACGCGAGGTGGTCAGCGCAGCGCCCCCAGCGCAGGCACCAGCGCCGCCTCCGCCGCCGGCGCACGGCGGGGTCACGATCAACGGCACGTCGGGGGGCCCGCGCTCCATGCCGCTGCCGCGCCAACGTTCTCACCGAAACCCACCGTGCTCCGACGCCTCCAGATGTTCACATTCCAGCACGGCTCGCTCGAAAGCCGATGCCGACTCGAGAAGTGCAATCGCCGTGTTTTGCATAGATGCGTTCTTTATCCTCACCTACACTCACGACTCTTCGGGTTCCGCTAATCCGTCAATATTATTCACGAATTAGTAACGTGTCATGGCAATAGTGTAAGAGACAAATGTTTACAATGGTATGGTTTTATAAAAAAATGGTTCTCTCTTATAAGTTACTGTGACATAAGCATGGAGCAATAGTTACAATTAAAAGAATATTATTTACACCGGAGACGATGGTGTAACGGAAACAGCGGACTAGTTTCCACAATTGTCAGTTAAGAATGTATGTAGTTCAAGAGCACAGTGCAAGCCTAATAGGCATAGAGATGCAAGCGCCTGAAAGCGGAGAACGAGGCCGGCCCTTATTCAAGACACGGTGTCAATGGGTCGTCGGTTCTTTTCATCTTTATATGCATACATTTCACGTGAAGTGAACGAAACGTTTCTTTAGGCTCAACACAAAAGAGTAGTAACTTAAAATGAAATTGCTTTAATAAATTATTTACCCATAAATTATTACGTATAATTTGATTTTAGCTTGTATTGCTTATTGAAAATATCTATCTTTATATTCCATGATTGTTGGTTTGTATCGTAAATGAAAGAAAATATATTTAAATCTATAACTTGTTATTGACATTTTCTACCATCATAACTTGAATAAAAAAACTTGAAGAGATAGAAAAAAGTACAATTAGGTGCCTATTTTAATATTGTTAATAATAATAATGCAAAATTTACGTTGGAATGTTAAACTACTTTAAAATTGCTTTATCATTTGATACTAATAAGCTTTTCTGCAGTGGTCGTGGGCATGCGCACATTACCTTGGTATTATTTCATTTTTACAAAAATATGTAATTATTGTAAACTTATTACTCTTTCTTTTTATAAATAGATACATAGTAACGCATTGATTTTAAAAAAAGAACTAGTCTTGCAAATGCTCACGATCTTGTAAATCTCCATGCCCGAGTACATTTGGTATTTATGTAATCGAAGTGCAAAGCTTAAGCCTTTCATTTCAAAATTTCACAGCCTTTTACGCCACTCAGTCATTCTCATAGTCATAAACTTGTAGTATTGAGAGAATAGTTTCCTTTTATCCCCGGTTCTTTCTATACAAACATTTAATTTTTAACAAAGAAAATTGAACTTTTTTTGTATATAACGTGGGAGTGGCTGCATGCTAATATGTAATACTTTTATGTAAAATGTCGCGACGTTAACAATGTTTTACGGTCGATACTTGTTAAAAGCTTACATGCAAATAGCATCAGCTTATCATAAAATTACTTTAATTAATTTTAATACAGAGTGATTTCTAGTTGTTCGAGACCAGATCCTGAACTTAAAATTCAATAATAGATATTAAAGTGATGAACATATGTTTTATATCATGTCACAGTATTTTCGAAATGCATCGCATCGCGTTGATTGTGATTTATGCCAATTAACTACGTCTTTTACAGAAATATAAAAAAGATTGATGATTAATGTAGACAAAGAAAACCATACCATGGTAGTCATAACTCCAAGCATGGATCGCGATTTTCACGAAAATACGAAAGCTTTAATTTAATTTTTAGATTAGCTAAGCTCGCAAACAATAGAATAAAGAAAACACCTCTCGAATTTACGCACTGTATAAACTAAGCACAGGACGGCACCACTTTAACGCACTTTATCCGCAATGACGATATACAAATGGAATCCTTTTTATATTTATATAATTTAAAATATAACTCAAATATCTATTGCATTGCAACTAAATATGCAAAGGTTGTCTGCAAAAAGATAATAACAGTTTTTGACTTTTTAATGCAGTCGATCGATTGATGCTTGGCTCATTTACAGAACGTTCACGTTTTGCCCGATCGGCATTTATTTACGAATTACACGGTTTGTAAAATGCTTATGCAGAATTAACGCGATATTAGGTATCTCAAGGCAAGGGCCCAAGTTACTGTATTAGACAACAATTGATGGCAGTGGGAAAAGCGGCCGAGTCCGCAGCGTGACAATCGAACGTAAACTCGATTGAACGCCGTGGCGGCGCACGCAAGAGGTCGCTGTGCGCACGACGAGACTGTGCGGAGCCCCGAAGGGCGGCGGTGACACCCGAATACAGGCGTAACCTCGCACTGCGTCCTCTTCCGCTCATCGAACAATTCTACTGGAAGTGTTGGTGTCGCCAATTTCGTAGATTTCTCATTATTATATTCACATTAGAATCATATTGACAATTGCAGGTGTAGGTAGTAAGGAATCTTCAAACAATTCATTTATATATAATATTATTATATAGAATATCTTATATTATTATGTTGTAAAAAGTAAGACACAGCTATACGATTTGCAACAATCATACTCCCCTTTTGCAGGGGTATAATAAGTTATACGAATAGTATTGTGATTCTCTGTTATAAAACAACAGATCAATTTGATCTTAGTTAGCAATCTAAAATGATATTTAATGTGCTAATTTTTTTCTTGATATTTCATTCAATAAAATTATTTGAATGTCATTAATACTAAATAGAATACTTACAGTGGCCTATTGACGTTTCCAATGATAAAAACATGAGGGGGATCGAATAGTGTTTTTTTTATAGCTGAGGAACAGCAGACAGGCTGGCGGCCCACTTGACAGTAAGCAGTTACCGTCGCCTATGGATATTTGCGACGATAGGGGCATCGCGAACACGCTGCTGCCCCATAGGGGTACAGGAACCTAGGCCACTAATGCCGGAACAGAACCAACACAAAGTTATTACGGCGGCATAATTGTAGACCATGGGTGGTTGCTGTCTAGATGGGCTTGGGGCTCTACCAAGTAATTAGGGTTGTTTTGTAACCTTTTTAGTACAGACTAAGCCCTATCGCAGCGGTTAGAATTCTTACTTCGCCCCTGCATAGAGAAAATAGACCGATCACTTTGAAAACAGACGGACCACGGAGAAAACAGACCTACCCCGGTCACCGTGTAGACATAGGCATATAAATGTAGACCATAAATGAGCAGAGAATTGTGCTTACTTTAAAACATCATCTTAACAGCGACATTGAACTTAACGACAAGCTGGAAAACTGAAATGAGTCATGCCAACTGATCGATCATAGTATTAATTTGGAGAATAAAAAAATCGTGTTAAATGACCACGTCGTACCGAGAATCGTCAGTGTGAGTTTCTTCTGGATTTTGTGCCAGTATATCACTGCCTAAGACTGGAAATCTATATGACAGGTACACTTTTACAGGCGAAGCTAATGAGAAGACGAGCAGCTTTCAGCATCTTTCCTCAAGTCTTTTCGTACAACATCCTACATATACGAAAGAATTTGAGCAATGTGTCCTACCAGTGATCGCTTACGAGAAATGGACACTGACGGCAGGACTGGTTCACTGATTAGTTGTTGATTTTCACCAAATTGTTCAGCGAGTTTATGTCGTGTATTTCTCTTATGTATAATTTGAACAAATTAAGTGGCAGTAGGTCATTCTTGTCTGTCGAAGGATCACATTACTTTTAGAGTGCCCTCAATTGAATGAGAACCTACGCAAGGTTGTTGATTGTGATTGGATGGGAAGTAAGGAATCTGGATTTTCGGCACGAACTTGCGGTCTACGTTTAACAGCGATGAAGTTTGGCTGACGACGATATGATTATTTATATATTCCACATTATGTAACAAGTAATTTACAATTACTAAGGTTTAGGAAAGCCGAATCCTTCCCTCTCCCTCTTATTCGTAAGAGAGTGGCGAGTTCTTAAATGGATGTGTAACTTCATAAATTCACTACAAGTACATACTACACAAAAGACAACCGAATCAATTCAATAAAGAAAAATTTATTCAAGTCCGCAATATTTGCAACAGAGTGTGTAGGGACGCACAACGCCGCAAAATTCTCTCATGGCACGCTCCCCAAAGATTTTAATATTGATCATCTTAATCAACACTTCTCAGCTGTTTCTTCTTTTGACTCGGCTACAAAATCCAATACAATCAATTCACTTTCTGTAATTCCAACTCCTAACTGCTCAACTTTTCAATTCTGTCAATTTTCTGATCGTGATGTTTTGAAGTGAATGAGGTCTATAAATTCGAAGTCAATTGGTAACGATGCTATTGGCCGTAATATGATTATGCCGATACTGGATATCGTCACTCCCATCTTAACACATATTTTTAATGCATCGATATCTAGTGGCACATTCCCTACGGCGTGGAAAGATGCACATGTTATTCCCTTACCCAAAATACATAATCCCTCTTCTTTTTTTGATTATCGCCCAATTTCGATTCTACCTTTTTTATCAAAAGTCCTGGAACGTCTTGTCTATGACCAACTGAACATATTCCTATCCTATAACTCCCTCCTGAATCCTTTTCAATCCGGATTCCAGCCAGGTCATAGTACAATGACAGCTCTGGTCAATATCACCGAAGATATCCGTCATGGTATGGAGAATGGCTTGGTCACTGTCATGTCACTTCTCGATTTCAGCAGTGCCTTTAGTAACGTGGACTTCAAGGTCCTTCTTGCGACCTTATGCACTCTGAACATATCTCCGACAGTTATTGATTGGTTTCGAAGTTATCTGTATGGTCGCCGACATCGGGTTCGAGTTGATGAGTCCTTCTCATCGTGGTGTACTTTAACTGCCGGTATTCCTCAGGGCGTCGTTCTATCTCCACTATTATCCTCCGTATTTATCAATACTCTACTACTACTACTCCGTATTTATAATCTCTCATAATCTTTCATGTTCCTACCACCTGTATGCTGATGATTTGCAAATTTATATACAAGCACCTATTAATCAACTATCTGCTGCAATTAATACTGTAAAAGCTGACCTAGAACACATTTCTATTTGGAGTAATCATCACGGAATCAAAGTAAACCCTGCAAAAACAAAAGTAATCCTGATAGGGAGTTCTTGAAGGATTTCCAAAATAAACTGGCCTCAACTTCCCCTTGTAACTTTCGACAGCGTCATTATTGAATATAGTAAGACGGTTAAAAACTTGGGCATCATTATGGACAGTGAAATATCGTGGAGAACGCAACTAACAGAAATCAGTAGAAAGATATTTGCTTCATCTGCGTCTCTCAGAAGGCTCAGAAACTTTCTTCCAACTGCTACCAAGGTTACTCTTGCACAAACGTTATTACTACCAATACTTGATTATGCAGATGCCAGCTATCTAGATCTCACTCAAGAACAACTTAATAAACTTGAGCGTCTCCAAAACTTCTGCATCCGGTTCATATTCGGTTTACGCAAATATGACCACGTTTCTGAATTTCGCAACAAGCTCAAGTGGTTGACAATCCGCTTTCGCCGGAATGCTCATTTACTATCACTCTTATATAGTATTCTTTTTACTCCTTCTACCCCTTTATATCTTAAAGAACGGTTTGCTTTCAGCCATATCACCAAACCACATACTCTGCGATCGGCTGGAAATATGAAATTAGTAATCCCCAAACATACCACTTCATTTCTTACTAATTCGTTCTCAGTTCAAGCAGTAAAACTATGGAATTCTCTACCTGTATACATTCGTAAAGCCAAAACCCTTCCTATCTTTAAAAAAATGGTGTATAAACATTACCTTTCTCTACAAAATTGCTAAGGTCACCCAGATCTATATTTATTTATTTATTTTTTTAATTACGTCACGCCTATGTATTTATCCATTCACTGTAATTACCATTTTCTTTTCTCTCTTTTTTTTTCTTCCTTCACGTATTTTGTGGAAATGGATTGAAAATATAATTATTTGTTTATAGTTTTGTAATATGACTGTATATATTTTATATTAATACGTATAACCAGTTTGTGCACTGCCATCCACATGTTAATTAATAGATGTATTCTACTCCATTATAGGGTTGCCTGGAAGAGATCGCTTTTAGCGATAAGGCCGCCCATTGTATCACTGTAACTTATTCTAGTTTTCATTGTACATAGATTTAGATGGTGAAAAATAGAGTGTTTTTCATTCATCCATTCATTCACATATTGCTATATAAATGTTGGTTAAATAATAATTTTCCTTTTAATATTTTAAGTTCGGCAAACTTTCACTTGTTTACTAATCGATTACTCCCTTTGCTGCATATAATTGACAACGAAAAAAGACATCTGAATAGGAGACAGAGACTTCAAAGTCATTTGGTACAAAATTTCAGGTATTCAATTCCATAAAAATAGGTCGTTATACAAAAAATAAAATATAAAGATACAAATTTTATTGATAATATTAACACAAATGTAAATAATATAATTCTTTAGCAAAACATATTATGTTTATTTTATGTTAAGGTCCTATCAATAAAAGGCCTATCAATCCCAAGCTATTGCGGTATCAGCGGTATTGAGGTAGCAGACTGTTGTGCTAAGGAAGCTGTCAACTTCGGCCCCTCGGGGGAGGACCCGCCGCCCGCACTATTGCCGCGAGGGTGAGGGCTGCGTGCTGTTCCGCGGCCCCCCTCAACTCCTAGAGTTGTTAGGAGAGCGCCGGGGGGACGAAACCCTGACCCCCTGGCGCCAACACTTTAGAAGGGGCCCGCCTCAAGACAAAGGGCGGGCCGGCGGCGGCCCGGGCCACGAGATCGGCAGGCCATATATCCGTGGGCCCGGGCGTAGGCGATAGGAGAACAGCGGGGTTTTTTAGTGGGTAGTCGGATGGCCAATCATCTTTCCCGGAGTCCCACATATCCCTCGGTCCCCCCGGGCCGGGGGAACCCGTCAAGAGAGGTTTTTCCCCGAGACCAAAAAAAAAAAAAAGGAAGCTGTCAACTTGGGACAAACACCTAGAACTCCAATTGGCAAAATTCTTGTCATAGTACTGGCTTTCTCCAGCGTTTTGTCCCACTAGACCTTGGTTTTCTATTACAGAAGGTTTCCAAAAAAATAGTTTTAACAATAATCCGCCTTAGGCTTGGTCACTTCGTTTATCAAAAATGAAAAGATCATGACCATTCAATTTGTGAATGTGGTTTACATGAGCGAACAACCGAACATTATATTTTTTCACTGTCCTAAGATTCCTAATCCATATCCTAATCTATTCCTAATCTATAGTATCTTGCCCAAAGAATTTCCCCACCAGATTAATATAATTTTCCTCCTCATCCTATCTCACCCCAAATCTATAAACTGGTATATTTGTAACTAGTTTCATTTATGCCACCTTGTCCTTAGTTTCTCAGAAAATATTTACGGAGACCATCTAAATTCGATTTTCTAGAGCTATTTTCGCTATTCCATCACCTGACAACCGTTACTGGGATCTTAACAAAATTAGTGCCTATAGCATTGCAGCTATATACTAAAAACCAAATCCAATTAATTATTTAAGTCGTTTGCTTCCTGTGTGTAACTCTGTGTTGGGACTTCGGCTCAACAATAATGAAACCCAAATTATGAATTTTATATCCTAGTTTTAAGATTAAAAAATATAATTTGATAGTGAAACATGTTCCATAAGCAAGTTATTAATTTGAACATCTTGTATATCATGATGAGATAAATAAAAATAGTGAACGATATAGTCGGTAAAATATAAACTAAAATGTGTATTTGCGTTTGTCGCAGGACATTAGACGGAGTGGAGATGGTGTCTCGGTAAATACTAGTAATGGGTCATATACACCCCAGGTCAGTAGACTTGCTCAAGTTTGATGGCCGCAGGATGTGAAAGGCATGAAAGTGGTATATATGTGCAAACATGGAGAAATAGACAATTTTTATTTTGATATTGATTTTTATATTGATAACGAAAATGCTGAAAACCGAGTCGTTACCACTTGGGCACCACCTATAACTAAACCAAACTTGCGCGTATTTGAACAGCTTAATGAACAGTTTTTTTATTCTGTTACATATATAGAATTGTGTCCTATATTACCTATATAGAAAGATACTTTAAAAATATTATGTTAATTTTTAATTCACAACAGTGAAATTCGAAATAGTCAATTCAAGTACTGCTACAAAAACTATAATAGCGGTTTTTAAAACTTAGTTGTAAATTATGCGTCTAGTAAAAATCGATGAATAATCAAAACAGCGATTGAATTGACCTTGTTATTAATATCAAGTTTGTGGTTTGCAGCTGAAGCCAGCACGCCTCCGGCTCTCCAAGGTCGCAACAGTGACCATGGGTTTACGCTATATCGCGAAGGGGTTTGTTTCTGATCATGAAAAATACTTTTCCAATCGTATTACCTTATCTAACTGAATTGTATTCTTAGTTGTTAAACGAGGTTTGGTAACTTGCGAGTCACTTTCTACTATGATGACATTGATGTGTTTCCTAAATGTGTTTTGTCTATCTTATGAGTTCCGTACATTCTCATTTCTTTTTTGTTTTTTTAAATTTATTTATCAAATTCACAGTTATTACATTAGCTTAATAAAATAACAGCAAAAAAAACCACTAAGGTACAATGTAATGCCAATGTACAATGCCATCGAAACTTAAGTCTACGCACGTTCAAATGACTGAGTAAATTTAGATTACAATTTCTCTAAAAAGTATTTTTTAAGTGAGGCTTTAATATTTTTTTGGGTTATATTATCTCTTATATTAGTTGGTAAATCGTTTAATAATCTTGGAACTAAGTAGGTAGTTGTGCGCTATATTTTATATTAAATAACCACGGCTGTCTAGTAAGTATGCCGCCATAATAACCTTGTATTGTGTTCCGGCATGAGAGACTTAGGTTCCAGTACTTCTAAGCGGTCAGCAGCGTGTTAGCGATATCCTTAGCATCGCAAATATCTATTGGTGGCCAATGGTGGCGTCAAATGTACAGAACACTTTTTTTTGCGTGACGGTGTAATTATTAATTGCATTGTGGAAAATATTATTAACATTGTTTTTTATAAAAGTAGCAGTCGAATAACAATATGGGTCATTTGACCTGTCGTAGTAGGTGTAGTGCTCATAACCAATTCAGTCTGATATCGATGAATCTTTCGATCTGCCAAAAAAAATACGCTATATTTGTTTCTTCAAATAAGCAATGTATTGTTGTTAACCATTCTTTACTCTAAAGGATGAATTAAAAACATTTTGTAAATATTGTTAAAATATTGTTAACTACGAGTACTTGCTATTAAGTGAGCCGTTAGCTTTTCTTCCGTTTCTCATCGATAAAACAAAGAACATATTAACCTGTCAGCTACTTATTTCCTTATTTACACAAGCCGTTTTTTCTGTACAGTAAAATACTGCAGCCGGGGGCGGCCTGTATTAAGAGGTGACATAACAACCCTAGCCAAGTGGTAAGGTTCCAAGCCAGCCTGGATGGCAATCACTCCTGGTTTCTAAATATGCCGCTTAGTAACCTTATGCAGTGTTCCGGTATAAATGACTCAGGTTCCAGTTCTCCTACGAAGGCGGTAGCATATTAGCGGTACCTCTGGCGTCACAAACATCCATAAACGACGGTAACCACTTACTCTTAAGTGGGCCGTCAGCCTGTCTCAGCAGACATGAATCACGAATTATATTATTACTAGCTGTGCCCGCGACTCCGTCCGCGTGGAATAGTACTTAGGGCAGCATTTTTTGGATAAATCTTATGGTTTATTTTGGATTACAAACCGTATAAACCCTAAAATATAAATAAATGAAATATGTAAACACTCAGTATTATCGCATGCAACTGTTACGCCATGCGCCTCCGAAATACGTGCGTTCGAACCTACAAAGTCCAGCCTAAGCTGAACCCTATTTCATATGGTTGTTGATATAAATCTGAGGTCAACTTAAATTGGAAAATAAATTTTCCGAAACTTATCATTTTTAACAAAAACTTTTTTTTCTAAAATGAAAATAGCCTAAGTTACTCCTTGTTACATAAGCTATCTGCCAGTGAAAGTCCCGTCAAAATCGATGCAGCCATTTCAGATATTAGCCGGAACAAACAGACAGACAGACAAAAATTGTAAAAAATGTTGTTTTGATATATGTACCGTGTATACGTCCGAATGCACTTAGTAAAAAGCGGTTTTTTTGATATTACAAACAGACACTCCAATTTTATTTTTTTCTATAGCTTTGGTACAGCTTGAATACCAATAAAATTAACATGTGGAGAAAGGAAAAATATGATTTTTAAGATTATTTACTCTTTTCTACAAAATATCCTTTTTGGAGTTTATATATACGAATGTAATAAAATTGAACAAGCAACAAAATAAACTTCTCATTTTTATCGGATAAACGACGTATGTCACACAGATAATTACTCGCTTGTCCTCGTTATCTGATAGTAAGTCATATCGCTGGCCACAAGAACAACAATGATCAGCACAATTTTTTAATAATCTTGCAAAAACATTTCCATTAGAAAATAAAGTCATTAAAGCCTTTTTAAATATAATGATAATAGTTTACAACGTCCTACTGCTGGGCCCAGCAAGCCTCTAGAGCAAAGGTTCCCAGACTTTTTTTTTCATAGACCACTTTCAAAATTTAGCTGGTTCCGGTGGACTCCCTGCAGCTACACATTCAAATTCATTTATTTGTTTGAACAAGAGTAAAATAATGCACAGATGTTACATAATATAAATGGTAATGTCCTATCCTGTTCTGCCCAAAAGGCGTACAAATATTTTTCAGATAATTATAATCAATCAAGTCTTAAAATTTTATCATATATAGTCTTATCTCCAGTCTTGAAATTATATAAAACAAAAATGTCCAGTCTCATTACCAACAAATACAAATAACAATAATTAAATAAAACAATCAATAATAATAATAATAAAAAAAGCTTGGTTCATGACTTTACAATTAAATACAATATTATGGTATAAAGTAACAAAGACAACACATAAGCATTTTTATAATAGTAATAACATTTCTCTCATTTATTTATTCGGAACCTTCCTAAATTGAAATTATCAATAGACGCAATCAAAATTTATCTTTTAGAAAATCGTCTATTTTATAATAAGTTTTACTAGTCAATAATTTTTTAATTGTCTTTTAAATGTAATCATATTAAAACGTTTAAAGTGTTCTGGTATTTTATTGTAAATTTGAGGTGCCATATACACTTTTTTGCATCAACTCAGTATTTGAACTGTGTGCACATAAACGATCATTATATCGTCGATTTCTTTCCTTGACGTCTGACATGCTTGGAAATAGCTGCCAATTACTTTTGACAAATACTGCCAATTCAAATATGTATAGGCATGGAAGTTTTAAAATATTATTCTTCATAAAATAATTTCTACAACGATCTGTTACTTTTAGTCCAAACATTGAGCGTATGCAGCGTTTCTGTAATTTAAATATAATTTCAATGTCAGTTGAATTGCCCCAGAAAATTATACCGTATCTTATTATGGATTCAACGATTCCGTAATAAGCAGTCAGAAGCCCATCGATATTGATCAATGCCGATAACTTGAACAAAGCATATGCTGCACTACTTAACTTTTTGCTGAGTCCGTAAATATATTCTTTCCAATTTAATTTTTTATCAATTGTTAATCCTAAAAATTTTGCATAATCTACATTATTTATTATATTATTTTGATAATTAATATTAATAGTAGTTTCATTAAGAATTTTATTATATAACTAACCCACTAATAGCTTATGGATAAAAAAAATGTCTGAAATAAATGATTATTATTATTACGTTGACTAAAATGCGTGACCTGAGTTTTGTTTAAATTTATTTTAAGATTATTACTATCTAACCAATTAACAACAGAGTTTAGAGATTCATTTATTTCTCGCTCATATAAATGTCTTGATCTACATGAAATCATCATTGTACTGTCATTGGCAAAAAGGGTCATTGGCTGATTGGTAGCTGCAGGCAAATCATTAATATATATTATAAATAGCAGTGGCCCTAGAACACTACCCTGAGGCACACCGTATAAAGCTTTTCGAGATGTAGACTGATATTTTATTTCTATTTTAGTTTTAATATAAATCCTATTAATATTGGTTATTTGTATGCGATTACTTAAGTACGATTTAATTAAATTGTAAACATTACCTCTTATTCCATGTGATTCTAATTTATTAAGTAATTTTTCATGATCCACATAGTCAAAAGCTTGGGTCATATTACAATAAATGGCACAGACCAGTGTTCTTTTATCTACCTTTGTTACTCGTATATGGCAATGTTTATATTTTTATTTTTTCTAAAACCGTTTTGCTCATTACAAAAAATATTATGATGTTCGAAATACGATGGGGTATATACCTAGTCAGGTCATAAATTCTGTCACATGTTTAATGTAAAATAATTGTAACAAGTTTATTAATTATGTAACCATTCATATACCAAAATAAACTTAACAAAACATAGATTCTTATGACATTAAAGTTTATTCAAAATGACCTCCGTGATTTTGAATACAAGCCTTCAATCTGCGCGGCCAGTTGTCTATCGCAGCACGAACGAGGTGGATGTCAATATCGGCGGCTGCCTTAATCAAGGATGTCTTGAGTGACTCCAAATTGGGATGAGGCTTTGAGCAGGCCTTTTCCTCCAAGTGTTGCCATATCTTGTAATCTAACGGATTCAAATCTGGACTGGAGGAGGGCCAGTCTTCGTGCCGGATGAAGTCGATTTCACGCGCCGCCAGCCAGTCTTGTGTGCTCTTCGCTCTATGAGCTGGCGCCGAATCTTGTTGGAATACCCAGTGCCTGTTATTGAACATGGTATGAGAAACAGGTTCCACAAGGTTCGTCAGGACTGTATTTTGATACACAACAGCATTCGTTTTTACACCTTTCTCACAAAAATGTACCTCTGTTAAGCCCCAATAAGAAACTCCCAACCATACCATGAGCGAGGATGGAAAATGACCTCGTTGGACACGCGGAATACGGTTGCTCGCTTCTTCTTTACTGTGTGCGTACACCTTATCATTTTGTTTGTTGTAGCTCTCTTCTACGGTAAACATTTTTTCATCCGAAAAAAGAATTTCCCGATATTTTTTTCCCGCGTACCGCTTCAACAAAGCGCGGCATCTCTTCAGTCTCAGGTCCATTAGACGAGCATTCAAACGATGTCCTGTTTTTCTTCGATATGCCCGAAGCCCTAAGTCTTCATTTAACACCCTTTTCACCGTGGTTCTGCTTAACCCCATCTGAAGGGCCAACAGTTTCTGCTTACGTTTGGGATTTCTTTGAATTCGTGCCTTCACAGCTTTTATCACTGCTGGAGTCCTAAAAAACCGAGGGCGACCACTTCTTGACCTGTCATCTACACTAGAGTCTTCATTGTATCGTTTGATGGTACGATAAACGAATCTTTTGGTAATATTCAAATTTTTCAGTATGTTAAAAATTTGAATTGGCGCGTAACCGCAACGATGCAACGCAATAACTGCAACACGGTCTTCTTTAAGCGTCCACTCCATATTTAAAATGAGTAAAATTCTAAAAGTTATACATTTTTATTTTCATGAACAATTCGAAATTCGAATTCAATAAACTTTTTTGTGGCCAGCATTCTAAAAGAAAAGTTTTTACTGTGTGACAATACTTATGACCTGACTAGGTATAGTGTACACTTGTATTAAGCCAGTTTCAATGTAGTGACTATCAAGGGGACAATAGAAAATGTATTATTGTTTGGACGTTTTTGAAGAGTACGGAGTCCTTGACCTATCGCGTGCAATCGCGACTGTTTTTACCCGCCCTAGGATTATCTAACGACCTTCTTAATATACACGACTGATGTATAGAAGGATGTCATAAGTTATGTGATAATAAGACGGGAAATTAATAAAATAATTTAATTGAATTAAAATAGTCCATAAAGCCCGATTGTCTTCACATATATCGGATCCGGGGCACCTAATCGGGATTTAACGCTAAAATGATAGTGTCTTGATATTGCCAGATTTACAGATTTTTACATTTATATTAATAATATATCAGTTGTCTAGTACCTGTAACACAAGCACTAAGCACCCTGCTGCTTCATTTGGGATTAGATGGCGCATTATTTTTACATATTTTGTTTACTTTATTATAATAGTAATTTTTAACTGCATGGAATTCGTTATCGTATTAATCTTCTTTTTTAAAATATCTTACGGCGGTCAGTAACGATTTATCAATATGACATAAATAAAAATCATTTAAATAATTCATAATTGTATGGACATCATGATGAAAGTAATGAAAAAAAAAAGATAAATGATGTGGGAGGAATTAGGTGCAGCCCCACCGTATAACGAATGTAAACAACATGTTTCAGTTAGTCGCCATATTTTAAAATCTAAATTATTATTCTTATCTAAAATATTATAATACAATGTTATTAAGCTCCTTACTTGTTAATCCATAAATTTGAACGTCACATTAAAAAGTGAATATTTAAAAAAATCTCTACGAGCATATTGTTCCAATGTCAGTTTGTTAATAGTAATAATATTTGCTGTATTTTTTCATAGAATACATTTTCATGTTGCTGGAACAAATTGCGATGCATTTGAATCGTTTTTAATATCCACAATTAAATTATATATTTTGATTAATATTTCAAAAAAATACTTAAAAATATACTAATAAATATATTATTTATATTTAATAAAAAATCATCGGTGTTGATTTCAATTTTAGATAAAAACATTTAGCATTTATATTAAACATTTCATTTTATTATTATTTCTTATTTTTTTAACATTTCATCTTATTATTATTTTAATTAATATTTTATGTTATTATTTTATTTATTTTATGAATCTGCCTGCCTTGCCCTGGCATTTTAATTAAAACTACGCTTTAAAGATTTTAACAAGGTTAAAATTTACATTATTGAGTCTTGTTTATAATGTTTGGAATTAAGATGTTATTCATTAAAGCATTTGAGGATTTTTAAAAGTTTTCGTCATTTCGTCGTTAAATACGAAATGAATAAAAATTTAATGAAATTTTAAATCATAAAGTTGATTTACAATTTTTTATAATCTGAGAATTGTATTGCATTTTGATTTTTAGTTATTTACTAATATATATTTTTCTCTATTTTAAATCTGGTTCAGTTATGAAGTTATGTATGGATAGAGTCTAAAAATATAATCTATAAATATATATATATATATATATATATATATATATATATATATATATATACATATATTACTGTAGTAGTGACATCAATGTGTTCATATAAACAGAAACTGACTTAAGATCATATATGTCGGTAACATATTTTTACTCGTGCCTGTGAGGTGACATGGAGGGGACCCGACGCAAAAACGAATATTGAAGTTGCATTGTAACAATACTGAAGAGCGCATTTTGAGCTGTTGTAACCTTCAGATGTTATGCTTAGAATTGGAGAGAGCAACAATAGGAATACTTGTCATATAAATACTATAAAATTATACTGATGCTGACCGGTGTTTTGACGCATAAGTAATACCAGCTGGATGACCGAGCTTTGCTCGGTATTTTTTTTTATAAATTGTGTTTTTTGGAAATTAACAATTGATTTTCATAGTCTAACCTCGAAGCAAACACTCATTGACTTCTAACAACGCCATCTGCTGGAATAGCTTTAGTGTTGTTGTGTCGTTAAAGCAATTTAAAAAAATAGTATTATTATTCGCCGATAGATGTCAGGAAGAGTCACCTTTTTGTTATTTTTCTTCCAAAATAAAAAAGCGAATAAAATGACATTTTCTAGAAACGATTCCTAGCTAGATCGATTTATAATTTTTTTTAGAAATTAACAATTGATTTTCTTAGTCTAACCTCAAAGCAAACACTCATTGACTTCGTGTCACTTAACAACGCCATCTGCTGGAATAGCTTTAGTGTTGATGTGTTGTTAAAGCAATTTAAAAAAAATAGTATTATTATTCGCCGATAGATGTCAGGAAGAGTCATTTTTCAGTTTAAATTGGGACTACTCAAACACCACCTTTTGACATTTTCTAGAAATTATTCCTAGCTAGATCGATTTATCGCCCCCGAAAACCCCCGTATACTAAATTTCATGAAAATTGTTGGGGCCGATTCCGAGATTCCAATTATATATATATATATATATATATATATATATATATATATATATATATATATATATATATATATATATATATATATATATATATATATATATATATATATATATATATATACAAGAATTGCTCGTTTAAAGATATAAGATATCTCAATGTACGAGTATATTTCAGTTATCACCATTAGCTTTGTTTCCTAAATTATTTGGGTTGGCATACTATGTCTTTTTTTTCCAATATTTTCCCCATGCAGCGGTCCAGGTCGTATGTTATACGAGGTGCAAAGCCCAAATCGTCTGGTATTCCTATTAAATCATTGACAGACAGCTTGTTGGCATTACTCAAAAGGTGTCTTTTTATTCTATTAAATTTTATCCTGGCACGCTTCATATCTATAACCTCAGCTCAGGTAGCTCAGTGGTATTACACGAAAATTAATCTCGAAGTCTCGGGTTCATATTTGAAGGTGGCATGCATCGCTTAGGCAGTTTTTCTCGCGTTATGTGCATATGGTGAAAGAAACAGCGTGAGAATCGCCTTGGACAAACTTGGTGAATATACTGTCGGGGGAGGCCCACTAGGGGGAGGCCCGAGCGCAGCATTCGCGCAGGGACGCTGCGGGCTGCTATTATTTTTTTTGCTTTATCTGTCGCTTAATATGTAGTGCATCATATATCCTTTCCATCGATAGGTCTTCTTACCACTTTATCTACTTTAAGGCTACCTCTCCTTTCATATCCATCTGCTTTTATGTTCATCGTTCTCCACGCATCGGCACCTCCATGCCTTATCATTATATGTCCATATTACGTCTAATGTCCTTAGTCTCAATTAATCATTTTATTAAAATATTGAATATTAATAATGAAAGTGATGAAAGAACTTTCTAACAACTATGTTAAAATAATGATGCTACCGTGCATTTTATAACTATACATACAACATGCGGTACTCACCACCTTCTCATCAACAATATCATTGTTGTTGTTGTTGCTCCCATATTTTAAGGCACCGTTTTCCATGACCACAACTGACTGTTGGGTTATTAACACTTATAACTATCCTCATTTATTACTTTAATAATTTACTATTAAGTTAACATTTTAGTCAGATTATGCCGCGCAACGTCTATCCCTGCTTCATCGTGATCCTACACTAATAGCTCCCAAGTGGTATTCTTGTAATAAACAAATTAATTATTAAGCTCTGACGTACACAATTTCAAGGCAACAATTTAAATTGGCATAGCTTTTGCACTGGAAAATTCGGATTCAATACACAACTGACATTCTTGAACTTTTGAGTTAAATAAATTCGCAATGCAATCAATTATGACGGCACTTTATTTCAAAATCGTAAATATGTCCTCATAATATTTAGGCTCTGTTTCGACCTGATTTAGTGTCGATTCTTTGTCTTTGAAGATATCTATTATCTTTGATTTTATCAATAAAATGATAATTACTTTTTAATCTTCGAATTTCCTCAATACTTTCCCTTTAGTTACAGATATTTAGAAATCCACTTTTAATGGATGATATAATCGGTGTATATGGGTCGTTTTATTTGAACAGTCCTAGGCTTAGATGCATCAAAAGTTTTGTGTTAACTAACTACAAAGTTACATAATATACCAATAACAATGGACATCCGTTGCTACGTTACTTTCCTTTGTAAACACTTTTATATTATTCGTCATAATTTTAAAAATAAGACGATAATATGAGTAATAAATAAGACGAAAAATTTGATTTATTTTTCAGATTAAGTCAACTCATTAATATTTTAATAATGGCTCAACTTTGATATAGTTCCGTAATCGTATCACTTCACAATAAATGAATGCCGAGACTAGTAAAAGTACTTGGTTTTCGGTCATGAAAAGGCACAAATCACATGATATCCCGTGGATAGGTTTTATGAGGGTGTTAGCATGTCGTCGCTTTTCGAGTGTGTTTTGGGCGCAGTGGTAGGGCGGGCGGGCGACTCACTGGCCGCGTCAGCCGCGTCACACTGCGGCGGCAGGCGGCACGGCAACCCACGCCGACGCGCCACATGCCCGCACCCGCGCCGCACTACGAACTACATCCTGTATAGTGGGGCCTAAAATGGCTGTATTTTCCCGAGTCACGTAATTTTTCTTAGGAACAATCAAATAGATTTAATATTTTTTTTTATTAATATGAAATATAAATAATTTATTAATATGAGACATAAATACGATTAGAATTAATAATAATAATAATACGTGAAATATGGCTACCTTATGATTCTATTAAAGCAGCCTTTTTAGGTCCCCAGCGCATTCTTGCTTTAATACACATTTGGAACGCCCCTCATCATAGTTATGCATTGCATCGCATGGTAGGTAACTGTCAAAAATATTACTATGCAATTTCGATGGTATTTTATGAACTTGTTTAAAAAATGATTATCTGTAGTTACATGAATTCATTGAATTGACTTCTTTTGTTTGTTTAAGTTTTTGATAAAACATATCTTTGTGAAATGAAAGTATTTATAATGCAATTGTATATAAATATAATTAGGTAGTAATCATTTTAATTTTGAAATATCTCATAATGGCCTCAGTCAATTAGACTGCAGTCTACGTAAGTATGCTGTAACAACAAATACTCGGGAGGTGCTACCGGCCGAGGCCGCCCCCCTGGCCATCGCGACGCACACCGACGCCTTTGCTTCACGCACCACCGTGGATCGACATCGACCTTGGACTACATTATAATTTATCAAGCCGATTTAAGAGCCCAATCAGGTCAATGGTGTTCTTGTTCAGGAAATTGATAAAATGTAACATATTTACATCAATATATAATTACTAGAAGATAGGAAATTCACCTTAATATTGCGTGTATTTGAAACATATATACTCGTTTCTATGATTGTAATCTTATTAGTCTACACAACTAGGCTCAACAGTTTTGTAATAAAGCTTTCTCTAGCCAAAGTTTTGTTTGGGAATCGGTGGTAGTTTCTTGACTATCAATAAGTAATCTATAGGATTTTCTATTATTGTGTGTGCTTTTGCCACCCTTGCCCTTTTACTTTAAAAGAAAAATCTATCACTAAAGATTTTTTTAGTTCATTTGGCTCTCGAAGGTCTTGATGAGATTCCTTGTATCCACTTAAGTAAAAACATTCTCTTAAAAGTATTGGGTTTTGAATTTAGTTTATATATTCTACGGTTGCGCATTGGTGTGCTGAGTTCAAGCGAGGAAGAACTTCCATTAACGACGACCCCCGCACGGGACGTTCTACATCGATAGTGACTGAAGAAATAATTTAAAAAGTTGAAAACATTGTCTTGGTGGATCGACTTGTTACTATTTGTTTTATAGATGAATAAATGAAGATTTCTATAGGAGGTGTCCATAACACAACCATTTGGGTATGAAAAAAGTGTCAGCGCGCTGGGTGCCAGGAATGAATTATGACGCGTAGAAACAAATGAGACTGAGAATTTCACAATGCTGTTTGGGTTTGTTACAACAAGTTCTTGACCGATTTTTGCCTCGATTTATTAGTTAGACGAATGGCTTCTCCATTATGTCCCAGAAACGAAAAAACAGTCCATGACTCGAAAGAGACCGTCATCTCCAACTCCGAAGAAATTTAAGGCGATTCTTTGCGCCCGTAAGATCATGGGCTGTTTTTTCTGAGACAGCCAAGGCATGGTAATAATCGAATACCTTAAACATGGAGCAACTATTACAGGGACTTTGTACGCAGGACAAATAACAAAGTTGCGTGAGGAAATATGAAGCAGCGGCGTGGCAAACTCGTTAAATTAATTTTGTTTCACCAAGATAACGCTCCCACGCACAAGTCTAGAGTTGCGATGGCTGCCAAGAAGCTGGCTTCGACTTGATGGAACATCCTCCATATTCACCGGACCTAGCTGCTAGTAATTTTTAACTATTTCCGCGGTTACAGAAACATCTCAGGGGCCATAAATTTTAAGATGATGACGCAGTTGTCGCCACGGGACACGATTTTTTAAGTTGAGTGCCTAGTTTTTGGACACGAGAGACATGATCAGGGTAACCGCACTGGAGTAGACATCATAGTAAAAGGCATAAGGGATCTTATGTCAAAAGAACACCGTTATGTATTTATTGAGTACTGTGTTAATATAGCAAGGAAAGTGGTAAAGAAGAATAAATAGATAGATAAGAAATGCTCGAATATGTATCATTAGCATATATGAAACCAACATTAAAATTTCAACGTATACAATGAAATAGTAAAACAAACCTAACAAGTTAAAATAAATTTAATAAAAACAAATAAGATCTCTAAGTGTATAGAGCAGATCTATCTGATCTATTTCTAACAGACGGAGAAAGAGCGTAACAAAAAAGTTACAAGGAAATAGTAGAAAATAAGTAGCTAAGTATAAGTATTTAAGTTACTTTATTTTATAAAAGATAATTACGTCATACTCATTATCACTTTTTATTGAACACTCCTAGTAATAGCAATGCACGTGGGTGAATTGTACTGTTTTTGTTATGTTGTTACCTTTTGTTATGTTGTTACCTTCAGGTAACTTTCAAGTTTAAGTGATTGTGCGTGTATATGTTACATTTAACCAAGTTGTAGCCGGCTTAGGGGCCCTCTAAGGGAAATAGCTCGAATAATTATTGAATATGAAAATAAGTAAATTTGAATAAAGTCAACAGCACTACATTCCAACTGTCCGTCATAAATGTATCAAAAATGGATTTACTTCACATTCTATATTTAATGTCGCTATAAAGTGTATCTGTCATATTGTATATAAAACTTATGCCTAATCTGGCGAAGAAATGTCGTTTAAATTTGGGAACCCACATTTAATCGAAATGTTTAAAAAACACATACATCGTTCTATTCCGCGTCATGGATTGTCTTATCAAGGCGCCACAAATAAATTTAGATTGCTTTTTTATTGCTGTAGGACAGCAGACAGACTGACGGCCCGCTTAGAATTTAGCAGTTACCGTCGCTTATGGGTGTTTGCAACGCCAGTGGCATCGCGAACACTCTACTGTCCCATAAGGGTCCAGGAACTTGGGTCACTAATGCCGGAACAAGGTTATTATGGCGGCATACTTAAGACTAAAAGTGGTCGCCTTCTAGTCGGGCTTGGGGTCCTACCACGTAGCTAGGGTTGTTTTGTCGCCTTTTACTACAGGCCGACCCCGGCTGCAGAGGTAAGTATTCTTTCTCCGCTTCTGCACGGATAGAAACCTGTGTTGTGATATCTGATTTTCTACTTTGAGCTCATATCTTAAATTAAGTGGGGTAAATACAATATTATTACACACTAATACTAACTATATTAGCCGTCATCTGGGCACTGACGCTTTCATTATTTGTTTTTTTTTTAAATTATGAAAGGCTCCCCGCTCCTATTCCTAATGTTAGATAAGGCTTTTTTATAATAAATTTGTTGTTATTTAACATTATTTAATACCATGTGGTATCAGCGGGTAGAAATTCGCTTGATGGCATCCTACCATACTCATACACTACCTCTCCATCTTATCATGGTATCTTTCATAGTAATAAGTTGAGGAAGTGTATCTTCACCAAGCGTAATGCCGGTAGCAACCTCTAGTCATCTTTGATATTGCTGTATTCATTTCATTCATTCCCAACAGTTGCTTGGCATTGGGATAAAACATAATATGTCTATTAAAAAAAGATAATTTAAGGTTAATTATCAAAGTACAGCATTTAGAAATTTATTTCTTAAAAACAATATCGTCTTAAACCTTAGCGTTCACTTCATTATTGTAGTCGAATGTTAAAATTTCTAATGATTGCTTGGCAGGTTAATTCCGAGATAAGTGCGATTTTGTAGCGAATATTTTCTTTCAAATTAATGCGCTAAAGGAGCCGGTTTATGTTTAACTTTAGATTTGATGTAACCCCACAAATCATCTAAAAATTCCATAGGAGTTATATCCGAACTATCAGTCCGGACGGCCAGTTTTTCACCTCTCCTGAAAATTAGTTTCTCAGGAAAAATTTAAGGTACTCGTTCGTACTCTTGGTAGAGTCATATTGGACGTGTCTGAGGTTACTCCATCCTGCTTGAATAATGTTTTTGGTTATAGTTCTTCAGTTGGAAGCAAGAAATTGACAAACATTTCTGCATAACGCTCTGAATTTATTGTAACCGCACGTCATCTTGTATCCTTAAAAAAGGAATGGTGAGGCTAATGAAGTGGCCTCTCATGATGGTGTTTCAGTTGCACCCCAGTAGCGGCCGTTTTGTTTATTTACGTGCCAATTAAAGTGAAAATGAACTTCATTAGAAAACAATATGTTGTTAAACGTTCAGAAGCGCTCAATTGCCTGGTTTACAAAGCAAGCCTTTGACAAGCATCTTTGGGTTTTAATTCTTGCACTTATTGAGTTTTATAGGCGTGCACTTTAAGTTAGTTTAATTATACAAAATGCTGTGTAATGATGATCTATGCACAATTAAAGCGCTTGTGCACTTAGAATTGAAAGTTTCGGATCCTCACGAACAAACTGGTTTACACGCGTCTGATCTCCACGTATTCTGCCGTTATTGATGATCTTGGCCGTCCAAATGTTGGTTTTCCTAGTGTTGAACTGGTCTGTTAAAAACTTTGAGCCATTGTCCAATGAAAGGAACGCTTGGCGCATCATTTAAGTGACGAAAACCTCGAATACTGTTTAACGCGCTAAAGCCGTTAACTCACCTTTTTTGTAAAACTTTCGCACGCACAGTGAACCGCTTTCGAGAAACGGTTACTGTGTAACCGTTACTCAAAAATTGAATTACCAAGAGCCAGGTTATTTACTGGCATACTGTCTGCGCTCATTAGAATCGATACCTTAACGTAGTCAGCTAAACAAATTTAAACAAACTTTTTTTAATACACCTTATCTATAAACTGAACAATTGTTGCCGAGGGCCAGTTTAAGTTTGAGTGCTATGGAAAGGAATGAGTTAAATGAAGTGAACTGAGGAGATCAAAGATTCATAAGTTAGCTATCAGTATTCAGTGAACATGTGCGAATTCCGTACGCTGGAGTGACATGCGACTAATGAAACCACAGAATATATAATAATACTATGGTTTTATAATTTGTTTTTAAAACCTTCGATGGAGTGATCATTGTGGTAAAATAGATGTATTCCGAGTGTCAGGACACGGAATGATCATTTATCGTAATTACTAAAGAAAAACACGCAAGAAATATAGTTTATGTAATTGAACAAATTCTTTTTAGCATTAATTGCTGTTTGTTTTCTAACCCACTTCGTATAATAGTAAAATTATCATAAATTATACGATTTTATACTCTATTAAGATCTGATATTCATTCGTACGAGGATGATCCAACTAGTAGTGCTACTCCAAGACATACGTAACACAGTTATGTCATAAGACAGTGTAACCGCCACGCTTGTCTAAAGCGATTTAGCGGGTTCCATATACTGACGATCTCAGTGTTCATGTTTCCTCACGATGTTTTCCCCCACCGCCGATATATAACAGGGACATTAGGTAAGAAAAACTGCTGAAGCGGTGCATACAATCGTGCAAAAAGCATGTGTTTTTACATTGATTTATTTCCTTATAATTGTCCCTTTTTTTAGGAAAGAAGGGAAAAAAGAGCGTAGATTTAAAGAAGCGTTAATCTGTAAAAACACGTAGTGGCGTTTTCAGGGTCTGAAATGCTTTGGATGTGACTGGGATAAAATGTTTTTGACATATTTAACAGGAAAGACGAGTATCCAGTCATTTCAAACCACCTTATCATTGATAATATAAATAATTTTATATAGATAAAGCTATTTATGAGCCATTAAAGTGTGACATTATATTGTTAAATTAAAATGATAAACGCGGCAGTCTGAAAGCAACGCCCCAGGTGTGCACACTCACTGTAAGAATATAATTAATAGTGTTTGTCATTAACTTTATAATATATACAAAATAAAAAATCATAATGGTTTCTAAACAAGAGAAAAACAAGAAAAAGGAAAAAGAAAAAATTAAGAACCTACCTCCCAAGGATGTGCCAGGACTCTTTTCTCGTTCTTTCTTCTGTTGGATGTTCCCTTTGTTCTACTATGGGAACCAAAGGGATCTTGAGGAATACGATTTAGTGCCTGCTAAGGCGACCTACAACTCTAAAGTGTCCGGCGACCAACTTGAAAAGTGAGTATTGATCATGTATTCAGGGTGTTCATCTGTACACAGAAGCTCTTGAATTATTCTGGAATATTTCCAAAACACACTAGAATATTCTAGAAAATCCCGATTTTATAATATGATACATAATTATTAAATTAAAAATTAAAGTGGTAAATAAAATTTTAAGTAAAGATTATTTCGCGACTTTTCGGCGACACAAAACCTTTCTCCATCGCCGTCGGGGTGCACCAAGGATCCATTCTTAGTCCGTGTCTGTTCAGCGTGGTATTAGACGTACTGTCAGACAGCATCAGAAACTCACATGAACAGCCCGCGTGGCTGCTCATGTCTGCTGATGATATCGCGCTGGCAGATTCGGACAGGGGTAGGCTGGTGCAACCCGTGAAGGCGTGGAAGGAATCGCTTGAGAACGGCGGTCTGAAACTTAATGTGGCAAAGACCAAGTACTTGGCTTGCAACTCAACAGGTCCCATACCCGTTCTCATAGGTGGCGATACGGTCGAGCGCATGGAACAGGTGAAATACCTGGGATCTGTATTTCACGCGTCTGGTGACATTGATTGCGACGTTAAGGCACGAATTGCTGCCGCGTAGGCCAAATGGCGTGAGGTGACTGGTGTCATCTGTGACCCTAAAAAAATCAGTTAAATTGAAGGGTCTATAAGACCATCATTAGGCCGGTCCTTTTATACGGATGTGAAGCGTGGCCGGTGCTGGAGCCACACACGCAGGCACTGCGAGTCAAGGAGATGAATATGCTGTGGTGGATGTGTGGAGTAACGCGGAAGGACCGCGTTAGGAACTCTTGCATTCGCGGCAGCCATGTCCATGACATTGCGGATAAATTGCAGGAGTGTCGCCTTCACTGGTATGGCCACGTTTTATGACAACCAGCTACTTACGTGGGGAACAAATGTCTGGCCATGCCGCTTCCGTCGAGCACCGGCAGGAGGGGTAGACCCAAAAAGTGCTGGCTTGATGTTGCAAGGGTTGATGTGTGTGCCAATGGACTGACCACCAGAGATGCCGAAGATCGTGCGCAGTGGAGAAGAAAAAGTTGGAAAGCGGACCCCGGGCGCCGCAGCGAGAGTTTGGGCTGCAACCGGGATTCAACGCTAAAATGATGATGAATTTCGCGACTTTTCAAAATAAAGAGCAAGTACTCTGGAAATTACAAGACAATTCATACGAGTGTTTCTTTTTACATAGTAATATCGAATTTTGCGAATATTTTGCGATTGTTCAAATAATTTTTACGCCATTCATATAATAATATAGCTGTATTTCGGGATATCTAAAACATTATATTAAATGATAACTAACCATATACGACCTACTAAAGATAACTATTGCGGTAATAATGAAACTTTATCTTTGAAATAGCTAGGAATCATTTACAAAGGTGGTAAAATTGTTATAATTTATTTTGCGTTTGATAAAAAATATATTTCATGCGATATTATAATAGATTACAATTTAGTAAGTCTTCATGTCAGTTAGGATAGATAATTAGGATAGATATTAATAATTGGATAGTCATTCTGAACACTACGAACAAACAATAAAATAAAAGGAAATAAGTCCTTTCATTATATAAATAAAATGAATGAACACTTGTGTTAACTTTATCCCAAAAAGCATATACAAAGAGCTACATGTTCCGCCATCACATAATAGCATACAATTTTACATTTGGAAATACGTACATTAATTATTTACAATTATATTAATATTGCAGTTATTACAGTCATATAAATTTAAATTATAATTTACAATACAAAATACAATATCCAGCTTAATAATTAAGTCAATTATAAATTATTTAAAGTATCATATCTTACATCTGAAGAAGTCACCCAAAGTATAGAAGCATTTTTCTATTAATCAGTCTCTATTTAAATCTTTAAAGTGATTTGGCAATTTATTATATATTCTACCACACACGGAGTGACAATGTTTATTTATTATCGCCAGTTTTGGTCTAAAGTTTAACACTATTCTGTTTGGGTTTCTTGTATTTGTCGAATTAAGGTCTTTAACTTTTGTAAACAATTCGGGATGCGCTTTAACATATTTCGCACATTCTAAAATATACATACTAGCTAAAGTTAACAGCTTCAGTTTAGTAAAAACACTCCTACAAGAACGCCAATTCTATATAGAGCCCTTACACATTTCATTTGCGCAATGAAAGCTTTCACCATATCACTGGAGATTTCCCAAAGTAGCAGTCCATTTCGCAGAGTGGACGACACATAGCCATGATAAGCCATCAAGGCCGTATTTTGCGAAGAAATTTTCCTCAGAGTATGTAAAACATATACATATTAATTTAATTTATTACAAACTTATATTTATTTGAGGTTTCCTTGATATATATTTGTCAAAAACTATACCTAAAACTGTACATTCTCTTCTAGAATAGATTTATCTTTATATTTTATATTTCATATTATTTCCTTATTTTGCGGTGTACCGCACTGAATTAATTTGGTTTTTGATAAATTAATATTAAGATTAATATTAAACTCAATCCACCTAATTATTCATGCAATAGAGTTATAAATGTCATTTATATAATCATTAATATCAGAATTAGAAGGGGATATTATAATTACAGATATATCGTCAGCAAATAATAAGCATTTATTTACAATTGAATCAGGCAAGTCGTTGATGTATAGAAGGAAGAGTAGCGGCCCGAGGACACTACCTTGTGGCACACCATAACAATAATATTGAATGCTGCATTGAACGCCTATTAGAGGATTATTTTTATCAAAACCCTAAATTTCTACATATTTCTATTAATTAAGTAACCCATTTCAAAGTAGAACCGCGAACACCATAATTTTCTAATTTATCTAATAGATAGTTCATGAGAAACAAAATCAAACGCTTTAGACATATCAAAAAAAAGTAACACAAACACTTTTTTTGTCAATAATTTTATATACAATAGTTTTTATCAAATCAAAAAAGCTATTTCAGTAGATTTCCCTTTTTGAAAACCATATTGTGCTTCCTTTAATATTCCTTGTTTATTTAAATATTGCAAAAGACGTATTTTCATTGCCATTTCAAAGATTTTACATTTCATAAAAATTGTTATAAGAGTAAGGCTTGGTGTTATCGACATTATTTCTTTTCTCTTTTTTTAAATAACAGTTTAAGAACGGCTGTTTTTAAAGCATCAGGTAAATTACCTTCAGTAAATGACCAATTTATGCGACTGACAAGTAAAATGGAGACAACTGAAGTGTACATGATTGTATAACTTTGGTTCCAACTTCATCATAACCGACTGCTTGGGTATTTTTTAAAGATTTAATTAAATTATACATTTCATTATTTCCAAGGAGCTCGAGAAACATACTTCAATGCCACTTTCTGTTATATGTTCACTTGATATTTTTATTTTTTCTATTGGTGACATCAATCCAATAGTTATTAAAAACATTGGCTATTTTTAAATTGTCCGTTTCTTTTTCATAATGAACCACGTTGTTTTACACTTATTATTTGATTTGTTTCTTTTACTCTCGTTTGATAAACTGATGGAGTTATTAACGCATCTGCTCAAATTTTAGAGTATTGTTGCAAAAGATTCATTATTTATTCTTATAGTATTTGTACCGTCATGCGTCAGTATGTTTTATGTTTACTACTAATTTTAAGACCTTTTGTTACCCAGTCCTTTCTATTGTTGTGCTCAATGCGGGATTTAGGGGAGGGCAACTGAAATAACCTATATTGACATTATCCGAGACATGTATCGTGACTTCGATTCCGTAGTTCAGACCGCTGTTGGCGACACGAAACCTTTCCCCATCACCGTCGGGGTGCACCAAGGATCCGTCCTTAGTCCGTTTCTGTTCAGCGTGGTATAAAACGTACTGTCAGACAGCATCAGAAACTCACATGAGCTATTTGCTGATGCTATTTTGTAAAATTCCGTATATGTTGTCCATCCATAGGTTGTTTAGAAGAAATTGCTTTCAGCGACAAGACCGCCACTTGTACGCTTTTTTATTTTTTTTTATTCTAAGATTTTTAGGGAGTTCATTTCATCTACCACCTATCTACGAGCCAAAAGTAAATATGTTCTTGCGCAAGTTTTTAAATCATGGTTTCATATTCACTCCCATTCATTCAAGGGAAAACAAACCTCAGGCTTTGTTGAGACGACACGCAATCGCACTTTTTTATTAAGATGATAATAATATTCGTGTGGATAATTCGATTGTGGATAATTACTGAACGAAAGGCAACAAAAAGTAATATTGTTAGACATCCTTTGGCTTGGATTACTATAGCGTATACATCAAAGTGGAAGATCTTGGTTACAACTAAAACTTGCTCATTTCTACTGAGTGATTACTGAGTTCGTTGTTTAGCATCATGGAGAGAAATTACCATGCTTCTTATTTTGATTAATTATATATTCGTTGTATTAATAATAATATGTATATAATAAATTAGTTTGTGCAAACGGTTTTAAATCAGTCCCGTGTCCAATAATTACGGTAATGAAATTAAAACAATCAAATGTATCGTCTGCCAGTAAAGATATATAGAGAGTAAAACCTAGTAATATTGAACAATAATAGTAAAAAGCTATTAAAGCTGAACATACTAGTTTTACATTGTTTTAAACGCAAACCTCACCATCATTTATAAAATATGACACGCGACGCTCGATATCTTATCTTTGCAGTTTGCATGTTCAATGACTCGTCAAATTTATTAATCTCATATTACATCTAACATGTCTGGCATACTATAGTCGACTACCTATGTCTGAAATTTTGTCTCTGCGGGTTTCGTTACATGATGACGCAGAGTGCGCATGGTCTTGTGAGTTCTGGAAGCTTATCTGAATTTTTAAAAAAATAAATAAAAATCTAATTACATGGGCTTTAGTATCAGATAGTGAAAGGAAATTTTATGGCTGATATTTAAATTGAATTTTTAGTTGAAACAAAATCATATTCGGAGCCTAGACCCCTGTCTTAGAGAATGCCTAGTAATGGAAATTACCACAGAGAAAAAGATGACAAGATTTTAAAGCTTATTAATTCAACTAACATGGGCTCACATAGCAAGGAGCAGAACCGAATTTAAATTTAGAGGAGGCCTTTGTCGGAAGACAAGTTGTACCAGAATAACCACTTGCCCATATTATTACAAATCCTAAATAACTAAGTTAAACAAGCAATACACAAAATAAAACTAAGAACAATATACAAACAATATACATAGCTTCTTGTTTATTCAACTAACCTAGTAAAGTTAAGGAACTTAACCTAATTATAAAAATTATATCACGAAACTCTAAAATTATCTATACTCTTAATTTTGCGGCCATTACAGCCATTTTTGTTAATTAATTGCCGTTACGTGAAATACCTTGACCTACATCATATAGGATGTCCGCTGGATTATGAAATCTATGTAGAGGCACGGAAATATTTCATATAATTATTCTGAAATTCTTTAAACTATTTATATACCTTTTAAATTTAATATTATGAGTAATAATTCTAAGTTAGATAAAATGAATACTCATTGTTATTCCTTTTTTTAAATAATGTGTTTCACATACTTAATGACAAAATATTTTAATTGAGATGTAAAGATAAAAATATAACTGTTTTATAGGTTTAGATGTTTATTTTGTTAATTGTCTTTACCATGCAGGGGCGGAGTAAGCACTAGGACTAAGGACCCTAGTGGTCAGGAGTAGCCTGCCGTAATAAGCTAGCTAGGTGGGAAGCCCGTCTGGATGGCAACCTCCCCTGGTTTCTAAATATGCCGTCATAATCCAAAGTTATCCGTGCAGGGGCGGAGAAAGAATACTAACCTCTGTGGCCGGGGTCAGCCTGTCGTAAAAGGCGACAAAACAAGCCACCCTAGCTACGTGGTAGGGCCTCAAGCCCGTTCGGATGGCGACCACCTTTGGTCTTAAGTATGCCGCCATAATAACCTTGTATTGTGTTCCGGCATTAGTGACCTAAGTTCCTGTACCCTTATGGGACAGCAGCGTGTTCGCAATGCCACTGGCGTTGCAAACACCTATAGGCGACGGTAGCTGCTAAATTCTCTCAGCCTGTCTGCTGTCGTACAGCAATAAAAAAAATAATAACTTTGTTTTGTAATCTGGCATAAGTGACCAGGTCCAGTTGGCTACGCGGACGGCAGCGTGTTGGCGATTCCTCTGTAGCCGCCAAAATTCATAGGCGACGGTAACTACTTACTGTAAAGTGAACCGTCAGTCTGTTTGCTGTCTGACACGAAATTTTCGACAAGCACAAAGCTAAAGACATTAAAATTTTCAATTCTTAATATCATATATAATAATAATAAATTATTCAATAAAGTTAATATCAATAAACTTAATGCTAGTCTAGGAAACTTAGTTTGGACATGGGTTATGTTCGATAAACACTTCAAATTATTAAAAACTAGTTGTTCTGCCATATGAAATTTAAAAAAAGAAGCATATGTCCTTCTCCAAGGTCCAATCTCTAACTATACCGAAATTCATCAAAATTGGTTAAGCGCTTTAGGCGTGAAAGCGTAACAAACAAACAAAAAAACTCACTTTCGCATTTATGATATCAGTTAGGATAAATACTTAATGCGTTTTTCAATATATTTAATTTATATTATAATATTACGAATATAAATTTCTATACATTTATTTTCAAACTGGGCTTTATATTACATCAAGTCTTACTTTATTTTATTTATTACAGAAATTGGTTCAAAGAAGAACAGGCTGCAAAGGCGGCCGGCCGAACACCCTCATTGATTAAAGTATATTTCAAGACATTTACTTGGTCATTTATACCTGGAGGAATTTTGCAATTTATGTACATATCTTTGAGGTAGGTATTTTTTTAAACCAAGTAATTAATCAAGTTGATTATTATTTCGAAACTTTTGTTTCCTTATTTAGTGCATTGATTCCATAAATATCGTTTAATCTTCTAAGATGCATTTTTCCTATATAACAATTAGCGTCGGTGTATTTCCGTGTTGATTTATTTTTCGTTTGTATATTTCATAAGATTATAGATGATACGAATAGGGCCGAATTTAATGCTAAAGACAGTTGCCGTTTGACGCTCAACCCCTCAATTATCTGTTCCTGAAGTTCTTGATGTTTATGTGACAAAATTACAGAAAAGAACTAGAAAATAATACAAAAACAGAATCTAATTTGTCCATGTCCTTGCTCATAATCAACAACAAACAAACAGATAAATTAAATATATAAACACTTTAGATTTCTATAATTACATAGCAATTTATATCAAAGTTTTATCTTATACGTTTATATCAATATTTATTTAAATTTGTCAATAATGAATTGGAGTAAAGAACATAATTAAGGTAAATAAATACATCCGAGTTTAGTTCGGCTTTTGCCATCGCCTAGAACGAAATTTTAGTAAAAAATATTTTTAGCATTAGTTTCTAAACAAATATACGAAAATTGTAGTAAGCGCATGTAAAATGTGTGCGGTCATCAAAGAACTTTTCAACTAATAGTGTCATTACACCTGCTCTAGTAAGCATCCTAAATATGTATAATTTATACTAATAATATAAATGTGAAAGTTTGGATAAATGTATGCTTATCGCCAATCTCTCCAGAACGGCTGAACCAAACTTAACTAACATTTAATAGAGAAATTGATAATAGTTAGATAATAGAAGTAGGAAAAAAATTTTGCGGTCATGAGAAGACTATTTGAATGTGCAGGACTGCGACACCACTTCTCTTCAGCGAACTGCTGAGCTATTGGTCTCCAGAATCGACTATGTCTCAGACTGTAGCAATGTATTATGCAGTTAGTATGATTGTTGCGAACTGGTTGGCAGCATATTTGAACCACCACGGTAACCTGTATTGCCAGCAATTCGGAATGAAGCTTAGGGTGGCTACATCTACTCTTATGTTCCGAAAGGTGAGTTAAAACAATTCTAGGTTTTATTAGCTATAAACGAGCCACTACTGACATTTGCTTCTTAATAATTTTATGTACAATAATATTGTCAGACTTTGAATTAGTTGATTTTAAAAAATATTATAGTTTTAATTCCGAAAGAATTTGATTTTAATGGAAAACTGCACAATGTGCCTGAAGTTAATAATATATACTAGTAGGTTGTTCCATAATTACTGAACTAAAACTGCTTTTTTCTATTCTGCATTTTTTTGTATCGAGCAAATTTTGACGGCTAAAGTTATAGTGCTAAGTTGAAAATCTCCATAAAAGTGTGAATCAAACTGAAAAATCGAAATAAACACAAACATTAATTTTTACTCTAAGTGTTAATTTTTGGCCTATATTTCTCTGTATTATATATATATATATATATATATATATATATATATATATATATATATATATATATATATATATATATATATATATATATATATATATATATATACAACTACATTTTAAATGGCTAATAATTTGTATCGAAACACATGTAAATTTGGTATATTTACATATGTATTTCATTAAAACCAGACGCAATTCAAGGCTGTAAAACTGTTCATACAATGAAACAATTAATGATGAATCAATTAAAAATTAAACAATTATAATAATAATGGTAGAAATAATTTGTTTTTTTAAAATAACATAAGTTCACTTACATGAGATATTACAACTATGTTAATAATTAAAAATAAAATATCGTTAGGCGAAAGTCTTAAGTCTTTTTTTTTATAAATATTAATGTTTTCACATTTTTTTATATCTCCCGGTAATTTATTATATATATTTGCTCCTACAAGCATAATTTTTTTACGTCCATATTAAATAATAAATATATTATATCCATCACCATGGAACTTGTGATATGATAAAGAATAAAAGACCTTTGATATTAACATTTATTTTGTATGAAATCAAAAACTCACACACAAATACTAGCTTTTTATATTAATAATGCTTAATAATTGTCTTACACGTGAATTTATTATTACAAATTGATTATACTTTCGTTAAAATAATCACACTGTAATATTGCATCAGCGTGTAGTTTCACTTAAAACCTGCAAGATAAATGTGTTTTCACAGTGGGGTAAATTCAAACAATTTATTTATTTAACATTTTATCGCACACAATAAAATTACATCGTCATTCATTTATATTTCAAAAGATTAAGTTTAGATAAACCGGTAGATAAACCTTCTAGAACATGTCTCTTATTTTTTCCAGTGGTATCCAACCATGCTTTTGATTTAACATGTCCGGCGTTTACCCACATTTCGCAATGGAAGTATATGGTTTTATTTGCTTATTTGTATTCTTTCATTTGTCTGAGATATTTACGCCGCCATAAAACAATGTCTTCGATGTCAATAGAGAGCTATTAACAATGATCTACTATCCCGTTTATGAAAATTGAATCCAATCTCATGTGAAATTTTATGTAGTACGTTTGAAATCGGGAATATCTTCATCAACTTCACAAAGTGCCACAATTTAATCTAATGCCGAGTAGTCGTTATTTAAATATATCAAATGAACTTTTCTTCTTATTGCACATTGGTGTCTTTTTCTTCCTGCCTTTATCCCACATTATATGGGGTCAGCACAACATGTTCTCTCCTTCCACTCTGCTCTGTTAGCCGTCATCTCAACATTCACACCCTTTTTTGCCATATTATCTTTTACGCAATCCATCCATCTTTTATTTTTTGGCCCACCTCTACTCATGTATCCATCTACTCTCATTTTTATAATTTTTCTTGTTATATGGCATTCTTTCCCGCGCATTACATGGCCAAACCACGTTAGTCTGTTACTTTCAAGTTTTACAATAACTGGCGCTTATTTCACACTTCCTTTAATATATTTATTTCTAATTTTATCCATTTTCGTAACTCCACACAACTCTCTCAAACATTCTCATCTCCGTAGCATGTAACATTCTTTCATCCCTCCCCTTTGTGACCCAGCATTCCGATCCATACAATATGACAGACCTAATTTATGATTTATAAATTTTATGTTTGAGTTTAAGTGGTACTCTTGGGTCGCAAATTGTTTCTGAGACCTGTCGCCATTTCATTCATCCTGCATTCACTCTATTTTTTACATTCGGCATATCTCACCATCGTACTGCATTAATGATCTAAGGTACCGAAAGTTGGAGAAAGTTGGCAGCGCCATGCCTTCTAAGGTAATCGGGGTAAAGTCGGATATTCCACCAAAATTACAAAATAGATGTACAGTTTTGGTTTTACTTATATTTAATCTAATACCCTCTAACCTCTCCTGTCATCTAGCCAATCTGCTCTGGACCTCGTGAGCATTTTCTCTAACCAGCACAATGTTATTGGCAAACAGCGTAAACCAAGGTGCCTCCTACCTGCTTGTATTCCTGATGTTACTGCATCTACCACCAGGAGAAATAGATAAGAGCTAAGAGCCAATCCTTGGTGTAAACTTACCGTAACACTGAACTTATCTGTGACGTCAGCAAGGGACCGGACGTATGTACTTGCTTTATCGTACATAACACGAATAAGATGCAAGTACTTCACAGGCACTTCTTTCGCTTTCATGGCCCACCACAAAACCTTTCTTGGAACCCGGTCATATGCCTTTTCGAGGTAAATGAATACATGTACAGGTTCTTATGTATACTTCTGTATTTCTCGCACAGTTGGCGAAACACAAATATGGCATCCGTTGTCTCCCGTCCGGACATAAAACCAAATGATTCTTACCTATTTCGGTCTCCTTTCATAGTCGCCTTGCAATTATTTTCTCCCAAATCTTCATGCTGTGTGACATAAGCTTTATTTCTCTATAATTGTTACAAAGCAGTAGTACATCATCCTTGTTCTTAAAATTGGGTAATAACGTACTATTGCACCATTTATCGGCGATCGCCTCGTCTTGCAACAGCTTATTGAAGAACAAAGTCAGTCACTTCCATTCATCTGCGTTCAAGAACTTCCATACTTCTACTGGGACTTAATCCGGTCCTACAGACTTGCCATTTGGCATACTATCCATAGACAATCTAACCTCAGCCGTACTCACTTCTTTCACAACGCCCATAGTAACGGGTGCGTTCTCTAACATACCATTCCAGACATTCTTTTCATTCATCAATTTAAAGAAATAATTTTTCCATCTGCTCTTTATCTCTACATCGTCTGTTAAGACTCTCTTTGCTTTGATATTTTATGCATTTCATATGGGTTATATCCCTTGCATTCTTTTTTCTATCATTCACCATTCTATAAAGATGTTTCTCACCCCCAGGGCTTCCCAAAAACGCATACAGCTTGGTTTGTTCCTTGGCGTTGGAAACAGCAACAGCTCTCTTTGCTCTCTTTTTATATTCCATATATTCTTTCTTCTTGCTTTCCTTTATTATAACATCCTTTTCTTCTGCTCTTCTCCATTCTATAAAAGCATTTTTCTTTTCTTTTAGAGTCATTTGCACTTCTTCATTCCACCTCCAGGATTTTTTCTCAATTTAAATTTGCCTTTCATTTCTCCAAAAATTTCCTTTGCCACGCCTCTAATGCATTCCGCTATTTCATTCCAACATTCATTTAGAGATTTTCCAATCATATCATCCATCCCTTTCATTTTGTCTACCACTATTTGTGTAATTCATCTAATTTATCAATCATGAATAGCCGAGCTCTTTTTTCACTGGAGATTTTAATGTGTTGGTTTCTTTATGTTCCCGAATAATTTATAATTTGTATTTTCAGAGACATCGTATGTACTTGCTGTTTTTAATACTATGCTCTCCCTAGTCATACTTAAATTACCCATTTTAAAGTATTTAAAAACAAACACTACGAATTATCGTCCCACTTCTATTATTACGAATGGGCGAGGTATTCATGTTAAAAGGTTTTATTACTATGTTATTTAGTTAACGCACAAAAGACACAACTGTTCCGAACGATGATCTGCTGTTAACTGGTCATTGTGAACGTGGCTTTTTAATTTGTTGTAACCAGGCATTGATGAATCACTATTTTATTAACGCGAATGGACTATAAAATATTTTTTCTTAATAATTTATTGAAATTGAATTTGTTAAAATAATTAGGCCCGTTCATGGTTTTATACTTTTATTCTTTAATCTTAACATTATCACACAAGTAAAACGCAACTATCCTTTCGCCATCTTGATTGGAAGAGGAAGAGATTACAATTAGTGTTGCCAATATAAATGTATATAAATCAACACGCCTCCTTACATTTATATTGTAAAACACTGTTACAACAATCATTATTTTATTTCAAATTTAACATTTCTCTAAATTTTATGAATTTAACATTTCCCAAAGCTTTTGTAAATATATCTGCAACATTATTTTCTGACTCTATTTTTACAACTTCAATATTTCCTAGCTTAACATTTTCATGTATAAAATGATAGTGAACTTCAATATGCTTAGAATTCTTAGTAAAGTTTCCATATTTAGAAATAGCTACGGCTCCTGAATTATCTTCATAAATTTTAACTGGTTTACAAACTTTATTGAATACATCATCCATTAGACACATAAGAAAATTTAACTCTGTTACTGCTTCTGATAAAGCTACATATTCAGCAAATGTTGAGGACTTTGTTACACTACTTTGTTTCTTTGATTTCCAGTAAATAATATTTCCAAACAATCTAATGACAAATCCTGTAGTAGATTTCCTATCTAAAATATCTCCTGCCCAATCAGCATCCACAAAACAATCTAGAATATCAGCGTTACTATTATTACAATATGTTAATTTAAGATCTTTTGTCAAATACAAATACTTTAAAACTCTCAATGCATACTTAAAATGTGTCTCATTATAACACTTTTGAAATCTACTTAAGTAATTTACACTGTAAGATATATCAGGTCTAGTACCTGAACTAATATATAAAAGAGCACCAATCAAATTTCTATATTTTACATCCTCATTAATATCAGATTGTTCCAATTTTAAATTTATTTCCATAGGAGTCTTATACATTTTTGCATTCTCAATATTATACCTTTTAGCTAAAGACTCAATATAAGATTTCTGACTCAAAGTTAAGACATTGTTTTGATTATACATATATTCAATCTCAATACCAATATAATTTTTTTACTTTACCAATATCTTTCATTTTAAACCTTTCAGACAATTTAGTTTTTATATCACCAATAACTTCTACATTTTCACAACAAATTAATAAATCATCCACAAATAAAATAATATAAACAATTAAGCTGTTCTCTTTTCTAACATATAAACAATAGTCATATTTACTCCTGCGAAAACCAAAATTAATCAAAAAATCATTAAAACATTCATACCATGCCCTGGGGCTTTCTTTTAGACCATACAATGATTTATTTAATTTATAAACTTTATCAGTTCCATTTTCATAACCGATTGGTTGCTTTACATAAACTTCAGATAATACTCTACCATTTAGAAATGCTGTTTCAACATCCATTTGATGAATAGCTAAATTATTTTGACAACAATAAGATAATAGTAGCTTAAGTGTAGGCATTTTAGCAACAGGTGAGTAAGTATCATCAATACAATTAGTTTGCTGAAAACCTCTTACTACTAACCTTGCTTTGTATTCATTTTCACTCTTCCTTTTATACACCCATTTCACATCAATTATCTTTTTTTCCTTGGAGGGTCTGTCAACTAGAGTCCAGGTATTATTTTTTATTAAACTTTCCATCTCACTATTCATTGCTCCTTTCCATTTCATTGCCTCATCACATGTAATCGCCTCCTGAAAATCAATTGGAGCTGACGCATCACAGTAGTTACAGTATATGCAATAATAACCAAATTCTTCATCAAAACGAAGTGGAGGTTTGATTTGTTTTCTTAATCTTGTATTTAGATTCTCATCTTCACTTTCTCCTACATTCTCTTTATCATTTTCTGAGTATTTTAACATATTTCTTTCCTCTTGGATCCTTTTATTTTCCTTTTCTTTTTCTTTTATTTTATATTCACTATCTTCTTCCTCATCTTTAAAACCACATAATTTTACATCTTCCTCAATTATATCACAATTTCTAGCAATAATAACTCTGTTGTTAATTAATACTCTGTATCCAATATCAGTATAACCAAGCAAAATTCCAGCTTCTGCTTTCTTATCCCATTTAGACCTTCTTCGTTCTTCAGGAATTCTTACAAAAACTCTACTTCCATATAATTTTAGATTTTGCATAGATGGCTTCCTTTTAAAAAATATTTCATACGGGGTTTTCCTCTCAATAGTATTAGTTAAGGTTCTGTTTTTAAGATATGCAGCTGTTTTAGTTGCCTCAGGCCAAAATCTTCTTTCTACCTTTGCTTCTGATAAAAGACATCTACCCATATCCATTAACGTACGATTATATCTCTCTGCTGTTCCATTTAATTGATGAACATATGCTGGACAGGGTTTTATCACTATTCCTTTCTCTTTTGCAAATTGAAAAACTCTTGCATTCATATATTCCTTCCCATTGTCACATCGCAGTTCCTTTATCATTTTCCCTGTCAAGTTCTGTACTTCATTAACATACTGCACCAAGTAATCATATACCTCATCCTTTGATCTTATACAATAAACTTTGACTAATTTGCTGTAGTCATCAATAAAACTCAAAAAAAATTTTTCTCCATTATATCCTGTAGTCTGATGTGGCCCATTTAAATCTGTATGAACAATCTCTAATATCTCTTTTGCTTTTCTTCGATTATTAGCAAATGGTAAATTATGCATTTTATTTTCAATACATATTGCACACTTTAAATATTCATATTCAATCTCTTTAGGTAATCCTTCTAATGATTCATTTTTACACATTAAATCCAATTTTTTAAAGTTAATATGGCCCAGAGTACGATGTAGTTTTTCCTTTACAGTCATATTTGTTTTACTAATATTTGCTTCCAATATTTCTTCACACATGTAACTTTTCATCTTATACAGTCTTTCATCCTTAATTGCAATTGCTATAATCTTTCTATATTCATTGTAAATTTTTGCAAATTTCCCTTTTGAGACGATTGAACAATTATCAGTAATTTTCGAATAACTTAATAAATTTGCCTTCATTTCTTTTACAAAGAAAACATTTTTCAGTGTGACTTCAGATTTTTGTCCATATACTAAGAAATAAGCTTTTATATTACCAATTTTTGTAGCTTCTAATATTGTTCCGTCAGCAATTTTGACTTTAATAGGTTTGTCCAATATCTCATAAGTATTGAAGTATTTATCAGTGTTAATAATGTGGTCAGTACATCCACTATCTAGTAACCAATTTATTTGACCCTTTGGCTTATCATTCTCTTGCGTTGTGTATGTATTGTTTGCAATAGTAATATGATAACTGTTACCTTGACTCCCTTGATTATTATGGTAGTAATTTCTTGAACCTTGTCCTCTGTTATTGTATGAACCACTTCCTCGTCTTGGCAAACTATGTCCTCTATAACTTGGTAAACTATTTCCTCTATAATTTTGTATACTATTTCCTCTATAATTTTGTATACTATTTCCTCTATAATTTGAAAGACCATGTCCTCGACCACGGTTTACATTTTCTGCCTTACAATCTCTTCTTAGGTGACCAGGTTTAACACAACCAAAACAATTATATGATCGGTTAGTATCTGCTTTAAAAACATTTGACGTGTCTTCTGACATTTCACTCATATTTCCTGTACTTTTCAATTTTATTTTGCTTTTTAAATAGTCCACTGTCCTTTCACCCTCTGGTAAGACATCTATTAAATCACCTATGTAGTTGTAACTCACTGGTAGTGCTTTTAACATGTAGTTTAGTTTTTCTGTTTCTGATACCGTTGCACCGGCTTGTTTCAACTCATTTACAGCTTTTTCAAAGTCATCGAAAAATAAAGACACTTCAGAATAATTTTTCAATTTGACACTTTCGAGTTTATGTCGACATACTATTTGCAACGCCGTTGATTTCTTTAGGTACATCTCATCAAATTTCTGTATTATTTCGTATGCTGTATTTAATTCACTTATATATTCCAACTGCTTGTTTGTTATAGCACTGTAAATATAGTTTGTTGCTTGTATATCTCTATCGTCCCATTCATCTTTGTCGGTTTCAATTTTCGCTCTCATTACTACATCCTTGCACTTTTTGAACTGTAGAAACTTAATTATCCGTATTTTCCAATTACTGTAATCTGTGCCATCGAAAATTGGAATATTTATACAATCACTATTTTTTGACGCCATTTTTTTCTTTCTTTCTTGTTTCTATCACACTTTAATCATTATACCATTAAACCACTGTTCTGCTACCATGTTAAAATAATTAGGCCCGTTCATGGTTTTATACTTTTATTCTTTAATCTTAACATTATCACACAAGTAAAACGCAACTATCCTTTCGCCATCTTGATTGGAAGAGGAAGAGATTACAATTAGTGTTGCCAATATAAATGTATATAAATCAACAGAATTGAATGAAAAATGAAACAAAACGTTTATAAATTATCTGCATCATATATTTTCTTTAAATAACAACAGTATATTATAATCTATTCACTGTATAATCTATCATGAATCACTGAAAGAAAATCACAGTTAAATAGTTTTTTTACGTTCGATTTTCTTTTCTGTTTTTTGTGGAGACACAATAAATATATTAAACAGTGGTGCATACTGAAAACACCTCCATCGAATTGAACTCCAGGTTGACGTAACCAAAAAGGTTTTCTTATGAAAACTGACTGTTATACTGACTGTAATAATAAGTATTATTCTACGCTTCCAAATAACGATAATATGTTTTGTTTTAATATTTAGATAATGCGTATGAATAACGGTTCGCTTGGAGAAACGACAGCTGGAAAAGTGGTGAACTTAATGTCCAATGACTTACAACGTTTTGACCTAACCTTCTTGTTTTTGCACTACGTTTGGATCATACCTTTACAACTGATAGCCGTCAGTTGGCTGGGTTACTTGCAAGCTGGTTATGCCGCCTTTATTGGACTACTAGCGATGGCTCTCATAGCTCTTCCTATTCAAGGTAAATAGGAAACTAAATTTTTGATTTTATTAGCTTTAAATAATAAAATTAATATTCTTTCATTTATATTCTTTTCTAAATTAATATTCTTTTCTTTAAATAAAATATTCTTATTACTACATTTTAAATTTGTAAAATGAAGCTTCCATTTCTTTTTTTTTCCAGCATGTTTAATGGTCCAGATACCTTAAAGATTTTATCACCTCGTCTTAGCAAATAGTATCCTAGGTAAACCAATTTATAATGTAACAGAAATGAAATATCAACGTATTTTATTAGCTCTGTTTCGATCTGATATTGGTGCATAAACGTAAAAACGTATATTCCGCGAAATAAAAGTACACGACAGGGAGATAGACGTCCTTAGAGCTGCTAGTTTATTCCCGCTTGTCAGCCATTGCTATTTTGTAGAAAACAAAGCTTATTAGGTTTTATATTTTTTTATTCGTTCACTCCGTCTTGACTCAGTACTCGTAGCTTGAATTCTCTAGAAAAAATTAAGTATAAAGAACTAACTTTTAGTCACTATCCCGTTATTTAATAAATATAATAAGTTTCCTTGATGTAATCTGACAGCAGCTGAAACTAATGGAACACAGGTTCAATGTTAGTGTGGAGTTTTTGAAGCTATTTGAATGTATCGTTTAATATTATTATTATTAATTTATTTTTAATTTATTTATTACGATTATAAACTCACCTACTTTATATTATAAATCTGTAAGTAACTGTGTTTGATACGTTTTCACGCCAAAACCGCTGATCCAATTTTGATGAATTTCGGTATAGAGATAGATTGGACCTTGGAGAAGGATATAGACTACAATAAAAATGAAACTTGAAAGAGTTGAATAGGGGTGAACGTAATTAAATTACGTTTTTTTTATTTACATGACAGAACACCGTTTGCCAGGTCGACTAGTAATTGTATAACCTTGTCTCTTTTAAGACAAAAGTTGCAAAAATAAAAGGCTTTGTATATTTCCTGGAGGTGGACATTTGATACCCAAGAAAATGTTTTTGTTCTATTGTAATAAAAAAAATCACCTAAAACGAAGTCTGCAGATGCAGATATCCAAAATCAATGTTATTTTAATTATTGTAGCTTACCACCAGCTTCATATATATATAATAATTTTTTAACTTATGCTCTTAGCAAATTATGTGTAAATATCGTTACATTTTGAAAACTTATTACATCAGAATATAACTAATAAAATGGGAAAGTCATTAAATCATTTAAATATTTTTTGTTTCAGTTGTCGTTAGTCAAATACTAGGTAAAATTCGTTTACGTAACGCTGAAAAGACTGATAGCAGAATTAAAGTTATGGACGAAGTTATTAATGGTATTCAAGTAAGTATTAATTTATGAATTAAACTCGATATACCCTCAACTTGAAATACATTCGACAATGAATTCGTTTCTTACGAAAACTTGATAGTCTCAGATTGCATTGAATTGTGCCAGTATATTTAAGTTATATTTCTTTATTTATACATCATATTTATTTAAGAAGTATTTGATTGTTGTTATGTGACCGAGATTTCATTTTCATTTCATTGCCCTCAAGTGTATATTTAGTTTAAGATCTTATGTTCGCGTCAATCCTCAGTCAATTTTGTTCAACAACTTCACAAACACTGTCCTATGGTGCCAAGCTTGGCTATATAGCGTACCCCCCTCATACACGGTCCCATGAAATAGATTACAGATCTTGAAATATAAATATCCACATTAACAAGATTTCATAAAGTTACTGTTACTAATGTCATATCCGTCATGTCATATCATAATGTAATCATCTAGGTTACCACCAAAGCGTCGTCTCTGAAAACCTGGATCTGAGATTTTAAAATACAGGCTGCTTCCTTATTGCTTTTTTGATATAGAAACCAAATAGAAGAAATAGCTATGCCTCAATTTGGTTTTTACAAGGGCGACTGCAGTTTGTTTCTATTTCCAAAAGGCTAACCGAATGACAACAAAAGGGATTTTTGCCCATTATCAGGTTGTTCTTATGTAATACACTAAAATCAATTAATTGGTAAAGCATATTTTTTTCAGGTCATTAAAATGTATGCCTGGGAGATTCCTTTCCAGAAACTTGTTGGGGAAAAGCGTAAAGATGAGTTAATAGAAGTGAGAAAGGCCACAATATTTAGGACAGTGTTATTGGGTTTCCTAATTTTCACGGAAAGGACTGCCCTATTTGTCACAATTCTCGCTTTTATTTTATTTGGAAATTCAATGAGCGCCAATGTGGTAAGACAATGAACCATAATTTAGATTCCTAAATCCTAATCCATTTTAACGTTTTATGGAAGAAATTCAACTACATAACATTTCTTTGCCTTGGTTTCATCCCTATTTTTTTTATTTTATCTTGGCATACTTCATCTGTGACGATAATGTTCATATAATCACACATTTGTTCTATTGATTTTTAAATCTTTTTAGAGCTACACTCTTGTACCTGTTCTCAACCTGCATCGCTTCTTATAATATAATTGTGGTACCGCTATTAATAACCTACTTAACAATCATTTGCAACTTTACCCATCGTCGCAGTTCCACATTTTGTTCTCAACACTCTCACCACGGCTGAATGGAAATTCTTGAACTCAAACGATCAAAACATCCAATTAAATAGTATATAATTCATAATTTAAATAAAGATTTGAGATATAGTAAAATATTAGGAATATAATAATATACTACTTCTTCGGATTAGTTCAAAAGCTAATGTTTGTCGACCATTGGTCGTTTTAATTCACGACCTTATATATCCTATGTTTCCAGATCTACCCTCTCCAGCAATTCATGAGTGCTGCACAGGTTAATATTACGTTGATTTTACCGCTAGTGTTGTCATTCACTTCTGAACTTATTGTATCCATCCGGAGAGTTCAAGAGTTCATGATTCTTCGTAAGTACAGACTCATTTATACCTACTAGTACAAAGATATTAGTAAATATTATAAACATTATTTTACTGTCCTCAGACAGATCTCAATCTACCAATGAACCACTAACCCATTTGTCGCTTTTTAGTGCATCCTAAAATAAGACGAATGTAATGTTATAATTAATATATTCTCTGTGTTTTTAATTAATAAAATTCACACTGCTCCATCTACTCTGAAAATAAGCATCAGAGCACGTTATGAATAGACAACTGATTTTTTAGTCAATTTTATTATTTTTGAATAGACAATTTTATCATTTTCTTTCTGAACTAGTAACTTCAGTAATCTTTGCGATGTGCGAAATGTGCGTACGGGATCGTCAAGTATTTGAGACTATTACATTTATATGCGGTATATTTGTAAGAGTCCCAAGAATTTGGCTTAAATGACACAAAATGTAACTGTTCTTAATTAATATCATAATTTAATATATTCAAGTTTTTTTTTAAGATTTAAATTTTATCTATGAAATTATTGGTTTTAAAATTATTTATATACTAGCTGCGCGCGCGACTCCGTCCGCGTGGAGTAGTGACTTTGGGCAGCATTTTTTAGATATATCTTATGGTTTATTTTGGATTACAAGCCCTGTAAACCCTAAAATATAAATAAATTAAACATGCAAACAGTCAGTGTTATCGAATGCAACAACACATCAGTCAAAGTCAGTAGTAGTACAAGTCCAGCCTAAGCTAAACCCTATTTCATATGATTGATGATATAAATTTGAGGTCAACTTAAATTGGAATATTAAAATTTCCGAAAGGGATCATTTTTAACTAAAACTGTTTTTTTAAAATAAAAGTAGCCTAAGTTACTCCTTGTTACATCAGCTATCTGCCAGTGAAAGTCCCGTCAAAATCGGTTCAGCCATTTCAGAGATTAGCCGGAACAAATAGACAGACAGACAAAAATTGTAAAAAATGTTGTTTTGCTATAAGTGTTGTGTATACATCCAAATGCACTTAGTAAAAAGTGGTTATTTTAACAGACACTCCAATTTTATTTATTTGTATAGATTGCAATGTGATAGTTTATTTGAATAAGTCACTGCTTTATAGTAGGGTTGCCAACCGTCCTGTTTTCCCAGGACATGTCCTAGTTTTTGTGGTGTCCTGGGATGTCCTGGATAGTTTTTAAGTAGCATCCTGTTTTTTAATATTCAAATACTTATTATTAAATAATATTTGTAACTAACTTGTTATACTCTCCGTGCAGAGGCGGAGTAAGAATAACCTCTGTGGCTGGGGTCGACCTATCGTAAAAGGCTACATAACCACTCTGGCTACATGGTAGGGTCACAAGCCCTTCTGGATGGCTACTATCCTTGGTTTATAAGTATGCCGCCATAATAATCTTGTGTATGTCTATGGGACAGCAGCGTGTTTGCGGTGCCCCTAACGTCGCAAACATACATAGACGATAGTAACTGCTTACTATTAAGTGGGCCGTCTGCTGTTCCGCAGCAGAAAAAAAAACTAATTCTAACTAAACCTACTTAAGTATTGCAACTCTATTACTGTGTCCTGTTTTTAAACTAACTTGCCCTGGTTTTTCCAACATCATATCCTAGTTTTTTAAATTTGGGGTTGGCAACCCTAATTTATAGGCAATGACTGAATTGATATATTAAATATTGTAATTGCAGAAGACCGAGAAGACTTAGCACAAAGCGCTCTAGCCTCGACTGGGACTGTTGGAAAGTTATTTCGCAATATGTCAAATAGTTTCAAAGAGGATGGTATCAGTTCTGTGCGTCCTTTGTCTTATCATCTGAAGTCCGATTTTGCTCCTATCAACCTACCTACACATGGTAAGCATTCTTTACTAAAGTCCGACTTATTGAAAATAATATGTTAAAAATGATGACTTATAAATGACATATAAATATAATTATATACCTCCGACTTATAACGTAGATTTGAAAATGTTTTTTTTTATGTAGCGTTACATTAATTTTATCATTGTGCTGCATGTGCTGATTTTGAATTAAAATATAAAATAATATTTGAGCTTGGTAAAATATATTATAAAAATAATGAACATTATTATTATATCCTAATACTCATGCTACTTTATATTCTTATCTCATTCTCTCGTAGGCTATTTTTTGGGAGTTTCACTTCTGTCGTATGTGATTTGCACACACACTTTTTTATATTATAAGTCATCGTTCAATTGTAATTGTAAAAAATGAGCCGTGTGGTCCCGGCCGAAGAAAGAATAGGGCCACCCCAAATCATCCCAAGGGAGTCGTAAAAGCCGACTGATGGGTCACTCCCTCTGCCAGCTTGCATGCGGCGAGGGAAGGACACCTCTAGGTTTCCCTTTAGAGGTTGGGAGGTCGGACGGCAGTCGCTCCCGTAAAAACCAAAACAAGCCAAACAAAAATGGTACGGACACGGAAAGGTATTGTCACGGATAGGGCGTCGCCGCAAAACGACGCGCAGGAACTTCGCCCGACTCCTGTGACAAGTGGACTAGGGCTGCCGTGCCGTGGGCGAGCACGGCTAAAGACACTAGCCCCATCCAAAAGGAAACTCCGCTTCGCAACGTGGAATATTGGCACGCTAACCGGACGCGCGAGAGAGTTGGCCAATGTGCTCTCCAGGCGGAGGGTGGCCGTGGCGTTCCTGCAGGAGACTCGGTGGAAGGCCAGCAGATCCCGGTTCATTGGGAATGGCTACAAGCTGATCTACACAGGTGCACCTGGTGGGGAGAATGGGGTTGCCATAGTGCTCTCGGAGGAGTTCCAGAACGACATTTTGGAAGTGAAACGTCATAGCGACCGGCTTATGGTCGTTAGGGTGCTTGTCGATGGGGTAGTTACCCACTTGATAAGTGCCTATGCGCCACAGGCCGGTTGTGACGACACCGATAAAATAGCGTTTTGGAATCAACTCGGAGAAGTGCTCCGTGGAATCCCATTATCACAGGGGATCGTTTTGGGGGGTGATCTGAACGGTCATGTGGGTGATGAATGTGGGGAATTTGAGCGTGTTCACGGTGGATTTGGGTACGGTAGCCGCAACGCGGAAGGGGAGGACATCCTCAATACGTGTGCGGCTGCCGACCTTGCCATCGTGAACACGTATTTCAAAAAGAGACCCGAGCATCTCATCACCTACAAGAGCGGGAGGAATGCCACCCAAATCGACTTCCTACTCACTAGGAGACACCACATCAGCAAAGTGGCCAACTGCAAGGTCATACCCGGTGAGAGTCTCACTGCATAACACCGTCTTCTTGTCATGGACCTCTGCGTAAAGCCCAAAGGCAAATGTGTCGACCGCCTTCAACGCCGAATCAGGTGGTGGCTGCTTGATGAAGTCAAGTCCCAGGAGTTCGCCTCTGCCATCGGCGACAAGTGTGCTGGTGGTGAGGGCGAACCGGTTCAAGCTTACTGGGACAGGATTCAGGCGGCTATCCTTGGGTCGGCGAGAGAGGTGCTTGGCGTGTCTAAGGGCGGACGCAAGTGTGACAAGGAGACTTGGTGGTGGAACGACTCAGTCCAGAGGGAGACCAGGGCGAAAAAAGCCCTCTTTAAGAAGTGGCAAGCGTCCAGATCTCCTGAAGATCGCGACGCATACAAAGATGCCAAACGCGCCACCAAGAAAGCTGTAGCCAGAGCCAGACGAGACCACTTACAACCACTTTACGATAAGTTGGACTCGTCTGAGGGGCAGAAGCTCATATATAAGTTGGCGCGCTCTAGGGTCAAAGCGGCACAGGATATCTCCAAGTGCCGCTGTATAAAAGACCCCGGGGGCAACTTGTTATGCGAGGACCTCGCGGTGAAGGAGAGATGGCGCTCATATTTCCACGAGCTGCTGAACAAGCAGCATAAAGAGGTGCAGCCGCCAGATCTTCCTCCGAACCAAGGACTAGTGCCACTGATAACGCCTGCAGAGGTCCAGAATTGTCTTCGCCGCATGAAGAATCGGAAAGCTGTTGGATCCGATGGAGTCCCCATCGAAGCCTGGAAGGCGATGGGCTCTCGTGGTGTGGGCACTTTAACCGACCTTTTTAACCGGACACTCCTCACCGGTACGGTCCCGAACCAATGGAGGCTGAGTATCATTACTCCAGTCTTCAAAGGCAAGGGATCGGTGCAGAAGTGCGGTAGCTACCGCGGTATAAAGGTCATGTCCCACACCATGAAGCTCTTCGAGAGGGTTATCGACTCTCGGATTCGACAGGAGTGCACTGTCTCGGAATGTCAATATGGGTTTCGCCCTGGTCACGGGACAATGGACCCTATTTTCGCCCTAAGGACTGTCGCGGAGAAATACAGGGCGAAGAATACGCCTCTGCATTGTCTGTTTCTTGACTTGCAGAAGGCCTTCGACTGTGTTCCTCGCGCGATAATCTGGTGGGCATTGCGGTCCAAAGGGATTCCAGAGGCCTATATTGGGATCATCCGAGACATGTACCGTGATTCCGATTCCGTAGTTCGGACCGCTGTTGGCGACACAAAATCTTTCCCCATCACCGTCGGTGTGCACCAAGGATCCGTCCTTAGTCCGTTTCTGTTTAGCGTGGTATTAGACGTATTGTCAGACAGCATCAGAAACTCACATGAGCAGCCCCCGTGGCTGCTCATGTATGCTGATGATATCGCGCTGGCAGATTCGGACAGGGGTAGGCTGGTGCGACGTGTGAAGGTGTGGAAGGAGTCGCTTGAGAACGGTGGTCTGAAACTCAATGTGGCGAAGACCGAGTACTTGGCCTGTAACTCCACAGATCCCACACCCGTACGCATAGACGGCAACACGGTCGAGCGCACGGACCATGTGAAATACCTGGGATCTGTGTTTCATGCGTCTGGTGACATCGATTGCGACGTCAAGGCACGCATTGCTGCCGCGTGAGCCAAATGGCGTGAGGTAACTGGTGTCATTTGTGACCCCAAGATGCCGGTAAAGTTGAAGGGACAGGTCTATAAGACCATCATTAGGCCTGTCCTTTTATACGGCTGTGAAGCGTGGCTGGTGTTAGAGCGACACAAGCAAGAACTGCGTGTCACGGAGATGAATATGCTGCGGTGGATGTGTGGAGTGACGCGGAAATACCGCGTTAGGAACTCCCGCATTCGCGGTAGTCTTCGTGTCCGTGACATTGCAGATAAATTGCAGGCGTGTCGGCTCCGTTGGTATGGCCATGTTTTACGGCAACCGGATGCTTACGTGGGAAACAAATGTCTGGCCATGCCGCCTCCGCCGGGCCCCGGCAGGAGGGGTAGACCCAAAAAGTGCTGGCTTGACGTCATAAAGGGTGATATGCGTGCCAATGGGCTCACTACCAGGGATGCTGAAGATCGCGCGAAGTGGAGTAGAAAAAGTCGGAAAGCGGACCCCGGGCACCGAAACGAAAGTTTGGGTGGCAACCGGGACTAACTCTAGGATGATGATGATGATGATCGTTCAATTGTAAAATTAGTAGTGACTTTTATTTATTTAGATGTTTCAAAAATAAGAAACTATATTTAAAATGAAAAAAATGTTCTGAAGTGTAAAATTAATAACAGCAAATCTTTAATTAATAGGTTTCGCCCCGAGGAAAGGAAATTTTATGAGGAGCGTATCGCACCAAGACGAAACGGCGGTTATGGTTCACGACGTGTCGGCGAGTTGGACTGGTGACCCCAATTTCTTGGCACTCAAAAATATTTCTATGCGATTAAAAAAAGGAAAATTATGCGCTATTATAGGCGCGGTGGGTTCTGGAAAGGTAATAATTTTCTCCTGAAATAAAAATATTCTAACTTAATACTACTGTTTTCCATATTATTATCACCATACTCGTTCTAATGTATTTCGTAAATTAGTTTACCAATTTAAAGTATTATTTGATTAATTTGATAGCCTATAAAAGCAAGGAATGATACGTACGTGGTACGTCGCAATCAAATGGTATCATACTCCTAGACCATCTGGGTCACGAATTCGAATCCTACGTTGAGTTAATAGGTTAGACAGTTTTTCCCGCCTGTTGGACACAATTATCAATGGTAAAGCAAAACATTACGAGGAAGCCTGCATATGGATACGTGTAACATGCTAGTTCGTGGTAGAAACGCCTTAGACAAGTGTGCTGATATACTCCGCACCCCCTAGGGATTGACCCAAGCCCAGTTGTGGGCCATTATGGCCTATGTCAATATAAAACTAAACAATTTATGTTCTATTCTGCCATAACAGTTTTTTGCAGAAGAAATTCTTTATAATTGGCTTCAAATATATTTCTCTATCACCTCAACTTTACTGGTTTATTCCGCTTAAATCCTGTAGTTTGGGGCTCAGGTCCACTGTTAGTGCTACCATCATAAGAACGTTACTGTTAAATAATATATCATCACAAGACCAAAAAGTGTATAAAATGGATTTAGATAAATTTATAAAGAGTTAATTGCCGTGTTATGCCCCCTAACTCTAACGGAATACCTTGTGGTTTAGCAGGGGCATTAGCAGGCAGTTGAGGTTGTTTCGGATCCCAACGATTTTAAAATTATCAGTATATCTATTACAGTTTAATATTTAATATTTTGTAGTTTTATTCTTATGAAATATTTCAAATAATACGCTTTATTTAGGAAAGTTGTATAAATAATTAAATATTAATCATGTTTGTCTTGTTATTACCAGTCATCGATATTACAACTGCTACTAAAGGAGTTGCAGGCGGCTACTGGCACGGTTTCAGTATACGGCACGATGTCGTACGCCTGCCAAGAGGCATGGTTATTTCCCAGCACCGTCCGAGAGAACGTTCTATTCGGTCTGCCTTTTGAACCGGAAAAATATAAAAGGGTACGTAACTATGCCAAGGTTTGCATTCAACAAAGAATATTCTTAACTTACCTTTGGCGAGCCTTCTGGCGTAACGGCTAATGCACGCCGTACGCTTGCCGAGGTTATATGTTCGATTCCCGTCTTGCGTCTGGATGTTTATGTATAATATTTATTCCCACGATACAAGTATTATGCTACTTAATTTGGGTCTAGATGGCGTTACGTTAATTATCCTAATATATATATGTGATATATTTCTTTTATCATAATTTTATTTATTTATTTACAATAGGGTTAAATGGAAATACCTCTAAAATGATGTAATTTTATATTACAAATTAATCACGACATGACACACAAACAGTGGGAAATTATCGAAATAATAATAATGAACATTAAACAATTTTATTTTGGGAATGTATTATAAAATTTGTTTTATTAACAATTAATTGCTGTATAATTAATACATTATATACGTTTTTGGAACAAAAGAAAATTCATGTGGCACCCATCTTGAATATTTCCACAACAATCCTATCTTTCAAATATGGTCCGAAATGGTTTGCTGAGCTGAATTAAGTCTTTCTGCGATCTCAGATGTTGTCAGAAAAGGATCTTGCTCGAACATGGCCTTCACAACAACATATTATGATCGCCCAGAACGTGGCTTATCAGAAAGGTCGAAATCACCTGTTTCAAATTTTTTGTTCCATCTTCTGCATGTCCTATCCGAAACTGTACATTCACTAAATACTTTCAATAAATTTCTACATGCTTCTGTAGCATTTCTCCCTTGTTGAAATTCGTACAAAATACAGTGGCGTAGATGAATTTTATCAGTAGCCGTAGTTACACTATCGTTTCACATTTAAGACTAATGTGAATTTATCAATGCTAAGTCAGTATACATCATTACATCAAGCGATAAAAATATAGAACCGAACATGCACCAAATAAACTTGTGCTTACGTTTCGAAACTCGTTGTAATAGAAACGGTGGACCTAATATAATGAATTAATAATGTAATATTAAGGTTATTACTATATAAAACAATTGACAATTGGATCTGCCGAATAATTGAATTGTTTTACATTATCAAGCCCAAGTTTAATATTGGATGTACTGAGTTTATTAATACTGAGTGTATAAGTTACTACACGTATTAATTTTTTTTGTAAAAGGCACATTTTTATTTTACAAATAAAAAATTTTAGAAGTCACCGTTTATATGAATGGGTCAAAGTGGTATAAACTACAAATTTATAAAATCGTATTCATAATTTATAAATTATAATTTATTTCATGCACAATAAGTTTGTGTGTTAATAAATTTTTATTTTTCTGATAAAAGATAAAAGTATACATTATTTTTTCATTCAGGGCGTTAAATGTATTTTGCAGTTCTCATATTCATTTTAAGACACACATCACCATGAAAATAATTATTTTATCATCGTATCATTGAAAATAACGTTATTTTATTATGAGATGATAAGTAATGTTATTATGAGAGTTATGAAAAAATACAAATACAATATAAGATGTTAAACTCGAGATAGATTCACTCAAATTCACTATTACTCTGGGTTTAAAAGATCAAAAACCAGTGTCTGTAAACATTTATGCAAACTTAAATTAGTATTTATATGTATAACACAAGTTCGTTCCAGATATAGGTACAAATACTTAAAAATGCTCAAAGTTATCGGAATTCGAAAAACGTTGGTTCCAAAATGTTATTCTAATTTAATTCCATTTGTAAGTAGGCTAAATGGGAATGAATTTAAATTACGAATGGATTTTATTTAGGTATGCAGAGTGTGTGCATTGGAAAAGGATTTCAAGCAGTTCCCGTACGGGGACCAGACCTTAGTGGGCGAACGGGGGGTGTCTATGTCGGGGGGCCAGCGCGCCAGAATCAATTTGGCCCGCGCCGTCTACAGGGAGGTAAATTCATTTTATATTGGGACTATGTTTTGCACAAGTGATCCAATCCACAATCTGGCTATAATGAAAGTAGTGGTGCCAAAACTGCCCAGTTACCGAAATTGCAATTAGTAAATAATGAGGTTTGACATTGCAGCTTAAACCTTTGAATTATTGTTATGTTTTATCCGTGCAGGGAAAAATTTAGTATGTTGCCATAGTAACTTTGTGTTGTGTTGCGTCATTGGTGACCCAAGTTCCTGTGTTGTGTACCCTTATATTGTCCCATGTTCAGCATACATCAACAGTAGGGTGTCCGTTATTTACTAAGTTGGCTATTTCGATTTGGGTATCGTCAAAATCGTTTCTTTTTGACCTAATAATTTCAGAAACAAAAAAAAAAAATTACGATACCGTTTAATCCTGCCTAAATAACGATACTTTTCCCATTTAATTAACATGGGATTTTTGCACTTTTTAGCAAAAAAAATTTATTTCGCTCATTATACTCTTTAACTTACCAATAATGATCAATTCTGCTTCTATTATGATCCCTTTAGACGGAGAAATTTTCATATTGGCGCAAAAAATTTATCACATAACCTTTGGAAAGGTCAAAATTTATTGATGTGAAACATCTATAGCCGCACGTAAAGATGAAAGTTCAATAATTAACATATGTATTAAAATAAAATCAATAATGATTTGTGTGTTAAAATTTACATTTATAACCTGTACGATTATTGAGAGTTTAAAATGAAAGATCTTACACGAAATTTAGAATAAAAATTAATTAGTAAGTAGTTTAAGCAAAATAACCAAAAAACTCAATAAAAATAAATTTTGACCTTTCCAAAGGTTACGTGATAAATTTTTTGCGCCAATATGAAAATTTTTCCGTCTAAAGGGATCACAATAGAAGCAGAATTGAACATTGTTGGTAAGTTAGAGAGTATAATGAGCGAAATAAAAATTATTTGCTAAAAAGTGCAAAAATCCCATGTTCATTAAATGGGAAAAGTATCGTTATTTAGGCAGGGTTAAACGGTATCCTAAAATTTTTTTTTGTTTCTAATATTGTTATTAGGTCAAAAAGAAACGATTTTGACGATACCCAAGTCGAAATAGCCAACTTGGTAAATAACGGACACCCTAATCAACAGTGTGTTCGCGATGCCACTGGCGTTGCAAACACCCATAGGCGACGGTAACTGCTAAATTATAAGTGGCAGCCTGTTTGCTGTCCTACAGCAATAAAAAAACGCTAATCAGTTGTAAGATCAAATTTAATTTATGAATTATCTCAATGACTTTGGACTTTGCATGACCTACTAGACAATTAAGGTAACGATCTAAAAATACGATCGAGTAATCATAGATTCTAATTTTAAGATTCTTAAATACTTTTAATTACCTATTGTTTCTTATTACTTATATTGAATTTAATTGTACTCTTTAATAGTATTTGAGTTTGTTAAAATATGCGAAGTAGTAAATGAAAATAAATCGTTATTTTCAAAATTTGTCACGTAATGTTATTGCTGGTTTGCACTTTTGGCGATGGATCAGTTCTGCACAATATCGTCCACTAAGTAAACACTGGTCTCATAACTCGGGACAAACTTTGCTTTATTAGTTTGTGAATTCCGGTAGAAAAACTGTTTTCGATAATAAATTAAATTAATAGAATGATATTCAATTGATCGACCAGTCAATTTGATTTTTTAAACTTTCACCTATTAATTTGTTTATTTCACCTCACCTATAGTATAATTTTGAATGAAAGTTAATTGAGATTAGGTTTCTGTTTTGTCTTAAAATGTATTCATATGTCAAAAGGTTACTTAACTCATTGTAAAAGTAAAATAGTCGATTTTCTAAAATTAGATTTAGTCACTAGTGGTATTGGTCCATATTTGCTAGGTAGTGGGGCTTGAAGCCCGTGCATGGCATAAAATTAGATAGAGTTTATTTTTATTTAATAAAAAAAAATACAAATCTTTTAGTAAAATTAAAAAATATATTAAATGTATAAGTAAATTCTATTTATGAATAAATCCTATATGTTATATAAATATTGTCAATTCCAAGTTTGCGCATTGTAGGAGGTGTTCGTTAAATTTACAAGCTTCAGTAAGCATAATGCAATTCCAATTTTATTTCCAAGTTTAGTTGCAACTGTAAGTTACTTGATAAAATAAAAATAAGCAAAAGTAGGCAGTATTAAATTAAAGACTTTTACTTTCATTATGTTTTATTCTGGTTTGTCATAGTCATTAAAAATTGTTAAATTTTGATGTATTCGGCCTAATCCAGTGGTTTGTCTTCGATCCATTCAAAAAAGTACCTGATTCGATGTCGGAAATGATTATTCCCATATCTGATTTTTCTGGTTTAAGTGTGTTAGAACCTAAAGATGTTCCATTGTTATATGTTTATTCTATCTTTAATATAATGATAATTTGTTTATTTGAAGGATATAATTATGACACATCAGCACACATCACAATGTGTGCTGATATAATTAATAAAATACGAACACTTGGAAGACGAATAGGAAATTATAAGAGAAGTGTTAGAGAAGCGTAACTTATATGGTACATACATTAAGAAGATAATCAAAGTTTAAAATTGATTAGGTAATGAATGAATAAAGCTACAATGTATTTAGTAGTTTGAAAGGAACGGCTGTAATTTTCACAAATAGTAATTTTTTTGTAAAAGGTTTTAAGTGCTTTTACGTGTAGTTCCGTGTACTAAATATGTTTCACGTTAACTCAGGCCGATATTTACTTATTGGATGACCCACTATCGGCGGTAGACGCAAATGTGGGGAGACAACTATTCGATGGATGTATTAGTCAACACCTACGTGGCAAAACAAGGATCCTCGTGACACATCAAGTCCATTTCCTGAAAGCTGCTGATTTCATTATAGTTTTAAATGAGGTAAAATAACTTTGCCCTTTATAAATTCTTTATAGTAAGTACATAGTAATAGTTCTCTGTTCTTTATCATGCTGTAGACCAGAAATATGTGTAATAATCACACAGAATCACTTTCTCGAAGATTCGTTACAAACAATTTTAAAACATGATTTAGTTATATATATATATATATATATATATATATATATATATATATATATATATATATATATATATATATATATATATATATATATATATATTAGGATTCACTTTTAGAACAGACATCTAGCTTTTGACATTTTAAAAGTGCTTGTTACTCAGGCCTATTTAAAATAAAAATTTTGACTTTGACTTTGATTTGTTTTTGTTTTGTTTATGCAAGTTATTTTGACATATGACAAGATTCGAAATGGAATGGCTCGGAAGTAAAAAATTCAGATGAGCTCAGTATAAAACATTTATTTTATTAATATGTAAACATGTATTATATGAATACCTAGTTGACTGTACGATAAATAATTTTATTTCATTTGAAAACAGTTCAATCGTCATTTTATTCCTAAAATATAAATTATTCCTGATTCTTTCAGGGACGTATTGAAAACATGGGTACATTCGACGAACTTGCGTCAATGGGCAAAGAATTTTCTCTGATGCTGTCGTCATTGCAAGAAGGCAAAGAAAAGGATACAGAAAGTCTGACTTCACGAGTTAGTAATATTTATTTAACAACTATTTTTTTAAACAATTTCTTGCGATTGGCGAGTTCCTGTACTGCAGGACTATTTTTCACAAATATAAAATTGATGGACGCATATTTCTAGAACATAAATATTCAAACTACAGCCCGCCGGGCTCATGTGATTGGACCACCTGGTGTGATAGATACTCTATTATAAGCCATTTTGAATTTCGCGCCCATTACACAAATTATTATTGATACGACAAATTTCCGTAATATATATCAATAGTTATTAATTCAATTGGTAGCAATCACGAAAACCTAAGAAATCATCACCTAATATTTGTATTCCATGACATCGTGAATAACACGAGTTTGTTAACCCTATGAAAAAAAGGTTGAGCATTACTCTAGAAATATTTAGAACAAACTACAAATATTTTTTCATTCGTGTGGACCAAATCCATTCTAGACCTGTATAGACCACTTGCGTTGTCAATGAGCTAGCCATACTGCCAATATTTAGTTAATTTTTATATTTTGTCGGCTAAATCAAGTCATTGATTTTTTATTTTTAGTTAATTAATGATATTGGGTACCTGGATAACCTGTTAGTTTATTGGTTTTAAAATCGGAGACCAATCTAGAGTCCTGGGTTCGAATCCCACGATGGCATACACCGCTTCGGCAGTTTTTTCGCCTAATGTGCGTATTATTGCATAATTGCCATGACGGCGAAGGTGATCGTGAGAAAACCTGCTACCGAGATCACCGGTATGTGTAATTCGCCAATCCACCTTGGACAAGCGTAGAGAAGGGTATACTGTCTGTTGTATGTAGGGGAGGTAGGAGTCCACTAGTGGGACCTTCATGGGCTGATAATGAAAAGGTATATCATAAAACAGTCGTCTATTTGATAACGTTGTGAAGTTAGTTTGTTGAAAATGATGTCAAGGTTTTTAATGTATTTGTTTGTATAAAGATATTATCTATCTTTATGGCACTAGATATTAATGAAACTAAAAACTTTAATATTAATTAGGCTAAATTACAAAATGTCTTGTTACTTGTTATTAATTATTAATTGTTAGTAGTAAAGTCTATCGTCGTATCCAGGCAACTTTTTCGCCAATCCACAATTATATGAAAGATGCCAGAGAAAACGCTTCTTTATGCCTTCTAATCTTTTACAATAAACATCATAGAATGGATTCCATACCACACTACAGTACTCGAGTTTACTACGAACAAGAGCGTTAACATTAATTTTAAATTTGAATTTTTTGTTTTATTTGCATTGGCTATTGTTTTTAATTAATTTAATGGAAATTTTAAAGAACGACCTTGAGTTTAGTTCGATTACGAATTTCCGCCTGCTTCATTTGTGATCTTTTTGTTTTCAGTTTCTTTGAAATAAGTTCTTAATTGTTTTGCATTATTAGAGAGCTAAGGAAACGATTATATTTTTAAAATAATCTGCTAGCCATATTTCATATCCAATTATTTGTTTATAAGGCATTTTAGTGGAAAAAGATTTCAATAAAATGTTGAAATAATATCGCTTTTCGTCTTGCATTTTTAAATTTGGACCGATAAGTAATTGTTGTTTTAATATTGGTAAATAATTAGTGTTTAATCGTTTTTATAAATCAGAAGAAATAATTAGATTTAAATTGATATTTTTTTTTATAATTTTTTGATGTTGCACTTTTGAATTATTTTGAAAAAAGATATAAAACATGATAACTCAAAAATGGTTCACTTTTGCATAATGCGTATATGGGTGAAAATTATCGCAAATAGTCACCCTTATCACCTCCTAACGAGAATACGTCGAATAACTAACAATCATGTTAGGCGAATATAAACTTATGTTACGTTTCATATACGAGAGAATATCGGAAATCGTTCTCGATATAACTGATATGAAAACAGCTAAAGAAATTCCACTGCTGAGTCAGGATCTTCGCTTGAAGTAATCGAACAGTATCTGTTGCATACATATCCAAGGAAAATTAGCGTGTTACATACTTATAATCTCGGTTTGTACATTTTCTCACGATATTAGCCTTTCCTCAGAGTGTTGATTTTATTATATATTGCTAATTACATAAGAAAAATTGTCTTAAAGTGGATATCATAGTAGAAATCGTATGTGAAATCTCCGAGTTGCAATTTGTGTTATGTATCACTTAGCTACTATGATAATAATAAAACACCTAGATTGGAGAAAATACCGCAAAATGCGAACTCAAACTTGCAGTAGTTACAAACATAGGTTGTATGTCGTCAAGATAAATAGAAACTTATAAATAACTTATCAGGGCTCGCTGAGAGAGAAAAAAGGAAAGGTCGCTCTGCTACGGTCCCAATCAAGTGTCAACGAAGGCGAAGAATTTGAAAACTTCGAGGCGCAAAAAATGGAAGACGAAGAAAGACAGTCAGGGACATTGCGTTGGGCTGTTATTGCAGCTTATTTCAGCTCTGGTGGCAATGTTTGTATTATTTTCTTGGTGTTTTTATTAAACATCCTTGCTTCAACTGCAGCGGCAGGCGCCGATTACTGGGTTAGCTTCTGGTAAGTTTAGTATCTATTCATTAAAATATTAGACCGTGTAGGGCTTGATAAAGTAAGAATATCATAATTACTTTTCTATAGAACCATAAAAGGTAAATAATAGATGTTTTTTTCATATATTTTTCGCAAGTGTATAGGTACGTTACTAACGTGGTAGGGCCTTAAGCCCTTCTAGATGGTAACCACCCTTGGCCTTAAGTGTGCCACCATAATAATCTAGTGTTGTGTTCCGGTATTAGTTACCAAGATCGCAGTACCACTATGGAACAGCAGCGTGTTCGCTGGCGCCCATAGCGTCGCAAACATCCATAGGCGATGGTAACTGGCGACTGCTTTCTATTAAGTGAGTCGTCAGCCTGTCTGCTGTTCCTCAGCAATAAAAAAAGATATTCGTAGCTAAGGAAAGACATCGTTGGGGATTTCTTTTGGGATTGGTCGATCAGACGGCAGTAGCTTCTATAAGTTACTTGGAAATTTCTTGATTACTATATCGGCACGTTATGATGGCCGTTTTGACGTTTATTCACTCATGAAATTTTGTATTAATTAGTAATTACATTTGAATGAGCAAATTGCTGTTCTTTATTGTCAATAGCGACGTGCAGTTATTGACAATAAAGAACAGCAATTTGCTCCTTCAAATGTAATTACTAATTAATACGAAACATCATGGAGTGGACAAACGTCAAAACGGCCATCATAGCGTGCCGGTAGCATAGTTGTTAGAAAAACATATTATAAATTTTAACAATGTGGTAGGCTTGAACGATGAAAATATGTTAAAATATAATGACACTGTATTATTTACATACATCGTTTTTACGAAATTTGGCAAACCTTAAATGGATGGCATTTTCATGTTTACGTCTAGGTAAAGGTAATTGTTTTGCATGTTCCGGTCCAATATTCCCGGATATTGTTTGTACCATACGTACGCCGTATTTTTATGGGAACCCTCCCATGCTATTTAATGATTCCCGTTTTCCGAAAACACCATATCCGCGGGAGGGTTAAGTATTCAAATATCTCAAATAATAATTTATTAAAACTCAAATATTAATTTATTAAAATTATCGTCAACTGCGTGCTACGTTCACTTAATTACGTAGAGTGGTAACTTAATTACGTAACTGTTTTATGTGTTTAAACTTATTACTGAAATATCGGTTGATGAATGAATAGAATGTCTGAAGTGGAATGTTAGAGGAGGCGTCCGTTAACATGGGCCTTGTGCAAGAAGTAAGTATGGCTAAGAAAACTCTGGATAGTGCATTTGACTGGGTTCGTCGAAAGGTTTTGTGGTGGGTTATGATAGCGAAAGGAGTACCTGTAAGGTTGGAGAAAATGCTCACGACGTCCAAATCAGATAAGCTAAGTGGCAGGAGAGATTGGAGGGTGTTGGGTTGAAGATAAGTAGAACATCTGTTTTGCAACTTTGGTTGAATTTCCGACTTCATCCCGATTAGACGTGTCTCTGTCAACGTGCTACAACTTTCGGTACCTCGAATCATTAAACCAAAACGACGGTGAGATAGGCTGAGATGTGAAAAACAGAGTGAATGCAGGATGGATTAAATGCCGACAGGTCTTAGGAACTATTTGTCAACCACTTAAACTTAAAGGTAGAATTTACAATTCCGTAAAAAAGCCTGTCGTATTGTATGAAATGCTTGGATTGTATTGGAATGCTTTGTGGAGTTACGAAAATGAATAAATTAGAAATGAGTATAATAGAGGAAGTGTGAAAGTAGTGCCAGTTATTGAAAACTTGATAGTATCAGACTAGCGTGGTCTGGCCATGTAATGCGCAAGAAAGAATGCCATATAACTAGGAAAATGATAATGAATGAATGATAAATGAGAGGGGATGGATTCAGAAGCAGAGGTAGAGCAAAGAAAAGATGGATAGATTGCGTAAAAGATGATACTGCAAAAGAGGGCATGAATGTTGAGATGACGGTTATCAGAGGAGAGTGGAAGGAATAAACATGTTGTATCGATCCTATTTGATGTGAGAAAAAGGAGGGAAGAAACTGAATTATTGGTTGAATCATTAAAATATTTCAACTTTCTCGGTAACTTTAATGTTTATTTTGTATTGTAATATAATCGTCGGCTTATTGCAAGAACTCATTAACTGCAAAAAATCACTACATACGTTTTTATCTATAATGGGCTCATTTTTACATATTCTACAAAATGCAAAAACTCACTAATTTCTAGCTGGCCAATTTAGCCGTTACGTCTTTGGCTAATCAACATAACCACTTACTAATTCAAACTAAAATGCTGTTTTCCCAAAATAATGAAATGTCACATAATGACTTCTTACAATAAGCCGACGATATACTCGTAATCCGTAATAATTTTATCCGTGCTGAGGCGGAGAAAAAATACTGACTTCTGCGGCCAGGGTTGCCCTGTCGTAAAAGGCGACAAAACTACCCTAGCTAGGTAGAGCTCCAAGCCCGTCTGGATGGTAACTATGCTTGGATTCGAAATATGCTGCCATAATAACCTTGTGCTGTGTACAGGAATAAGTGACCAGGTTCCAGTACCACTATGTGGTTGGCAGCGTGTTAGCGATACCCCTGGCGTTGTAAACATCCATAGGCGACGGTAACTGTTAAATTCTAAGTGGGCCGTCAACCTTTCTGCTGTCCTATAGCACAAACATCTGAAAGTAACTCTGTCTGTCTGTTTCACACCAAAAGCGCTTGAACTAATTTTGATGAATTTCGGTATAGAGATAGATTGGAGCTTGCAGAAGGACATACACTACTTTTTAAATTTATATGGCAGAACAAAGTTTGCTAGGTCAGCTAGTAGTTTAATAATAATTTTTTTAAGGTCAAACGAAATGGCGTCTTATGAGGCATCAAACGGCACTACTATCGGTGAGTGTTAAATAAATTATGACGTACTAAACAAAGAATTAGATAAGCAAGTCAATAATATTATTGCAGCATTAAATCGTAATACGCAATTATTTGCTCTTTTAAACGTTAAATATTTAATTAATATAGCTTGACTATAGTCAAGCTATATTAGTTATAACTAATTTTATGTACACGTAACGTATGTGTGACTATTACTATAGTTTTAGAATTAAACGTACAGAATGTTTAATGGTAGTTGTTAATTGGGTTGTCAACCATTAAACATAAAATTTTAAGATTAACAATGTATTTTAAGAGAAATATGGTTATAGAAAAATAAACACTGTAAAAGATTAAAAAATATATTAAAAAGTAAATAAAAGAAGACGAGTGATATTATTATCTTCTCTCAGTGTATTAATTATATTACGATAAAGTCGATGATTGAAATAAAAACGTCGACACACGCTGTAAAAACTTAAGAAAATAAGATTTCACGTTCATGCAGCCAGCGCATTGGAAACGTTTCCGGCCGAAAGCGATTTGGAATTGATATGCCATTTATAATTAACTTGTTTTTTTTTGTTACTATAGTGTTAATATTAGTTTATTAAATGTTATTTTTTTTCAATTTGATTACAGACTTTAACAATAATGTGTATGTTAAACAAAAAATAAGTTTATTTTCGATTTCTTGCACTTTCTATAGATTCAGGACTCGATGTCCAAATGGGAGCATTTACAACGGCACAGTACCTGATCATCCACGGCACAATAGTAGGACTAATTATTCTACTGACAAACATTCGTATATTTCCGTTTGCCGAGATGTGCGTGTCTGCATCGAATAACCTTCACAACAGTATGTTCTCGACTATGATAAAGGGGATTATGAGATTCTTCGATACCAGTTCATCAGGTAATTTAAAATCTATATATAATACTTGCCTATTTCATCACAAGCTTTGTTTTAGGAGTCCAGGATCTATTTTTAATATTGGTATTGGTGATGAGCAAGGAGTCGTGGATGTTGATAGAAGAAAGGAATAGACTAAAAGAACAAGGCAATACAAACGATAGTCAAAGAAAACGCTATAATCAATTGCATGCAAAGATTCAAAGATCTACTTGGAGTGATAGAGCACATCAATAATATATGCGAAGAAATTGAAGGACATGCTGATAAAGTGCAGACTAAGGACCTCTTCCTGAAAGTGAAACAGCTAACAGGTGTCTTCAAATCGAAGAACTGGGTTATCGAAGATAGTAGAGGTAACACTTTGATAGAAATGGAACATGTTCTGGAAAGATGGAGAAACTTGAGTTATATCGGGATGAAGACAATCTGTGCACCATAAAAAACTTAAGCACAAAGTAGTTACTCCGAATGACGTATCAGTAGCTATGCTTCAACATCTGGGTCTAGAAGGGATAAAAATTATCCACCAGATATGTACCAAGATTTGGAAAAGATCTAAATCCTTCCGCACAGAACATGGAGTGCGTCAGGCTGCATTCTGTCGCCTAAATTATTTAATCTCTACGGTGAATGTATTTGTATGTGAAGGAGAGAATTTGAATGCTGGAACGGCGGTATTTCGGTGGGCGGTGAAACACTAGCGAACCTCAGATACGCTGATGACACTATCATACTTGCATCAAGTGAAGAGGAAATGGCAATTCTGCTGAACTGTGTAGAAGAAGAAAGTGCTAAGCTCGGTCTTAAGATCAACCATTCGAAGACCAAAATAATGGGAGATAGAGCGCAAATTTCGAGAAAGTAGCGGATTTTTTATCTTGGGTCGCAAATAACATCCGAGGACAACTACAATGAAGAAATACGCCGAAGATCAGGTATGGCTAAAAGTGCAATGGCCAACCTCGAGAAGATCTAGGAAAACCGCAGAATTCGCTATAAAACCAAAGTGCGCTTAGTGCAGGCACTGGTGTTTTCCATATTCCTCTACGGAACAGAGACATACCGCGATAACAACAAGATCGAACGCTTTTGAAATGTGGGTGTGGCAGAAGAGGTTCTCAATACCATGGATTGCCAAGAAAACTAACGAGTCCATTTTAATAGACCTAAACATCCAAAAAAGGCTGATGTCATCGCCAAGAACGTGTTATGAGCTTCTTCGGACACATCATGCGGTCTTCCAGACATAAATTAGAGAAGCTTATAATTTTGGGTCGCATTGAAGGCTAGTGCGCCATGGACAGAACACCAGCCAGATGATCAGATCTAATAAAGAAAGCGGTTGGTGGTAGTCGATACCACGCGGTCCATGCCGTTCATGACCGAATACTATGGAGGAAAATAATATGTGGTCACTGTTCTCAGCAGGGAGGGAACGATAAAGAAGAGATTGGTGATGAGATCAAGTAATTCCGTTATATTTGTTTGATACTATTATTATCATGTCTCTCTTCAATCGATCCCTCATTGCTGAGCATCGTGACTCCGTTTGATTCCGTCAACTAGCTGTCTCCATCGATCCCGTTCTGCAGCTTGGTGGAGTGCGTCATTATCATGTACGGATATTGAATTAGTAATCCAATTTTACGTACTTGGCCTTAAGCAAAAATGGTCCCCGATTAGATTTTTAGATAGCATTGTAGTAGGTGCCCATTGAAATTTTCGGGGCTTTTCATACAGTTTGCATCCGAAGCTCTCAATACGGAGCTTGAAGCCCGCTTTGCTCTCACCCAGCTAATTTAACCGTTCGTTTTTTTACTTGACTACCCTCGTTTTATACAAACTTTTTATGTGTCAGGAAGAAAGAGGTAAAGGAAGAAAAAAGAGCATTGTTGAATTTGGCTTTTACTGGAGTGTCTTTCCATTACAATCAATCAATAAGTACGACAAGTAAACCACATATCTTCAAATGCCCCATTTAGAGACACTCATTATTCTACTATAAAAGTTGGCATTAAAAACTATTACAATTTCTTATAAGCCTCCGGCAAGTCGAAAGCTTAGTATTCTAAGCCCAAGCTTGTTCAAACAAATGAATGCATTTATTAAAGTTGTTTGTGCAATTTTTAAGATAAACTAGAACAACCAACGACACATACAATTTTGTATTTAATATACGAGATAAAGCGTTCTATTTTTTTAGGTCGCATTCTCAATCGTTTCACAAAGGACATGGGTGCATTGGACGAGATTTTACCTAGAACATTGTTGGACGTGTTCCAAATCTATTCGACTCTCGCTGCAATTTTAGTACTGAATGCAATAGCTCTTTACTGGACTCTCGTACCATCTGCTGTGTTACTCGTATTTTTTGCTTTCTTCGTGAAGATTTATCTAAACACTGCGCAAAGTGTTAAAAGATTGGAGGGAACAAGTAAGTATAGTTAAAATTACAGTATTAGTTTTTTGTTGCACTGATTTTTTATATTAAACTCATTATCGTCGAACCGTCCAAATTTTTTTTAGTAAACTTTCAACGCGATTATTTTAATTATTTTATGTTATCGGCAAAATAAGCTCGTTGTCATATATTCTAACGTAGAATTTCAAGCTCTTTCAAAATTTTTGGAGACAATTAATGATTTTCTAAAAATCCAATTTTCCAAAAATATGTATTTTGAGGAGAATATATAATATATATAAATGGAGAGGGCCATGCTCGGAGTTTCCCTGCGAGATCGAATCAGAAATGAGGAGATTCGCAAGAGAACCAAAGTCACCGACATAACCCGGATCATTGCAAAACTGAAGTGGCAGTGGGCTGGGCACATAGCTCGAAGGACTGATGGCCGTTGGGGCAGAAAAGTCCTCGAATGCGATCGCGTACCGGAAGACGCAATGTTGGTAGGCCCCCCACAAGATGGACCGATGATCTGGTCAAGATCGCCGGAATAGGTTGGATGAGGGCAGCGCAGGACCGATCATCGTGGAGATCTTTGGGGGAGGCCTTTGTCCAGCAGTGGGCGTCTTCCGGCTGAAATGATGATGATGATGATGATGTATTTCGAAAAATTCTGAAAAAGTTAAGGATGTTCTTTGATTGATTCTAAGACATTTTTATTCTAGACTAAAGTAAAGACTAAACCAGTTCATTAGTTTCGGAAAAAAATTACGGTTAACATATCAGTTTTGTGATGTAAGCTCAGATAATATTTTTATGGTAAATAATATATGTTATTTATATATTATTATCCATGCAGGGGTGGAGAAAGAATACTAACCTCTGCGGCCGGGGTCAGTATGTCGTAAAAATCGACAAAACAACCCACCCTAGCTACGTGGTAGGGCCTCAAGCCCCTCTGGATGACGACCACCTTTGGTCTTAAGTATGCCGCCATAATAACCTTGTGTTGTGTTCCGGCATTAGTGATCCAAATTCCTGTACCCTTATGGGACAGTAGCGTGTTCGCGATGTCACTGGCATTGCAAACACCCACAGGCGACGGTAACTCCTAAATTCTAAGCGGGCCTTCAGCCTGTCTGCTGCTCTACCACCATAAAAAAACCTAAATAGCTATTAGACTGTTAACATTGAAGCTTACAACCTTTTTGTAAGCTTTTTTATACTGAAGTTTGAGATGTATGATTTATTAGTAATATCATTTTTATTTAAAGTGTTACTAAAAGACGATGCTTTGTAAAAAATAAAAAAAAAGATTTTCCAAATACCACAGGTACCATTTTGCCGTACGCATTTTGGAAGCCGTTGCTTTGTTTTAGAAATGGCGGTTGTATTTTAGTTTGCGGGTAGTGTACAAGATTTGAAGACGTAACAGTAATTTAATAATAAAGTTGTTAAGCGCTTCTAAACGTTTGTGTGATTATTATTAAATTAATTTTCAGCCAAAAGTCCGGTATTTAGTATGGTTACAGCATCATTAAATGGTATTGCAACAATAAGGTCAGCGGGTGCCCAAAATCGATTGATAGAAGAGTTTGACGCCAAACAGGTGGGAATGCTATTATTTATTTAAACACTGAGTGCCGAGTGTGCGCTCATTGTCATCACTTTAAATCTGGACTAAATAAAATATTTGTATTGATATTTTTATTGTAAATACCAAATATTAGTATTTATGAATAATAAAAGTGGGACGTAATGGGTTGCTAATGTATTATTATAAAGAAAACAGATAAAGCTAATGACATGTTCGACATTTCTTACTTCAGAATTTGCATACAGCAGCTTGGAATGGTTATTTAGGTGGTGGGACAACATTTGGTTTCTATCTGGATTCAATGTGTCTGTTATATCTATCGACAATCATATTTGTGTTCCTGTACATTGATTTTGGTGAGTTTTTTAACTATATTTTTTCAAATTTAACAAATATTTTTAAATAAGATTTACAAGGACGCTGTTTTTAGACTATAAAAGTCATTCTCAGATAAGGACACACCACAACATTTTTTCCACGACGACCCATCCATTCTGTTCTTATTCAGCACAGGCGCAGAATATGGTACCCATGAAGATCAAACGTCGAAACTCACACACACGCGTAACTGAGAAACTGTCCGTCCAATGCTTGCTTATGTTATCACGATAGTGTTATAATTTTAATTAAGTTTTTAAGACAGTATTTGTGATTATAGTATGAACAACATAGATACTCTTTGTAGGCCATGTAATTCTAGTCAGATATAAAAATAGGGCTGTCTCACACCTTTAGAGTGACGCCAAAAGGTAACTAATGGATTTTCCATTCCACCTACTTGCAGAAGTAGGAACTTGCAGATAGAAGGGGAATACCGGCAAATACAGGCAATCACTTCATGTTTGCCGGTACTCGCTTCTATATGAACCAATTTTATGAACATACGTAGTATGCCTTTTTGGTTAAGAAAAGTAAGACCAACATGCAACGACTCAAAAAGGTGTACTTAAATTTTCTCCGTAATAATCGAAAATAGATCAGAGTGTAAGTTTTGTGATTGCGCTTAGATGTTGAGTAATATAGATTTTAAGTTTTCTCCTTGCAGGGGTCTCTCAAGAACACTGATTCTTGCAGAAAAATAAGCCTAGGTTGATAGGGTTCGAAATCCGTCTGGATAGGTGACCCCGTAGGTAATAGGGTCTGAAACCCGCCTGGCATCCCTGGTCTCTTAATATGCCACCATACAATGCGATTCAAATAAGAATAGGAACGTCAATGAACTTAATCTGTCAAATGTCACTAGAAAAGTAGGGTTTGAAACGAAACCTTATTTGCGTATCAATAATGGTGAGTGGAATTGAAGTCATAAATACAGGTAACATATCTAATCTTATTTTAAACGACAGTTAGTGGAATAAATATTAAAATCCTATGCTATGACGTCACAACATGTCGCAAAGTCGATCCTATTCTTATTTGAAACTCATTATAATAACCTTATGTTGTGTTCCGGCTGGCATAAGTGACACAGGTTTTAATTCTGCTACGTGGACGACAGTGTGTTAACCTTGACCTTGGTATCGCCAGTAACCATAGGCGACTGTAACTGTTTACTATTTTACGACATAACTACTATATGAGCTGACAGCCTGTCTGCTTACACAGCAATAAAAAAACGTGATATAGGATCTTCATAACGTATTTTTATTTTTAGGCGACACAATACCAATAGGTAGTGTAGGGTTAGCAGTAACACAGAGCAACATGTTGACAGCTATGTTACAACACGGAGCTCGGATGTTGGTCGAATTTTTGGCACAACTTACGAGTGTAGAACGTGTATTGGAATATACGCGAATTGAAACAGAGTCGAATCTTTTCGATGGCCGTAAGTATTATTATAATGTTAATAAATACATTTATGACTAAAAAAACTCAAACTCGCGCTCACAAACTAAATCGACTACTAACTACACGAAGATTGAAGATGATATAGTAATAATGTAGAAGGACAATTAAATTTAAAAAATAATTCATAGAAACTCTGGATTCAAAACAATATTAACGCTACAAATACGTTTCTAATTTTATATTATGTGAAACCAGCCAATCGATTGATTGGTTTCTTCAATTTTCCTGCTTTGATGATCAATTAGATTTTCAAGTATCTACTACCATGAATAATTATAGTTTCATGGTAGTAAAAAGCCTCAGTCTCATCAAGTCGCTTATCTGATAATTAGTTTCTGTTTATCTCTATCATATACGTTCTTTATTTTGAACAGAAATGGCTATGCCACCCACTTGGCCATCACAAGGAAGAATTGATTTTCAAAATGTTTATTTACGTTACGCTCCTACCGAGGACCCGGTGTTGAAGAATCTAAATATCACTGTTGAAAGTGGATGGAAGGTTAGAAATAAAATATTCATTACATATAAGTACAACAACAACTTTGATGCATTCTAATAGGAAATCAATGACCAAGCAAATTTTAGGAAAGTGGAATATTTCGTCCATAGAAAAATATTTCACTTTTAATAAGTTATTTTTATACTCTAAAATTATAATATAATATGAAGGATAGGGGGAAAAAATAACCACTCAAAAAGTGACAAATGAATGGATCGATTACTCCTTCTCTTTATATTCGGATTTAAGAAATTTTCAATTAATCCGTGTACTTTCACGTATCTTGTTGCACAAGAGTATACATACGTATAAGTCTTACACAAGGAAAGAAACCGATACAAACAGACATGCGTAAATGTTACCCTATGACAATATTCGACAATAACTAAAATTCGAAGTGAAGCTGATTGTAAGAAGAAAATATCTTGAATTATATTAATAGCTAATGGTTTTGCTTTTTGTAAAAGGTGGGTATCGTGGGTCGGACCGGAGCTGGAAAGTCGTCATTGATATCTGCAATATTCAGATTTGCTTATCTCGAAGGAAAAATATCGATTGACGGGATCGACACTGCGCTAATCGCTAAACAGGTGTGACTATGATCATTATTAACATGTTAAACGTCAGACTAGATACAATGTTTACTCCAATGAGTCGCGGCGGACACCTTGTGACCGCCAATTATGTCGAGTCCAGGGACCCCTTCTCTCTCATTATATTGATATTTGTAACAATGTTCATTTGATCTCATTTCTGTGTTCAGCTGCACTAATATGTCCTCTATCAAATCTTCCTCCTCCTTCTCCAACCTCTATCAAATTTACTTTCTACCAAGAATAAATAAGAATATACATGCTACGTTAACTTGACTTTCTTTGTTATAAAATTACCACCTGGAACACATCGTATGTAATATGCAGTCGTTATGGTTTCAGATTTCAGTTTCTGCTCATCTACATATATTTAGACTTTAGTTAAACTTTTACATTAAAAGGCCAGTTTATTTTATCCGTGCAGGGGCGGAGAAAGGATACTAACCCCTGTGGCCGGGGTCGGCCTGTCGTAAAAGGCGACAAAACAACCTTCCCTAGCTACGTGGTAGGGCCTCAAGCCCGTCTGGATGGCGACCACCTTTGGTCTTAAGTATGCCGCCATAATAACCTTGTGTTGTGTTCCGGCATTAGTGACCCAAGTTCCTGTACTCTTATGGGACAGCAGCGTGTTCGCGATGCCACTGGCATTGCAAGCACCTATAGGCGACGGCAGCTGCTAAATCCTAAGCAGGCCGTTAGCCTGTCTGCTACAGCAATAAAAAAAAAGTTTAACACACTCTTTTTTCTGTTTCACTGTTTGTTTGTTATATCATGGACACGAAGGGTTACATTGTACGGACTTTCCATTAATGTTTTTAAGCGCCATTTACATTTACGGTACTGCACATATTTATAAAAGAGACGGCTTCCAGTAATAAGATTAGACTAGATTATACTTTAAATTAATTTTGAAATTACAACCCGCTTACATTATTTCAGGGCCTACGATCAAAAATTTCGATAATACCTCAAGAACCAGTATTATTCTCGGCATCTATTAGATATAATTTAGATCCATTTAATATTTATAGCGACGACGATCTTTGGAGGGCTCTTGAACAGGTCAGTCAATTTTTTTTAAATAAGTGTAAATTATCTATACATTACGATCTTAACATTTTTTTCATTATTTAGGTGGATTTAAAGTCAGCCATTCCGTCGTTAGATTTCAAAGTGACAGAAGGAGGTGCCAATTTCTCTGTCGGTCAAAGGCAGTTAATGTGTTTGGCACGTGCGGTGCTTAGGTCTAACAAAGTTTTGATAATGGACGAGGCTACTGCCAACGTAGATCCTCAGTAAGTTATCTGTAAATATGTTAGTTTACTTAGTTTTGGTATTTATTTAATTGTGTATAATTAATTCGTTTAATTTTAGGACGGACAATTTCATTCAAAAAACCATACGCCGCCAGTTCAAAGAATGTACAGTATTGACGATAGCACATCGTCTGAACACCATAATGGACTCTGATAGGGTGTTAGTAATGAGCTTCGGACAGGTTGTCGAATACGACCATCCATATATATTACTCTCAGATCCCAACAGCCATTTGTCATCGATGGTTCGAGAAACTGGCGAGAAGAATAGCGCTAAGTTATTCGAAATATCTAAAGAAGCATATTTTCAAAGTAACATAAAAGAAAATAGCGGTTGAAGATGAGAACATGAAACAAAAACACATTAATTAAAAGTTAACATTGTCGAATCCTAATACTTTATATAATGTAAGATTATATATTTAGATGTGAAAGTATTATTCTCATCAAAAAATCGAAACACCTCTGAACTTTGGTTTTGGATGAGTTTTTTTTACATTAAACCGAAAATATAAATAATGTAATACAATTACCTGGGTAATTGTAGATATTAAAAGGTATTATTTTTTAGCTATTGTGTTCTGTTCAACAGGTATGTTTTTACCCTTTATGAAAAAAATTGTTAAATGTTAGAAACAAAGATGTAAAACAGAAAAATGTAAAAACAAGTTTATTCAGTATCTCGTATTTCCTCCCCGGATTTTTATCACTGCTTCCATGTGGTTCTGAGGAACGGATAAGCGTCACAATTTTGTGTTGAGGAATGTTATCCCATTCTTATTGTATAGCTGTTTTAAGCTGGCCAAGCGTCTTCGGAGCAGGATCTCTCGCTCTAACTTGTCTCTTCAACTCATCTAATAGGTTTTCTATGGGATTCATATGCGGGCTTCTTGCTGGCCAGCCCATAACCGCAATACCGACTTCGCTCAGGTATTCATTTACAAAGCCTGCGGTATGAGCCATGGCATTGTCCTGCATAAAAATGAAGTATTTGCCAATAAAATGTGCGTAGGGTACCTACTACATGAGGTTCCAGATAGTCTTCGATGTAACGTGACCAATTTAATGACAGTAACCGAGGTTCAGATACAAACGCGAGTTCGGTTTTTCTATCAGCGCTTAGGCCTCCCCAAACCGTCCATAAACCACTACCGTAACTGACTCTTTCTTCAATACAGCACTATGCAAAATCTCCTTCTCTTTGATAAACCTTATTTTTTCCATCATTACCATACAGCATCATCTTACTCTTGTCAGAAAAGTGAACTTTGCTCCATTAAAGGTATGACCAATTTAAGTGCTCAAGTGTAAGGTTGGGGCGCGCTCTTCGCTGGTCTACTGTCAATTTTGGGCCATTAGCTGGTTTATGAGGTTTCATGCCACGCTCCGCCTTCTTCTTATGGTAGAATCGCTGACAGTCAATCCTCGACCCTCACGGAGCCACTGCTGCAGTTGAATAGGGTTAAAGTGGCGATTTCTAAGAGAAACTTACACAATATACCGGTCATCTTGCTCAGACGTGACTTGATGTATACTAAATTCTGGACAGCGAGTAAACACACCAGTCTCTCGATAACGCTGATACACTTTATTGACAGTAGAGAGCCTTACATGAAATCGTACAGTCACAACACGCTGACTATGCCCTGCATCCAGCAACGCCACGACTTAGGCGGTTTCTGTGTCCGAGGTATCCATGTTTTTAGGAACAGATCTCTTTCATAGGATGTCACAGAGCTTAGTCACCAATCATGCTTAGCTCAGCTCAGGGCTCAGTTAAAAAAAATGTAATTAAGTACAGAAATCCGACGGAATACATATTGAAAACAATCTCTACATTAATTTATTGGATAAAAATTCGTAAATTTTAATTCAAATTTAGAATTCAGGTACACCTTGTGTAGATTAAACTGCCAGCTATTTATTGGTGTATTTTTTTAATGATATCAATCCTCTTTTTAATTTAAATGTCGCCTGAATAATACTTGCAGTAGTGTTTCGATTTTTTTGATGATAAGTATATTAATAAGAATAGAAGTAGTTTATTGTTCATAATAAGTCTTTTGTGTTTTTTGTATATATTTTGTGTAATATATTTTTTTACTTTATTATTTTATCTCTACTGTATCTACTGTAACCATGTGTGTCGATTTATGCGACTTCGTAGAGTATAGAATTTTGCATAATTTTTTGTATATTTACTAGTTATTCTCGTGTCAAAGAAACAAACTAACCGGCTGCCTATTTTTAGTTCGTTGTCTACTATTGTCAATTACTGGAAATATTTGCACCTAAATATAGCATTCAATAAATCGAGCTCTACGCTCTGTCGAATAAAGTATCCTAATTTTTATCCCTTGTTAGTTGATTATAGTTATATATCTAGTGTTGCGACATGCCACTGTATTCCAGGAAAGCACCCAACCAGCCGAGTTTGTTTTAAAAATTAAAATCAATGGCTGCCTGAGCATCGACGCGGTACCACGCGCACCCTCTATAGAAAAAAAATCCGTTGAAAACCCTAATACAACTCAGCTAGCAACCGTTCCCCGTGTACGCATCAACCAGTGGTGGAATCGCCAAGCCTAGTCTTAGCCAGTTCCTACCACAGCTCCAATAGCAGTAAGTGCTTCATTTTGCCTTTACTGGGTCCGTGGGGATATACGGGACGGCGCGGCGTCGGGTGAGCTGGAGTCAGGATTGCTTCAGCGTTGTGGCCAATCCCAACCATCTAGGTAGGTAATTAGATAAGTTCATGATTTCCATACCTAATTTATATCATTATCATAATGTAAATTCCGTTAGTTGATACTCATGCTCTTCATATATTGTACCCCCCCCCCCCCCCCCCCCGATGTAAAATAGTTCGTCTAGTATGGAAAGTAGTGCAAAGCGTAAAATATAGAAAGTAAATATTGGTAAAATAATTAAGAACGTTTAATAAAAAGTAAACCACAATTTGAGGAGCATTTTAAAGTTTATTTCAACATAATTGAATTCTTTCATGACTTTACATAACATAAAAAATTTAAACAAATATTCTAAAAAAACATAACGCAAAAGTATTCGTCTACCCTTGTCACTCACGCAAAATAGTTCGTCTACCACTTAGTTGTGTCGCCTTTGCTCTCAATGACAGCTTTAATGCGAAGAGACATGGTTGCATCCAACGCTGCACACTCCTCAGGCGTAATTGACTCCCAGACAGCCAAGAGTTTAGCCTTTAAGTCGCTCTTCGATCTTGATGGATTTTTACGGAGAACTTTTTTCATTTTCCATCATAGGGTTTCGATTGGTGACAAGTCCGGGCTGTTAGATGGCCATTCGATTATAGGGATGCTTTTCGCCAGTAGCCACGTCTTTGTTGTCCTTGCAGTATGGCAGGAAGCACCATCCTATTGAAAAATGAAGGAATCTTGATGCTTAAGTGACGGAATAGAGGGCAGTAAATTCTCTTCCAAAAGGTTTTGATACCTTGCAGCATTGATAGAACTATCCACAAACTGCATACCACCAACACCTTGTGCAGACATGCAGCCCCATATCATAAGAGACGCCGGAAACTTCACTTTGCGTTTGAGACAATCAGTATGAAATGCCTCATTTTTGTTCCGAATCACTTTTTTCCTTTCATCGCCGACTGTCACTTCAAATTTCGACTCGTCACTCCAAATGATACTACGCCACTGATTGGAAGACCAATTTAAATAATCTCGAGCAAACTTCAACCTCTTTTTCTTTTGTACAGCAGTCAACAGTAGTTTCTCCTTAGCGGTGTAAAATCCGTAACCCATTCTTTTTACGACTCTTTTGCAAGTATCAACTGAGACGTCTTTGTGAATCATGTCCTTCCATTGCACCGTGAGTTCTCCAGCTCGAGCAAGACGATTATTTTTGATAATTTTCTTCAGGATTCTGTTTTCTACTGAATTTGTGATGCGTGGTCGACCAGTTTTCTTCAAACAAGAAGTCGTTCTATTCTTTTTATAGTGCTGAATGATAGATTGGACTGTAGACCTGGGAAGTATCAAGTCTTTAGATATTTGGTAACTTGATTTGCCAGCATCGACCCCACAAACTATTCGCTTTCGAAGCTCTTCACACACGGGTTTGCCACGACCCATTGTTATTTGAAAACTAATGAAAAAAACTGAAATTTTCAGAATTTATACTGTCTCACTTGACAAATGATTTTTTTTATTGCTGTAGGACAGCAGACAGACTAACGGCCCGCTTAGAATTTAGCAGTTACTGTCGCCTATAGGTGTTGTAATGCTAGTGGTATCGCGAACACGCTGCTGTCCCATAAGGGTACAGGAACTTGGGTCACTAATGCCGGAACACAACACAAGGTTATTATGGCGGCATACTTAAGACCAAAGGTGGTCGCCATCCAGACGGGCTTGAGGCCCTACCACGTAGCTAGGGAAGGTTGTTTTGTCGCCTTTTACGCCAGGCCGACCTCGGCCACAGAGGGTAGTATTCTTTCTCCGCCCCTGCACGGTTAAAAAATTACCGATGATACAGAATTACTTTTACAAATTTAAATTATGCAACATAATTGTACAAAGAAGGAATAATCTTATTTAACTCACGGATAGACGAACTCTTTTGCATCGATTAACAATTAGACGAACTATTTTGCTTATAATTTCTTCGAATTTAAAACAGGATATGTTTAAATTTAAAATGCTAAAATAATTTATTGGTTCATAATTAAAAAATGGCATAAGTAACGCGACATGTGATAGTAGAACAGCTTAATATTTTATATAGATATACAAAAATAATGAAGTTAGAAAAAAATCTCATAGAGAAAATTTCACACTAAACGAACTATTTTGCATCGGGGCTCGTATATCAATATAAATGTAAACAAAAATAATAAATTGATTGCGTGAAAAATAATATACATTACGGAAGGGCATAGTTTTGTCATCATGTTATGATTAAAGTTATCTAAAATTCACATTTCTATGGAATTATGATTTTCCCTTATATAATAAGTAACAATATTCCTACAACTTTTTAAACGTTCAAATTACTTTGTTAATGAGAACATATAAGAAAGACTTGTTGTTGAAAAACGGTGCTGAAACGATGGTTATGTGGGTTGAATTGAGTTTAAGATAGCGTTACGAGCTGCTTGCCCTAAGCCTATGCTTAGGGATAGGTGAGAAACAGCTGCTCATGTGAAAATGGCGTTTTTTAAATATTATATAATTCTATAATCGTTTTTTCCTTGTGAAGTTTCTATGTTAAATCATAAAATTAAATCCAAATATCCTACATGTATTTGCATGCAATATAGTATATGAAAAAGCCACTATATAGGTATATAAGTGCACTATATAGGTGCATATAAGTAATCTTATACATACAAATAATCACGCCTCTTTCCCGTAGGAGTAGGCAGAGACCACTTCTTTCCACTTGTTAGGATCCTTACATACTTGTATCGCTTCGTCCACTTTTATTATTCCCTTCATACATGCCCTTCGGCTTAGGGTACTCTTGACCTGGCCTTTTTTCAAGACGTCCCTGATCTGGTCTCGAAACGTCCGCCTAGGTCTACTCCTTCCAACACTTACATTCACACTCGTCTTATACACTTTTTTCGTCAATCGTTCTTCATTCATTCTCTCGACATGGCCAAACCATCTCAGCATACCTTTCTCAATTTTTGTCACTACATCTTCTTTCAGTAAGTCATCTTATGATGGCACAAAAATCTTATAACACCGCACGTTGTTTAGAATATGTAAACATATAATTTTATTTACATTCTCCAAAAAATAATATTCAAAATCTGTAATGTAGGATAATAAATAAATGTAATAAGATTCCATGTATTATGATCAACTTAAAACATATATTTTATTAAAATATATAATAAATGTTATGTCTTAGGTGCATTATCCCTGGAATACTTATCCTTTGCCACTTCAAGGAGTACTTTACTCATATTTTCTCCCGTCTCTTGAACCATAGAGCTAAACATGCTGTTTGAATTTGAAAGCAATATATAAGGATGATCAAATTCTACTGCGTTTCCATCGCTCATTACCAAAATGCGGTCAGAATCCATGACTGTGTTTAGCCTGTGAGCGATTGTTATTACCGTACATGCTGCGAATTCACGACGAATCGTCTTCTGAATCAATGCGTCCGTTCTGTAATTTAACATTTTTCAATCAATCTATGATTATATTATTGAATCTATCAATATTTATTGGTATTGGTTTTTAGAATATGGCTTCAATGCTTTTGGCACTGATTTTGCCAAGATCGCAGTAAGAGTTGTCAGGTGATGGAATAGCAAAAGTAGCTTAAATAAATTGAATTACATATATACATATAATCACGCCTCTTTCCCGTAGGGGTAGGCAGAGACCACTTCTTTACACTTGCTACGATCCTTACATACTTGTTTCGCTTCGTCCACTTTCATTATTCCCTTCATACATGCCCTTCGGTTTAGGGTACTCTTGAACTGGCCTTTTTTCAAGACGTCCCTGATCTGGTCTCGAAGCGTCCGCCTAGGTCTACCCCTTCGAACACTTCCATTCACATTCGCCTCATACACTTTTTTCGTCAATTGTTCTTCATTCATTCTCTCGACATGGCCAAACCATCTCAGCATACCTTTCTCAATTTTTGTCACTACATTTTCTTTCAGACCACAACGTTTCCTTATCTCGCTATTTCTTATCCTGTCACTCAGTATAACTCCTATCATACTTCTTAACGCTCTCATCTCAACTGCATTTATTCTGCTTTTATGTTTCTTCTACCATACCCAACTTTCACTTCCGTACATGAGTGTCGGAACCAACACCCCCTCATGCACAGCTAGATGAGCCTTGTTAGACACCTTCCGACTGTTCATAAAGGAGTGCAAAGCTCCATTCACCATGTTTCCTGCATTCACCCTTCTTTCAATATCACTCTCAGACTTTCCATCTTTTGTAAACTTTGAACCCAGATACACAAACTCATTCACCTGTTGAATTTGTTTTATATTGCAGTCTATCACCTTTTCATCTCTTTCAAACGCCATCACTTTCGTCTTCTTTACATTCATCTTCATTCCCTTTCTAACAAAAGCTCCACTCATAACAGTTACCATCTCCTGCAACTCCTCAGCCGAAGACGCAAGTAATACTTGATCATCAGCATAGAGAAAACATTCGACGAGTAATTCATTCATTCTAAACCCACTTTCATTCTCTTTTAAATCTGTCAAGCAATTGTTCGTGGACAGATTAAACAGCCACGGTGACGCTACACATCCCTGTCTAACATCTTTTTCGATATTAAACCACTCAGTGTATGCCCCGTTTAATAAATTGAATTAAGTCGGTCTTAAGTCGGTAATATGTGTGTCTTCATTAAGACTACAATTTTCAGTAATCATTTGTGATAGCTAAACATATGAAAAACAAAATTTAAAGACTTCGATATAAAAGTGGTTGTAAAACATAGTCATAACGTGAATCCATGTGTGGGCTATTTTTATTGGGTTAACTGAGTAGCTCCGGTTGACGAGTTCAGCCAACCTTCGCTATCTATTATTTGGAGGTAACAAATATTGGCTTTGCGAACCCGTCCAAAATCAGAATTGGCTACCCTATACTTAAAGAAAAGACTGACTAAAGGCTTTTGAATGTTTTCCCCCTTTTACAAGCCACAGGCTGCTTGTTTCTGGCTTTTCTATACTACTATTATAAAGAGGAAAGATTTGATTGTTTGTTTGTTTGTTTGTTTGTTTGTTTGTTTGTTTGTTTGCTTTGAATAGGCTCCGAAACTACTGACCCGATTTAAAAAATTATTTCATTGTTGGGAAGCTACACTATCCCCGGGTGACATAGGCTATATTATATTTTCAAAAAAATTAGGGATCCTTACTAAAACTCTAATAATGTAACCCGAAGTGTAAAAAAATTACCTAAAATATTATTTAAATCGCGTGCGTTGCGAAAACTATTGATGATAGAATAAAATAATGTACTACAACTTTGCAGAACACATCATTATTTACAAAAAGTGTCGCGACAGCATATGTCTAACTATTATAGTTATGCCACAATAAGTGTTCTTTTATTTTAAAAAATTAATTGAAATGCCGCCCCTAGAAAAGGCTCTTTATTTGGATCTTGGTATTAATCCTTATCAAAATAAATTACTTCATATTCAAAACTGTTTCAATACCTTTATATAACTTTTTGAATTATTCAATTCGGATATTCCATTCGAAAGATATCACGAGTTTAAAAATGTAAGTATTAGAAAAATGTTGCGTGGTAGCCGCTCACCCTGTTCGGCTAGCTAGGCAGCACCTTATGCAATGTAGGCGTGCGTCACTGGGGTTTTTACAAAAATTAGAATACTTATTAAAAAATACCGAAAAATAAATAAAAAGGAATAGCAAAAAAATCATTAAAATAAAAGCTCATAGAAATAATAATATTCAAACTTTCTTTATAATTTTATTTTTTTAGTAACCTGACGCAAATAGAAGGGTTTGCCCCCAGGGGCGCTCCTCTGTCCGAGGAGTGCACGGGTGTGCATACCCGAGGTGCCCGAGCATCCGTCGCTTCACTCCCCTCTCCGTTCGAGGCGACAGAGTCCTACCTTTCTTTCCGTCTACCTCTTACATCCTTTCCAACTTAGCTCTCTGTTCGTGGCATGGTCCCCGATGGGATGGTTGCGAATACTGATTGGGGTCCCGGGTTCTACCATGGGACCTGATTTGGTAGTCAAAACCATGCCTATTTCGACTGCGCCTGCACAGAGAGTGTTCCCGGGGCGGGAATTGCATCCTCGCTGTCGGTTGGTCTTGCTGGGCCGGCTACGACGTCAAGCGACTCTGCTTTTTCTGGAGTGTCGTCTGGTAGTCGTACACACGCCTGACTAGCACGCAACGGGGATGCGAGTCCCGTCCGAAATTGGCCGCGGACCTGTCGCTACCGGCCCTGGTTCTGTCCATGGTCGGGGGCGATCCTGGATGGACGGCTGTCGCCTCCTTTTGCGAGGCAGTAGTATCTGCAAGGGAGGCGGCGGAACGGGAGCGGGAGTCCGCCACCGCACTCCCCTCCCGCCAACGTAGGCCGCGTCGTCGGCGCCGGAGGGCGGGCAACGATCTCCGGCCGCCGTAGAAAGCGGCCGCGGGCGGCCCCTCGGGGGAGGATCCGCCGCCCGCACTATTGCCGTGAGGGAAAAGGCCGCGTGCTGTTCAGCAGCCCCCCTCAACTCATAGAGTTGTTACAAGAGAGCGCCGGGGGGACGAAAGCCTGACCCCCTGGCGCAAGCACTTTAGAAGGGGCCCGATTTAAGACAAAGCGTGGGCCGGCGCCGGCCCGGGCCACGAGATCGGCAGGCCATATATCCGTGGGCCCGGGCGTAGGCGATAGGAGAACAGCGGGGTTTTTTAGTGGGTAGTCGGATGGTCGAACATCTTTTCCGGAGTCCCTTATATCCCTCGGTCCCCCCGGGCCGGGGGAACCCGTCAAGAGAGGTTTTTCCCCGAAACCGAAAAAAAATAGAAGGGTTTAATTTTTTGTTAAATACCCATGCGAAGCTGGGACGGGCTGCTAGTTGTTCATAAAGTGTCACGTAAAGGCACCGACGTTTATCGGCGCTCAAAAGAACTCCGAAATGGGGGTTTCGAATGTAACGCAAAGAAAGTGACTTAGGATTATTAGATCAACTTACTGTGGATCAACATTGGCCGTAGCTTCATCCATAATAAGAATTTTATTAGAACGTAAAATGGCACGAGCCAAACAAATCAGTTGTCGTTGACCCATCGAGAAGTTATTGCCTCCTTCTGATACTTTGTAATCCAACGAAGGAATTGCTTCTTTCATTTCAACCTACAAGATATAAAAGTTGAAAATTAAAGCGAAGGCATGACATAGTAAATAATAACATATTGCAATAAGTTCAACAAACTTTACTGTAGCAGTCTTCTACAAATTTATTTCAGTATAAACTATTATAACCAAAAGTTAATATTTATCTAGTCATAGAAGTATTACTTAGTATCGAAATAGTTTTTGATAAATATATCTAGGTATATGTGATTATTCTATATTTTTGGCTGCTAATAGTAAATTAAAATTAGTTTATAAAATAATGCTCAATATATTTTACCATAAGTTTAACATTCAAAGTAATCTAAAGAATAAATTAAACTTTGACATTTATAAATATTAACTATTTAAAATATAATTTTATGATCAGTGATGTTTTCAAGAAGCTAATTGGGACATGAAGCTAGAAGGAACAAAGATTAAATTTGATACCTGTTCTAACGCTCTCCAAATGTCATCATCGCTATAGTGATTGAACGGATCCAAATTATATCTTATCGTTGCAGAAAATAGAACAGGTTCTTGTGGAATGATGGATATCTTTGATCTCAATTCCTGTGAAATTAATTAACGAGTGTAAGTACGCAACAAAAACGTACATCAATAATAATGAAGAATGAATGAATGTAAATACACGTATGTAATAATTGTTAATGTATTATTATTAAATTGTATATTAGATTATATAATAGGTCGTCTATATAGACGACCTTCATGGCGTAACGGCTAACGTATATCGGTACGCTTGCGGAGCTGCGGGTTCGATTCTGTCCAGCATCTGGGCATCTGGGTATTTATGAAAAGTATATACATATGTATCATATTAGTTATTTAGTACCCATAACACAAGTGCTATTGTACTTACTTTAGAACTAGATAGCGTTGTGTGAATTGTACCAATATATTTAATTATAATGATGTTACTACTATAATCATCACTAATATATGTATAATTATAAACATTCTCCATTTATTTATTTCTACGAATTGTCTAAATTGCTAGTTAGCGATAAAACCGTCGCTGGTACATAGTTACTGCAAAAATTCACTAGTGTACAATACATAATCATATATGTATACCTTTTTGGAGATATGGTTAGTATCTATGCCATCAATCTTAATACTTCCTTGCACACTATATAGGCGGAATATAGCTGATATTAAAGATGACTTTCCTGCTCCAGTTCGACCGACAACACCAACCTGAGGAACGACATAATAATAAATTGTTTATTTATTATACGAGTATCTAGTAAAGCTCTTCTCAGTTATTTATAACCGAGAGTTGATAAAATTTTTGATATTCTGCAACAGTTTTATAACTCCAATTAGCCATCCATCCATACTAATATTATAAATGTGAAAGTGAGTTTGTTACGCTTTCACGCCTAAACCGCTGAACCAATTTTAATGAATAGGGATAGACATAGATTGGACCTTGGAGAAGGACATAGGCTACTTACTTTTTTAATTTGTATGACAGAACGTTTGCTGGGTTAGCTAGTATGTAATAAAGTACTACTACAAATTTGGTATGTACTCATAAACAAGCTTACAGATTTGGGATGCGAGACTTGCCTACGGTCGTGGTCATCTACGCCTTGAGGCTAAATTCCGGACACATCGCGAACAATCGCTTTTGAGGAGAGAAAGAAGACCGATTTTTACTTTTAATAAGTAAATAGTATAGTAGTATATATAGTATAGTATTTATATAGATACAAATTATTGTGGGAATATGATTTAATATGCTTTCCTACCGAGTTCGCTGAAGGAGATCGCTTTACGTCTCATTATCATAGTTTGTGGGCCCTTAAATGGTTCACATAGCTCACAAAATATTGTACCAACGTGTGTTGGGCAATTAAAATGCTATTTACACAATTTTACGTTAATTCATTACTTTAAGTTTACGGCGTATACATAAATATACATATTTTAAATCTTATCTGCGTCCGAATTGTTATCATTAACGGTACTAATAAATGGCAAGTCACGATTACTATGCTTTGATAAGCGGCGAATAAACAACTCGACAGCTAATTAGAGTACTCATAAAATAAGGTTATTGCCTGGAACAATGGAATTATTTCATGAATTAAAAATGTTTGATTTATCGCTGGTATGAATATTTTGGTGTTCCTTAATAAGAATAGCAAATTAATTGATTTTTTAAAATTATATTTTATTCTTACTTCAAGCATTTAATCACGACTGCATCCGAAATTTAAAACATGGTGTGCACACATGTGATCGGCCTAGATTTACTATTTAAATCTGTGCTATTCCGTGAAATTGCATTTCACCAAAAGCTTCAAATATAGAAAAAAATAAATGAGGTAAAATTAGATTTTTGCACATTTGAATGCCATCTGACCCCGAAACGCTGAACTACCAAAAGACAGCTAAAATCTATTCACTACCTATCATCATCATCATCTTAGCATTGAATCTTGGTTGTAACCCAAACTCTCGCTTCGGCGCCCGGGGTTCCTTTTTCCCACTTTTTCTTCGCCACTTCGCATGATCTTCGGCATCTGCATCTGTATTGTGGTTGCATTGGTCTCGTTTGACTCTGGCAACAGCTCTCTTAGTGGCGCGCTTTGCCACCCGGTACGCGTCGCAATCTTCAGGAGATGTGGACGCTTGCCACTTCTTAAAGAGGGCTTTCTTCGCTCTAGTCTCCCTCTGGACTGTGTCGTTTCACCACCATGTCTCTTTGTCACACTTGCGACCAGCCTTAGACACCCCAAGCACCTCCTTCGCCGACCCAAGGATAGCCGCCGGAATCTTGTCCCAGTAAGTCTAAACTGGTTCGCCCATACTACCGGCGTACTTGTCACCGACGGCTAAGGCGAACTCCTGGGACGTGACTTCATCAAGCAGCCACAACCTGATACGGCGCTGAAAGCGCTCGACATGTGTGTCTTCAGGCTTAGAGCAGAGGTCCATGACGAGACGACGATGTTATGCACTGAGATTTTCACCACGTTTGACCTTGCAGTTGGCCACTTTGCTGATGTGGTGTCCCCTAGTGAGTAGGAAGTTGATTTGGGTAGCATTTCTCCCGCTCTAGTAGGTGATAAGATGCTTGGATCTCTTTTTGAAATACGTGTTCACGATGGCAAGGTCAGCAGCCGTACACGTATTGAGAATGTTCTCCCCTTCGGCGTTGCGGCTACCGTATTCATCAAATTCACCGTGAATACGCTCAAATTCCCCACATCCCTCACCTACATAACCGTTCAGACCCCAAAACGATCTCCTGTGATAATAGGATTCCACGTAGCACTTCTTCGAGTAGACGCTATTTTATCGGCGTCATCACAAACGACCTGTGGCGCCTAGGCACTTATCAAGTGGGTAACTACCCCATGTGTAGATCAGCTTGTAGCCATTCCCAATGAACCGGGACCTGCTGGTCTTCCACTGAGTCTCCTGCAGGAACGCCACGGCCACCCTTCGCCTGGAGAGCACATCGGCCAACTCTCTCGCCCGTTCGGTTAGCGTGCCTATGTTTCATGTTGCGAAGCGGATCTTTCGAGATGTTTGGGCTGCGTGAGTTGTGGCTAACGAGATTAGCCGTGCCCGCCCATGACACTGTAGCCCTTGTCCACTTCTCGCAAGAGCCGTGCGAAGCTCTTGCGCGCCGTTATGCGACGACGAAGGGAAAGCTGGGGCCTCGTTCGTTATTCAACAGGGTGCGCTGACTTGGAGGTGAGGTTGACTTGGGCCCCGAAGATGTTGGTAGGGCCCCTTACACTGCCTTTCTCTGCCTATGAACTAGCTAAAGAGTGATCCAGCGTAGCATTTTAAGACTCGATAGGAAAAATTATTCGTATTCTTATTTATAGCCGGGATCTTTTACGGTCTGTTAATATAATAAATAAAATGTACTAAATATTATATATCAAATCAAGATTTTTTTTACACTACACAAAAAAATAAATCCCGATTTTAGCATTCTTGTTCAATTATTGAAAGGAAATATACCTTCCATCCACTTTGAATTTCAAAGTTCAAATTTTTCAAAACTGGCGGGTCCTCAGAAGCGTAGTTCAAGAATATATTTTCGAATTGAATGTGTCCTTCGATTGGCCATTCCTTTGGTGGCACTGTGGCTGTTAAACAAGTAAAAACATTTAAGATATGCATAATGTTTAAATCAATACTTTATCAGAATATTTTATATATACTTTTATATATACTTTTTTAATACTAATCTACTGCAAGCGCCAAATTTTCCTAAATTGCTATACCTCCGTTCATTTGTACCATTTTTTGAAAGTAATGATAAGCACCAACTAAAAATCTGTATCCCAGGATTTTTTTTATAAATATATATGTAATTGTCGGACACATTTTCTCAAATTATCATAACATTATTTTACCCTGCGAAGGGTATGAATGTATTAGCGTACAAGAGTACTTATATTAATGAATCAATCGTGTATCAAATTATAATTATCATAATGTTAGACTTAAATTTTAATTTCGTGTTAACTATAAAATCGTGAGTTAATCTAAAAATGCTTCATTTTCTCCATGCAGGGCAGAGTGAGAGTATTAATCCACGGTGCCCCCTGTCGTAAAAGGCGACAAAACAACCCTAGCTACGTGGTAGGGCCCCAAGCCTGTCTGGACGGCAACCACCCTTGGTCTATATATTAACATTGTGTTGTGTTCCGGTATTAGTGACCCAGGTTCCTGTACCCCTATGGGATAGCGGTGTATTCGCGGCATTCCTAGCGTCGCAAACCTCCATATGTGACGGTAACTGCTTCCTACTAAGTGGCTTGTCTGCTATCCTTCAGCAATAAAAAAAAAATTAAACGCACAAACGATGTCGAATTTGGTAATCCCTAATATACTGTAGCTTTACAATGATACTTACTTAATTAACTTTTGAATATAATCATGATAATGTATGATGATTGTGATAATAATACTTACGACCATGTTCCATATTTTCTTCAGTCGGTACATGAGTGTACTCTAGAACTCTTTCCACAGCAGTCATTTGCGCTAAGAAATCTGCTGTGAATCTAGCTGCCATCTGAAGCTTCATTGTGAGTACCATTGATTGACTTACAGCCAAAGCAACGCTTCCAACAGGTATCATAGAACCTGGAATATTAAATAATATGCACATTTTCGACATTTTTTAAATTAATTTTAAGCACAAATGTTTGAACAGAACATCGCCTATAGGTGTTTGCAACGCCAGTGGCATTGCGAACACGCTGCTGTCCCATAAGGATACAGGAACTTGGGTCACTAATGCCGGAACACAACACAAGGTTATTATGGCGGCATACTTAAGACCAAAGGTGGTCGCCATCCAGACGGGCTTGAGGCCCTACCACGTAGCTAGGGTGGGTTGTTTTGCCGCCTTTTAGGACAGGCTGACCCCGGCCACAGGGGTTAGTATTCTTTCTCCGCCCCTGCACGGTATAAAACGGATATTTAAGTATTTGAACTACATAAGGACGTAAAGAATGCTTACTTAAATCTACCCACAGGAAAATTCCAATAATGATTCCGAGATAAATTAAACACATGGCGTCTAAATATAACCCAAAAGCGGTAGAACCACCCACAAATGTATAAAATGCGCTTGAATGAAGATCCTGAAAACAAATAATGTCTGTAATTAACGGGATAGAGCTACGGCTAACCTAGTTTTCCTTGTGCAGCATGCTAAAACGGCTCGACCGATGGTAAAAAGTTCTCATATCTACGTGAAATTGTTTTGATTTGAAACTGAGCTATAGTAGCTCATTTCCTTCCTTCCTTTTCTAGCCTATTGCTTTTCCTTTGACAGGCTAGCTTTACCCCAAGTCTGGGAATGGGTTGCCAAATATTGTGGGTCTGCCTGTGCAATGCACGACAACGCACGTCGTTGGCGCTAGTATATGCACTAAAACCACTCCAGTATTCCTTCGTTCGCCTTGAGCGACACTTGACGCGATACGCGATGAACTAGCGCTGGCCTGCCTTCGCAGGTCTCTTCAAAGCCGGGACGTGTTAGTCCCTCGGTATATTTTTTCTTATACAGGGATAAGATGGGCGCACGGAAAACCCACGCGCGCCTCATTTTCGATCATTTGTGTGCCACGCCTGCGACTGTTTACTACGGCGGTTCAAGCCATTTCTTACTTAATCTAAAAAGGAAACCCTCTTTCCTAGCCCATTGATTCCCCTCATTTTTATCCTCGTCTTTTTTTAAAGCCAACAGAACGTTGAAACACTCTTATAATTGTAACTAACCGGGGTAACCGCTTTAACAATAAAGCCTGACTTCTAACCTAGAAGTCGATCTGGTTGATATTTTAAAATTTAACCTGAGCATTATCGAAGACTCCTATTAGCCTGTCTTGAGAACTGGAACTTCTGATAGTAGAAAGGCCTGTCAGCGTAGAGTTTATCATACCAAACACCGGACTTTTGGCTGTAAAATTAATTTATCGTAGTAGTTACTAAATCTAAATAATACCTTATTTAAAAGAGTTTATTTGGGCCGACCAAGTTGAATTAAATTATATAATTGTATAAACCTGTGTCTTAGAGGACAGACAACTGATTCTCCAAAATTGTAAGTCAAAAGTTGTAAGTTCAAATGACAATAACACCTACACAAGGCCTTAAGTTAATTAGCAGAGGTTAAAATAATTTCTCGTATTGTGTTTTATTTGTGACCATATAAGTAATATTTAATTTTACTAAGAGATAATGCAAAATATTGTTAATAAATCACAGAGAAACGCAACTTGCTACCATAAAACGCCTAGTAAGAGTATACTGTCCATATCCTGTTGAAGGTGGCTATAATGCAGCGATATGGACGGCTAACTAGCCGTTTAATTATGTAAATAAATTTAGTATTCTAACTAGAATACTAAATTTATTTACATAATTAAATAATTATAAATACTGTGAGGCTATGCGATTTGTTACGTAAAGCATAGCAAATATACAAACTTGTTCCCTCCAGACGTTTTACTGCTTGTGCTGCATTTAAGTACCACTTAAGTAACGTTATGAAGAGAACCAACAGCACACAAGTAGGTATCAAGGTCCATGGCAGGGCTATGGCATTCAGTATAAGAACACTAGTCATCGCAAAGTACATTTGAATGGTATCCAGTAAGCTGCGAGGTAAAAATTCGTCCATTGCGCCCATGTCTTTTGAAAATCTGTTTAATACACGACCTGCGAAATTCAATAATTTCTTATTTTTCTTAACATAAATATAATAAGGGAAGATAAGTCAGTGGGACGTAAGAGTTGGTAATATTTACCTGACGGATTCGTATCAAAGAAACGCATGAGGCCGACTATCAATTTTTTGTACATAGTATTATGCAAGTTTTGTGAGGCTCTCATGGTCATCACCACGAAGTATCCAATTCGAACATGAGATATAACAATTAGTCCTAAAATGACACCACCATATATCCACAGATATTGACCAGTAGTGAGCAAGCCCACTTGATTACCAAGACTGGGATCTGGAATCAAGTAGCATTAAATTAAATATAAACTTTTTAATGATACCAAAATATTAAAAAATTGACATTTTCAAAGCCTTACCTGAATCTTGACCTGGTGGTAATGACTGTTCATATTCATCCACCTGATTAGTCCTAAAATTTGAATTAATTATCACAAATATACAAAAAAAGAAACCAAAAACCAATATATAAGATTAAAATGAAAACAATAAAAATAACTTTTGAAGGTTAAACTGGATAATAAAGTTATCCTCTACGCCAAATAAGAGTCAGCCACTTGATTAAGGATAACATCAATGTGCCTCTTAGAAATGTCGCATATACCCCCATGTTATTATCATACTTAAAATAAGAAAAAGTAAATAATAATTGCGTATTCTTCTATAACTTAGAAATCAACTTACTTTTTCTACTCATCAATATGTAGGTACGATTTATGTGTTTACTACGCAAGAAGGTAGGTCAGATTCTTTTCTCGTTCTATATCTACACGGTCCTTCTTACGGTAATTTCTTATGTTTAATATTGGCTATATTTTCGTATCACCATTTGCTACACATTATGTCTAATTAAAATAATTTCTTAAAGTATTCTCGTATTTCTTGGCTGACACCGACTCCAAAAATAACAATAATTGTAACTACATTATATTATCGTAATAATTTGATTGACGTTTAAGTAGTCTAATATTTTTCATTTCATTTTACTTAGGAGAACTCTAAAAATATTTTGATCATTGTTTTTTATTCATAGGTATGTGTTGAGTTAGATTTGAAGTGGGTAGGTACCTACCTACCTTCTTGCGTGGTAAACATATAGATCGTGCCTACATATTGATGAGTAGAAAAAGAAAGTTGACTATTAAGTTATAGGAATACGCAATTATTTTTGGAGTTTACTCCTTAAGAATCGATTTTCATATATAAGGCGCCCGGTATGAGAAAAATGTGAGAGTAAAATCTACTAATGAATGACCTCGTTACGTTTTTGGTGCGCGTGCACCGGAACACACTAAATAAAACAAAACGATGTATCTCTCAAGGCAAAAATTACTTTATTTGTTACAACTTAAGGTTGATTTCACATTAAATGTTGTTTAACATATATCTTTTCATTTGTAAGTGACAAGAGTAATTTATTGCTTTGCTCATTTTATATGACGAATGATCGTAAGTATTAGATACTGTTTTGGAGATTTGTGACTTTATTACTAGGTGCCATTATTGTAATTAGATTGAACTTAAAACTGTTTTAAAACTTTTTTTATACATATATGCATATTATGGAGCAACGTGACCACCAACTCAGCGTGATACACGATCGTCTATTCAAAGAGATGGAGGACCAAAGTGCCTTCCGTCTCGGCTTAATCCACGATCGTATATCTAATGAGACGGAGGAGTAACGTGCCCACCATCTCAGATTAATCCACGAACGTCTATCTAATGAGACGCCTCCTCAGCAACATGCCCATCGACTCGGATTTTTGTACATTGGTACCGCCACACCCAGGATTGAACCAGCAACCTCATGCGTTGCAAGTTGGTTACTTTGCCACTCCGCTGCCACCAGTCTTTTATATGGTAATAAAGCTCATCAATAATACGCAAAAGTTTCTACCACCCACTCGGCTACCACTGCTTCACACATAATACACCTTAAGTAATGCAATTAGAACGCTTGCGTCATCTTGCAATGTAGCAACGAACGTAAGCGCATTGCAATTTGGTTACAGACAGTTAGAAATTCTGCCACAGATCGCATCCTTACTGTAAACCGTTAAGGAGTTCCATATAACGACATTATGGTAGGTGACTTAAATATCTGGATAGCCTTGTTAATTTGCTCCTAAGAAATGAAGAGTTCCGTTATTTTGTCATGGATTCCATAATCAGAACCTAACCAAACTTTTATCAAACTACCCTTGAAGTAGATAGATAGATAATTCTTTATTGTTCATCACACAATTTTACAGAAAAAAGACATAAAAAGTAGTAGGTAATAGTACAACATAGTGAGCAAACGGCGGTCTTATCACTAAATAGCGATTTCTTCCAGACAGCCTAGCAGAAATATTTAAAGTAGTTGTACAAGGCGGTGCACAATAGACATACAAATCAAGATAATAAATATTATACAAAAAAAAACTAAATTAATCTAACATATATTAGCAATACAATGAAGCATACACATGACGATGCAGTTTATGACAACAGTACAGTTTATGAAGTACATCCTTCAATAAAAAATTAATCATCAAAATCGGTTCCCGTGATATTGAGTTATTCGTCCATTTGTCGCGCACATACTTAATGCAAATTTAAAACTTATATGGTTTTCTCTTGGATGCCATTATCAGAACTGGACTAAATTGAAATGGGACCACACGGGAAGAACCAACTTTCAAATAAAAAAAGAATCATCAAAATCGGTTCACCTAGTCGATAGTTCTGAGGTAACAAACATAAAAAATACAGTCGTATTGAGAACCTCCTCCTTTTTTGAAGTCGATTAAAAAACAAGTTAGAACCATACTACGAAATTATATTTATAAACAAGTTTTTTTTCTGAATCAAAAACTTACCAAAAGCTAAGCCAGTAATCTGCTGTTGTAGCAGCACCTTGAGTAATAATTAATGTGAAAACGCTACAGAATACGATGCACCACGAATTAACAGATGACAAGTATTGAAATAGGACATCCCATTTCAAATTGCCTTTAGCGCGTTCCTCAGCTTTAAGAACTTGAACTCTTTCATTTCCACCATTATCTCCATCTTTTGTTGAAATTTTTGATACTGGTCTATTACTAGATGATCTTTTCTGTGTAAATAAAATGAAATTTTAGGATGTGATGATTTAAAACATCTATGCTTATACTCCATCTAAAAATCATGGGTTTTAAGTGGCTAGAGATATTTGTAAACTTATTTCTATTTCAAGCTTGTGAGCTAAATTTTACATTACACACACCATACATTAACTATTAATTACTACACATTACAACTATTAATTACATTTACTCGTACGCCTTCAAATGAAGGGGAATGATTACTGCAATTCTTAGGTTTTACATTTGTAAGATTTAAGTAATTAAAAATTTATATTACTATAACAAATAAAATACATAGCACACAATAAACAGAATAAAGTTCATCCAATTATATTCAATTATGTATCACTGTACATAAAATTAAATTAAATATATTAAGTAGTAAACAGAGAGCAATAGAAAATAAGTTATTTGATATATTCTATTTTCTTACTTTATTTTCATCAGCAGTTGTATCTTCTTCTTGATTGGATAAAAGTTTAGAAAATTCATTTCCAGATTTTATTAGTTCATCGTAAGTACCCATATTTTCTATAACACCCTGAAAATTAATACATAAGTGAATATTTAAAAGAAATATAACCAGGTTCAGTTGGAAGATATTATTTGAACATTTCTTTCATTTAAAGAATACATAACTAAAAATTGAAAATCTTTAATATATTTTCATTATACTCATATTTCATCTTACCTCATTCATTACTACAATGGTGTCCGCAGTTTTCAGATAGTGAACCTGATGAGTGACCAGAATGCATGTTTTGCCACGTAGATATCCTTTAATGCATCCATCATATAATTGTCTTCCCACATTAGTATCAACTGCAGATAAAGGATCGTCCAGTAGATATACATCTGCCTGTAGATATTTATAAGTCTTTAATCAGTATTACGGCAAGTCAACAACTTTAATATGTACTACCGTCTTAGTCTTATCGTCTTAATTTATCAAGTAACGCTGTTCTTACCTCTCTATAAATGGCTCTTGCTAAATTGATTCTTGCTCTTTGTCCCCCGGATAAAGAAACACCTCTCTCCCCGACTAGGGACAAATCACCGTATGGAAATTGTGTGAAATCAGGGAATAATGAGCACACCCTGCAAACCTATAAGAACAATTATTTTCTTATTTAAGCGTAGATTAATCATATGAGAACTTTAATATCTGGCAATTAGGCTTTGAAACTACCTATATTAATAATAAATCAACTTGTACGTTGATTGTTATTGTGCATTGTGTTTACTTTAAAGTAAAAATAGGTTATCACGAATTACCTCTTTATATCTAACAGGCTCATAGGGCAGGCCAAAAAGAATGTTGTCTCTAACAGTGGCTGGGAACAACCACGATTCTTGACATGCATAAGAAATTCTTCCGTTTAATTTGATGGTGCCATTTAATACAGGTAGCTCTTTTAATAGTAGTTGTAGTATAGAAGTCTGAAAAATATAAATAACGATTTTGCACATTAGTTAGTAATGGAGATTATATGATTCAAATCAATAATTAATTATAAAATACCTTTCCAGATCCAACAGGCCCCACAACAGCACATAATTTCCCTTTCTCTATACGCATTGTAATATTTTTAAGAGTCATTTGATTGAAATCTTCAGAGTCATTCCAAGTAGCATTTACATTGGATAACTCTATAGCAAATTTACTATCTGATTCATTTGAAGAATGTCCTGTATGATGAAAGATATTATTAAAGTCATCATCATTAAAAATTAATTGACGAACTTTTAAAACTAAATTCCTTTGCATTTTAAATGAATACATCGGTAAATATGATGTACTATTGATTTGAAATTACCTATAGGGAAAATTTCCACTTGTTCATCTTTTATAGAATATTTCTTTAAAGAAACTTCACTTTTTTCATCAGCTTTTTCTTTATTGTGGTTAAATCTTAACCCATTTGACATATGATTGGCCTTTGGTGTTACAACTAGATCATCTCGTTCATCTGTAAATTGCATTAAATTTAAAAAATCCTAATAATTTCTTAATATTTTGCAAGAAATATAAATTGACCTACACACCCATACAAAGGAAATTCTGAATACGTTCCAATGAGACAAACATTTCTGATAAACTAGAGATTGCTAGAGGTAAAATCAGCGTCAGATTTATTTGAATAATGCTGAAGTACTGGTTGATAGGATAGATCTGAAAAAAGTTAACATAGAAATGTTATAATTTATTTGTTATTTTATTCTTGAGAAAGATAATGTCCGTGACATTGCGGATAAATTGCAGGAGTGTCGGCTCCGATGGTACGGCCACGTTTTACGGCAACCGGATGCTTACGTGGGAAACAAATGTCTGGCCATGCCGCTTCCACCGGGCCCCGGCAGGAGGGGTAGACCCAAAAAGTGCTGGCTTAACGTCGTAAAGGGTGATATGCGTGACAATGGTCTCACTACCAGGGATGCTGAAGAAAGTGTGAAGTGGAGAAGAAAAAGTCGGAAAGCGAACCCCGGGCGCCGAAGCGAGAGTTTGGGCTGCAACCGGGATTCATCGCTGAGATGATGATGATTCGTTATTTTATTCTCAAATTGAAATAAAAGTTATATAAACAAATAGACAAATTTTAATTTTATGTGACAAATATGTAATAGACGTACTATATGTATAATATAATAAATAATTGATTATTATCTTAAGCAATACTTTATTTACTAGCAATACTTTAGTCATATATTCAATTAATAACGTTTACTACATCATTCGTTAGCTATTCACGTCACGATTCTATAATAAATTAATTAAAACAAACCACTGTAGCCGTCAGCATGGATCCAGTTAATACAATCGACAAACACGTAAAGAAAATGAGGCTTCTTTCAGTGATTAGCATAAATCCAAGGAAAACACTTCGTATAAATAATGCCTTTCTGAGAGCGTTCATTTCGTATGCCCTCGCCGCCTTTACGACTGTCTGGAATGGTTTCTCCCAAGCATACATCTTGATAATCTGTAAATAAATAGCATATTATTTTTAAAGAGTTAAATATTATTTAGATTAATGTTTTTATTGAGGAGTACGGCCTGTTCGCAGTTAAGTTACCTATCGAGTTTTGTAAGAAGGCCCGGAAAGAATAAAGAAAATCTAGAAAAGACGTGTGTTAGAAAAGAGAATAATTGAGCCTAGCAGGAGAAACAAAATAGCTCATTTAAAATTATACTGACTTTACAAAGCCTCAACTCTCAACATTAAACATTTGAAGGCGAATTACACGAGAGGTCAAGCATTTTTTTGGAGTCTAGTATCAATTACCCCTTAAAACCAGAAAATTACACATGTTTTTTTCTCTTTGGTTTATTCCCAACAAATAGGCTTAAAATTTTGACTAGTGGACAACTGACGTGTTGTCCACTATTAAAGCTATTATGTACATTTAGAAGAGCTTACAGGACTCCAAACATTGAGATAAATTTATGTTAGACAATATTTTTCTTATAACCTTGTTTTGGTTCCAAATTTTAGTGGATGAATGAATATATTTATTTAAAATTATTTTACTATATTATTGAATCGTTAAAGTTTGGTTCGTGACGCAATCACAACCAGCTGATTGTGACATGAATTAGCAGTTTCATTGTACAGGTCTTCAATGAATTATGGAATTCAGTCATTTAGCTGAAACAAGTCCGCGTTAATGAAGGAACATACTACTCATATGTGTATGGTATTATCGTCATATGGTTCAACAAAAATCTATGTGGGTAGCTGAAATGGATTGTTCAATAAAATGACCGGTCGTGCAATTATAGCTATTTAAACCAGTTAACTGTGACATCAATATCTACCTTAATTCCATTTATGATTTCACTCATTAATTTAATACGCTTGTCAGTTCTTTGGGCAGTTTCACGCCTCATAATCCCAGTTAATCTTGTAAGACCAGCTGTAAAATATTCAAGGATTTTTAGTGTGTGATTGATTTAAATAAGTTGAATTTGAAGTATATAAAAGTTACGCGGTGGAAGAGACGACGCAACGTGGTATGAGTCACAATAATAATGTATTATATAAATTTTTCGTTCAAGTTGTTTAGAACATTTTAGAACAAAATTTAAAACAGAGTATGTAAATTCAGACTTACAGATTACAGACTTGAAGAATGTCTTGTTAATTAACGGAATAAATTAAGGGATAAACGAAGCGAAAAGCGAAATTTTTTCAACTCTTGGATTCACACAGGCCCCTTACGACCTTAACTCATTTACAAAGATGTTATTATTTATCATCAAATATGATCAGTATTTAATTTTAAGATCTAACCAGGTTCAGTAGCTACGTAAGTCACCTCGTCTGAACGTGTCCGAGGTTTCAATCACCACGGAGAACAAGATATTTGTGTGATCTACAAATAGTTTGTTCTAGTCTGGTTGTATTTCCATCAATCGTGTGTTGGTGCGAAAACGTTGCGAGGCAGGATGTCAACAAGGATGGATGAACAACGAGGATGGACAAGGAACTATTTATTGGAAAAAATCCGGATTTATTGGAGATATTGTTGTTATTTCTTTTCATTATCCTCTGTTAGCCGTTATTTTAACATTCACAGCATTTTTTACCATATAATTTTTTACCCAATCCATCCATCTTTTTTTTGGGTCAACCTCTCGTTCTGCATCTGTAATATTTTTTGTTTCATTGCTTTCATCCTTTTTCCAATTTAAGAATAGACCAGCGAGTTTTCTCTATTAAAAAAAGCTAAATGAGAATAAATTACCTTGAACGGGGATGATAATCACGAGGACAGAGAAAAGACCAATAAATGGTGCATAACCAGCCGATTCGTAAAGCATGTACAGAACAACAGCCGCTTGTATTGGTACAAGCCAAAGATGGTGCAAAAACATGAACGAATAATCAAATCTTGCCACGTCGTTTGAGAGTAAATTGACAAGCTTCCCACCAGCGATATCTCCTAACGCCACCTGATTGACTCTTAAAAGCTGAAAATTTATATACTTTTCATTATATTGTCATTTGAAATTAAAAGTAAATATCAATTTAGGTGCCAGTTTAGTTTTTATTATTTTAATATTAATTGGTACATATTCACAACACGATACGATGAAATTAAGCTAATAATGATTATTATATTATACATTATGGGTGCCATACAAAGGTATAGATTTGCAGTTGTTCTAGAGGATTTACCACTAGTATAATAAAAATAAAATATCAATATGCAATATTGTGATTTAAATACAATATTATTTATTACTTACAAGTAGGGCGGCGGAATCTTAGCCTAGGGGAACAGTATATGCCATCAAAAACAAAAAATGTAAAAAAAAACAAGTCTCGCAACTCAGTTCTTATACTAAAAAGTTGTGAGATCCATGTAATACCAAGTCGGTTTTATTAAGTCCCTACTTAAGTGACCTTCTGTTTTAAGTTATTAAGTAATAATTTGCTAAACTAACATCTTATAGTGACCATATCAATATTAAAAATCTTTTATGTTTTAAATAAAATAGATTGACTTGGCAATCGCATGAAAACACAATGTATCTCACAAGTAATATATATTATATTAAATAAGATTGTTTAGTACTCGCTTGCTTGGTTACTTAAAATTCAGGCTTCTAGTTTTATCCACAACGAAGTTATATGGGGGTCGGAAATGGCCTCAACTGCTTCGAGAAAAGGATGGTACGGCCGTGGCGGGGACACTGCCGTGCCCCCAGATCAGTAGTAAAAGCAACAAATTGAAAGCTATTTGTAGTCTTTGCTCAGTTAAGGGCATATCTCGACTTTTCCTTTCAATGTCAGAAATCAGACTGCAGTCGCTTTTATAAAACACTTTTAATATATATTTTATCTGAACAGGGGCGGAGAAAGAATACTAACCTCTGTGGCCGAGGTCGGCCTGTCGTAAAAAGTGACAAAACAAGTTCCTGTACCCTTATGGGACAGCAGCGTGTTCGCGATGCCACTGGCATTACAAACACCTATAGGCGACGGTAACTGCTAAATTCTAAGTGGGCCGTCAGCCTATCTGCTGTCCTACAGCAATAAAAAAATGTATTTAATCAATTTTCTTTTATTCCTTTGTACAAGAAAATAAAATATCATGGAACAAAAAACCCAGGGTTCCAAAGTTATGTAAAAACAAAGAAGGCAGCCTTCATGAAACTCTTGGATGTTGAAAGACGATTTATCACAAACCTTTCTATAAAGAAGAGAAGAACAGGCTACTCGCATTCTCATACCAAAACGTGATACGAACATGGAGTTATGATGATGGCAAAGCATCACCAAGAAGTTTAATCCCAACATTGCCAATGCGTACATTCCAGCTTCTTCTCTAGTCATCGTTGAGTCTGAGGACCAGTATGATAGGAGCTGAGCAAAGAGCATCGGTTGAAAGACCCTAAATAAATAATAATGTATTAATAATAGATAGAATAATTCACATTTTTATAAACAAAATTTCAATTACGGAGTATTTTGAATTGAAAAAAATTAAGACTTCTATCTAAAAAGTTGTTTTTCAGATCTTCAATTAAAAGACAGCCAAAAGAACTAAAGTAATCATTGTAATCAAGTATGATGACAATATTGTCATGTCATGTCATCGTGTATATACACGTGACTGTTTTCAGTCAGAGTGGGTACTCTATAAATTACTTTGTCTTGACATACAATAATAATATTTTAGAAACATTGTTGTCGATTAAATGTTTCTCTAAATTTTTGAATAGAAAAATTAACTAGGAAAAATATTATACGTAAATTATCAGCTGTGTTGTCACGAAGGGTTTATAAGTTATAATTTTCAATGATAAACATATTTTATATTATGAACAAAGAACATCGGAACAAATGAAAATCTTATTTAATTTTTGAGTAATTCGTTTCACTAAGTATAATAATGATTCATAGATAAGATTAGAAGGAAATGTTCGCCGTTCGAACTCGAAAAGTAACTACTCTTATTAACAATATTTATCATTAATTTAAGAACAATAGAGATAAATTTACCTTATAGCAGCAACTGTAGTGATGTAAAAGGCACTGGGCATATAGGCTAGCCAGTACGCACGGCACATGGCTCTCCATAATGATGGTTTTCTATTTTGTGACGTTGCTCTTTGGTATTCTTCCAACCAATACCTTTTGGAAAATTTTAATCGTTTACAGAGAAAAAGGTTACTTCATCTATTTTCTTTTTTTATTTCTGAGGTACAGCAGACAGGCTGACAGCCCACTTAATAGTAAGCAGTTATCGTCGCCTATGGATCTTTGCGACGCTAGAGGCACCGCGAACACGCTGCTGTCCCATGAGGAACAGGAACCTGGGTCACTAATGCCGGAACACAACACAAGGTTATTATGTCGGCATACTTATAGACCCAGTATGGTTGCCATTCAGACGGGCTTGGGACCCTACCAAGTAGTTAGGATGGGTTGTTTTGTCGCCTTTTGTGACATGCCGACCTCGGCCGTAGGGGCTAGAATTCTTACTCCGCCCTTGTACAGAGAAAAATACTACTAATCATAATAAAATAATAATAATACTGCTATTTTACAGGCAAAAAATGGTACCCTTTGTTTTAGCCTTTCGTCAGACGAACTACACCTGTACCAGCTTTTTTCTTGTGCCATCTTGGTACAAGAAAAAAGTACCAAGATAGCACAAGGTAAAAGTACAAGGTAGAAGTCAACGAGAAGCATCGGCGACAACCAGTGCTCTGAAGTTTTACCTATGATCGAACTCATCCTTCGGGACTCCAAAACGAAAGCCTTGTCTTATGTACAATTTATAATGGGCCACCCATCTATTGTTTAATCCATGAAAATTACATTCGCATGGTAGATGCAAATTATGTTAGTTTCTTTAATTGACTAAAAACACAATCGCTAAAATAATAAGACAATGAACTTTAATCTTAAATTTTAGGACTCTTAGCGCTATAGGCATTTGTTTATTAAGCGATAATTATAATTAAAAACTCAGCAGTGAGTTATCTCACTACGTGATTCCTCAGACGTTCCTATCTTCGTTTCATTATTTAATATTTACTTGTGCTAATATGTGTGATATATAAAAAGAGATGACAGTTTAATCATTGTAAGAATTATATTTCTCTGTTCTTGCGTAATTATCGCTGTTGCTATTTGTGACATAAAATATATAATAATATACCTGACGTACCTATAATATACCTGACGAGAGCTATTTTTTATTTAAATACAATTTTTGACACTTGCTGTAGTTTGATTAATGTAAAAAATTATTCTAAGATTAATTATTAGAAATTATTATTAATTATCAATCACTAATTATTCTAAGATATATAATATTCGTTGGCGATATAAATATCAATTTACTAAAAAAAGTAATGCTAGTGATGAATTCAAATGTATGTTGCGTAATTATAACATATCCGAATCATCTTGATATATGTTTTAAAAATTGATAATAGTTAGTAACTTATCGAGGAAATTTTATAACCAGTTATTCCAAAAATGTATTAATAATGAATATTCTAAATTCTTGCATGTTTTAGATTTTAAGTAGGTAGTTTACAAATTTTATTTTGATCATTTTATTTTAAAATTTAATTACTTAAATTTAATACATTGTAATAATATAATAAAGTTAAAGTTAAGTTAATAAAGGATAGCCTTAAGAGAAGTAACAGGGTTTGCAAGCCAAACATGCATTGATGTCATTTATCATAACTATACAGAGAATTGCAGTACAGAAGTGTTAGAATTTTCGTTATCTGGTCATTCTGCTTAGTTGTTACAAGTTCCTGTGAAAAACACATTTCCTCTCAATAATTGGAAGAAACGCGAGCACGATTTGAGTAAAGGAAATATTTCAAAATTTATAAAATATTTGCAGTCTTTCTTTTTCAAACATTTTATCTAAAATCTCAAAAATTTATTATGAAGAAAATCCTTGCTTAGTAAATTAATTAAACTTGTGTTTCCCATTTATGAGAGTGGTCCGATAAAAACTATAAATGAAAAACAAACATTTTGGAAAAGTTGCGATTTTATTTCTCGACATAATGTCGTTTGAGTTCAGTAAACTTGACCCAGCGATGCTCCAACTTTTTTAACCCGTCTGAAATTTTTTTTTCTGAAGGTCTGCAAAGTAGACCTCCATGGTGGCGATAACCTCCTCATTCGAATCAAATTTCTGCTCGGCGACTGACTTTTTCAAATTTGGAAATAAAATAGTCGCACGGGACCAAATCCAGAGAATACGGTGGACGGGGAAGCAGTCCGTAGTCTAATTCTACCAATTTGGCCGTGGCGACGGCGGAAGTGTGAGCCTGTGCGTTGTCATGATGGAAGAGCACTTTTTCTTCGCCAAATGGGGCTATTCTATCTGCAATTCGGCGTCGAATCAGCCCAATAATTCAGCATAGTAGAGCCCTATGACCGTTTTACCTTTCTCCAGGAAGTCGATGTAGATCACACCTTTTGAATCCCAAAAAACGGTGGCTATCGCCTTTCCAGCTGATAGGACACTCTTTGCCTTCTTCACAGCACGTTCGTCGGGTGAAGTACACTGTTTCGACTGTTCCTTGGTCTCTGGTGTATACCAGTGTATTCGTGTTTCGACAACAGTTACTAAACGATGCGGAAACTACTTCGGATTGTGCTCAAACATCGTTAATCTCTGTTCTGAAGTAGTCTCACGGTTGCGCTGGTTGTCCGGAGTGAGAAAACGCGGCACTCATCGCGCCGACAGCTTTGTCATGCCTAATGCACCATTTTATGCAAGATTTGACCCACGCGGTATTTTTTGATGCTTACTGTCTTAGCTATCTCACGCACTTTCAGTCGGTGGTTTACCAATACGAGACTGTGGATTTTTGCCACTTTATCCTTCGTGGTAGTCGTTTTCAGGTCCCCAGGGCGTGGTTCATCAAAAACCGATGTACGAATACGCTGCAACTGGTTAAACCAATTTTTGATGGTCGCTATCGAAAGATAAGAGTCACCGTACACAGTATACAAGCGTTCTTTGATTTAGCTGTGCGATTTCCCTTCCAAAAACAAGAATTGAGACATCATTCACCTATAGATATTGCTCTTTTTCCATTTTTCTCAAATCCGCTGACACGCTGGCGAGTGGAGTTCACGGGTTCAATTTCCATCCAGAGTCTATGAGTTTATTATATATGTAATATATATTTATTTAAAAAAAATTATATATTTATTAAATTTATTTATCAAATTCACAGTTATTACATTGGCTTAATAAAATAACAGCACAAAAACCACTAAGGTTTGTACAATGCCATCGAAACTTAAGTCTATAAACAGTATATCAGTTATCTTGTAATACAAGCGCTCTGCTGTTTGAGTTTATTTACTTAATTTGTTCTCTTAGGCTACAATCTTCTGACAATATTTCAGGTATTTGGATTCAAAGCTTACTTCAGAACGCTACCCTGATTTTAATCGAGATTTATTCCTGCGTACCTGTTCGCATTACTATCCTTCTGTAACAGTGTTTTAGTTTAAATTAAACCCATAAGTGGTAAAATTTGGTTTAGCAGGTATATATATATATATATATATATATATATATATATATTTACATATTCATTCATTTGTCAGCTCTTTTTTTAATGCTGTAGGACAGCAGACAAGCTGACAGCCCGCTTAGAATTTAGTGGTTACGGTCGGCTATGGGTGTTTGCAACGCCAGTGGCATCGTGAATACGCTGCTGTCCCATAAATGTACAGGAACTACAAAACTCTTACACAAACTTATACATGTATATGTCTTAAACTCCCTATGGTCAGTGGCGGATTTGCAGTCTTGGCCGCCCTAGGCCCCAGGCTTCGATCAACAATTGTTGATCGAAGGCCCCAGGCCATGTAGTAAGTACCAGTATAAGTGTTAGTTGACATGGGTTATCAGTACTATGAACAACAGCAGTAATTTATACGCTTTAAGGTTACTGCAGTTTTAAATGTCAACACCTAATAATGTGTAACAGTACGTTTGTTTAACCTACGAACGCACGAGCGAGTGTTTTTAAGGATCGCGCGTATAACAATATTCTTCCTAAATCACTTATATAATTATACGAAATAACTTATACGTACATTTTATATGAACGAAATAATTACTTCACATTACATTATCTATATTTTATTTATAAAAAGTACACAAGTGATTTAGGAAGATTATTGTGATACGATGCGGTGGAGTGCGGCCCACCATAAAGTGCGCGAGCCTTTAGAATATTTACATACTTTGAGCTATTTCTTATTATCATCAGTGAATTATTGTGACTACAAAGCTAGTTGTTTACTGTAATTTCAGACCCTTTTTCATATTTTGAATCTACCAGCTGTAAATAATGTAAATGGATCGATGGATGGTATAATTTTGGTTTCCATATCTGTTTTCCGCTCGATATCAAACATACTTGCCTTTCTAGATAACCTCCCAGTCTATCCGAGTCATACTTCTTTGTGGGAACAATAAGGTCCTCTTCTTCCACATCTCTTTTGTTCCCTTTTATAATCACAGGACACACCCACCAAATAAAGATTTTAGAAAATATATTAGGTTTATTTCTTTTATTTTTACGTTCACCCTCTTTGTCACTAAATGTTTTATTTTCCATTTTACCTGTTTACTTAACTTTTACGATCATTTAAAATTATCTTTAAATAATAAAATAATATTTCACGATACAAAGCTATAATACACAATCTTACTGTGACTGTACTGTGAATACTACGTAACTGGAATATAATTTACAATGTAATATACAATAATCACTATATCTTTGATAACATGTAGCGTTGTATAACTAGCAAAGTTATAGAAATATATGTAGGTACAAGAAACAACTCTTTATCAAATAAAATTATCGTTGTGATTATTTGATACGTTGAATTATGCTAATATTTGTTTAATCGGAACAGTAAACAACTTATAAGAAAAACTTTATTTAAACAGAAATTATTTTAATGATTCACTTTGACTTTACATAGAATTTGATTTAACATTTCATTTTAAGTATCACTAAAGTAACATAGTTTCAAAGACATTGCAAAACGCTTGGTAGAATAATGCCACATTTTTTTCAACATTTTGGATCAGTGCCTCTGTTATCTCCCAAAAAACCGTTATGGTATCACAAGCTTTGACTGATAGTATTTGATATAAGATTAATGACATAAGATTCAGCTAATTCATTTCGTCCCTTCCCATGCCTCGACCAAGGTTCACTCTCCTTTTTCGTCTTCAAGAAAATAATGGCAATAAACCAATTTTACTCCCTTCCCTGGCTGATCTCTTAATCTACCTTCTTTTTACTCTTCTCCTTTATTTTAAGGTAGTCTATGTATTCACGTTAAGCAGACCTGAATCCTAATTAATTGTATCAGAATAACACTAAAACAGGCCCCTGTGATATGGACATGGTTCCGATCCAAGATCTTAGGGCATTACGTCAATTTAAGTTGTTAATGAATCTTGCTAAAAACGGGCGAAACTATGAAATAAGCTTTACCTTACCTACCTTTACAAATAACTGACAAATTAGCCTTGGTAATAGACAAAAACGATATTGGTGTTTTTAGACGTTGGACTTTGAATATAAAATTGGAACCACCGCAACATTTTGTCCAGAATGCACTTTGAACCTAAGAAGAATATATTCCTTTTGTTGCATAAGGCAACAACCAATTAAACAACAAACAGCACAACGATAAACACCAGCTATGAAATAAAAGTTAAATTAATATAGCAGTGTGGTTAGGCTGTTATTATTACATTTTAGATCAAATAATAACACACGTTCAGCTCTGGATATTTCAGAAAAGAATAAAACAATATATTTATAGTAAAATATTTAATAACTAATTAATACTTTAAATTACCTTATAATAAGTTGAGCTACAAATTACAATTAAACACCTTTCATTGCGGATTGTCACTAAAATATTTAGCTTTTGCAACTTCGAAAAGCGTTTTACTCATATTTTCACCGGTTTCTCTGACCATGAAGCTAAATATACTATTCGGGTTTGAGAGTAATGCAAAAGGAGTATCAAACTCTGCTGCAATACCTTTATCCATAACAAGAACCCGGTCTGAATCCATGATCGTGTTCAACCTGTGTGCGATAGTCAGTACTGTACAGTTTGAAAATTGATTTCGTATGGTCTTCTGAATCAAGGCGTCAGTTCTGGGGACAAAGTGAAGTATTACTAATATATAATTTCGCTCACGTTGTTTCATTAATCAACAGAGGATATTAAGAACTGTGCGACGTCGCCTCAGGATTGGACCCTGAACTTTATGAACAATATATATATATATATATATATATATATATATATATATATATATATATATATATATATATATATATATATATATATATATATATATATGTATGTATGTATGAATATAAGTAATTATTATTGTGAAATAGATTCGTGTAAACTTTGATGCATTATTAGAAAATTTAACAAAAATTGTGTGATAATAGTGATAATGACCTACTATTTCTAAAACGTTTCAGCTAATAATATAGATATATTTGTAAATCAATTGTTATCATTGTAGGCTTCACCTATCTTGGTAACTATTTATATGAAAAGGAAGCATTAGTCACATTAACATAATAATAGGCTATCAATGTAACCGACAAAGTGCGCGATTATTTAAAAAGAAACAAACATATGCATCACGCAAAAGTGAACCATTTTTGAAATATCATGTTTTTTTAGCTTTTTTCAAAATAAGTCAATAATGCAACTTAAAAATTTATTTAAAAAAGTAACAATTAAAATCTCATTTTTTCTTCTGATTTATAAAAACGATTAAACATTGGTTATTTGTCAATATTAAAACAACAATTATCGGTCCAAATTTAAAAATGCGAGACAAAAACGATATTATTTCAATATATTTATGATTTTTTTCCACTAAAATGCCTTTAAAAAAACGTTATGAAACGTTGCTTTCAGATTATTTAAAAAAATAACCGTTTTCTTAGCTCTCTAACAATGCATAACAACTACAATGGACGGCAAACAAAAATATCGTGATACTAGTTAGTATGTTTAACCCGCCAATCCACATTGGACAAGCGTGACAGTTACACATCAGTCCCCATCTAGAGGGAGGGATGCTTCGACCTGTTATTACCTATTCTTAAATACCTAACTCTATATTTCCACCTGTACATAAAATGTTTAAAACCTTAAGAGTTTGATATCCTTCAATTTACTTACTGTGGATCAACATTAGCTGTGGCTTCATCCATCACCAATAACTTGTTTGACCTCAAAATTGCACGAGCCAGACAAATTAGTTGACGCTGTCCCATAGAGAAGTTGCTTCCACTTTCAGAGACCTTGTAATCTAATGCTGGAACTGCTTCTTTCAATTCTACCTAAAAGTATATATTTTATCATTTAGTAATAGTTTTTGTAGTATCTATTGAGAGCAAAGATTTTAATCCACCATATTTTTACGGCATTTTAATTTTCGATTAAATATGTAAATTATATTCAAGTTGATTGTTAATTGCAGCTGTGAATGATTTAACACTGTTGTTCAATCTCGCGAAATAGGTGAAAATCTCTCTCTCAAGAAAAAAATATAAATGAAATGAGAATTTTTTGGATTTATAATTATTTTTACTGCAGAGCTACTTAATAGTAAGCAGTTACCGTCGTCTATGGATGTTTGCGATACTAGAGGGATCGCGAACACGCCGCTTAGATTTTTTTGTAGATTTTTCTCTGTGCAGGGGCGACGTAAGATTACTAACTTCTGCGGCCGGGATCGGCCTTTTACGCTACTAAAAGGCGTCAAAACAATCCTAGCTACGTAATAGGGCCCCAAGCCCGTCAGGATGGCGACCACTTTTGGTCTTAAGTATGCCGCCATAATAACCTTGTGTTGTGTTCCGGCATTAGCGACCCAAGTTCTTGTACCCTTATGGGACAGCAGTGTGTTCGCGCTGCCACTGGCGTTATAAACACCCTAGGCGACGGTAACTGCTAAATTCTAAGCGGGCTGTCAGCCTGTCTGCTGTCCTAGAGCAATAAAAAAATTGTTTTATTAATTTGAAACACAAAAAATAATTTTGAAGTCATTTATCAAATTGATAAAATAATATGTATCAATGTCCTTCAGATATTCATCAAGTTATAATACGACTTCTCAATTAACATTTGTTTCAATTTGTTTTTAAAAAAATGTTCAGAATTAGTATCTTGTAGCAATTTGGGTAAGTGATTATATATTCTGGGGGCCACAAAATAAGCTTTTGTTCAGATAAGTCGTATTACTAGGTGGGCAACAAATTTTGTTTTGATGGCGAGTCATCATAAATTTATTAAATAGATGCATACAAACATTATTACTACATAGATATATAAACATAGTAGAGTAAAAGCATTTATTTTAGGGAAGTAAGGCTTACAACTTTCAATTTGCTTTAGATTAAATATGGACCTTTCACACCTTTTTTGTGACTTAAATACAATATCTTTATCTGTTGAATCACCCCAAAATAATATACCATATCGTAATAAAGATGTCACATTGCCATTATATCCAGTAATAACAGAAGACAAGTTGGTTTTTTTAGACAACATGCGTAAAACGTATGAGTAATGATTGATTTTTGCACTAAGGTTTTCAACATGTAATTTCTAATTTATTCCACTGTCTAAATATACTCCTAGAAATTTTGTTTCTTGTACAGTTTATAATGATTGTCCTTTGTAATTTACTAGAATGTTGGTCATTTTAGGTATTCTATTTTTAAATGTCAATAAATTTGTTTTAGTCATGTTTATCTTTAAATTACTACATTTAAGCCAGTTCTTAATTGCGTCCAAAGTTTGATTAATGTCAGTTTGAATTTTTATGACATTCTTACCACTGAAAACAACAGTGCTGTCATCTGCAAATAATACCATTTTATGGTCACTTACATTAGGCAGATCGTTTATGTAATTAATGAAAAGTGATGGCCCTAATACACTGCCTTGGGGCACTCCGGTATTAATTTCTCTAAATTTAGATACATATCTAACTTCCTTATTTAGCTTTCTACAGTTATTATTCTTCAATTATTCTATAATTATTTATGTTTGGTTTAATGCAACAAAAATGTTGTGTTATTTACCTGCTCTAAAGCTTTCCAAATTTCGTCATCAGTATAATTATTGAACGGGTCCAAATTATATCTTAAAGTGGCGGAGAATAATACAGGCTCTTGCGGGATGATGGAAATTTTTGTTCTGAGTTCCTAAAAATAAATTTCTTTGAAATATGTCTTATGATATATTTATTATATGTACTTTGAAATATTGTCAAAAGTTACCTTTTTGGCTATACCGGTGGTATCAATACCGTCTAATTTAATAGAGCCTTCTAGATTATACAATCTAAATAGAGCCGCAATTAAAGATGATTTTCCTGCACCTGTTCTTCCTACAACACCGACCTAAAACAAAATTAATATCACATAATCGTTTAATCTATATTGAAAATAACTTATCTTAGTGAGCTAAGACTCTGCTTATTTGTTATATTTACAGAGAATCGGATACCAAAATGATTTAAGACAAGTTTTATTGATTTTAAATGAATTATTTCCTATCTTTTAAATATCTTTTAAATATACCTTCCAGCCACTCTTAATTTCGAAGTTTAAATTCTTAAGTACTGGCTCTTCTTCAGGATCATATTTCAATGAAAGATTTTCAAACACGATATTTCCAGCAGTTGGCCACTCTTTAGGCGGTGTTGTTGCTGTAAATCAAATAAAATAATTTCAGAATAACAGAAATTTTAATCATCACTATACAATGTATATTCGTTCTACATACGTCCTTGTTCCATACTCTCTTCTGTTGGCAATCTGGTATATTCTAACACCCTTTCAACGGCTGTCATCTGTCCTAGGAAATCTGCTGTGAATCGTGCAGCCATTTGAAGTAACATTGTTAATATCATTGATTGGCTCACAGCAAGACCTACACTTCCCACTGGGATCACGTTTCCTACAAACCATAAATAAATTTTAAGTTGTTTTGTTTAATGTTTTAACGGGGTTATTTTAACCAGAATTAAGTGTGATGAGCCTGAAAGACCGTATAGGTAGCCGCGGTGCGGGAAAGAAAGTAGTGCGGGTTTAATATTAAAAGGAAAGAAGATGGAAATACCCAGCAAGTTAGAAAGAGCGGCGACTTACCTGAGGTTCTTCGATGTGCTATCTTTCACGGCTGGTTCTGGGGTTTGGAGTCTTACCTTAGACCTTTATAACAAGCGGTTCACAAACATATAAAAATTCGTTCGGGTTTAACCAAGACTCGACGGTACGTATCGTTGGCGCGGGCGCTAGCCAAGAAGAGGGCGGTGCGGTGGTGGTCGACTAGTTTTATTCGAAATCACCGTCAGGCGCCGCAGCATCTAAACTAACTTGCGGGTATTCAGGGAAAAAAGGATAGGATGAGGCGTCTAACCAAAGTGTTTTTGTAATATCAATGTATTGAGTCCAGACCAACGTTATTAACCTCCCACTCTCACTCTCCCACAAATATGACATATTATATACATTTACGTATAAAGTAAATTCCCTATAAGCTAGCACAATTTTTTTTCTCTTCACTAATGATCTCATTATTTGCTCCAATATTAGTTATAAATAAAAGGAAGTCTTTTATTGAAACATTTTTGTTCATAATTATTCAAAAATTTGAGTGGCTATGGTCAGATTTAAGACAAGCAAATTCTTAATCAACCTCCGTGCTACGTCTTAGGGAGGGATACTCTATTTTTATAGAGCATCGTATCATAAAAATATTATGATAAAAGGAAGTGAAATTATGATTGATTTGAATTTGATGTACTGGGTAATAATACGAGTAATGCTTTCTTGTATTTAATTTACTTTAATATTGTCAAAGACTAGGCATTATTTTTGCGTTAGATTTTTTACAATATAAAATTAACAAACTTTACATTTTCATATATATCTTACATGACTTGTAAATGTCAATCGCAGAGTACAGCAAACACGCATTGAAGATAAAGATTTACGCAAAGGATCTATCGTTGTTCTTGGCCAATACTGGAGTGTTTTAGACGCAGCCGAGGTAAATATAGGCTAATGAGCGAAAGCGGGCTTGCATGACGTTCTACTGCTATAAAAAACTACGAATCTCTATCTATCCGTGCAGGGGCGGAGAAAGAATACTAACCTCTGCGGCCGGGGTTCGTCTGTCGTAAAAGGCGACCAAACAAACCACCCTAGCTACGTGGTAGGGCCTCAAGCCCGTCTGGATGGCGACCACCTTTGGTCTTAAGTATGCCGCCATAGTAACCTTGTGTTGTGTTCCGGCATTAGTTTTTTTTTATTGCTGTAGGACAGCAGACAGGCTGACGGCCTGCTTAGAATTTAGCAGTTACCGTCGCCTATGGGTGTTTGTAATGCCAGTGGCATCGCGAACACGCTGCTGTCCCATAAAAGTACAGGAACTTGGGTCACTAATGCCGGAACACAACACAAGGTTATTATGGCGGCATACTTAAGACCAAAGGTGGTCGCCATCCAGACGGGCTTTGAGGCCCTATCACGTAGCGTCACGTATAGTGACCCAAGTTCCTGTATCTTATGGGACCGTAGCGTGTTCGCGATGCCACTGGCGTTGCAAACACCCATAGGCGACGGTAACTGCTAAATTCTAAGCGAGCCGTCAGCCTGTCTGCTGTCCTATAGCAAAAAAAAAGAATATTGGTAAGTGCTGCCCGTGCTAGAAATTATGTAAGCTAAATTATTATAAGCTAAATATTATGCTTACCAAAATCAATGAGCAGGAATAGAGTAAAAATTACTCCAAGATATACCAAACAAAGCGCATCCAAATACATTCCAAACGCACTTGAACCACCGATGAATGTGTAAAAAGCACTTGAATGTAGATTCTGTGATAAAGAAAATACTTAGTTATTGTATAATGTTGTATACTAAGTATATTCATAATATTAAAAAGATGAACAGCGAAAAATAAAACTATGTATATAATTAAAGTATACCTTATTGAAGAAGATTTATTTGAAATTGAATGTTAAAATATTGGAGTAGTTAAATACGGTTATAGTTATATTGTCATGTGTGAAAAAGACTATATCCTCTTACGAGTAGATGGAATATTAAATAAACGTAACCAACCTGAGCTTTGTCGAACGAATCCAGTAATCTCCCTTGGGAATTAGCACTTCTTATAGTTGAAAGACCCGAAAGGGTTGAGTTGATCATTCCAAAAACTGGGCTTTTTGCTGAAAAAATAATTACGTGTTAAATGTTGAAAATATGAAATATTTTACTTTTTAATGAGATAATAAAATTTACTAAAATATACTAACTTGTTCCTTCCAACCGCTTAACTGCTTGCGCGGCATTCAAGTACCATTTTAGAAGGATAACGAATACTATCAACAAGACTGCAGTTGGTATTAAAGTCCATGGAAGAGCTAAAGCGTTTAGCAGAAGTACATTCGCCATCGATAAGTACATTTGTAAGGTTTCCAATGTACTACGAGGTAAAAACTCGTCAATGGCGCCAATGTCCTTAGAAAATCTGTTGAGAACCCTTCCTGAAAGAAACAATATACTACATAAATATATAAATTTACAAAAATGACACATATTAGCTTGGATTTAATATGAATCGTAATCTTCCAATACTCTTCAACAAATAGACGTGGGTTTTCTACATTTACGCCACGCATCCTGGGCTTTTGCGTGGTTCATACTGCACTGTAATGACTGCTATTGCTTCGTTAGCTTAAATATTTAAAAGCTACTTATATCGGTTATTTTAATTCTCTTACGGATGAGGACATTTACTATAAGAGACATCCAAAATAGATATAGATGTTAGCTTCAGTGGTATCAGACTCTGAGCACAATCTAACGGTGATCTATTCGGCCCGTTTATCTTGAAACCTTTGGATATTATATCATAATTTCTACGTACTGACAACGAAGAAAAATATGTTTGCATACCAAGATTACCGGTATATGTAAATCGCTAATCTGCCTTAAACAAGCGCAGCAGGAATACCGTATCCCCTGTAGGGAGAGGTCCAAGTCCAGAACAGGGACATTATACGAGTAGGCTGTTATTATAATATCCTCACAGTTATCCAAATTCTACTATTAATCTCATTATAACTCATAATAATCATCTCACAGCTTGCACTTGGATACAGGGTAAAAATTCAGCGCTTCTTTTTGTATCTATGTTGTCAGTTACATTTACATAATTCTGTTTTCGTTTCGAAAACAGAATGATGTAAATGATGTTCTTTGCTGTCAGCTAACTAGCAAAAAGATTACGTTTGCCATGCCGTATCCCTATATATGACGAAAGAAGAAGGTTAAGAAGAAATATATATTTACGTAGAAAGCATATCAAAAACCATTAACAGGAGGAATAATTTTACGTAACTATAAATGGGAATAACTTGACGTATTTCTACTAATACTACTCATTACAACTTGTAGGTAATAAGTATAATTTTTCGCCACTTACGTCATTTGGTACCTAGTAGCTCTGGGTTCAAATACCACGGTAGCATGCACTGCTTAAGTAGTTTTTTCTAGCCTAATGTACGTAATATAGAATAATTGTCATGTACCGACGGTGAAAGAAAAGTTAGCCTTGGACAAGCGTGGCGCGTATGCAGTCCGTTCTCTCTAAAGGGAGGTTCGAGCCCAGCTTTGGGACATTGTTACATGTTACTATTATTATATATCATTTAGAAATAAGATATGAACTAAATATTTACCAGATGGATTAGTATCGAAGAATCTCATAACAGCAACAATTAATTTTCTGTAAACCGTGTCATGAAGATTTTGCGAGGCTCTCATCGTCATAGATACGAAGATCAGGATTCTTCCATGCGCGAATATAATGAGCGCTACGACCACTCCACCGTAAATATATAAATATTGTGCTGTTGTAAGTAGGCCTGTTTGAGTGTCCATGCTGGTATCTGGGGAGAGAGGAAATGGATTGATTATAGACTTTTTTTATTGCTGAGGAGCAGCAGATAGGTTGACGGCCGAATGTTTCCTAGGGGCACCGCAAACACGCTGCTCTTCCAAAGGGGTACAGTAACGTGACTAATTCCGGAACACAAGACAAGGTTATTATGGTGGCATACTTATTGATCAAGGGTGGTTGATGTCCACACAGGCTGGACGTTGCTAGGGTTGGCTTTGTTGCCTTTTACGACAGGCCGATCCTGGCCGCAAAGATTAGGATTCTTACTCCACCCCTGCACGAAGAAAAAAGTCTATCGATATAAGATAACTCGACTTTTTTATAATTATATTTTCTCTTCCTGGCACAAGTTACAGTCAGGACCTTTATTATCAGACCTTTATTATGCATATTATATTATCCTCATTTCTACCTTGAAATTATCTTGTACTATAGTTACTATTATATACAGAGACATGTTTATTTTTTATGATATTTGTTTTTGGTATATCTTATTTTGAGTTTTATTTTTCTCTCTAATTAAAAACCACATTATACATAGAATGTATAATACAGTATCAAGTGAGTTCAATAATTGCACAAGCAAAATTAGTTACATTCGAGCGCACTAGATGGCGCTGTATATTTTTGAATCGCGCTATAGTTTCGTTCACGTCATTTACTTAATGTCGCTTATGTTTTAGAAGTCTTTGTTGTCGTTGATAATGGTGGTCGTTTTGGTAGCATTTAGTCGTTAGTCGTAGTTGTTGCATTTTGCATTCAATCTAGTGGTCGGATCTTATCGAAAACGCCATCGGAAATTGTAAATATTTAGAGTCGCTGACAGTGTTATCTGCTTTTACAATGCTTTGTGAAAAAAATTATTGTGTTTCTTACAACTCGTGGTGTTTACTCTGTTGTATATCTTCTGAATACATCTATATATGAGTATATACTAGGGGTGTAAGGGGCCCTACCAACATCTTCGGGGCCCAAGTCAACCTCACCTGCAAGTTAGCGCACCCTGCTGCATAACGGACGAGGCCCTGACGACGGCTTTTTTTGGGGTTTGGGGGGGTTAGACGGCAGTCGCCCCGTAAAAGCCAACACCAGCCAAATCAATTTATGGATAGAATGCGAGATCATATATATAAGGGCTAGGGCACCGCCGCATAACGGTGCGCAAGAGCTTCGCCCAGCTGAAGTGGACGAGGGCTACCGTGCCATGGGCGGGTACGGCTAATGACGTTAGCCCCAACTCACGCAGCCCATACATCTTGAAAGATACGCTTCGCAACATGGAACATAGGCACGCTAACCGGACGCGCGAGATAGTTGGCCGATGTGCTCTCCAGGCGGAGGGTGGCCGCGGCGTTCCTGCAGGAGACTCGGTGGAAGGCCAGTAGATCCCGGTTCACTGGGAGTGGCTACAAGCTGATCTACACAGGTGCACCTGGTGGGGAGAACGGGGTTGCCATAGTGCTCTCGGAGAAGTTCCAGAACATCCATTTTTCCAACGTTCCATTTTGGAAATGAAACGTCATAGCGACCCAGTTACCCACTTGATAAGTGCCTATGCGCCACACGCTGGTTGTGACGACGCCGATAAAATAGCGTTTTGAAATCTACTCGAAGAAGTGTTACGTGGAATCCCATTATCACAGGGGATCATTTTGGGGGGTGATCTGATCGGTCATGTGGGTGATGACTGTGGGGAATTTGAGCGTGTTTACGGTGAATTTGGGTACGGTAGCCGCAACGCGGAAGGGGAGGACATTCTCAATACGTGTGCGGCTGCCGATCTTGCCATCGTGAATACGTATTTCAAAAAGAGACCCAAGCATTTTATCACCTACAAGAGCGGGAAGAATGTCATCCAAATCTACTTCCTACTCACGAAGAGACACCACATCAGCAAAGTGGCTAAATGCAAGGTCATACCCGATGAGAGTCTCACTGCACAACATCGTCTTCTTGTCATGGACCTCTGCGTTAAGCCTAAAGACACGCATGCCGAGTGCATTCAGCGCCGAATCCGGTGGTGGCTGCTTGATGAAGTCACGTCCCAGGAGTTCGCCTTAGCCGTCGGTGACAAGTACGCCGAGGGTATGGGCGAACCAGTTCAGGCTTACTGGGACAAGTTGAGGCAGCTATCCTTAGGTCGGCGAAGGAGGTGCTTGGGGTGTCTAAGGGTAGTCGCAAGTGTGACAGAGAAACATGGTGGTGGAACGACACAGTCCAGAGATTTAAGAAGTGGCAAACGTCCAGATCTCCTGAAGCTTGCGACGCATACCGGGTGGCAAAATGCGCCACTAAGAGAGCTATTGCCAGAGCCAGACGACACCACTTACAACCACTTTATGATAAGTTGAAATCGTCTGAGGGGCAGAAGCTCATCTATAAGGTGGCGCGCTCCAGGGTCAAAGCGGCACAAGATATTTCCAAGTGTCGTTGTGGGCAACCTGCTATGCAAGGACCTCGCGGGGCCTTCCCGCGAGCACCATCTCTCTTTAGAGATGGCGCTCGTTTTTCAACGAGCTGCTAAACACACAGCACAAAATTCTAGTGGAGATTTACACATAGGCGCATAAGGCCGCATAGGCGGCGATAAAGACTATAAGACCATCACTAGGCCTGTCCTTTTATACGGATGTAAAGCGTGGCCGGTGCTGAAGCGACACAAGCAGGCGCTACGAGTCATGGAGATAAATATCCTGCAGTGTATGTGTGGAGTAACGCGGAAGAACCGCGTTAAGAACTCTCGCATCCGTGGCAGCCCTCATGTCCGTGACATTGCGAATAAATTGCAGGAGTGTCGCCTTCGCTGGTATGGCCACGTTTTACGGCAACCGGCTACTTTAATAGAACTTATGAAGGTATTTCAAGAACTGTTCAATTGTTTTCAAAAGTGGTGTTTCATTTTAGATTCTCTTTAAAAATTCCGTTACATACAGGTCAAGTTAATATAAAGTATGTAAAAAAAAAGTTAAAAGCCAACGTCACGCAGTGTTTCCAGGCGCCCAGGCGGTCACCCATCTAAGTACTGACCGCACCCGGCGCTGCTAACTTTGGTGATCGGACAAGAACCAGTCCGATAATTCATTAATCCTGAGGATCCTGGTAAGGATCATGATATAAACTATACAGATTATTTTATGTCATCGATCTTTAATAAGTGTGCAAAATTTCATATCAATCCGTCGTTCTGAAAGGGGTGAAAATTCAAAGATTCCGTTACATAGATTCATACCAATCTAATAAAAACGTGTCAAAAAAAAACATGCGGGGCAGTCTTTGGGGACTGCCGATAGATGTGAAAACTAAATAACTTGTGAATTGTGTCGTCGCTATTAGATTATTATTTTCGGTTTATAAAAAATTGTTTATGACCAATTTATCATTAACACTTCTTTACAAACCAAAAATTGTTCACCCAAAAAGTACTCAACGCGCCTAAAGAAGTTTTCACTTCAAAAACTCAACTGTATTTCATTGTAATAAAGTCGCAATTTGGATGGATATGTATAAGTAATGCAATGCAATCATTTCATAGTTACATTATAAAATAAACCTTAAGTCATTATTAATAAGCTTGGTATTACTCGGGCAAAACTCCTTGCGAATTTCCGATCAGGTCAACATTATAAAATAAACCTTAAGTCACTATTAATAAGGTTTGTATTACTGGAGCAAAACTCCGTCTTATGAATCTTACGATTTATCGATCGGTGATATGCGTGCCAATGGGTTCACTACCAGGTATGCTGAAGACCTTGCGAAGTGGAGAAGAAAAAGTCGGAAAGCGGACCCCAGGCGCCGAAGCGAGAGTTTGGGCTGCAACCGGGATTCAACGCAAAGATGATGATGATGACGAATCTTACGAATTTTCGATCAGGAGACGTAACCTGACGCGAGTTTAACATTTTTTACCCATCACAAAAATGTGCACAACGCCGCTAAAGAAGTTTTCATTTAAAAAATAGCATTAATTTGAGCCTTAAGTAAATCTTATATTAATGTTCATTGTCATCTGTCAAAAGTTGATTGCAGAACTTGGTCTTCTCTTTACTCTTAAAATAGAAGAGTAAGAAGTAACAGATGAGTCTCCAACCTATAAGTAATTACGAGATAGTAGAGCGCGGTCAAAAACATACACGTTGTTATTTTTATTATAGTATACAATTTTTGTATTAGGTATGAAAGTCATTGCTTTTATTTTAATGTTATTCTGTGCGTATGTGCATGTCATTGTGTAACGTAAAATTTTACTATTAAAATACCTGGTTCTTGTCCTGCAGGTAATGACTGCTCGTATTGGTCCACTTGATTAGTCCTGAAATAAGTAAACTATTTGCGTCATGTGTTATATACTTCAATTATTAGGTACGAAGTAAGAAATGTAAATATTACAGTAGCAGATTTCTTACAGGTGTCTTCCATCTTACAGTTGAATTGACAATGGGTAAAAGTAAATATACCCCAAAAATATAAAAATTATTTTCGTTAATTATTATTTTAGACACAAGCTTCTTAAAGTGTATGAATATAATAATTTCTTGATTCACTATAGCACAAAAGTAATACAATGCTTAGATTCCATTTACCCCCAAAACAAGATTATCTCACGTGAACCCATTCACAATACGAGCTGTATTATGAGTGGGTTCACGTAAATTGTCAACTGGCCAGGATCTAAACAAACTATATCCATAGTCAGATGTCTATATGGAATGTGAACTATGTGACTATTTGTCTAAACACTGTTTTATGTTTTCTTTTTGATAACTTTTCTTTTACTTCTTTTTAACTTACCAGAAACTCAACCAGTAGTCAGCGGTGGTGGCAGCCCCTTGAGTAAGAGCCAAAGTGAAGATTGCCATAAACACCGTGCACCACGACTGCACTGACGCTAAATATTTGTAGACGACTTCCCATTTCAAATTACCCTTTGCCCTTTCCTCGGCTTGCAATTCTTGAGTTTTTTCATTTTGTTGATTATCTCCGCTTGCGGTTGACATTTTGGATACGCTACGGTTAAAAGATGGCCTCTTCTGCAAATTTAAATATTATTTACTATACTATATTTATCCTTTCATGTCATTAAGTCAGACAAAATAAACTAAATACTTAATTGTAGTAAAAAGCCTACGTATCTAATATGTATATCGTATAATTCACTTCGTTTCAAAACATTTTTAAGCGCAAAATTAAATAACACTTCCTAGACAGAGGTAAGATTAAATATTTAAATAATTCAATTTTTTTATTGCTGTAGGACATCAGACAGGCTGACGGCCCGCTTAGAATTTAGCAGTTACCGTCGCCTATGGGTGTTTGCAATACCAGTGGCATCGCGAACACGCTGCTGTCGCATAAGGGTACAGGAACATGGGTCACTAATGCCGGAACACAACACAAGGTTATTACGGCGGCATACTTAAGACCAAAGGTGGTCGCCATCCAGAGGAGCTTGGGGCCCTACCATGTAGCTAGGGTGGGTTGTTTTGTCGCCTTTTACGACAGGCCGAGGTTAGTATTCTTTCTCCGCCTCTGCACGGATTAAATAACCAATAATATTTTTCTGGAAAATGTAGACTACCATTTCGGTCAAACTAATTCAGAGAATATACTCGACTTTTTACATAAGAATAATATTACTTTTTAATAATGAAAAAAAGAAGAACATATTTACTGTTTCGTTGGCTTGTAGTAATTAGTAGTCGGTTATAATAATATTGGGTATATTACTAAAACCGAAAATAAATGATAATGTCTTAAACTTAAATAAGAAAATGGAACAAATGCACTTACCTCTTTAGTGCCACTTTCCTCGTCGTCGTCATTTTCTTGATTGGAAAGCAATTTCGAGAACTCTTTGCCAGTTTTGACAAGCTCGTCATATGTGCCCATATTTTCAATCGTGCCCTTTAATCATACGTGAAACATTAATGTAATAATTAACATGCGGATAAATAAATACGGGGAGACTGATATTAAATTTGGTTATTGAAATTAAAGTGATTCAGTAAATTTTAAAATTTTTTAATATTTAACCATGCTATCCTTGTCAGACCCCGGGAGAAAGCAGTAGATCCAAAAAATGCCGGTTTGACGTCATAAACGGTGATATATGTGCCAATTGACTCACTGCCAGGGATGCCGAAGACCATGAAAAGTGGAGAAATAAAGTCGAATTGCAACCGGGATTTAACTCTAAGATGATGATGATAATTTAATTTTTAAAATTATTGAAGTAACACTTTATACTTTATATAAGTATGAAATGATACATGAAATGTTTTTAGCTCAATCAAAGACGTTGATAAGGAAAAAACAACAATAAAGAGCAGTTATTTTGGCAGAGGCTTAAGATAAAGAATTTTAAAAAATGTTGCCTGGGAAGTTGAAGAGCCTATTTGGGTAAACTAGAAATTCTTATTGTTTATTTTACGGAGCAAGGAATTTCTGCTAGCTGTAGTATAATATATTTTAGCAAACAATAAGTAGGCTGTAAATAATATTTCTTGCAAAAATGATGTAAATATAACGTTATGTTAGATGCAGCCCCAGAAGTATAATTATATAAAGATTCATTTTGGGCGGTGACTATACCGCTATGCACATATTATCTTTTATACAAGAATATCATCATCATCAGCCTATTGAAGTCCACTGCTAGACCTAGGCCTCTCTCAAGGTTTGCTACAGAGCCCATACAAGAATGTGCCAAACATTAATAAAAGGTTAGATAAATATTTAATATTTTATTTGCAAAAAATTGATTGAATGGTATGGAAGTGTATATGAATAATTAACTAATCATCTCGTTCCAAATTGCTCAAACATTTCAGCACAAACATATAAGTGAGAGCAAATAATATTAAAAAACAAATATTATATTTTACCTCGTTTAGTATAATAATAACATTAGCCGCTTTCAGGTAGTGTATCTGATGTGTAACCAGTATACTTGTGCGTCCTCGTAAATAGCCCTTGATGCATCCTTCAAACAATTGTCTACCAACATTGGCGTCTACTGCAGATAACGGATCATCCAGAAGGTATATATCAGCCTGTTGAAAAATAATCGATTTTATACTTTTACTGATGAATATTTATAAAAAACAAATCTGTAGAGCTTAAATATTTATGTTATCACCTTTTTGAATAGAAATAAATCAATTCAAAGTAATATTGATGAAATAAACAATTAAAAAAATTTCTTAATAAATGTATACAAATGTTATATTGTAATAAATGTACACAAATAATGTACTAACTAAAGGAATATTCTATAATAAATGATTACTAAGATTACTAAGATCATACCTCTCTATAAACTGATCTTGCCAGATTGATTCTAGCTCTTTGTCCTCCTGACAAAGACACGCCTCGTTCTCCAACGAGGGATAGATCACTGTATGGGAATTGTTTAAAATCAGGCAGCAAGCAGCAAACTCTACAAACCTAAAAATTTCATGTTTCGTTTAATTTTCAATCAAAGCTTGGTAATGTAACGGCTCAGTTCCTGTTGAAAATATTTTATATCTTTTCTTTGTCATTTTTGTACAAATTATACTCTTTCTACATAAAATACGCAATTTTTTTAATATTGAAAGGTTATGTTGGACATTGTGTATTTATCAAAATACATTTTAAATATTTTTTAAATAATAAAATAAATAAAAAATACTTAAATATTATTGAAAAGCTACAGCTTTTAATAAAATATAATCCTAACCAGTCTTAAGACCCTAATCATTCAATGTAAATTTTATCATTATCCGCGTTTCGGTCCGATTAGATCCAACTCACACTCTGGTGCATATTGTTGAATATTATTACAGGATGAAACTAGTTCGTCCGATACCACCAGATCTTGTCCAAAGATGCAAAAGAAAATGGAAGAAATATTGTGGCTTAATTTATCTAAGCTAACTAGTCTGATCACCATTTCTAAAAAAAGTAAGAAAGTCTTGATAATTCCTGTGCATTTAAACTTGGAACAGAATTTATAACGATATAACTTTGATGAATGATACCCTGACTTTAGATATTTTGTCTCAGACATTTTTAGTACACCATTTTCTAGTCAAATTTATGTATAGATCAATAGATAATCTGAAATATCTAAAAAGGTTATAATAATAAAGCGCCTAAACATTATTTGCTAGGCATATTTTTCAATATTAGTTATTTTCGAATTGCGACACCAGTGTATCGACATACCTTACAGTGCTTAAATTGCGATCGCTACGCAAAAACACGTGGCTGACATTTCTACCCACTGCGCACGTGCCATGTGCGCAGATTATTAAAACCAACAACTATTTATCATTGTAAATAGTGTTTTATGAACTTTTAATATACTAAAACCAAAACTGAAGAACGTAAAACTAGCCAATGATGATAGTAGATTAGATAACGTCAGGTAAGTAAAAAAAGAACGACTTTCTTTTCGTAATTTTTTATCTCCCTTTTTCTTCACGTTCAATATTTAAAACCTGATATTACTTCTGTCACATCCAAACTTTAATATTTACTTTAATCGATACGATATTATTGTTATCTTACTAAATTTAAATAACTGTATTAAAAAAAAAATATTACCTCTTTATATTTAACTGGATCATATGGTAGACCAAATAGAATATTTTCTCGCACTGTTCCTGGGAATAACCACGGCTCTTGCGAGGCGTATGAAACTTTTCCCTTTATATTAACACTTCCCTCTACTGCTGACAGTTCTTTAAGTAGCAGTTGAAGAATTGACGACTGAAATTAACATATAAAAATATAGGTGTCCTTAATTTTACAAGCGCACATATAGGTGCCAAAAGTACGCTTCTCCGTATTGTCAGTATTGTCACAGGAAAATTTTGTTTATACAGAGACACATCCCAACTTTATAAGGTAAAATAGAACGATGCGCTTTCTTTCTTGTCTGTAGATTAGCGAAAGTATAATTTATCAGTTTTCCCGAATCTTTAGAAGTTTGGCCGTATATAAAACTATATATTATTGCCATGTTGTCATACCTTTCCTGAACCAACAGGCCCAATAATAGCACATAACTTTCCTTTACCAATACGTAACGATATATTTTTGAGAGTCATCTCTGCCGTGGGATTCTTAGCATCACTCCACGTAGCGCTCACTCTAACTAGTTCTATCGGGTAATCCCCGGCGACAGACACGGTCGTATCTGAAAAGATAGTAGTAATGTAATTGCTTATATATAGGGAGCCATAATAAGTAACAAACGGAAGGCATTATTTGATTTCCCATGAAGAGTTTGAGGTCAGGCGACGTAAATTTGATTTTTAACACGTGACACCTATAAAATGTGCTTAATAAAATCTATTTTATCGTGGCTCTTTGCATTTGAAGCAAGTTCATGGAAAGGCAGCAGGAAGCTTGTTCCTAAAGGTCGGGTATGGAGGCTGATTTAAGGCAGAGACCAACTGGAGTCGCGTTCTCCATGTGCAGTGGTCGTCTAACGCACTAAGCCTGGTATTAAGCGGGCTTAGTGCGGACTAGAGTCGCGAAAGTGCAGCAACATGAATAGATGCGTAAAATCCTGCGACTTACTTCAAAATATACATTTTAATGCAGATGATTTATTTATCGCCTGGATAGCCGTAATCTTATTTTTAATAAAATTTCAAACGATATAATAATAGCGGTAATAGCCTTACCACTCGATACTGGTCCAGCACCGTCAATCTTAGAAGAATATTTCCTTGGTAACACATCTGCAGTATCTCTTTCTTTATTGGTAGAAAACAAAGCTCTATTTGCATCTCCAAATCCTTTTGGTGTCGCAGTGAGATCTTCTCTTTCATCTGTACATGTTTAAAAATATAAATAATCATCATACGCAACATATTATACCTATTCCCTAAGCAAATGCTTGTATTATCTAATATATAAAATTCTCGTGTCACAGTTTTCGTAGCCATACTCCTCCGAAACGGCTTGACCGATTTTGATGAAATTTTTTGTGCTTATCCGGTATCTATGAGAATCGGCCAACATCTATTTTTCATCCCCCTAAATGTTAGGGGTGACCCAACCCCAAAATTTTTTTTTTAATTTTTTGACATTTTATTATTTATATGGCAGAACAACGTTTGCCGGGTCAGCTAGTTGTATATAAAAAAACACTTTTACTTTTTAAAAACACCATTACTTACTACAAGTTAATAATTTCATACATTTTATAAGTATTCTTAAATGTTTAATGGGTGACAGAGAATTATAAATCTTTGTAAAATTTTTGAATAAAATTATTCTTTAGTAGAAAGACTATTTCAAGTGATTAATAAGTTAGTTAGAAAAACTCGTCACCAATGAAATTAATAAACCAACTATATATTTAAAATTCCACGTGTCAAGCAACTCACCCATCAGAAGAAAGTTTTGTATACGTTCTAATGTAACCATCATCTCCGACAAACTAGAAATTGCAAGTGGTATGATCAAAGTCAAGTTCATTTGAATAATACTGAAGTATTGTTGGATTGGATAAACCTATAAAAAGGATGTATTTGTTATATGCTGCTCTAAATAAAATTATGCTACTACTACGGATGGCATATGTAGGATAATACTTAGAACCGAACGCGAAACTACAGGGTTATTGTGACTCGGAATATTAAATGACCACTGGATTATAAAGATCGAGGACTCTATTATTTTAATTTGTAATGTAATTTTTTCTTATTGCTGTAGGACAGCAGACAAGCTGACCGCCTTACGGCTTAGAATTTAGCAGGTACCGTCGCCTATGGATGTTTGCAACGCCAGTGGCATCATGAACACGCTGCTGTCCCATAAGGGTACAGGAACTTCGGTCACTAATGTCGGAACATAATACAAAGTTATTATGGCGGCATACTTAAAACCAAACGGGCTTGGAGCCCTACCACATAGAAATACATATATGTATACATTACATTACATATAATCACGGCTCTTTCCCGTGGAGGTAGGCAGAGACTATTTCTTCCACTTGCTACGATCCTTACATACTTGTTTCGCTTCGTCCACTTCCATTATTCACTTCATATATGCCCTTCGGTTTAGGGTACTCTTGACCTGGCCTTTTTTCAAAACGTCCCTGATCTGGTCTCAAAACGTTCGCCTTTTTTTTTTTTTTATACCGAGGAAAACTGTTACAGTTTCCACCAGCCTCCGGGGGAAGGCCGGTGGGGTATGTGGGATTACCTCCCGAGGGGGCTGCCTACTCCCCTCGGGCGGACCGGGGGCCAAGGCCGCCGGTCCTACCCACTAAAAACCCCGGTCGCCACTCTTGGCCTTAGAGGGGGCTTCGCAGGATCGCCTTTTGGCATTACTCTGCTAGGCCCCCAGCCAGACGTCTACAATGAGGGTACCCCGAGTGACAGTTCCCGCTGCCGGCGGTCACACTAGACCTGCCGGTGACCAGACACAGAGTGTCCAGTCGGGGTAGGGCACCCTCCGTCTCATTGCCTTCGCCGGGAGCTTCCCCCGGAACTCCCGGCTGGCCGCTCTTACAAGAGAGCGACCGGCAACCCCTTCTCAGGGTGGGATGAGGTGCGCATAGCGTCTCCTTCCCCGATTCGTCCTACGCCGACGAATCGGTGGAGCCGCCGCGTCCTCCTCCCTCGCACGCTCGATGGCCTCCTTCTGCCGCATGACACTTTCGGCGAAGGAGACCACCGCGTTCCAGTTCCTCTCGCTGCGGAGCATTTGACCTACGATTGCCCGCAGCGAGAGGTCACCTCCTACCACGCTCTGCATATTGAAACGCTGGGGCCCCCAGGCGGCGCACTCCGACACCGTATGTTCCACGGTGTCTACTGGCGCGCCGCATTCCCAACAGGCTGGGTTCGGCTCCCGCCCCGCAATCTGGTGCAAGTACTTGCCGAAACAACCGTGGCCGGTCAGTACCTGCACCAGCCTGTATGTCAGGGTCCCGCTTGACCGCGAGACCCATTCCGACAAGTAGGGGCGGATTGCCTCAACCGTAACCCGGCCCGGCTCGGGTGGCCCCAGGATCCTCAACCAGGACTGGGTCAAGGCCTCCTGGGCGAGATCCCTGACCCGTCGCGACTCTTCCGGGTACAGCCGGAGTCCCCTCTCCCTGGCATCGCGGCGCAGGCGGTATGTCTCCGCGAGGACAACCACCCGCAGCTCCCAGGGCGGGTCGGCTGCCAGGAGTGCAGCCGCCCGCCAGGACACTGTACGGTACGCCCGAATGGCCCTCACATCTATGACCCTCTGAGATCTTCTCAAGAGGGCCCTGCTACGAGATGTTGTTGAAGCAGAGTCCCGAAAAGAATTGCTGTATATTTTTTTTTTTTTTTTTTTTTTTTTTATTGCGTAGGACAGCAGACAGGCTGACAGCCCGCTTAGAATTTAGCAGTTACCGTCGCCTATAGGTGTTTGCAACGCCAGTGGCATCGCGAACACGCTGCTGTCCCATAAGGGTACAGGAACTTGGGTCACTAATGCCGGAACACAACACAAGGTTATTATGGCGGCATACTTAAGACCAAAGGTGGTCGCCATCCAGACGGGCTTGAGGCCCTACCACGTAGCTAGGGTGGGTTGTTTTGTCGCCTTTTACGACAGGCCGACCCCGGCCACAGAGGTTAGTATTCTTTCTCCGCCCCTGCACGGATAAAAATAAGTATATGAAGCAATTCTTTAAAATAAATAAATTTGTAAGATGCCGATTAACAAGAGTTTATTTTAACAAGACATGACAGAAGTGGAATGAAAAAACAAGTTACGGTTTAAAAGTCACTAGAATATTTTTAAAGTATACTTCTAAAACATGCCAGTGCTTTGATTATATAAATATACAAAACACGCAGGTTTTAACACCTCCCCGTAATTAAAGCACTAACATTCACAAGTATATAAACAATTAAAAGTTAACACTATCACTCTTCCTATCTCTAGGATTTATAGTAAAATATTTTACAGAAACAATAAATTCATTTTTTAAAAAAAAGGTAACATCATATTATCCCTAAAGAGGCCAGGCATTCATAGTGTCTCAATTTAGGCAATGGCTTAGTGAGAATGTCTGCTGTTTGAAGAGTAGATGGAATGAATTTAATGTCGACTTGATTGGTGGAGATGCACTCACGAATGAAATGATGTCGAATATCAATGTGCTTGGTGCGAGAGTGATGTGTGTTGTTTTTAGTGAGTGAGATGGCACTTTGATTATCGCACATTATTGTTAAAGGTGACGATGATTTGAATAAGTCTTTAATCAGTGATCGAATGTAAAGAGCTTCCTTGCAGGCGTCACCAAGAGCCATGTACTCCGCTTCTGTTGTAGATTGAGCTACAGTTCTCTGTTTGCGTGACTCCCACGATATTGATGAACCACTCATCTGAAACACATACCCTGTATAGGATCGTCGATCTATCAGATTACTTGCGTAATCGGCATCAGCGTATCCAATACCATCACCAGTGCCATTATATGTGAGCTTTTTGTCTTTTGTGGCTTTCAGATAACGAAGCACACGTTTGGCAGCTCTCCAGTGTACCTCCCCGTAATGTACGTTGAATTGGCTCAAAACAGATACTGAGTGAGCTATATCAGGTCTGGTACCAATCGCAAGGTACATTAAAGACCCAATGAGCTGCTGGTATGGTAATTCCGGCTTTTCATCAATCGGGTTTGGCCAGACAAGTTTTGTACCCGGCTCCATAGGAGTGGATATTGGGATAGCATCACTCATCCCAAATTTTTCGATCAATTTCTCAATATACCTTGTTTGGTCAAGCGACAGAGAATTACCTTTTCTTGTCACTCTCATGCCCAGGCAGTCTTTTAAGGGACCTAAATCTTTGATTGTAAATGATTTTCTTAATTCGACTTTGAATTCTTCCTTCATGTCCCGATCATTGCTGAATATAAAGAAATCATCTACAAATACAGCTACTATAAGTAACTTAGTATCTTTGTGCTTGTAGTATATGCAGTGTTCTTTCTCAGAACGTTTAAATAAAAGTTTGTCCATAGTCTCACAAAGTTTTTTATTCCATTGTCGCGGAGCTTGCTTAAGACCGTAGAGAGATTTCTTAAGAAGACACACTTTGGATTTGCTATCGGCAAAGCCTTCGGGCTGCTCCATGAATATTTCTTCCTCTAAATCGCCGTTCAAGAATGCTGTCTCAACGTCTAAGTGGTCAATATATAAATTAAGTTTCGCTGCATAAGCTACTAAAAGCCGGATTGACGATAGTCTAGCAACTGGAGCAAAAGTTTCACCATAATCCACACCATAGATTTGTGTGAATCCCTTAGCAACAAGCCTTGCCTTATATTTAACTATATCCCCATTCGTATCCCTTTTGACTTTGTAAACCCATTTACATTTAATCACTTTTCTATTTGGAGGTCTATCTACAAGGATCCACGTTCCATGCTTTTGCAGCGAATCATACTCACACTGCATAGCATTCAGCCAGTTTTGACTATAACAATCTTCCAGAGCTTGTTTGTAGGTCTGTGGCTCACAATCAGCGCTAATTAGGTTTGCATATTCTGAGTCCGAATATCTAACTGGAGCTTGGCGGTTTCGAAGAGGGTATCTTCGTGCACTAAGATCTTCAGGACTGTCAACCAATATTTTGGATTCTGAATGAGAAGCAAGTGGTACTTGGTAAGGAGGATCTGCATCTCCTTCAGTAGAAGATTCTGTGTGTTCTTCAGTAAGTTGCATGTTCGATGTAGACGGAAGATTTTGGGTAACTGGTGAAGGAATTTGAAATAATTCAGATTGTGGGATTGAAGTATTCATTGGTTCTTCTTTACCATATTCGCCAGATGGTTGTTTGTTTTCGACAAAGACAACGTCTCTGGCAATTACAACGTTCCTTGGATTCTGAGGATTAATAAGACGATACCCTTTTGTATCTGCTGAGTAGCCAACAAAGATACAGGCTTGAGTCTTGGAGTCGAGTTTCTTGCGCTTCTCTTTTGGGACCAAAACATGCGCTTCACAGCCGAAAACTCGCAAGTGACTTAAATCCACCTTCTTTCCAGTCCACATTTCTTCCGGGATTTTATTGTTTAACGCTTGGGTTGGAGAGAGATTCTTGAGATATATCGCTGTGGAAACCGCTTCTCCCCAATATGCACGTGGTAAACCAGAATCTTGGAGCATTGATCTTGCTTTTTCGACAACAGTTCTGTTAACACGTTCTGATACTCCGTTTTGCTCCGGAGTATAAGGCACTGTCGTTTGATGAACAATTCCATTCTTTTTTAGGAAATAAGTCATATTATGATTCAAGAACTCTTTGCCATTGTCCGAGCGCAAAGTTTTAATTTTTAGACCCGTTTGATTCTCCACAAAGCTTTTAAATTCAACAAATTTACAGAAGACTTCATTTTTCGATTTTAGCAGGTAGCCAAAAGTCTTACGAGTAAAATCGTCTGTAAAAGTTAGTAGGTAAAGCGCTTCACCCCACGAAGGAGTACTCATCGGCCCGCAGAGGTCTGTATGCACCAGTTCCAATTTGGCATTAGACCTACTTTGTGATTTTTTGAATGGTCGCTTTGACAATTTACCTTGTAGGCACGGCAAGCAGGTTTCACTCAATTCTCTGAATGAAGAACTTGTATAGTCTATACCAATGGCATTATTTTTTAAAATATTCAGGGCTTTAGGGTGTAGGTGGCCAAGACGTCTATGCCATAGTAAAGCAGACGCTGTTGGTTGTATCAGATTGGCTTTATAATCTACCGTATCTAATTTGTATAGACCATTAAAATTTGACGCTGTTGGTTGTATCAGATTGGCTTTATAATCTACCGTATCTAATTTGTATAGACTATTAAAATTTGACGCTGTTGCAACAACAGTGCCAGTTATTTTACAGCTATCCTTCAAAAGAATCGAGGCACCTTTCTCGGAAAACACTACTATGAATCCTTTTTGAATCAAGCAGTGTACTGAGAGTAAATTTGTTGCTAAATTTGGAACGTATAATACATCAGTAATTTGCTTAATCCTATCAGAAACATTTACAGAAATTGTACCTTTTCCTTCACTCTGAATTTTCTGACCATTGGCCATAGTGACTGGTTTAGACTCTTGCTTCATGTCCAGGAACCAATCACTCTTGTTACTCATATGTATTGTAGCACCAGAGTCAATGTACCATTCGGTTGAGGTACAAGGTGAAGGGATAGGGATGCCTGTAGGAAGATTATGATTAAAGCCAGATAAAAGTGTAATATCAGATATATTGTTACATGAATGAGATGGCAACGATGATGAAGTTGTCGCTGATGGTGCTGATAATGATGCTGGTGACTTTTTTCGGTTGAGACGCTTTCTACACTGGTACATTTGATGGCCTATCTTTCTGCAATAATTGCATTTAACTACATTATTATTAGACACGGATACACTAGAGAATAAAGAACTAGACGTGGCTGTTGCATCTCGACATTCTTCTTTAAGCAAGATTGATGCGATTGCGTCCATAGTCACTTTAGTGCCGGAGTGCTCTATAGCCATCACCATCGGGCTGTAGGTGTCAGGAAGTCCTGCTAGCATAATCAAACCAACAAGTTCATCGTCGAGGCCGGCATGAATTGCGATCAGCTGCTGCTGAATGTGACGTATGTCATTTACGTAGGCTTCTACATTCGAGTAGGTTTCAAGTTGGATATTGAGCAATTTCTTCATGAGTTTTAAGCGCCGTGTTAATCCACTGTCAGCATAGCACTCCCGGAGTCGGTTCCAAGTTTCTTTTGATGTTTTTGCTGCCATGACTACGGGGTAAAGGTGCTCACTTAGGTTTAAACAGATTTTTGACCTTGCTTTTCGGTCCTTACGTTGAAATTCATCAGACTCTTCATCAGCGGTCGAAATTACGCAGTCCCAAAGCTCTGCATCTATTAAATACATTTGCATTGCGAAACTCCACGTTGCGTAGTTGCTGCTACCTTGAAGCTTTGTGAAACTAGGTGTGCTGCTACTGACCACTAGTGGAGACATGCTTGAGGCAGTCTGAAAATAGTGTGGTGTAGACGATGGAGATTCACTCATTTTGCTAAGCCTGGGCCCATAACCTGTTGAAGCAGAGTCCCGAAAAGAATTGCTGTATATGAAGCAATTCTTTAAAATAAATAAATTTGTAAGATGCCGATTAACAAGAGTTTATTTTAACAAGACATGACAGAAGTGGAATGAAAAAACAAGTTACGGTTTAAAAGTCACTAGAATATTTTTAAAGTATACTTCTAAAACATGCCAGTGCTTTGATTATATAAATATACAAAACACGCAGGTTTTAACAGATGTGAGGTGGTCTGCCCACTCAAAACGTTCGCCTAGCTCTACCCCTTCCAACAGTTCCAACACTTCCATTCACACTCGCCTTATACACTTTTTTCGTCAATCGTTCTTCATTCATTCTCTCGACATGGCCAAACCATCTCAGCATGGTAATGCAGCCTTGAAACGTATTGCATGTTTTGAAACGTTTCCTAACGAAAGATATTTGAAATCGATATATTATTTATAATTTTCTTGCTTATTTTTTTTTGTTACTTTAGTGAATTTTTAATCTTAACTTATTAAATGTGTAGCGGAATAATTTTTTTTAACTAAACTGTTAATTGTTAAAATGTTTAGTATACAATTTTAATCATTCACTAACTTAGATTTAAAAATATTTGTATTATTTAAAGATAAGTCATCATCATCATCATCTAAGCGTTATATCCCAGTTGCAACCTAAACTTCCGTTTCGGTGGCCAAGGTCCGCTTTCCGACTTTTTCTACTCCACTTCGCACGGTCGTCATTATTTAAAGATAAGTAATAGTTACAAAAGTACCCAGCCCGGACTGAAGGCGCATGTGGATTCGTAGCCGTGCGCCTGGGCGTCGGACAATAGATCCCTCTATCCCTGAGGAGTTTTAGCGGGTATACCAGCAACTTGCATTCCCTTCTCAACTTACCCTAGCCCCAAGCATTTTTTCCTCATCAACATAAAATATAAAAACGTGCATATTATCAATTTTTACTTACCAATGTAGCAGTCACTAAATTCCCAGAGAGAGCGAGAGTGAGTGTCGTCACAAATAAAATACTCCTTTCCGTAAACAGCATAAACCCAAGAAATACACTCCTCACGAAAATAGACTTCTTAAGAGCTTGCATTTCATAGGCACGTACTGCTTTCACTACAGCTTGGAAAGGTTTCTCCCAAGCGTACATTTTGATAACCTGTGTTAAATAGACATTTCATGGTAACCATAGAAACAAGAAAAAGAAGTAGTATAAATTAATGAAAGCATAAGTTTTGTAAGGTTTTATATTTTTAAGAAAATATTAATGTTAATGCTAAGGATGTAAGTACTAAGGATAAAATATTTTTTCTCTTTAGTGTATACAAACCTTTCATTTGGAAGTCATGGGGTCTATTCCCGTCCCGCGTTTGGGTGTTTATGTTTAATACGTAGTAATATTTTATAAGAGAAAACCATGTAATTTATTTGTCTAGTGCCAATAACACAAGAGCTATATATATATACAAGAGCTATAAACAGATGGCTCTCGGTCCCAAAATCACCAAATATGTAATTTATTAAATTTTCGCATAAAAAACTATTTTCAATTTAAAAATATAGCCTACATATACTGTATTATCAGATTACTGCATAAAATATAATAATGTTTTTTTTTAATCAAATTTAATTATAATTAATAATTCAATCGAATAATTTAATACCTGAATTCCATTTATAATTTCACTCATCAATTTAATACGTTTGTCAGTTCTCTGAGCCGTCTCTCGTCTTATTATAGCGGTTACCTTCGTAAGACCAGCTGAAACAATAACAAATTTGTATATTTTAAAGACCTCACGAGAACAACTGTCAATATATTTCTAATCCTATTAAATTGTTATTGAAATATCTATGAAACCTCGATTTCTTTTCAATCAAGCAATTGTTCTTGTAACTTCTGGATATGGGAATCCCCTTAAGTGCTAAACTGGTTTTTCTTGAAACGTTATTAATGCAAAAAATGTGAAATAGATTTAGCTTGAATATTCTTCTCGTCATCGTCGAAGTTAAGCCGAATTCATCCAAATCTTGAACTTTGGAACTCGAGGTTCACTTTTGAGTATATTCATAGGACAAAGTCTTGACCAAGGAAGCCAAAGAAAGAAGTTAAAAAGATTAAGCTGAATTTTTTGGTTGGTTTTTACTTGTACTTCAAAATCCTGAACCCTAAAAAAACCGAACGTTGTCCTATCTTTGCTGCCTACAACCTATCAGAAGGGGAAATCTTGATCATATTAATACCCTATGATTTTGGGTGGAGTAGCCTTATTCTTATCTCTGGCAACGGACATGCGTATATTCATTTAAATACTCCTCTAACAGTACCTGAAATTTTATTTAAATATACATACATTCATAATTTTTACTTAAACTGAAATAATATTGTATTTGGATTGAAGGGAATAATGAAAGTGGACGAAGCGAAACAAGTATGTAAGAATCGTAGCAAGTGGAAAGAAGTGGTCTCTGCCTACCCGTACGGGAAAGAGGCGTGATTATATGTATGTATTTTAAGAATATTATTAAATTCGTAATAGGTTAAGTATAAGAAACTTATTTCGAATGAAATAATAATAATAACATTTTGTGATAATTCACAGAGCGTCATCTAGTCCCAAACTAAGTAGCACTTGTGCTATTGCTATGGGCCCTAGACAACTAATATACTACTTATATACTTTTTTTGTAAATAAATACATATTATACATAAACACCCAGACGCGAGACGGGAATCGAACCCGTGACCTCCGCAAGCGTACCGAAGTGCGTTATCCGTTACGCCACCGAGGTCGTGAAATCTGTTATTGCTAATAATTCCGTTCTTTATTTATAGTACAACCAATCAGGTGGTGTTTTAACGGAACTATTTTATATTTAATAACTAATTATCCTTATTAAGTTTTATCAGATTATATATTTATCCGTGCAGGGGCGGAGAAAGAATACTAACCTCTGTGGCCGGGGTCGGCCTGTCGTAAAAGGCGACAAAACAACCCACCCTAGTTACGTGGTAGGGCCTCAAGCCCATCTGGATGACGACCACCTTTGATCTTAAGTATGCCGCCATAGTAAACTTGTGTTGTGTTTCGGCTTTAGTGACCCAAGTTCCTGTACCCTTATGGGACAGCAGCGTGTTCGCGATACCACTAGCGTTGCAAACACCTATAGGCGACAGTAACTGCTAAATTCTAAGCGGACCGTCAGCCTGTCTGCTGGTCTACAGCAATAAAAAAAAATATTTGATAAATTTTGCTAGCAACAGAGAAATTCAAAAAAGAGAGGCTCCGGCGATCTGTATGAACGAAGGACCACCGAGGTAGTTTTAGTGGGTATACCAGTGACGAGTGACTAACTAAGACACGTCGCACGGGCACATCGCAGGATTCCCTAAGCCGTTTCCTTAGCCGCGGCAAAAAGCATTTCCACCTTGGAAAATCAAAGAACGACACCGCTTGGTTTTTTTTTCATTTGTCACCCTCGTGATAACTAAATATAGCCCCATTTTTTGTCATTGAAAATGTGTCACGAAATGTGCTAATCCAAAGGTGCTTAAAAATTTAATACAAATAGTATTAATAACTATAATTACTTTATTTAATACTTTTACTTGTGAAAACTTCGGATGTAATAGAAATAGGACTCTTGTTAGAAGAGATCCGTATCTCATAAATTTTCTATATTTTTTTAGCTATTGACAAAAATCAATCACCTTGTACAGGAAGAATAAGAATCATGACTCCAAACAATCCCACGAACGGAGCGTATCCCGCAGCTTCATATAAAAAGTATAGAACAACTGCTGCCTGGATTGGCACCACCCAAAGGTAGTGCATAAATGCGAACGAGTAGTCAAACCTTGCCATATCGTTTGAGAGCAAGTTTACTAGCTTTCCTCCGGCAATGTCTCCTGCCGATACTTGATTTATGCGTAATACCTAAAACAAAGTATCATTTTTACGGGTTTTACATATCGTCGGCTTGGTTATCAGAATGCGTAACTCCAAAAAATTACGAAATAAGAGTTTTAAATTTAACTAGATGGGTATTTTGAAGCCTATCTGTTGGATTACTTCGTATGTTCTAGAAAAATATGGCTAATTTATTATGAGTGATAGTGTTATGGGTAAAATAATTCCCATGCATAGCAAAAACAAAGTTGTTATTTGCTCCTGTAAAGTTTATCCAAATGGAGTTACGTATTCCGATAATTAATCCGACAGTATTTTTATTATAAGTTATTGTTACGCGTCCCATATGCGTAACTCATATGCGTAGAATTTTTTGTGTTAACTGTTTTTTTATTCCAAAGTATAATCTATCTCTGTGCCAAATTTCATCCAATTCCTTGCAGCCAAACAGACGTGATTAAGCAGAAAACATTCATCCATCATTTAATTGTTTTCTATTATTTGATACCTAATGAAAGCGGATCAGTATGATATTTGGCATAGGATAAAAATTGGCGTTTTTTTTTCTATCTCTATAAATGTCTTTGTTGAGATTAAGACTTTCCTTAGGTTTTATATCTGTCCAAACATTAAGGTGTTTAAAGAAGTAAAGTTCCTTAAAAAGTGGCTGTTGAGACGTAAATATGATTTTTTCATGAGTTTTTCTAAACCTTTTTCCTAATATATTAGGCCTAAAACACAATATAGTTAGTGTGAACAACGATCAAGCAAATGTGTATTTTCAGTAAGTGCATAGCTGCTATCTATATATTGATACAAGAAGAGGAAGACAAAAAACTAATGAATCCTGGAAACCTTCCAAAAACTTCTTACATGACATGTTTTACGGTTAAATTATACTCTTCATTTGATCTTAGTTCTACTTCTACGTTTAAGTTCGTGTACTTTAATTGAAATTCATGTTATTCAGATTATAGTATTTACATTTTTAAAAACAACGTCAAAGCGAGACAATTTTTTGACTAGTTGTCTAAGTGTTTAGGATTTTACGACTAAATGAATGAATGGTTTAAATCATTTATTCATTCATCTTGTTAAGGGTATTAAGAAGACCAGGGTATTATATAATATATTTTATATAATTAAGCTTAGGCCAATGAAACCCAGAGTTTCTAATATACATATGTAGGTTGAAACTGTATATCATAATAACTTATTTGTAAAATCTATAGTTTCTGTACAAATTCATTCAAAACATTTTTGAAAATACGAGAAATGACAAAATATATGCAAAGAGAATATCATCTCTTTAAATTAAACGTTCTTAGGATACTCTGCGCGCTCTTCTATGACAATATGACACATGACATTTACCTACATAAAAATAATTTACTATATTCATTTCTGTGTTTTAGTCTAATAATTAATTGATTCTAAATAAAAGCAGATTGTGAAAGAGGGACGAATAATTGACCTTAATTGTCGTTTCTCTTATATACAGGTAACTTGTAATTCTTGTATGTGCATGCATTATAAATAGTAATAATATTATAGAATATAATACTCTTATTTACAGAGAAACTAATTTGGTTGATTTATTCTGACCATCCAAACTGATAATATCAAATAATATTATATATATACATGCTGACCCGGCAAACGTTGTTCTGCCATATAAATAATAAAATGTCAAAAAATTAAAAAAAAATTTTGGGGGTGGGTCACCCCTAACATTTAGGGGGATGAAAAATAGATGTTGGCCGATTCTCAGACCTACTCAATATGCTCACAAAATTTCATGAGAATCGGTCAAGCCGTTTCGGAGGAGTATTGCAACGAAAACTGTGACACGAGAATTTTATATATTAGATATATACAGGGTGACTTTGACAAACCCGTCCAAATTTTTTTTACGCACTAAACATCATTTAAGGAACCCATTTTTGCAAAAAAATTGTATGTTGAATTTTCACCATAAAATAGTTTATATAAGATCATTAATTCAATCGTACAGAATAATCATATGGTGCAAACAGCGTCGTTAACCTGTTATTACCTGTCTCTGTCACACCCGCGTAAATGAGTAGTGCGTATTCGCTCGCCCGGTTCAATGCCGCCGTCCTCGGCCTTTTACTAGGTCAGATGGAGAGGTCATTGCACTCTCGCGCCGTATTACGTAAATTGCGAGTTCTTTGAATGACTTTGTGATGCTGATTACTCAACATTTTTGTACTATGTGATACAAAACTAAATGTTTTGTATCACATAGTACAAAAATACATGTTTCTCATAACTTTTACTAAAGATTCGTCTGTAAATTTGGACGGGTTTGTCAAAGTCACCCTGTATATATATATATATATATATATATATATATATATATATATATATATATATATATATATATATATATATATATATATATATATATATATATATATATATATATATATATATATATATATATATATATATATATATATATATATATATATATATATATATATATGTATATGTATAATATAAATTGACCTTGAAACCACAATAGTTTAAAGTAAAAAGTAGAAGAAGCTGCTTTAGAACTAAGATAACTATACTTAAACGTATTTATCTATGTAAATTGGGTTAACTTTTAATATGTAATTAGAACTCGCTAGGTGCGCAGAGATAAGGATATAACAAATAAAAATAACCGCCTATTTTCTAAAATAAAAATGATTTCGCTATACAAATACGTAAACGACGACCTGCGTGGTTCGATTCCCGTCCCAAATCTGGGTGTTGCTGGGTTATGTACGTTATGGTTATGTTCTTTAAAAAAGTAAAATATAATACATATGTATTATTAAGTTGTCTAGTACCTACACAAATGCTCTACTACTTATTTTGAGACTAGATGGCGTTGTGTGAATTTTTACTACATATTTATTCACAATGATAAACTTACCTTTCGATATAAAAGAGAAGAGCATGCAACTTTGACTTTCATTCCAAAACGTGCCACAAATAAATTATAGTGGTGCTGACACATCATCACAGCAAAGTTTAAGCCAAGCATAGCCAGGGCGTACATGCCAGCCTCTTCTTGGCTTATACCGGAATCCACCGACCAGTATGAAAGAAGTTGAGCGAATAAGCTGGGCTGGATCACCCTGCAGGGAATACAAAAATGTTTTCATGCGTGTTTTCATCATTTCATAATTTTCATCATCATCTAAGTTTTATTTTCAGTTGCCATGGCCATCCTGAATTAATATAATCTATATAAGACTTCATTTTGGACCCCTCATCCGCCGTTGATTACTTTAGCAAGACAGTAAATATTACGAGGCTTCTGAGGTCGTGCTAACCTATGATTTTATACTGTGTTGATTACAAAAAAATTAAACTAAATAGATTTGGCTAAACTATTTAGTATGTTTACTAAGAATAGTCTGGTTTACTAAGAATTCTTATAGTGATAGTTTACATGCGATCCAACAACCTCAACGCTGAGTATCGATAGTTGTTAAAGTAAATGAGATTTTTTTCTATTGCTGTAGGATAGCAGACATGCTGACGGCCCGCTTAGAATTTAGCAGTTACCGTCGCCTATGGGTGTTTGCAACGCCAGTGGCATCGCGAACACATAATAGCTGCTACCGTCGCCGATGGATGTTTACGATGACAAGGACACCGCTAACTTCTTGACTTCCTCCTAAGGGAACTAGAACATAGATCACTGGCCGGAATACAATACTGGGTTATTATGGCAATGTATTTGGAGACCAGGAATGGTTGCTATTCATATGGGCTTGAAAGCCCTACCACTTAGCTTAGCTAGGGTTGTTTTGTCGTCTTTTACGACAGGCCACCCCCGGCCGCAGAGGTTGATATTCTTGCTCCGCGCAGAAGAGAAAAATTTATTTGCATTAAAGATCTACAAGTAAAAGAACGAAAAAAATGGACGATAAAGACACGAAAGCATAAATATGATTTACTACTTTTATAAAACTCATCACTCAAGCTACTAATAGGAAATAGTTTTCACAAGGAAACGTTATTGTGAAATAATATAAGCACTCTTACTGTCACAATTTTTAATCCTCTACTTTAGTTCTTGTATACTTCGTATATGTACAGCGCTATTTACAAAATCTAACAATCTCGCATTACAATATATATTATTGGCCGTATTTACTACCATAAATGCAAAAAATTAATGAATAAATTTTTATTTTTCAAATCGAATGTATTATATAGGATGTTTCAGTAAGAGTGCACTTTTTCATTTTAAAATAAAAACAAGTACTTTATGACAGAGTTGTGATATTTTTATTGTATTGTAAAGAAGACATGTTCCGACTAAGTATGGAATAAAATATCCGGCAAATGACCCCCACGGCTCCGATGACAGGCCATTACTCTTTTCATGAAATTTTCTATGACTTGCACAGAGATGTGGCTGTATCTCACCGATGACGCGTTGGATTTCCGATTTGAGCTCAGGAATTGTTTCGGGTTTATTTGCATAAACCCGAGATTTCACAAAACCCCGAAGAAAAAAATCGCACGGCGTTAAATCGCACGACCTTGGTGGCCAGTTGACATCAAAATTTCGTGAGATAATGTGTTCTGGAAATCGTTGCTGCAATAAGTCGATTGTTTCATGCGCGGTGTGGCAGGTTACGCTGTCCTGCTGAAACCACATGTTGTCCAGATTTATGCCGTCCAGTTGAGGCCACAAGAAGTCCGTTATCATATTCCTATAACGAATGCCGTTCACAGACACTGCAATTTCGGCCTCATTTTCAAAAAAGTAAGGCCCAATCACGCCGCCTGACCAAAATCCGCACCAGACAGTTACTCGTTGTGGGTGCATTTGTTTCTCATGGATTGCATGAGGATTTTCTGAGTCCCAAATTCGACAATTTTGTGTATTCACGAAGCCATTCATATGGAAAGCGCTTCATCGGAGAAAATGACTTTTTTCGAAAAATTGGCATCGACTTCACTTTGATACATTACCCATTGAACGAATTGCCGGCGCTTTCCGTGATCTGCTGGTTTGAGCTTCTGAGTTAACTGAATCTTGTACGCATGAAGGTGGAGGTCTTTAGTCAAAATTCGCTGCGTAGTGCTTCGTGAAATTTGAAGTTGTTGAGAACGATGTCGAATTGATGTTTTCGGGTTTTCGGCGACACTCTCGTTTACAGCAGCAATGTTTTCAAGAGACCGACCGGTATGTTGACGCAAAGGATTCTTATTATCCATAATTGACCCAGTTTCTTCAAATTTTTTGACCACTCTTCGAATGGTTGACACATTAGGTGCACTTTCTCGGCTGAAATAATGGCGAAATTTGCGAGCGGTTTCAGCGTAACTTTCCCCATTTTTGTAATGAGTTTTCACAATTATAACGCGTTCTTTAGAAAAGCGCTCCCTTTTTAATAATCGGAATAAACAAAGGTGACAGCTGTCAAATTTCAGAGTTGCCACTTGCATGAAAAAAAATTATTCCAATTTTAAAAAGCGCACTCCTTTTTTTTTTTTTTTTTTATTGCGTAGGACAGCGGACAGGCTGACAGCCCGCTTAGAATTTAGCAGTTACCATCGCCTATAGGTGTTTACAATGCTGGCATTGCAAAATATTTAAATAATTCAATTTTTTTTATTGCTGTAGGACATCAGACAAACTGACGGCCTTACGGCTTAGAATTTAGCAGGTATCGTCGCCTATGGATGTTTGCAACGCCAGTGGCATCGCGAACACGCTGCTGTCCCATAAGGATACAGGAACTTTGGTCACTAATGCCGGAACACAACGCAAGGTTATTATGGCGGCATACTTAAGACCAAAGGTGGTCGCCATCCAAACGGGCTTGTGGCCCTACCACGTAGCTAGGGTGGGTTGTTTTGTCGCCTTTTACGACAGGCCGACCCCGGCCACAGAGGTTAGTATTCTTTCTCCGCCTCTGCACGGATAAAAACTCCTCCTACTGAGACACCCTTTATATGTACAACATATCAAAATATTTTATATTAGTTGACTCATTTAAAGATACTCCGAGTATTATGCTATTAAAGACAACCAAAATATCACGATGACTTTGCTAATTTAGTAATAAAGATAATCAAAGAATATTCTATGATTATAATGATATTCTGTTCACAATTTCATAATCTTTGATACTATTTATTACTTAATTAGCAAAGGTAAAACTCATAAGTCCATAATAAGGCCTGTCGTATTGTATGGATCGGACATGCTGCGGAGGTGAGAATGTTGAGATCTATGTGTGGAGTTATGAAAATGGATAAAATTAGAAATGTGTATATTAAAGGAAGTGTGAAAGTAGCGCCAGTTATTGAAAAACTTAAACAGGGAAGAATGCCATATAACAAGGAAGATGATAGAAATGAGAGTGGATGGATTATGTAAAAGATGATATGGCAAAAAAGTGTGTGAATGTTGGAATGACTGCTAACAGAGGAGAGTGGAAGAAGAGAACATGTTGTGCCGACCCCATATAATGTGGGATAAGAGCAGAAGGAAGAAGAAGAACAGAATATCATATAAATACCATAAATCATAAAATATATCAGAAAAACATAATATAATTGTACAACGTTATATTTTTATGCAATTTCATCTTTGAATGAAAATACAACGCTGACTGTCCATCAGAATTTAACACTAAGAAGCGTTAAAATTCCAGTTGCAACCTAAACATCAGCTTCGGTGCCCAGAGTCCGCTTTCCGATTTTTTTTCTCCACTTTGCACGGTCTTAAGCATCCTTGGTAGGCGCGCATACCGCACCTTTACGACGTCAAGCCAGCGCTTTTTGGGTCTACCCCTCTGGCCGGGACGTAATGGATGGTTAGACATTTACCCCTCACATAAGTAGCTAGTTGCCGTGAAACTTGGCCATAGCAGCGTAGGCGACACTCCTGCAATTTAATGTAACGGATATGAAGGGTGCTGCGAAAGCTGGAAACACTAACGCGGTCCTTACACGTGACTCCACTCATCCACCGTATCATATTAATCTCCGTGACACGCAGTTCCTGTTTGTGTCGCTCAAGCACCAGCCACGTTTCATAGCTGTATAAAAGGACCGGTCTAATGGTCAGTATACACTACAACGATTTATCGTAGCGATGTGACTGCACAGTTCGACTGTGCAGTTTAGCGTACTTCCATTGAGTGTCCACACGTCAATGATATCTGCATCGATCGTCAGTTCTCTGCAGAAGCTCAGACTATAAACATGTCCGCTATAGAAGACGTAACGCGCTTGCGTCTGGCTTATTTTGTGCAAAAAGAGAAAAAAATCACGTAGTGTGTGATGTAAGGAGTGGCTTCTTAAAAAAAAGTCAAACTCTCACATAAATTTATTAAATGAGTTGAAATTTTCCACAAAAGATTGTCACAATTATTTGAGGATGAATGAAGAAACTTATTTACACCTCGTCTTTAGTTACACCGCAAATAGAAAAAGTAATACCTTGATGAGAGAAGCAATAAGTCCACACGAAATATTGTCTGAAACACTGAGGTTTTTAGCTACAGGTCGCTCGTACGAATGCATGAAGTTTTCTACGTTGACATCAACGTCCGCTTACAGCAAGATTTGTGAACGAACTTAGCGATTGGACCAACTTCCATCCACACGCGACGATAACTGCACAAACGAATTGTGCAGTAAATCGACAACGATTTATCGAATAACTTTTGCTCATGCCTCCGATAGTTTGCACCAACCAAAAAATCTATGCCAATTTCCGTCCACACTATCGATAAAACTGCACAAACGAACTGTGCAGTTAAATCGCTACGATAAATCGTTGTGGTGTGTACCGGCTATAGAAGCCACTCCTTACACCACACACTACGTGATTTGCTTCTCTTTTTGCACAAAATAAGCCAGGCTATCGCAAGCGCATCATCGTCTTCTATCGCGGACGATATGTTTATAGTCTGAGCTTCTGCAGAGAACTGAGGATCGATGCAGATATCGTTGACGTGTGGACATTCAATGGACGTACGATAAACTGCACAGTCGAACTGTGCAGTCACATCGCTACGCTAAATCATTGTAGTGTATACCGACTATTATGGTTTTATAGACATGTTCCTCCAACTTGTATTTTCATACAATTACAGCCTCTCGCTGTTGGTCTCGGATTTTCTCCCAGAGAAAATATATTTATATGGTATACTTGTCAAGTTTTAGCCGGATTGGTGGGTTTCACGTATCTGTATCCTCTGTTTACAGGCTTCCTTACGTTGAATTTTTCACCTTCGGTACATGATAATTATTTAACAATTTTCATATGAGGCCAGAACCTATATACGCGGTGCAAGTCATCGTGGAAATCGAACTTGTGACTCTAGGTTAATCTGGGAATATGATACGGTATCGCTGATACCAGTTCACAAACGTTTATTTTCATACTATATATAATTTTGTTTCCGTGCAGGGGTGGAGTAAGAATATTAATCTCTGGGCCGGGATCGGCCTCTCGTCAAAGGTGATGAAACAACCCTAGCTACGTAGTAGTGCCTAAACCCGACTGGATGGCAACCACCCTTGGTATATATATATATATATATATATATATATATATATATATATATATATATATATATATATATATATATATATATATATATATATATATAAGTATATATATATATAAGTATATATATATATAAGTATGCCTTACCTATATATATATACCTTGGTATATATATATATATATATAAGTATGCCGCCATTAAGTGGTCCGTTAGCCTATCAGCTGTCTCTCAGAAATACCGGTGTATACCTTGATTATTTAACCCGCCAGGGTGCACGCACCAGCCGTGGCCGTATTATACTATACGTATTATATTGATATACTTATACTCATACTGTCCATAATAATCTAAATTTAATTACGAGTAATAAATATTATGTCCACATTTATCTTTCTATGTGATATATAAGATATGATAACGACCACGGTAATAATTTTTGCAATATCGTTATATTTCATTGTCTTATATCATGCGGCATAGAACTTTACGTCTATATTGCAAAAATGCTACCAAAGTTAAAAGCACAAATTTAGAGCTCTTATTACGTGATTATTTCGGTGAAACTCAAGGTTTCGAGAAAACCTTGAGTTCTTGAGTTAATTTTGATCAGCCGGAAGTTCCCGCTGATAAAATTTTTGAACCTATACGACTCGCGAATTTCATTATAATCTAAAATAACAGTCTTGATCGTTGTTTAACAAGGCGTAAAAACTTCCAAGTGCAGCTGAATTTAATATAAAAGTCTTTCTTGATCTTTCATAGCATTTTCAAATGTTTTTCATAAAAAATAGTATTACGTATCATAACAATATATACACAATTTACTTATTTACTTACGTGAGTTTAACTATTATAGGTATATTACCTTAAAGCTGAAATCATGACGACGAAGAAAGCACTTGGCATGTATGATACCCAGAAAGCTCTCCTTAAAACCTTCCATAACGATGGATTACGATTTTGTCTTAAGGCTTGTTCACACTCCTCGAACCAATACCTGAAATAAAAAAAAGGAAATTATATGTCATATTCCAATATAAGTATCACTTTATAATAATTTATAATTTAATCAGACATTTACCTTAATTTGATTTCTTTAAATAAAATTAACAATTCATGTTTTTTTAAATTTCAAACTGTGTCCCCTAGAGGTCATAAAAAAACTCTTTTGTATCTAATATTTTATGTAAACTCTCTTGAGTTTAACTATTCAAAATTGACGGTTGAGAATATTTAGAAATTGTGAAAATATCAATTCTAAAAATAGACACGAAGTTCTATTTTTAGGATTTTAACTGTGTATCATAATTATTAAATGTTAATTAATCAATTAAAATTTTTACGTTGATGTGAATATTATTTTATAATAAAATTACAATATATTAAAAAAAATGAAGATTTTCAAATATTATTTCAAATATTACAAATAATTAAACGCCAGAGGCTCATATAATATGATACGAGTATAATGTAACAAAATCGAGAAAATCCTTTTGCAAAATCAGTTTACACAAATAGAAAAAAAATTAACCAACAAAATTAATGAACAAAATAATTTTGCCACGTAATTGGAAAAAAGTTAACTGTGTGATGACTAAAATGATAAAATTTTATTATGGTTTTAGATCTTTATTACTTAGCAAGGTAAAAACGAGAAATTGTATTTGTTTCAACAGCGCGCGTACCGAATTATAGTTCTATAGGGGGGTAGAGTTATTCGCGCCCGTAGGAACTACCTAACCACTACCCTACACGTGCCCCCTGGGTGGTACTAAATGAATAACAACGCCGGGTCTCGGGCGGCGGTTAATTAACCCGTCCAAACCAGCCTAACCAGCTGGTCTAGCAGTGAGAGTAGGAAATGACTCCCACCAACCGTAACCCTGTGAACGTTGCTTGCAGGATCGGTAGTCTCGGCTTAATTGCCCGGACTAAGAAGAAGACAACTTCTATAAAAAATCACCCTAAGTCTACGGTGAGATTCATGCCAAGGGACTGCATGGCTGGTGGGAGACCAGTCACAAACGATCCACATCGACGGACCTGGCAAACGTCGTTGTATTAGCCTTCTAGGGAGAATAGGCGTCACCTTCCTAGCGACCTGTTATATCGGCCTGTTTAGAAATACGCATCTAAAAATTAAAACGTAAACCTAGTATTAAAGACACCATACATCCTTCAGACTGATCAGATCGGTTCGATTCAAACACCTGCATCACGATCGAATCACTTTAGAGATAAACCTTAAGTGTGATAACGTTGTGAATCAACTTTAATCTAATCAATCATCAAAATGACTTGCAAATCAAAGAAACTAGAGAATTAACTGATTGCTTCGTGAAAAGGGAATGCTTTGGTACAATATGCACAACGCACAGTGCGCATCATTCCTATCGTTTAATATGTAATCCTACTTGATAATATTATACTACTTGAACATCGCTACGTAAATCTGATCCAATCGTGGTTATGAATTTTATCGACAAAATATTGTATTTATATGATGCAAATAGTTTATTTTGCTCTAGATATTCTCTGTCAAATATATATTTGTGAATAATCCCTACAATACAGGTTTAATATCAAGAAAAGGATTTTAAAAACAATTCATATAAAATATAAGAACTAATACTATTAAGCAAACTGACAATAAAAGAAAAAGTAAGTGACTATTAAAGAAGGTCGACTATTTAAGGCTTCGAAGTTTCAGCCTTAAATGTGGACATAGAGTAAAAAGAGGACTTTAGAATTGTTAGGAATTTAACTATATTTGTAATGATTTATAAAAACTGCTGGTACAATATTCTAGCTGTCCGGCCCCTTCAACTCTGAGAGGAAGAATGGTTAAGAAAAAGCCACCCTGTAAGAGGCATAAAACGATACCTCTTTTTATACAGAGGTCCACAGAGACTCGTGTAACTAGCAAACATTTATAATTACTGGAATTGAAGCGCATTGTGAATTACATGTACTCGTATGTACACTGTATTGCGTTGTAGTTTCGGACAACACCGCCATAGTTCGCATGCGATAAAATGTGAATTTAAATTTAATTCTAACAATCGAAAAATAACTATACAATTTAAACTCATTTATTTATTTATTTATTTATAGGTACACCAACAGCACAGTACACATTAAATAAGACCATGATATAACACACATAACAATTATATACATATATGGATACATGCCAATGACAGGCGTACACAACTTTGTCTACAATTTGACAATGTTAATATTTATTTTAACTTTTAACTTAAATTAACTTAATCTTCACGAAAATATATGATTAATTTCCTTTTAAAATCCGTCAATGAGTCGCAAAAGATATCTATGTTCGGAATTTTACCGGCCATTTCATTATATTTATTACATATTCTAGACAATGGTAGGTGCTGGTCGAGATTGGTTTTACACGGGGGAATCCGAAATACACCAGGTCGAAAATTGCGTGGGCAATTAAAAGGGACATTGATCTGTATACGAGCAAGGAGATGCTGACATTTGATTTTATTATTGATTATTTTATGCAGAAATATCAAGTCACTCATTATACGGCGATGATGAAGAGAAGACATGTGAAAGAATTTCAGTCTTTCCACATACGGTTGAGTACACATAATTCCAGTAGTTTTATAAGCCAGATGACGAGTGAAGGCACGTTGTATACTCTCGATCCTCTGGGAATTTACACTATACACACTATAAACTTGAACCCTTTCTATTACAATTACAATACTACTTTAGTTAGGTGAAACTTAATAACCTTAACTGTTGCTAGGTAGTTTTGGAAGCCCGTATGGATGGCAACCAACCCTGGTCTATAAATATGCCGCTGTAATAGCCTTGTGTTGTTCCGGCATAAATGACCTAGGTTCCAGGTTTTTTACGTCGACGGCAGCATGCTAACTAACATTCAAAGGCGATGGTAAACTACTTAAGTCAGCCTGTCTGCCGTTCCACAGCAACTAAAAACATTTTCAAGTTATTATATTATGAAATTCTTTGAAATCATATTTTGGATACTTAATTGATTCGGTAGTATTTATAAAATTGACAGGCTTCTATATCGCTTTGGCGAGGCATATACGAGTAGATAAAGACCGAGAAAATTCTTCTTGCTTTGCCTCATCAGACACATAATAAGAAATTATATAAATAAGTCAATCATGTATGTCAATTCTTTTTTATTGGAAAGGGTATACCCTGAAGGTGGTCCCATATAAATTTGGAAAAAAAATCCAACCCTAAGGGAAACAGAAAATGATTGCTTGTTCACTCACTGATTATATCTATGACCACACATAACTTTTGAGAGAATTGATTTATTTAAGCATGTAGTAATTAATAGATTATAGCCACATCAAATTATGAAATAAAAACTTTTTAACAAAAAATTGAACCGCCGAAAAAACTGAAAAGCAAAAAATAATAAACCGTTTTTTATTAACCTTAGTAATTAAGTTCTTTAACTAATGTAAGTATACCTAAGTAATTTTGAGTCGGTGCCAAAAAAAAAAATTAATTAATTACGTAAAGCGTGATGCGCGGCGGCGGCGCAGCGTGACACGCCCCTACGCCGGAAAATGCCGAGCATTTACGAAGTTAATGTCAGCGAGACAGTAACCCGAACTGGCACACACGTGAGGGCACTGGCGCCGACACAAAATTGCTTAAGTATACTTACATTAGTTAAAGAACTTAACTATCAAGGTTAATAAAAAGACGGTTTATTATTTTTTGCTTTTCAGTTTTTTCGGCGGTTTAATTTTTTCAACAATTTGGTTTGATTGTTCAATATAGTTACTGCCTTCGAAAGCGATAAAACGATTACAGCGGTCATATAATTTTTCGATACCACTTTTATAGTACGATTTGTATTTAGCTTCAAAATAGGCTTCAGTTTCGGCGATTACCTCTTCATCAGCGTAAAATTTCTGTGCAGCGAGCATTCTCTTGAGGTCTGAGAACAGGAAAAAGTCACTAGGGCCAAATCTGGAGAATACGGTGGGTGCGGAAGCGATTCGAAGCCCAATTCATGGAATTTTACCATAGTTTTCATTAATTTGTGACACGGTGCATTGTTTTCATGAAACAGCACTTTCTTCTTCTTCAAATGGGGCCATTTTTCCGAGATTTTGTCCTTCAAACGCTCCAATAACGCTACGTAATAGTTTCTGTTGATGGTTTTTCCCTTTTTAAGATAGTCGATGAATATTATACCATGCGCATCCCAAAATATTGATGTCATAACCTTGACAGCCGACTTTTGCGTCTTTCCACGCTTTGGAGTCGTTCATCACGTGCAGTTCACTCGTCTGACTGTCGATTGGACTCTTGTGTGAAATGGTGGAGTCATGTTTCATCCATTGTCACATATCGACGCAAAAATTCGGATTTATTACGATTGAACAGCTTCAAAAACTGCTCAGAATCATCAATTCGTTGTTGTATTTGGTCGATTGTGAACTCGCGCGGCACTTTGAACAAAGCTTTCGCATTTCCAAATATTCATCTAGGATATGTCCACGTTTGTTTGGTATCTCTAGGGTCTCAGCTGTCTTAATCAACTTCACTTTTCGGTTATACAAAATTATTTTGTGGTCTTTTTTGATGTTTTCTTCGGTCACAGCCTCTTTGGGGCGTCCACTGCGTGTATCGTTCTCCGTGCTCATTTCCCTCGTTTAAATTTAGCAAACCACTTCTCAACGGTTGATTTTCCAGGTGCAGAGTCCGAATAATGTTTAAAAAGCCAAGCCTTGGCTTCAATAGTATTTGTTTTCACCAAAAAGCCATGCTTTCTTAACACACGAAATTCCTTTTTATCCATTCTTTAAACAAACAAAAGTTCTTTCACTCAATCTCACAAACTAATAGTACGACAGTTGTCAAATTTATACACGTGTATTTTAAAGGTTAGGGCTAACTAAAAATCGGATGCAGATAAACCGCAGGAGTGTCACCTTCACTGGTATGGCCACGTTTTACGGCAATCGGCTACTTATGTGGGGAACAAATTTCTGACCATGCCGCCACCGCCGGGCCCTGGCAGGAGGGGTAGACCAAAAAAGTACGTGCTTGACGTCGTAGGGGTTGATATGTGTGACCACCAGATGACTAACCACCAGAGATGCCGAAGATCGTACGAAGTGGAGAAGATAAAGTCGGAAAGTGGACCCCGGGCGCCGAAGAGATAGTTTGGGCTGCAACTGGGATTCAACGCTAAGATGATAATGATGAGGGCTAGCTAAAAATCATATTAATTTAATACTAGTACTAGCGCCATCTATGTGTCAGCCTACGAACTTTTCAGCCCACCTGTTATATATAACATATATGACTATCTATCAATTATTTAACTTTAATACCTTTTCAAAAGAAATTTGAGTTTGAAAACAATAAAAAGTACATACCCTTCAAGATAAGCACCTAACTTTTCAGAATCATAGCTCGTGTTAGGAACTATTAAATCGTCTTCCACTACATCTCGCTGATTGCCCTTTATTAGGACAGGGCACATCCACCAAAGGAAAAGTCTAGAAAATATATTAGGATTGCTTCTCTTTTTTGTATTGTCTTTTGTTTCATCATTTTGTAATGTACCATTAGTTTCCATATTGGTTTTATTTCACAGAATTTATTTTGGTAATTAATTATTTCATTTAACGCCACAAATATATTTTACGTCAAACACCGGCAATACGACACTGTGAAGTTGGAATCGCTACTAGTGACAAAAGAATTATAATTATATATGTATACACACAAAGTGGCTAATCACGAGCGACTAAACTGATAATGATTATTGTGATACAAATATGATAGCAATAGATACCCTCACGCTATTAGGCTTTATCAACTGAACTCAACTCGATTATTAAGCAACTCCGTGACCTTAATTCCGTGTAAGTTATGCTAATTGGTATATTCAAAAACATATCTTCACGGTATTGGTTTTTTTAAATATCCTATAAAAAGCTTATGAGATATACCAACACACTTCATGAGGTTGCGTCGATAAACGATTTAATATTTAGTGTTTCATTATCAATTTAAATTACAGATATCATTTACAACATAGCCTTGTTATATATCTTCATATTTTTTCGAGTGTTTTATTCCCAATGCATCCAAAGCTTTCGCTTCCTATCGTCTTCAAGTACGTAGTAGCCAAGTGTATATATCATTATATAACAATATTGCTACGTACTGACGATGAAGGATAACATTGAGAGGAAGTCATCATACAAATATCACCAGTATACCATTTAGCCTTGATCCTTTCCCTGTAGGAGAATTCCTAAGCCCAGCTGTGGGGGTTATAGACTTAACAGTCTATAACCCCCACAGCTGGGCTTAGGATGCTATAATTAGCATCTGTTGTAACATTGGGTAATGCTTTACAAATACTTTTTTTTTTCATTTATTGGACAAATAAACAGTATTTATATGAGGATTAGTAAATTTTCTTATTTAATATGTTAGTACTAATATAAACCCAACAACATTTGTCACAGGTTACACATAAAAAAAAGTTTAACATGACTAAGAACTAGCAACAAAAAATAATTATTTAGATAGAAATAGAATACTATATATTACACATTACATTTACACATTAATTCAGAGTGACACACTCAGTGCGCCGTAGCTATGAAAGGTTCAGTTATTTGTCTTGGAGGCATTTCAACACACTTTCTATACTACTATTATAAAGAGGAAAGATTTGTTTGATTGTTTGTTTGTTTGTTTGTTTGTTTGCATTGAATAGGCTCCGAAACTACTGACCCGATTTAAAAAATTCTTTCACTGTTGGGAAGCTACACTATCCCCAGGTGACATAGGCTATATTATATTTTCAAAAAAATTAGGGATCCTTACTAAAACTCCAATAATGTAACCCAAGGTGTAAAAAAATTACCTAAAATATTATTTAAATCGCGTGCGTTGCGAAAACTATTGATGATAGAATAAAATAATGTACTACAACTTTGCAGAACACATCATTATTTACAAAAAGTGTCGCGACAGCATATGTCTAACTATTATAGTTATGCCACAATAAGTGTTCTTTTATTTTAAAAATTTAATTGAAATGCCGCCCCTAGAAAAGGCTCTTTATTTGTATCTTGGTAATAATCCTTATCAAAATAAATTACTTCATATTCAAAACTGCTTCAATACCTTTATATAACTTTTTGAATTATTCAATTCGGATATTCCATTCGAAAGATATCACGAGTTTAAAAACGTAAGTATTAGAAAAATGTTGCGTGGTAGCCGCTCAGCCTGTTCGGCTAGCTAGGCAGCACCTTAAGCAATGTAGGCGTGCGTCACTGGGGTTTTTACAAAAATTAGAGAAAAAGACTTATTAAAAAATAACGAAAAATAAATAAATAAATAATAAAAAAATCATTAAAATAAAAGTTCATAGAAATAATAATATTCAAACTTTCTTTATAATTTTATTTTTTTAGTAACCTGACGCAAATAGAAGGGTTTGCCCTCAGGGGCGCTCCTCTGACCAAGGAGTGCACGGGTGTGCGTACCCGAGGTGTCCGAGCATCCGTCGCTACTCTCCCCTCTCCGTCCGAGGCGACAGAGTCCTACCTTTCTTCCCGTCTACCTCCTACATCCTTTCCAACTTAGCTCTCTGTTCGTGGCGTGGTCCCCGGTGGGATGGTTGCGAATAATGATTGGGGTCCCGGGTTCTGCCCTGGGCCCTGATTTGGTAGTCGAAACCATCCCTATTTCGACTGCGCCTGCACAGAGAGTGTTCCCGGGGCGGGAATTACATCCTCGCTGTCTGTTGGTCTTGCTGGGCCGGCTACGACGTCAGGCGACTCCCTGGTTTTTCTGGAGTGTCGTCTGGTAGTCGTACCCATGCCTTACTAGCACGCGACGGGGATGTGAGTCCCGTCCGAAATTGGCCGCGGACCTGTCGCTCCCGGCCCTGGTTCTGTCCATGGTCGGGGGCGATCCTGGATGGACGGCCGTCGCCTCCTTTTGCGAGGCAGTAGTGTCTGCAAGGGAGGCGGCGGAACGGGAGCAGGAGTCCGCCCCCGCACTTCCCTCCCGCCAACGTAGGCCGCGTCGTCAGCGCCGGAGGGCGGGCAACAACCTCCGGCCGCCGTAGAAAGCGGCCGCGGGCGGCCCCTTGGGGAGGATCCGCCGCCCGCACTATTGCCGCGAGGGAGAGGGCCGCGTGCTGTTCAGCGGCCCCCCTCAACTCCTAGAGTTGTTACCGGGGGGACGAAACCCTGACCCCCTGGCGCCAACACTTTAGAAGGGGCCCGCCTTAAGATAATGAGCGGGCCGGCGTCGGCCCGGGCCACGAGATCGGCAGGCCATATATCCGTGGGCCCGGGCGTAGGCGATAGGAGAACAGCGGAGTTTTTTAGTGGGTAGTCGGATGGTCGAACATCTTTCCCGGAGTCCCACATATCCCTCGGTCCCCCCGGGCCGGAGGAACCCGTCAAGAGAGGGTTTACCCCGAGACCGAAAAAAAATAGAAGGGTTTATGTGTTTATAATTTTTAATTTTGAAATTTTTGTTAAATACCCGTGCGAAGCTGGGGCGGGCCGCTAGTTTTTTATAAATACTGGGACTCGTTGCTGCTATAACAATGGAGTGAAAAAGGAAATTATAAGAATTTACTATTCGATAAAGTGGCGATCGTTTACCAGCATTAGTTCGAGTGTGCGTGGTCATAAAAAGACGACAAGGTCCACGACAATGCGTCCTGCTAGGGATCCTATAACATAATTTGTTAACAATGGGAATACAATCATATCTATTATGACAAAGGTCGTACAATAACATAGCCGAGAGATGGATTCGTCTATGTTCAAGTGTAATCAAATGAAGGGGTTCCACATTGGGACAGCTTAATCTAATTGAGAACGAATCAAGGCTTTATAAAGGTAAATGTATGTTGATGGTCGGGTAAAATTTACACTAGAACGCATAACAAATCCGTACATTTTAAAGCATTTACTAATAATATTATCTATATGTAAGTCCAAATGTAGTTTATTATCAAGAAAAATTCCCAAGTCTTTTATAAAATTCACGTTTTCAAGTGGTATATTACAAAGTTTGTATTCGAATTTACTTAAATTCTTCTTTTTACTAAAATTAATAATTTTACATTTATTTATATTTAGATCAACTTTGTTGTTTAAATAGTAAGAAAGATGATTAAGATCTTCTTTCACTTTAATGTGATCTTCATCACTTTCTATAATACGATACATTTTGAGATCATCAGCATATAATAGGAATATTCACAGTGAATATACTCATGATTATATCATTTATAAACAATATAAACAGTAATGGCCCAAGAATTGATCCTTGCGGCACACCAGATGTGATTGATACGAATTGAGACTCATAGCCATTGAATACAACTTTTTGTGTACGGTCTGTTATGTAAGATTTAAACATTTAAATTCACATTTTATCGCATGCGAACTATGGCGGTGTTGTCCGAAACTACAACGCAACACAGTGTACATACGAGTACATGTAATTCACAATGCGCTTGTTTGCCATTAAAATTCCAGTAATTATAAATGTTTGCTAGTTACATGAGTAGTCTCTCTGTGGACCTCTATATAAAAAGAGGTATCGTTTTATGCCTCTTACAGGGTGGCTTTTTCTTAACCATTCTTCCTCTCAGAGTTGAAGGGACCGGACAACTAGAACATTGTACCGGCAGTTTTTATAAATCATCACAAATATAGTTAAATTCCTAACAATTCTAAAGTCCTCTTTTTACTCTATCAAATGTGATATCAAGTGTGATCTGTCAAATGTGATATTGGGAAGAAGAGATGCATCTAATTTAGAAATCATGCGTGAACTACCAATGATGATAGACTGTGTTTTTGAGGGATTTATATTTAAGCTATAGGAAATACTCCATTCAAGAAATTTACGTAAATCTTCATTGGTAGTTTTGATGGCGTCATGTAATTTATCCCTAGGTACCTGAGTATAAATTTGCAAGTCGTCTGCATAGAGATGATAGGAAGAAGATAGGTTACAAGAGATTGAATTTATGAAAATAAAAGAGGAGATAAAACGCCGCCCTGCGGGACTCCAGCAGTGAGGTCCTGCCAAGATGAAAATGTATCATCTAAGCGTACCCGTTGCTGGCGCCCAAAGAGGTAACTTTGAAACCAATCAATAACTGTTGGAGACATTTTGAAAGTACGAAGAATTCCTATGAGAATATCAAAGTCTACATTATTAAAAGCACTACTGAAGTCCAGCAGTGACAGAACCGTTACCAAGCCATTGTCCATTCCTTGACGGATGTCATCGGTAATTTTCACCAGAGCAGTTACTGTTGTTGTACTATGCCCTGGACGAAAACCAGATTGCAAAGGATTCATTAAGGAGTAAGTATTGATAAAAACAGTAAGTTAATTATGAACTAAACGCTCCAAGACTTTAGAAAGAAAAGGTAGAATAGAAATAGGACGATACTCAGAGAAGGATGAAGGGTTAGGTTTTTTGGGTAAAGGAATAATCTGAGCTTCTTTCCATGAGGAAGGGAAAATACTGATGGATACAGAGTAGTTAAGTATGTGGGAAATAATAGGAGAGATAATATCAAGAATGGGCAAGATCATGTTTCGGCTGATTCCATCACTGCCGACTACCTTTGAAATTATTGATTTTATCGCTCCTTCAACATCATAACTAGTAAATTGATTAAGAAGAAATGGTGGATTAGGAGAAGTTGGAAAAGTAGATAAAGAGTTAATAGTGTTTGATTTTATCGTCGTATCAAGGGCTGAAGTAGCAGCAAAATGCTGATTTAGAAGATCTAAATTTAATTTATGAGAATTTGAAACTGGTGCAGTTTTTCCAACTCCTAAAGATTTCAGAAATTTCCATACCTTACTGGGATTATTATTTTCAACTGATTCTTGAATAAATCGGCGTTGTGCATTCCTACAAGCTCTATTACAGCGATTGCGGGCCTCAATAAAAACAAGTCTATTAGCTTCTGACGGATGACAATTATATTTAGATTTGGCTTTACACTTTAGAGCTATAAGAAATTTAATTTGGTCAGTAAGCCAAGGTGCAGGAAAATGTTTGAGCTTAATCAGACGTAATGGAACGTGCACATCATATAAACTTAATATGTTATTATTAAATAAAAGGACTTTTTCATCTACAGACTTTGCTTTGGTGACTTTAGACCAGTCTACTTTATCTGCGTCTTTACGAAGTGCTGCTAGATTTATGCTATTGAAATTGCGCTGCATAATTTGCTTTGCTTTAGTTTTTGGCGGGCGGATATTATAAGAAACATAAACCATGTCATGATGGGAAAAAGCGTAAGCAGGGCACTGGCCGTGTTTGGTGACGTGTGAAGGGGAGGTTACTAATATTAAATCTAACAGGGAAGCATTTACATTGGGAATACGATGTGTAGCGTTTAAGGGAAGAATACTTAAATTACAAGATTCAACAGCTGTTTCAAAGGATTTACTTTACTTTACTTCTAAAATTTCTTTTGATTAAACATGTATTGAAATCCCCCATTATAATTGAATGATTATACCTATATTGAGGTATATGTTGTTCCATGAGCATTTCAAATGATGAAAAGAAATTAATGCAAGAGGAAGGCCTATAATACACTCCAACCAACATTTTACAATGTCCTAGTGTAATATCTACCAGCAGGTATTCACCAGAGTCCGCGGGCGGTGGCTGAGTGGACATGCTAACTATAGAAAAAGGAATGTGGGATCTGAGATAGATGGCCACCCCTCCCCCGACGGAACCGGTACGATCGTTACGAATAACGCTGATATACGCTGGTATACGCTGTTATTGACAGGCAAGAATTCAGCCAAGCCAAAAAAACTCATGGACCGATTTTGCATTTGGGAGTCGCTACTAAATCGCTACAAAATATTGATTGAGAAATGGATGACTAACAATATATTTATTGAGCAAAAACAATCATGGTCAAAGCTCGGTGAAGTTGCTCAAACCGTGGCGAAACCAAGATCTGATGTTGGCTTTTACGGGGGCGACTACCGTCTGACCCCCAACCCCAAAAGGAAAGCCGTCGTCAGAGCCACGTCTGTTATTCAGCAGGGTGCGCTGACTTGCAGGTGAGAACTTGGGCCCCGAAGATGTTGGTAGAGCCCCTTAAACTAGAAAACTGTGAAACAACGAGTAAATTAATATTTACAATAATTTCGAATAAATATTTTCATCGATCTCTTGAATTCTCGAACTGTTTTTTTTAGAATACTTTAAAAAAATTAATTAGTTGCTTAAATAACTTATGTTAATAACAAAACCTTTCTTTCTTGGGTCACATGACATATTAGTAGTTTTATCTATGCTTATCTTTATAAGATAAACATATTTATTGCCGTGATATACTTAAAGTTTAAATTTATAATAACTAACGTTTAAAACTCGAATTTATACAAAAGAAATTAAATACACCGGATTTATCCAAAAAATATTTGAAAGATTATCAACATCCGAATAGCCGTCACTAAACGATTTTGATAAATGGCAAGTCACGATTACTATGCGCTGATAAGCGGCGACTAAACAAGTCGACTGCTAATTAGAGTGAATTACAATCCTGCTAGTGCCCTTAGTTAAAAGAAATCCTGCATGAAATTAAATAATTAAAAACAAAATTCATAATAAGTAAAATTATATTTTTTAAATAAAAATTATTTTTTCAAGAACTGTATTAATTACTCTAACAAATTACTGATTTCACGAGCGATGCGGTATATTTTTTATTCAGAAATGTGAGCCGCATGGACTGGACACACTTTTGGAGTTAAAGAATCACAAGTACATTCAGCGTTTTCAAGCTTGTTTTCTATGTTTTCTACTAACATTTTCACGTGACAAATGGGTACAGTATAGCATTCACAATTTTTCGATTCAGAATGTAACTTTTTAATATCGCTATTACTTAATAGGTTCAATGTCCTACTGTTTATTTCAGGTATATCAGAATCAATTACATCTTTGATGATATCATTAAACGTTATTCGGGATTTATTAAATCGCTTACTGCTGCAATAATTATTTATATCATCAATATTAGAACAGTCACTGCAAAATTGGTCACCGTATGTATTAGTCATATGATGATTACAATGAAAATTTTCCGTTGATATTTTCAGAAGTAAGTCTTCACTAGGAATTAAAGCGCTTGTTGTAATGTCACATAATGGATGTGTATTTTCTGGTAAAGAATATAATTCAGGAATATTATCTACATAAGAATACTCTGTAAGAATTCTAATGTCATTTCTTTCTTGTTCAGATCTGTCAATATTATTAAGCATAATATAAGAAACTTTAGTTACGGGTGTAGCTTTTTTAGCAAATAAATTCCACATTTCTAAAATTTTGACACTATTCATTTGGATAAATGATTTCATGCACACACAAGTACTTTCTTCACAATAACATTCTATTGTAGTCCCAACATATGGCATCTTAGCTTTTAACCTATCCTTTTTGGACCTTATTATAACATTACCTGCATGGGAATGTTTATCTTTTATTACTTTCAAAGATATTTTTTCTAATTCATTTGTATTACTGTTTGTATCGAAAGATTTAGAAAATAGTGAATGATCAGGAAAGTTTTCTAACGATTCAATAAGTTGCTGACCAGTAACTTGACTAACAGACAATTCATTTGTATTATTGGATTTCAATGGCAAACTGTTTGCTAAACTATGGCTAGACATCATGCAATTTTTATTGTACAGATTGTGGGTAGAATCTTGAATTTCAACATTTTTGCAGTCTCTTTTCAAAATGTCACAAGATTTGTTGTCCATGGCCAAATTTTTTGATACTTGCGATGATATATTTAGTCTCAAAACTGAAAATGATTTTTTTAAATACTCATCAGATAGTGTGCTAACAAGTTTGTCATTTTTAACAAATGTGTTATCATATTTTGATATGTTACTACCTATGTTTGTATCTTTTTCGGGAATTTCGTTGTACATATTAATTTTGCTTGGACTGTCTTTTTCAATAACATTTCCACTTTTGTAATCTTTACAGTTGCAAACATTTTTAAGTCTTTCAAAGTCGTTTTCAATTAATCTGCAAACTCTGCCTAGAATATTATTTAAGGGGATTGACATTTCATTATCTGTCAAAGATGTATCACAAACACATTGGGCTCGTTTTAATTTCAATTTTAAATATTCTTGCAGTAAACCATATGCTCTTGCCCAATTCCCATCAGTTTCTCCATCATCTGAACACCTACATATTTTTTCTTTTGCACTATTTGAAATAACTTCTTTCACTTTATGAATGATAGTTGAAATTACTTTATCTTCTTCGTTTGGAGGTATACAGGAAGATTTACAAAAACTCAACCTAAATTCATTAAGTTTGTCTTTTAAATATTTTTCTATTAATTGAAACGTATTATCCTCTAAGTTTCTTGATTCATCTAAATCGTTTACATCACAACAAATACAATTTTCAGTAAAACATGCACTGTCTCTAGTATCCAACGATTTATCTTGGATTGAAATATTTTTATTTGCTGATTTTTCATGCACACCATCCATTAAATCCTTCAGTTGATCAAAATTAACTATACAGTCACAATTTGTTGCTTTTTTAATAAAATTATTGTGTGAAGATAAGAATCTTCCAGTTTCCATAAAATCTTTAAACTTGTTTTTGGTTTGTGTATCCATTGGTTTTGACAGCATACAATCTTTAGTTGCATAATATTCCGAGTGTATTGTACCATATTTATTTATGCTTTCATTTATAATGGGGAATTCAATATAATCAAAAACTGATGCTAATGTTACTCCCAAAAATGATACACAATAATCACAAGGCAACGATCCTTCTTGAGAGTTATTAACCGTATTATTCAAAGTATTTTCTAAAACTACATCAGATTTAATCTTTTTCACTTTCACATCTTTTGACGGTCCCTTTACAGACACTTGTTCAATGTTAAAGTATTTTGTATTTGTATCAGACTTATTACAATTACATCTAGTAGAAATTAAACATTTAAGAGGAATTTCAGTATTTCCATCATTATTGGTAGCATCGTGGGTTGAATTTATTGGGTGAATTTCTTGTGTGCATTTATATAAAAAATCGTTACTTTTTTCTAAGTTAATAGCACCCATATATTCAGATTCAGTAGTCATTGGTAAAATATCTTTGCTGTATTTGTTTTGCTCAATGAAACCCGGTTTGCTATTATTTAAAGGCATTTTGCAATTCGGGCTGTCACCAAAAGACTTGCAACGAATAGTAGAGTAGTAAGTTGTAAATTTATTATTAACATCAAGAATAATTTTATCAACAGAGTCTTTTGTGTTTTCATCCAATTGTTGAAGATTTGACTTCCATTTTGTTAAAGTCTCTAATAACTTATCTATAGACGTGTTTGATGGCATTTTATGAAAACAAACACAATTACTCGTACATGAAACGTTTTCCGTGCCTTGACTTCTTAAATTTGCTATCTCTTTTGAAGGTATTGGTTTAGACTGCTTAAGACTAGAGGCTGCTTTTGATAATACATCCTTGGAAGGTTTTTGTTTCCAAGATTTTTTATGGTCATCGCTAAGAATCATATTTTGTAGTATTTTTGATTGACGATTAAGAGTTTTCTTGTTACTACATAAGCACATGTTAACAGCAAAATCTTGTCTGAATCTTTTGTTAGGCTTCGATATTTTATCTACTCGTGCGTTTGTCACATTGCTAGACTTTTCTTTCTTAGCAGTAATAATCAATTGTTTTTTTGGAGTAGCACATGTTTTCATATTTATAGGAGCCCCCATATCTATTTTAGGAGATTCTTCGTTACTTTTCTTGATGAGAGTGTTTAAATGATTTTGTCTCATATCAATTACATTTTGGTCCTTCTGATCTGGCCCCTGAACAATCAAATTTTAGCTTCAATATCTTAATGTTTGGTTACGTTAAAAGTTTTAATTTGCAGAAATAGTTGTGAACTCATATTATATAAATATTTAATTAACGTGGTTTAAAAAATTTCATATTAGAATTTAATCAATACTTTGCTATAAATATGTATATTATCACTTACCGATGCTCGCTGAACCAATTTAGTGATATTTTCCTCCATTAGTTTTAGATCTTTTTTCTTTATAGATTCCTGAAATTTTATTATTTATTCCTGATAATTAAATGAATGTGTACACAAAAAAATCAAATTTATATATTTTAATAAACCGGATTATGAAAGACAACTAGCAACAGACAAGAAAAACGAGGCATACAGAAAACTCCAACAAAATAACACTCGCAAGCGCAAGGAGGAATATAGAAAACTTAGAAGGGAGGAGAAACATGTCCATAAAAACAAAAAGAAAGCGATGGCAGAAAAGCAAATACTAGAAATTTCAGAAAACTATTCTAGAAAAGATATGAAACAGTTTTACAAACAGGTCAATAGGGGGCGGAAGGAATTTAAGCCTAGAGTTATAGCATGTAAGAGTAAAGAAGGTGAGCTTCTTAATGCTAAAAATGCTATTTTAGAACGATGGGCTGAACACTTCCGAGAACTCCTAAATGGCACAGCATCTGCACCCAGACCTGAGGAAACTCTACCAGATAACAATAGCCCTGATAACTCACTTGAACCCACATTAGAAGAAGTAGAGCGTGCAATAATTATGCTTAAAAACAATAAATCCCCGGGTATAGACTCTATCCCGGGCGCACTAATCAAGTATGCTGGCGAACGTTTCTTTGCGGAATTTCATCATCTGATTTCAACCATCTGGAGAAAGGAAACTATGCCCAGTGACTGGAACATTGCTGTCATCTGCCCATTACACAAGAAAGGGGATGTCTTGAACTGTCAGAACTACAGGGGTATATCGCTCCTAAACTCTGCCTATAAGGTCTTCTCTAGGATTCTCTTTAACAAGATATAACCATACGTTGAACCAAAACTGGGTGAATATCAGTGCGGTTTTCGTCACAATCGATCGACCACTGACCAGATTTTCTCCCTGAGACAGATACTCGAAAAGTCGCTGGAATTTGGTATAGAGACCCACCATCTCTTTGTCGATTTCAAAGCAGCCTATGACAACATCGACCGGGAGTATCTCTACATGGCTATGACAGAAGCTGGTATACCACCCAAACTTGTCGCACTAACAAAAATGAATCTGAAAAGCTCGGTTAGTGTTGTCAGGGTGCAGAACGACATATCAGAGCCGTTCCGAACATTCGGTGGTCTTCGCCAGGGTGACGCTCTTTCATGCTTACTCTTCAATATAGCTCTTGACAAGTGCATGAAGGACTCCAAAATTGAAATCAACGGTACCATTTTTCTGAAATCAGTTCAGGTTCTGGGTTATGCCGATGATTTGGACCTGATAGGGCGAAACCTTCCTGCCATGAGGAATGCTTTTCATGCCTTGGAAGAAGCGTCGAAAACGGCGGGATTGCAAGTGAATGCGGAGAAAACCAAATATCTTAGAGCCTCCCGAGATCATACTATTCAACAGCCGTGTATAACTATTGGTAACAACGCTTTCAACACAGTAGGTGACTTCGTATACCTTGGCTCCCTGGTTACAGATACAAATGAGGTGGATGCGGAAATCAAGAGAAGAATTATAGCCGCTAACAGATGCTACTTCGGCTTACTCAAGTATTTCCGCTCTAGGTGGCTATCACGAAAAACTAAAATCCTCCTGTACAAAACGCTGTTAAGACCAGTACTGACGTACGGTTCGGAATGCTGGGTCCTAAGCAAGAAAACCGAAAACAGCCTACTCGTGTTTGAAAGAAAAATATTAAGACGAATCTTCGGCGCTGTACTGGATGGTGACTGCTGGCGAATGAGATACAACCATGAGCTTTACAACATGTACCAAGAGCCAAATGTCGTAAAGTTCATAAAAGTGGGCCGTCTTCGATGGGCTGGTCACGTAGAACGAATGCAAGACGACAGGGCACCGAAGCGTCTTCTGCGTGGCAGGCCTGATGGCCGAAGACCCCCTGGAAGACCGAAACTCAGATGGCTTGATGGAGTCCAACAAGATCTGGAGGCAATCGGAGTGACTGGTTGGCAGGAAAGGGCCAGAGATAGGATCGGATGGAGAAATTTACTCGACCAGACCAAGGCCCACCCGCGGCTGTAGCGTCAGGAAAAGAAGAAGAAAGAAGGATTATGAAAGAGGATCCCGGGTTTAGAAAATTAAGTTGAGCGCTAATAATCATGGTGGTCTGTATAGAGTTATTTAAAGGTTCTAGTGATACACCCACCTCATCAAACAGAACATATTTCATTTATTCGTTGTCTGAATATTAATAATTTTATTTTAAATTTTATTATCTATAAAAATGAACTTCCCCTCAATAACCCACAAACATAGTATCTATATGATGATAAAATCTATATGAAGTCTACACACTGATGCAATACATAAAATTCGTAATTGTAATTTTTTTTCAGAGAAAGTTCGTACAGTTACATGGAAGCTACGAGTAAGACAATTAGACAAAACATAATTGCCTTTACGTCCCACTACTGAACTTGGGGTTCCCCCTAGAGGTAACGGACAGTATGTTCACTACGCTTGCCCAAAGCAGATTGGCTAATTACCATGCTGGTAACTTTGGTATGCTGATACAACGTTTTCCTTCTCCGTAGGTAATAATAATCTAGTAATTAGTAATATACATTAGACAAAAAAACTGCCTAAACTATTATCTCCAGTTTAATCTGCCAGTATAATACCCCTTGGCTACTACCTAACTATAATATATAATATTATATGTATTATATAAAATATACGTTTGGTTCGAACCAAAAATAGGAACGAAGCTTATCCCATTACCTACTTAATGAGTAAAAGGAGATATATAGATGACTCTTTTTGCTAGTTTATAGATATCAAATAAAGCTTACTTATTTACTCGGTGTCACCTTTCGGGACTGAGGGGTCAAACAGTCACTCCTATAAAATCTACACTCGGCTAATCTATTTCAATATTTTCTTGTACATCTTTCCAGAGTAATTCAAGAGACAGGAATTGTCGTGGAAGGTTGAAACATAAGTAGAATCTATAATATATACAAGATTACGTTTCATATGAACAAACCTTTTTTAGATCCTCTATCTGCAGTCTTAGTTGCGTGACGTCTTCAAGGGTACGTTGCCAATAAGCTGGAGCTGTTTTGGTTTCAGTAACATGCATGTTTTGTTTTACCATACAAGCAAACGTCGCTTGAAAAGATAAAAATTTTATCAATTCCACATAATATCTGTCTTAATAGATAAAGTAATATTTTTTTATCTATGGTGTAATGTAATTATACGATGTATGTTACCTTGTTTAGTTTTCTTCGGAGTACAATCACACGGTGGTGGGTTAGATGATAGGCCCTTCTTTTCAAGTTGGTCTGCTCTTAATTTGAATAATTCCTGAGCAAGCTCTGTTGCTAATTTCTGGGCTTTACGTTCCAACGCTCTTTGTTGATCTCCTTCACTGTCAGCTCCACATCGATTGGACATAAGCTTAGCTTTATCAGTGCATGACGCACCGACCCACTAAGTTATCAAAATTCATGGATTAAAATATTATTTTAAAGCAAATTTGTCAAATCATCTTCTAACATTCGTCATTACTCAAATTATGGCTCACGATCTACAGATACTTGGATAGATGAATTCAGAGCTAATTGCATCACAATCACAGCGTCAAATCCTGGTTTAAATCCAGTCTAATGGACCTGTCCCATCAATCCAAACGACATTTGGGATCACAAATCTCACACGTCATCAGACACACGAAATACAGATTCAACGGTCAATCATCAGCATTGCGCATAGATGTAGTATTTGTAGGGTTACTGGACTAATATCCGGTCATCGCCACATTAAAATTCAAATCACTATTCCAAGCAACTCCTTCCAAGTTTTCTGTTTTACATCACCCTATATTTCATAGTCAGTTCAGATATCTAACACCAGGTTAAACAGAAACGAGATTAAATCCCTGGTTCATTCGCCAATGATGACGTTTTCATGTCACCAACAGTGATTTGAACTACAGAATTCAAGTCGTGATCACATATCTCAATTGATGTCAATGTAATTTTTGAAAACCCATTTGACCGCAATGTCCATGGAACTACGCAAAGATTACTGTTAGAGAGAGGTCTTACAATTACATACATTGCAACGCAGAGGCGGATTTAACTTCTTCTTCCATGTTTTCCAATAATTACGATTAGAAAAAGGTTACTTTGTTCACTAGAAACATTTTCAGTAAGGCATTGTTTACGTAACAATTGCATATTTTTATTATAGACAAGATAGTGATCAAATTTAGTAGGTGAACATTAATCCGATAAATGGGTATAAATTACGCAGTATTATAAAAATTATTTCAAGGAAACAGAACTGTGAATGAATATGAAGCTATTTCCTGTTAAGTCACAAATTCGAAACAGGGCAGCAGCCGAATTGTCATAAGGCTGAATTTTAGCGTGCTTTAAGTCAGCGCTCTATTGTTTTTCCTGTTCATAAGCAAAGAAGCACAAATGGATAAATTCAACTTTCATAGGAGTTACTACTAGTCTTTAACCGCGTTTTTCTTTAGTACTAGTTAGTGAATTAAAAAAAGTAATAATCCACGGGCCAAATGAGTGTAAAAAATTGGTTGTATGAGCATTATATTATTTTACTCGTATTTGTAATCTACTAGGATTAATATTTTTTAATAATAATGCTTGAAGCTAAATCAGTACAAGTTTTGAATTTCAAATAACAAATTCAATTAAATAGCAACAAATTATGGCTATGTTGTTTTAAGTGTCATCAATACACTTTTGTATAAACTCATATTTTTGACAGCTAAATGTATCTATCTACACCGAAAAGAAAAGAAAAACTTACGTTCACGTGATATCTCTCTATTGAATTTGCAATAGCAATGTCCAGTTCACCCATCAGTAACTTGGAAAAGTAGTTTCTTACATTGGTCTTAATAATACTAGAACGATCCCAATTGTGTTTATCTTCAAGGCATTTTAATAGTTGACAAGGCATTTGGACTACAGAGTCACCAATCTCTGATTGCAATCCTCGAAATAAGTCAGAAAATAAGTTAGACAATAGTGTGCTTCTGATTGAGGTGCATGAGCACGATTCCTGAAATAAATACTCAAGTTCCAATTACAGTAATTACTTTTACTAGAAATTTTATTTATAATCAACTTAAGTATGTTATTATATTAAGAAAGGCTTAAAAACTTTATATAAATAAATATACTGAGACAATCAACGAAAAGTCCCATAGCATAGCACCTGTGTTTTATGTAGTAGATAATTAATATACCACGTATATGCTTTTCTTTTGTAAATAAATTCATATTATATATAAACACCCAGACCTGAAACAGGAATCGAACCCGTGACCTCCCGGCAAGCGTATACTGATTCAACAATCGATTTGATATTCAAACCAGAACAAATTAGTTCGTAAAACCATGATGGTAATCATTACCAACCATATCATCAATTTATTTAATTTTGTGTCGAATATATTAATAATCATAGACACATATATTTTGAAAATAGAAAACCTTTTGGAAATCAGTTAAAAAGTTTACCGTCTGGAAGTCACGTTTACATTCCAAATGGAAACAGACTTCAAGTAAAATATTATTTTTTCACTTTCCTACTTTTTCTCTGCACTTTGCTCAGTCTTCGGAAACCCTGTCAGTGATCCACACTTCTTGTGTCTTTCTACGGATTGCTGTAACATGACCATGCCAACACAAGAAATTTTCCTATAGATGGTTAAAAGTAAAGGTATTCGCTTCTTAAATAGTAATCGGCATGACCTATATCGGGAATCGTTGTCGTTAATATTACGTGTCGAGATAGCAATAAGGCGATAGCATGAGGCCCGGCTATATAAAAACTATAATTCAAATAGCGGCATGTTTTAATCGTGGATCTCAATTGCAAAACGTTTTTTATAACCCACTTACCATTTAAGTTTTATCAATATAATTTTATATATCGAATACCAATAAATGACCAGTCACGGCGACTATTTTTTCTGGACCAACAGTAAGTCAGCGGCGTAGCGTGGGAGACGACCGTCCGGGACGGAAAACTATTTTGCCGCCCTTTTATTTAGGTATTTCAATTTAATGCTTACTATATCTATACTAATATTATAAAGAGGTAAAGTTTGTGTGTTTATGAGGTTGTAGGGGGTAATCTCTGGATCTACTGAACCGATTTTGAAAGTTCTTTTTGTGTTGGAAAGCCCATTTTTGAGGAATGTTATAAACTATATAACATCACGCTAGGACTAATAAGAGCGGAGAGGTAATGAAAAATCTGCCCATGTTGAGTCAGGCGAGCCTGCTAGTATTACATACATTAATGCTAGATAACTTTTGGCAAGAACAGTCATCATTATTTTGCATTATACAGGTTACTGCAGTAAGTATAGTATACTAAATCACTGGCCCTCAAGAAGATGCACCCACCACCTACTAGCTGGCGCACCTCTGGTATTATAGTATAAATTCGACAGACGCCCTCACATCGATAGTCTCTGTTTAACCCCGAAGACATTTATCATACGTACTAAAATAATTGTGATGATTTTATACATGCATTCGAGTATGAGTATAATACTTGCAAATAACATTGTAGCACGTGTTTATCGTAGATTGATCTCACGTTTTCTTTAATAGTCGTGGCTATTATAGATATTTTCATGACTAATATTTTTGATGTGTTTTTCTCTAAGATATTCAGAATTATGTACTTGTAGAAATAAGCTTATTTTTCTAAATATTTTCTCCAGTTTTCATTTTCAACAAGGAAGATAGATGCGTTAATGAGTATTGTCAGAGGGCAAAACTGCAACGCGCACTTATGCGTTGATACTCCTCGGCGACTCTAATTCTGGCTTTTAAATGGACGACTACCGTCTAAACAAAATTTAAAAAAACTGAACGTTGCATAAAAACAGTCTTGCTCCTTATAAAACTAATTTCAAGCCGAAGAAATAAACCAATTATCGCTTTTTACAACCACCTAGATAACTGATAGGATATGTTATGCCTATTCTTATTTCTGACGAAGGTAAGGCAAAGCTATCATAGGTCTGTAAATTATCTATACAAATAAATAAAATTGGAGGGTCTGTTTGTAATATTAAAATAACCGTTTTTTACTAAGTGCATTCGGACGTATAGACGGTACATATACCAAAACAACATTTTTTACCATTTTTGTCTGTCTGTCTGTCGGTCTGTCTGTCTGTTTGTTCCGGCTAATCTCTGAAATGGCTGCACCGATTTTGACGGGACTTTCACTGGCAGATAGCTGATGTACCAAGGAGTAACATAGGCTATTTTTATTTTAGAAAAAAAAATTGTTTTTGTCATTAATTTTCCTAGGATACCTGTGTATGCAATATATACGACAGTTCCTGTATACATATATCAACTTTACTAACCGGCAATTTATCTTCTGGCGAACAGTGACAGAGCGCTGCAATGGAAGGCGTGCGTTTCACTTCCACTGATTCGTCAACAGGCAGCTTGCAACGACATTCCATAACCTTGTCTTTCAAAGAACTGAGTTGTTCTCTAAGTTTCTTCAGTTGATCGAGCCTTCCTTGCATACGGCTGTCACATTTAATTTTACATCCATCGAGATTTTCAATCAACTCCATTTTTTCTTCTCGTAACTGTTCAAGCTGCCAAAAATCAGAGCGTTTATGAATTCTAAACTTCTTCTTTTCCTTTAAAATAACCGTATTAATTAACACTATTTACAACATGTATTTTTTTGTTTGTTTTAAATTATTTAATTAAGTTAATTTGTCAAATGTATGTAGTTTAATAAAGTTACTTTTTAATTGGTCGTATGCCTTTTGGATGACGACTTTGTATGGTTGTCTTACAAAGCTAGACTGAGTTCTATAATCAAAGAATTCATTTATAGATTCCGATTGACAGACTAGGTTGTGTATCTATCTACACAACCTAGTGTAAAAGAAGTAATCTATCTAGATTACTTCTTTTATTAGTAGACATACGGCAAAATAGGGGCATCGTTCATTTCCTCTTTCACAGTTATGTACTGTATCCGTGCAGGGGCGGAGAAAGAATACTAACCTCTGCGGCCGAGGTCGGCCTGTCGTAAAAAGCGACAAAACAACCCACCCTAGCTACGTGGTAGGGCCTCAAGCCCGTCTGGATGGCGACCACCTTTGGTCTTAAGTATGCCGCCATAATACCCTTGTGTTGTGTTCCGGCATTAGTGACCAAAGTTCCTGTACCTTTATGGGACAGTAGCGTGTTCGCGATGCCACTGGCATTGCAAACACCCATAGGCGACGGTAACTGCTAAATTCTAAGCGGGCCGGCAGCCTGTCTGCTGTCCTACAATATTAAAAAAAAGTTAAGAAGTCAGACTGCAGTCGATCTTGTAAACAGTAAAATTAAGCCACATCTACTAGAAATCTTTTATTTTGTCTTCTTGTACAAAAACAGTCACTAAGAGGAATTGAAACCAAAAGGTGCGTTAAGTTTTATCTTATGACTGAACACAATAGTGGACCCTGATTTATTGCATATTAGTAGTATAAGTGCAAGTTTTATATACCACTGGTATTTGCTACTTGGAAAGAAAAAAAAATGCATTTACTTGTCTGTTGCTATTTGAATACATTACAATTAATAATACATTCCCATTTACAACATAGTTTCTATGTAGACTTCTATTCTATGTAGGCCTGAGTATTCACGTATTCAATTACCACCCCGACTTTGAGTATTTAAATGTATTATTAATTAATTTTTTACTAACTTTAAAAACTATAAAGCATAGGAATGCTTTGAATGTATTCAAATAGCAACAGACAAGTAAATGCATTTTTTTTTCTTTCCAAGTAGCAAATACCAGTGGTATATAAAACTTGCACTTATACTACTAATATGCAATAAATCAGGGTCCACTATTGTGTACATAAATATGTATAATATTAATTTTATTTTTTTTTATTGTTGAGAAACAGCTGACAGACTAACGGCCCACTTAACAGTAAGTAGTTACCGTCGCCTATGGATGTTTGCGACGCTAGAGGTACCACGAACTCGTTGCTGTCCTATATGGTATATTTAAAACCAAGGGTGCTTGCCACCCAGGCGGGCTTGGGGCTCTACCACGTAACTAAACTTAAAGTTGTTATCAGATATTCGTGAATGTTAAAATTTAACATTTATTATCATTGTTAAGACGAAGACCATACATGCCATGATTATCAGCTCAAATGAATATACTAACACGATATTATTATTATTTAGTACAAGAAGCCAAAGCTAAAAGTAATATCGAGAGTATGAAGTACAAGGAAGACAATGTAAAAGAACAAGGAACAATGACGGAGACGCAAGTCAAAAAGCAAGATGATACAAAAGACAAGAAATTGGAAAATAGAAAGGAAGTACTCATCTCAAAATTGGAGGAGCATAAACGACTCATTGAACAAAATAACAAGAACATGCAAAATCTTCAAGAAATAATTGAAGGATATAAGCAGGAAATGAGTTATGGTTGTGTAGCGGCAATAAAGACAACAACGGTGCCCGGGATTCTTTATTCTATATGTTTAGCATATATAATTAAGTCAGTATTAGCCTTAATTGATTGTGTGTATATAATTAGTAATAACGTTATTGTTAAAATAATTATAGGTACTTAAATTTAAGTAAGAACTGTAAATCTAAGTATGTACATAAAAAAAATATGTGAAAAGATACATTCTGACTCCCTTGTGTCAGAAGGAAAAGACATTAAACGAAAAAAAACATGCGGGGCAGACTTTGAAGACTACCGATAGAAGTGAAAACTAAAAACTAAATAACTTGTGAATTATATCGTCGAGCTTTTATTTCAGAGATTATTATTTTCGTTTTATAAAACATTGTTTATGATAAAGCATTAAAGTTTAAATTGGTCATTAACACTTCTTTACAAACCAAAAATTGTTCACCCAAAAAGTGCTCAACGCGCCTAAAGAAGTTTTCACTTCAAAACTCAACTGTGTTTCATTGTAATAAAGTCGCAATTCGAATAGATATGTATAAGTAACGCAATGCAATCTTTTAAAAGTTACATTATAAATAAACCTTAAGTCATTATTAGCTTGGTATTATTACTTGAGCAAAACTCCGTCTTACGAATCTTCGATCAGGACACGTGACCTGACGCGAGTTTACCATATTTTATCCATCACAAAAACAGTGCACAAAGCCGCTAAAGAAGTTTTCACTTCAAAAAAAACACTATTTAATTGAAATTGATCCTATCAACAAGATAAAGAAAGAATAATGCAATAAACTTTGCTAAATTAAATTTTCCAGGCGTTTAAATTTATACTGAATTGTTGCACAAAGATATTTTCAAGGCTCTTATAGAGTATGAGATTAATTAAGTAACACCAGAACCATGCATATATTTCATATCTGTGTATAAATGAATATAAATAATTAAGTTAGACGTAACCACAAACAGCCATTTCATGATGAGTTGGAATCGTCTCAGGGGATATAAGTATGTACGTTCCAAGGTTAAATCAGCTAAGAAATTCCAAGTGCCACTATACGCAACATCATTGAAAACTTTTATGCAATGGTTAAGGAGAAATGATGTTTACAAGAGTGGAAGACCACGAGCTACTAAATAAGCAGCATTATCTTCATTATCCTTGCGTTCAATCCGGGTAGTAATCCAAACTTCGGTGCATGGGATCCGCTTTCCAACATGTTTTCTCCACTTGGCACATGCTTCGTAATTCTTCGTAATAGCCACTATTTTTTTGGGTTCCAAATCTTACTTGTACCCAGAGATGGCTACGTGATTAGAGATTTGTTCCCTGTGTAAATAACAGGTCATACATGGCCATACCATCTAATAAATTATGAGCATGAAGAAATATAACCCGAAAACCGAAACCTTCTCAAGGATAGCTCTCATTAGTGACAGCTGCAGAAGTCTAAATCTGTCCAAATATGGAGAGTCGCAAAACTATCGGAATTTGGACCAACAGTTGTTTGGATTTCAATTTCTCTAGAATGTTCTTATGAGCATAAATAAACAGTTTAATTAAATATTAAACTCCTACTTCCTTTTAATGTCTGAATCCTCTTCTTTTCATTTACTGTCTTTATAGGCATAAAGACAGTAAATAAAAAGAAGAGGATTCAGACATGGCATTTTTTATAACAATTCCTTGCAGAATTAACGATCAAATGTGTTCAAAATGCGCATGATCAATATTATATAATTTACTTCAGTTACTTCACTCAATTGAACTATTATTGTTTATTTTCTTTGTCAAGTAATTAACGGGCTTTCCCATAACACCAAACATCGGTTAAAGTCTGTTAATGTCTCACGATTAAGTAGATAATCTACTTTGTTATCTTTTATGTTATACTAGTTAAAATTTAACTATACTATCGTCGTTTCAAGTGTGTGACATGTTTTACAATACAATCGCGCCAATTGCGGACTAATGCCGATGAAAATGAACAAAATTATCTACACATACATATCTAGTGTTATCTACAACTGAATTGTGCATAGGTAGACTTTAGTCTACTATGCGTTTATTATTGCATTTTCAATAATGAACGTCGCGTTTAATATTATATTTATGCGTTTATTGTTTATTATGTATTTATAATTTTTATAACAATAAGTGGGAGATGTTAAGATTATTATCACTAAAATTTTAAAAGGAAATATTTATAAAAGTCATATCAATAGATAAATATACTAGGACGGCTCACACAGCGCCATCTAGTCTCAAAGTAAGTAGCATAGCACTTGTGTTATGGGTGCTAGATAACTGATATACTGCATATATACTTTTCTGTTGTAAATAAATATATTGTAAATAAACACCCAGATGCGAGACGGGAATCGAACCCGTGACCTTCGCAAGCGTAATAATAATAATATCTGGACTATTATTGCCAATAAGCCTGATATTGTAATAGATCGATCTGCGAGATATGATGATTATTGATGTTAGTGTCCCGCATGATGGTAACCTTGTGAAAGTAGAAACTGACAAGATTACAAAGTAGATCTCATTCACGAGGCTACCGCCATATGGCGCATGGAGTCAACGAGTATCATACCGATAGTGGTGTAAGAGAACTGGCTTATAGCGAAGAGCCTTGACAAACACCTAGAGAGGCTTTCGCTAAGCAAATGGGTGAAGGGTCGGATACAGAAGGCGGTTCTCCAGAGCACGGTAAGCATAGTGATGAGATTCCTGTCTCTAGAGCCCTAACCGCCGGAAGCTTGGACCCTTGGCCTTGCCCCCAGCGACAGACAGTTTTTTATATTTTTTAATTTAATTTATTTGTAAGTATATTTTCATAAAATAAAATATTTTTTATAATATTCATAATTTATAAAATGCTATATAATTATATTAAAAAATTTAAATAACTAGATAAGAAAATAAATAAAGAAATAATAATAATAGTTTTTTTTAATAAAAATAATACTGTGGTACTGTTTAAAAAAATATGTAAAGTATTGCAAAAAAAAATATAAAAAAATTTGAAATACAAAATAATAATAATAATATACTTTATTGCACTCATTATGGTCAACTTTACAACAAGAAAATACAGACAAATAAAGCACTATCAGCGGTCTTATCGCTGTGAGCGATTTCTTCCAGACAACCTCTTGAAAGCATTTAATAAATAAAAGTGGGCTGGTTTTGAGTGCACACAACGTGGAACATTGCACGAAAAAATAAAATAAATCAATATTTATAAAGTTACATTAAAACACACTCACACGCACACACGCACGCGAGCAGGCGCAGATACAACTGAGATCGCCATATTCAAGAATGGGGAGAAAGTGTTTTAACCTCCTGAGAGAGGCTGCACTAGCTAAAACTGACCTCTTGTACTTGTGGTGCCGAAAATAAGCATTTATAGCGTACGGAGGTGCGTTAGCCGTTACGCCAAGAGGTCGTGAAAAATTAAACTTGTGATATATGTATATATTTACGTTCAACATTGCTTGTATATAATTAGATACTCGTATATCTCGGTGTATATGTTCCATTATGACTTTATGTTCTCGTCTTCACCGCCAGTACGTAGTCATTATCTTATAATATCTTATAATTTTATCCGTATAGGGGCCAAGAAAGAACCTCTGCGGCCGGGGTCGGCCTGTCGTAAAAGGCGACAAAATAACCCTAGCTACGTCGTAGAGCCCCAAGCCCGTTTGGACGGCGACCACCTTTGGTCTTAAGTATGTCGCCATAAACCTTATGTTGTTCTCTGGCATTAGTATCCCAAGTTCCTGTAGCCTTATGCCACAGCAGCGTGTTTGCGATGCCAATGGCGCTGCAAACGCCCATATGTAGCGATAACTAAATTAAAGCTAAATTCTAAGCGGGCCGTCAGCCTGTCTGCTCTCCTACAGCAATAAAAAAATATAATATACATTTGTCAACTGGTGCATGCCATGTATGTAAGTTGTATCAAACTGATGCCTCAATGCTTTTGATTGTAGTAACACTACTTGTAGCTGAATAATAAATAAGCCTCTAATTCTACTAAAATACTAAACATGACGTTGTTATTATAACGTATGCCTTAATACTATTTTATTCTTTTAGAATCAAAAGAAGTTGAATAATATTTATTGTTAATTGAACGTATACCGCTAATTTGATAAGACTGATGTCTTTATCTTCGTCCAACAACTGATTGGACACCTTCGTTATTTGATCGCGTAGTGAGCCTAATTCGGCACGCATTTCGCGTTCAGCTTCGTGTGTCAGCGTGCGCGCAGAGTCCACTTCGCTTTTTAGTGTCATTTTCTTTCTGCGTGCTTGATCTTCTTTGAACTAGTGAAGAGAAAAGTGTATATACGAGTACGTACTGTTAAAATTTAGAACATTTAAGCTTGGAAAAGAGTGTCCTGGTAAAGGTGGGGAAGAGAGAGTAACTATTAAATGTACATACTTCAAAACCTTCAATATTTGAAAAAAACCCGTTTAAATACACTACCCATCATCATGACACAAGGAATATAGGTCGAAGATCTGTATATCCAGAAACAAACATTAAAGAGTTTTTATGTTAAAGATTCAGATAGTTATCAGGAACACGTATAAAAATTATGCCTCTTTAACTCTTTAGTAGAAAAAACATTTAATGAAATTATTTAAAAGCCGCGATCTTTTTCTTTATGAAATATATCTATTAAAACATGCATTGAGACCTGTTTCACAGCATCAATGCTATAATATCTGTTTTAGTTTTATGCTAACTTTACACTTCTTACTTGAAGATCTCTGTCCTGTTGTGCTGCTTTACACTGTTGCTCAGCCAGTGCAGCGTCCCCTCGAGCTGCTTCCTCGCTTAAGCGCATCCGATTGCACGCTCTCTTACACACCTCTTTCTCAATTTGAGTTAGGCGCTTCCGTTCTTTTTCGGCGGCGTCTGCTTTTTCTTTCAATTTCTTAGTTAACGCAGTACAAACATTTTTATATCCGTTACGTTCTTCAATTAACTGCTTAATCTACAAATAAATTATAGTAATACTGGAAATAGACTTAATGTTACGTTTTCGTTATTTAAAATGCTATTTTTAATTGAAATACCTATAGCTATTTTTTAACATAAATAGTAATTATTATTACCTATGCAATCGCCGCTAAAGTAAATTGAAAACTTAACTTTTTTAAAGAAAGACTGAGTACGAGTAACTCCGACTTTAAGCGTTACAAATACTTCGTCGTTAGTTTATATTCGTATAAAACTAACATTCAGTTAGTAGAATATATAATTAGTACAAAAGTTTTGCCCAAAAGATTTCAATCAAAGACCATCATCATCACCATCAAATACAAATATACCTAGTCAGGTCATAAGTATTGTCACACAGTAAAAACTTTTCTTTTAGAATGCTGGCCACAAAAAAGTTTATTGAATTCGAATTTCGAATTGTTCATGAAAATAAAAATGTATAACTTTTAGAATTTTACTCATTTTTAAATATGGAGTGGACGCTTAAAGAAGACCGTGTTGCAGTTATTGCGTTGCATCGTTGCGGTTACGCGCCAATTCAAATTTTTAACATACTGAAAAATTTGAATATTACCAAAAGATTCGTTTATCGTACCATCAAACGATACAATGAAGACTCTAGTGTAGATGACAGGTCAAGAAGTGGTCGCCCTCGGTCTGTTAGGACTCCAGCAGTGATAAAAGCTGTGACGGCACGAATTCAAAGAAATCCCAAACGTAAGCAGAAACTGTTGGCCCTTCAGATGGGGTTAAGCAGAACCACGGTGAAAAGGGTGTTAAATGAAGACTTAGGGCTTCGGGCATATCGAAGAAAAACAGGACATCGTTTGAATGCTCGTCTAATGGACCTGAGACTGAAGAGATGCCGCGCTTTGTTGAAGCGGTACGCGAGAAAAAAATATCGGGAAATTCCTTTTTCGGATGAAAAAATGTTTACCGTAGAAGAGAGCTACAACAAACAAAATGATAAGGTGTACGCACACAGTAGTGAAGAAGCGAACATCCGTATTCCGCGTGTCCAATGAGGTCATTTTCCATCCTCGCTCATGGTATGGTTGGGAGTTTCTTATTGGGGCTTAACAGAGGTACATTTTTGTGAGAAAGGTGTAAAAACGAATGCTGTTGTGTATCAAAATACAGTCCTGACGAACCTTGTGGAACCTGTTTCTCATACCATGTTCAATAATAGGCACTGGGTATTCCAACAAGATTCGGCGCCAGCTCATAGAGCGAAGAGCACACAAGACTGGCTGGCGGCGCGTGAAATCGACTTCATCCGGCACGAAGACTGGCCCTCCTCCAGTCCAGATTTGAATCCGTTAGATTACAAGATATGGCAACACTTGGAGGAAAAGGCGTGCTCAAAGCCTCATCCCAATTTGGAGTCACTCAAGACATCCTTGATTAAGGCAGCCACCGATATTGACATGGACCTCGTTCGTGCTGCGATAGACGACTGGCCGCGCAGATTGAAGGCCTGTATTCAAAATCACGGAGGTCATTTTGAATAAACTTTAATGTCATAAGAATCTATGTTTTGTTAAGTTCATTTTGGTATATGAATGGTTACATAATGAATAAACTTGTTACAATTATTTTACATTAAACATGTGACAGAATTTATGACCTGACTAGGTAATATAACACATTAAATATTAACTTTTATATGCAGTTGTATCTTTTTTTATTTATGCTATCTGTATAACCGTAACTATTCTGAGATATTTAAAGTGCCTTCGTCACATTACTACTACCGTAATGCCATACTTAATCTAGGCATTCATCAACATTTATCGGAGCCTCTATGAGCAAAGATTATCTAGATCGTTTATTTTGCACAAATTAAGGTTATGGAATGACATTCTTGGGAGATACCAGGACTATTCCTGGTATTTTAAAAATGATGTAATTTAATTTTAAGAAGGCAGGCAGTGTATAGGCTATGCGTTATATTTGAGCAAACATTCATATGTGACTGCCTACCCTCTTCTGCTTACTAAGTACTTCATACATTTACAGCAAGTTTATTACTTGTTTTTCTATGTCTTCTTCTTTTTCCTCAGCCAAACCAAGTCTTCTTTGGTAGCCTAATTCGAGATCTTTCCAGGCAGCTTCTGCTCGTTCTAACAATTCAGCCCTCTCCGACTCCCGTTTCGCGAGTTTTGCAGCACGAGTCCGTAACTCATTTGTCATTTTATCCATTTCAGTCAGTCTTTCTAAGCAAGCGGTGTTTAAGCAGCATGCCTTAAGAAATAAACACATATTATCAATAAATAATTTATTTAAAAAGTATTTTAAAATACACCAACTACTTTTAACATTCTTGAACGATTCTTTAAATTTAAAATAAATTGTTTTATTTTATGAAACGTATTTTAAATTTAACCGTCAGCATCCGATGATATAAGGTTTCAAGCCTCTAGCATTCAATTAATTCAGTAACTCAAGACGCAAAAACTTTTTTAATTAGAAAATATGAGTACACCCCAAGCTTCGAAGCCTCAGGACACGCTCTGGAGAAATAAATATCAGTTGCCTATTTGCACAAGTGCACTTTCGTCACATTTATTATTTCTGAACAATAAACTTTTAAAAAAATGTTAAATAGGTATGGGAAATTAAACGTTTACAGGCTTGCAGACTGATACAAAATTTGCAGACTGATACAAAATTACAATAAAAGTAACGCTTTGAAATCTTCCTAAATATGCTTGTACAATGGCTCCGGATATTTCTGACTGGATCCACAAGGCTTCCAAGCTATAAATTCTTACAGATAGGTACACAAACAATTACAGCGTAAAATGTCTCAATTAAAAAAATTTGATCATTTTTACTTACGTCAATTTTGTCCATAATATCCTTTTCGGGCGCTTTTGGTTTCTTTGGACGTGTGTTAGAAACACTATCCATTCGCATTATTATATTAGTGCGTGTGGGTAACTTCACTACTGGACCCATTGAACACGAGTGAAAACTTGCAGAACAGGGTGTCATTGAACACGAGGCATCACTAAAATTGATTTTATTCGAAGCAGCGTCCAGTGGCGGATTGCAGATATCTTTATTTTTCTTCTCTATGAAACTGCAAATATAGAAAACATGGAATTGTAAAACACAGTCAAGTGTTGCTTGATCGGTGATCGCTTTTCAAGCAATTATTATTAATTGTACGTAGAGTGTTACAAAGGTTCTACAAATTTGAATCTTTTTATTTCCATAAATTTTGATAACATTTCTAAAATAATTGTATAATAATCTTCTAATCTTAATATAACTAATTTTTTTAGCCCATTCGTCCATTAACGGAATTGTCGTTAATTGGGCCCCCTGTTTCATTTCTGAGAATAGGTGATGGTCACTGAGTATTTTTTAAATTTATGCAATTCAGTATTTAACAAAAGTTAATAATTGAAGGATCAATCCCCAGTGGGTTGAAATACGGAATCCATGTATTGTACTTTTTTGTTTTGTTATCGTTTATGAATCATATTATATTAATTAAAAATATCCGATGATGAAAAAGAGCTATACTTTTAGTCTGTCTCTGACGACCTGAGTCTGGTATTTGCGTCTACGCCTCACAAGACATTTGAAGAGTAAGAAAACAGCTAGAACAAGGCAGTCTGCTAGATTTTTTATGCACAAGAGCGACTACCGTCTAGCATCCGACACCCGAAAGGCGTTCGGCTCTAAAATGAAAAACCGAACGGCGCCTTGCTGTTTGTAATCTAAGAACAGAAGTAATCCACCAGTCCCCACCTTTACCACTTCCAAGGTAAGTGAAGAGGTAGTAAGTAAGTCCTACTCGTACTTCTAGCCGATATTACAAATATTACGAAAGTCATATGCATGATGAAAAGTAATCCAAAATCCATCAATTAACGTTACTTTACACTTTATCAAATAGTCGTATAAAACTTAATTTTCATGGCTAACTACTTAACATTTATTATTTTAAGCATGATTTAGGTACTGTAAAAAGTACTAGTAAAAACTTTGTTGACGTGAATTCGACACAACTTAATATTAAAGGTCTTTATTATGTTTAGTGAAGATGCAATCTATGGATGTCTATATTAATGACTTTCCGAGAAACATACACCATCCATCAATTCTGTTTGCTGATGACAGTACAGTAATTTTTACAGGAAAGAATAACGAAATTGTACAGAGAGACATAATTGTTACATTGAATAATACAATAGAATGGTTAACTGCTAATAATCTTTTTTTTGGCGTTTGTGTCGCTAATAATCTTATAATTAATTTAAATTAAACTAAAATAATGACATTTAAGAATAGAGTGAATTTGTTAAAGGAACTTAAAATTAGTTTCGACAGACAAGACGCTAGAATTCAAAATGTTGATTTCACTACTTTTTGGGTTTAAATATTGATAATATCTTATACTAGAAAGATCATTATGAGAAATTATGTTATAAAAATCATATGCACTTTATACATTAAGAAAAACAAGTAAATCTACCGTTGTAACAGCTTATCATGGCCATGCCGCCTCATTACTTAAATAAGGAATTATGTTTTGGGGCAATAGTAACGAAAAAGAATCCGTATTTAAAGCTCAAAAGATATGTATTAGAGCTAATGTCAAATAAAGAAAACTGAAAGTTGTGACATGACATGATGACACTTGCTTCGCTTTACCTTTTTGAAATATTTATATTTGTTCGCACCAATATGCATCTTTTTAATAAATTTAATATTAAGCGACAAGCACATAAAATATGCTGCCTAGTGAGTCAGTCTGCCTTGAAAGATAAACGTGTGTTATGTATGGGCTCCTAAACTCTAGCCATCTACCAAAATTTTTAGTTGACATCCAAAATTTAAATGAATTTAGATGTAGACTGAAACTATATTTCATCGACAAAGTATATTATAAAATTAAAGATTATTTAATTAATAAATTTTAAATATTTTAGAGCTATTATTATATAATAAATTACTAAATAAATAACATAGACATAAGTACTGTATAATGGTTTAATTGACATTTCTTTTCGAATATTCATGTAACTTTTTCATTCTCTTTCGTGTTTTTGCGGGTAGGTGTGAAATAGATAACACGCAATTAACATGCCCTAGTGTTTTTTCCTATTTTAATTTAGTATTCAATCGTTCAGTTAAGCACTAATCGCAGTGTCTGTGTGAGAGTTAATGGATGCCAATCAAAAGACCTTCATAGAGTTGACCTCTGTTTTCATTAAACGAAACTCCAGCTAACAACATCTCCAGTCTAGCTGCTGCCTTCTTGTCTTTCAAAAATTTTATACTAACGGCTTTAACTGCTCTTCAAAATCAAATGGTCCTAATATCAAAATCAGTGGATAATTTAGAAATGCAGAGTAGACGAAAACTCCTACTCCTTCATGGTGTGCCCGAAACAAAACAAGAAGATGTGTCTATGGTTTAGGAGATCATCTGTGAAAAGTTAAAGAAGTAAAATTCTTTTTCGTTTCTTTTTAAATTTATTAATAATCTTTGTAATTTTGCTAAGACTAAAGTTTTACTGTAATTATTATAACAATATGTAATACAGGGATATTTTTTTAGAGATATATATATATATATATATATATATATATATATATATATATATATATATATATATATATATATATATATATATATATATATATATATATATATATATATATATATACCTAGTCAGGTCATAAATTCTGTCACATGTTTAATGTAAAATAATTGTAACAAGTTTATTAATTATGTAACCATTCATATACCAAAATGAACTTAACAAAACATAGATTCTTATGACATTAAAGTTTATTCAAAATGACCTCCGTGATTTTGAATAAAAGCCTTCAATCTGCGCGGCCAGTTGTCTATCGCAGCACGAACGAGGTCCATGTCAATATCGGCGGCTACCTTAATCAAGGATGTCTTGAGTGACTCCAAATTGGGATGAGGCTTTGAGCACGCCTTTTCCTCCAAGTGTTGCCATATCTTGTAATCTAACGGATTCAAATCTGGACTGGAGGAGGGCCAGTCTTCGTGCCGGATGAAGTCGATTTCACGCGCCGCCAGCCAGTCTTGTGTGCTCTTCGCTCTATGAGCTGGCGCCGAATTTTGTTGGAATACCCAGTGCCTGTTATTGAACATGGTATGAGAAACAGGTTCCACAAGGTTCGTCAGGACTGTATTTTGATACACAACAGCATTCATTTTTACACCTTTCTCACAAAAATGTACCTCTGTTAAGCCCCAATAAGAAATTCCCAACCATACCATGAGCGAGGATGGAAAATGACCTCGTTGGACACGCGGAATACGGTTGCTCGCTTCTTCACTACTGTGTGCGTACACCTTATCATTTTGTTTGTTGTAGCTCTCTTCTACGGTAAACATTTTTTCATCCGAAAAAAGAATTTCCCGATATTTTTTTCCCGCGTACCGCTTCAACAAAGCGCGGCATCTCTTCAGTCTCAGGTCCATTAGACGAGCATTCAAACGATGTCCTGTTTTTCTTCGATATGCCCGAAGCCCTAAGTCTTCATTTAACACCCTTTTCACCGTGGTTCTGCTTAACCCCATCTGAAGGGCCAACAGTTTCTGCTTACGTTTGGGATTTCTTTGAATTCGTGCCTTCACAGCTTTTATCACTGCTGGAGTCCTAACAGACCGAGGGCGACCACTTCTTGACATGTCATCTACACTAGAGTCTTCATTGTATCGTTTGATGGTACGATAAACGAATCTTTTGGTAATATTCAAATTTTTCAGTATGTTAAAAATTTGAATTGGCGCGTAACCGCAACGATGCAACGCAATAACTGCAACACGGTCTTCTTTAAGCGTCCACTCCATATTTAAAAATGAGTAAAATTCTAAAAGTTATACATTTTTATTTTCATGAACAATTCGAAATTCTAATTCAATAAACTTTTTTGTGGCCAGCATTCTAAAAGAAAAGTTTTTACTGTGTGACAATACTTATGACCTGACTAGGTATATACCTAGTCAGGTCATAAGTATTGTCACACAGTAAAAACTTTTCTTTTAGAATGCTGGCCACAAAAAAGTTTATTGAATTCGAATTTCGAATTGTTCATGAAAATAAAAATGTATACTTTTTCGAATTTACTCATTTTTAAATATGGAGTGGACGCTTATAGAAGACCGTGTTGCAGTTATTGCGTTGCATCGTTGCAGTTACGCGCCAATTCAAATTTTTAACATACTGAAAAATTTGAATATAACCAAAAGATTCGTTTATCGTACCATCAAACGATACAATGAAGACTCTAGTGTAGATGACAGGTCAAGAAGTGGTCGCCCTCGGTCTGTTAGGACTCCAGCAGTGATAAAAGCTGTGAAGGCACGAATTCAAAGAAATCCCAAACGTAAGCAGAAACTGTTGGCCCTTCAGATGGGGTTAAGCAGAACCACGGTGAAAAGGGTGTTAAATGAAGACTTAGGGCTTCGGGCATATCGAAGAAAAACAGGACATCGTTTGAATGCTCGTCTAAAGGACCTGAGACTGAAGAGATGCCGCGCTTTGTTGAAGCGGTACGCGGGAAAAAATATCGGGAAATTCTTTTTTCGGATGAAAAAATGTTAACCGTAGAAGAGAGCTACAACAAACAAAATGATAAGGTATACGCACACAGTAGTGAAGAAGCGAGCAACCGTATTCCGCGTGTCCAACGAGGTCATTTTCCATCCTCGCTCATGGTATGGTTGGGAGTTTCTTATTGGGGCTTAACAGAGGTACATTTTTGTGAGAAAGGTGTAAAAACGAATGCTGTTGTGTATCAAAATACAGTCCTGACGAACCTTGTGGAACCTGTTTCTCATACCATGTTCAATAACAGGCACTGGGTATTCCAACAAGATTCGGCGCCAGCTCATAGAGCGAAGAGCACACAAGACTGGCTGGCGGCGCGTGAAATCGACTTCATCCGGCATGAAGACTGGCCCTCCTCCAGTCCAGATTTGAATCCGTTAGATTACAAGATATGGCAACACTTGGAGGAAAAGGCGTGCTCAAAGCCTCATCCCAATTTGGAGTCACTCAAGACATCCTTGATTAAGGCAGCCGCCGATATTGACATGGACCTCGTTCGTGCTGCGATAGACGACTGGCCGCGCAGATTGAAGGCTTGTATTCAAAATCACGGAGGTCATTTTGAATAAACTTTAATGTCATAAGAATCTATGTTTTGTTAAGTTCATTTTGGTATATGAATGGTTACATAATGAATAAACTTGTTACAATTATTTTACATTAAACATGTGACAGAATTTATGACCTGACTAGGTATATATATCTCTCTAAAAATATGTGTGTGTGTGTGTGTACGAGTATGTATGTTGTGTATATATATCGATATATGTCTTAAACAAATTCATTTCGTTCAGCGCAAAATATGCATTATCACTTTTAAGCTCAGCCTTAAAATATCTAGCAATTTCTATTAAACATAAAAACGTACCCCATGGGAGATTTTTATGTATTATCAACAGATTTCCATTTGAAAATAGCATTCCTGAAGCAATAATAATTATGTGAATGTCATACTTAATTATGATAATAGCATTGCCTATAACCGATGCGGGCACAGGGATCAGACGCATATGACTCTCAAGGTCCCTTGTTAAATGATATTTTTAATTGCTAACGAGAAAAAATAGGTCATAGCGCAGGTTTCTCTTAGCTGGATGTTAGGTGTCATACACATGAATGGAGACAGTATATCTGCATATTTGTTCGTAGTAATTTAGTGAGTTTTACGATAGTTTATTCTCTTATTCTTATAGTCTTTCAATAGAGACGAGAGTAAACTAGATACGAGACCACGCTTAAATTTGGCTGTGTGACTTAACGGTTTTAATTTGGTTAATTTTTCTGTTGGATGCAACTGACTCATACTTGGATGGTGATAATACAAATGATATTTTTATTCAACATAATATAATCATAATTAAATATCATTTTCATAGTAAATATTTTGTAAAGTACGACGGTCGTTCTGACCCACCACAAAAGACCCTCTAACTTACTCAAAAATATACACAATAGGTACTTTATTTAGTTTAAAAATTCGAAGATTGCATAATAAAGGTAAAATAAATCAAAAACCATCGCAGTGAAGACAGAGATATCTCTATTATATTTGATAAGACTCGTCTTTTTTACCCTTCTGATACATACTTGTAAAGGCTATCAGCATCATAATGTCCAAGTTGCTGCCAAGCGAGAACTGCACAAATAAGATGACGTTCTTCAGGGCACTGGGTATCAATATTATCCACATCATGCACATCGTGCTCTAAACGTTCCTGAGCACTCCTTATCGCATTCTGCGTCACAGTTGATTTATAATTAAAATTAGCAAAGTATCCTCAAAATAAACACTCAATTATGTATCTTATTTTTTATCTCAAATACTTTTAGAAGCATAAATAGCTTTTACTTAAAATAATGCGAAATATTTAAAATTTCAGTATTGTTTCTTTTAGAACGTTCGCTTTTCTTTGGAGATTTTAACTTGATAACTAAGCCAAAAATAAGAAGAGGTCTAGTGGAACTTACCTAGGGAGTCATAAAATATATTATAATGTATTGTAACAGTTCATAGAGCGTCGTCTAATCCCAAAGTTATCAGAGGAGCGCTTATGTAGGTACTCGTATGTACTAGAAAACTGATATATTTTTATTTTGTAAATAAGTATATATTATACGTGAATAACTAGTTACTGGACGGAAATCGATCCCAAGTCCTCGCAAGCGCTCCGATTCTCGAAAGCTGTTGCAACACAGAGGTTGTCTAATATAAATGTTCCTCGAGAAAATTCAGATCAGAGTTATGTAAAAACTTGTTATGCGATCAGTTTGATGAATAAGAACTGAATTGTTACCTGTTTTACATATGTATATATTTTAATCCGTGCAGGGGCGGAGAAAGAAAGACATTTGCAGTCGGGGTCGACCTGTCGTAAAGGGCGACTAAAAACCCAAGCTAGGTCGTAGGGCTGCGTCTGGGTGACAACCACCCCTGGTTTTAAATATGCCACTATAATAATCTTGTATTGTGTTCCGGCATAGGCTAGGTTATGTTACCAGGTTCCAGTACCACTACGTGGATAACAACGTGTTAGCGATGCCCTTGGCGTTGCAAAGGCGACGGTAACTGTTAAATCCTAAGTGCGGCGTGAGCCTGTCTGCTGTCCTACAATAATTAAAAAAAAACATACTTTTAAATCAATGGCGGGGTTACTTTTCAATGCTTTCGAGATATTCCACACAATTAAAGTGCTCATTGAAGTTGGTTTTCGAATTGAAGAAAAGTCATTCACTATCAGCGTATTTCTTTCATTGTCTTCCAAGATGGTCTGCTAAATATGAAACAATATATAGTGCAGACAGTATAAGCTCTTTTGGGTGTATGTAATATATATTTCATCCGTGCAGGGGCGGAGTAAGAATACTAACCTCTGTGGCCGGGGTCGGCCTGTCGTAAAAGGCGACAAAACAACCCACCCTAGCTACGTGGTAGGGCCTCAAGCCCGTCTGGATGGCGACCACCTTTGGTCTTAAGTATGCCGCCATAATAACCTTGTGTTGTGTTCCGGCATTAGTGACCAAAGTTCCTGTACCTTTATGGGACAGCAGCGTGTTCGCGATGCCATAGGCGTTGCATACACCTATAGGCGACGGTAACTGCTAAATCCTAAGCGGGCCGTTAGCCTGTCTGCTGTCCTACAGCAATAAAAAAGAAATATACCCCAATGGATGAAAAGGTGCCACGTTGCCCTGACCTTCCACCTGACGCAGCTCCTGTCGAGGCATGGTTGCTTCGGGAGGTACCTGTCTCGCATAGGGCGGGAGACGACGTCGGGGTGTCACCATTTTATCGCAGGTGACGAGGAGGACACGGTGACCCACATTGTCACCGTGTGCCCTGCGTGGCGCGAAGAGCGCCGCGCCCTCGTCGCCCAAATCGGCACGGACCTGTCGCTCTCGGCCCCCCATGGTTAGAAGCGATCCTGGATGGACGGCCGTCGCCTCCTTTTGCGAGGCAGTCATGTCCGCAAAGGAGGCGCCAGAGCTGGAGTCGACTACCACACTCCCCTCCCGCCAACACAGTCTACATTGTCGGCGCTGGAGGGCATCCAACGACCTCCGGCCGCCGTAAAATGTGGCCGCGGGCGGTCCCTCGGGGAGAATCCGCCCCCGTACTATTGCCGCAAGCTTGAGGGACGCGTGCTGCTCCGCGGCCCCCCTCAACTCCTCAAGTTAAACAGGAGAGAGCCGAAGGGAGGGGGGGACGAAAAACAAAAATACAACCTGATTTCCTGGCGACATCGGCCCAGGCCACGTGATCGGTAGGCGGATATGCGATCCGTGGGCTTGGGCGTAGGCGATAGGAGAACAGCGGAGTTTTTAGTGGGTAGTCGGATGGCCGAATATCTTTCCCGGAGTCCCACATATCCCTCGGTCCCCCAGGCCGGGGAACCCGTCTAGAGAGGGGATTTCCCCGAGCCCAAAAAAAATATATTAAGTGTTAGAATTAATTCGTAGCGTGAGAGATGGCGTAGGTAGGACAATATTTCGTTGTCACCGACAGTTATGTATTCATCTTGAAACAGCTATCATTGAACGTCATTTTGCTGGACATAACCTCTCTTTGAATCGTAATCAACAATACTTTAAAATTTTTGCGGCAACATTCGTGCCGAATAGTGTTTTTGTGGAGAGTTTTACTTCATTATTTTATTATGAAAAAAAGTGCTCCTGAAGCTCATCGTATTTTAGTGGAAGTGTATAGTGACCATGCTCTAGTTGAGCAAACATGTCGGAAATTGTTTGCACGTTTCAAAGCTGGTGATTTCGAGTTGAAAGACAAGGAGCGACCTGGCCAGCCGAAAAAATATGAAGATAAAAAGAGTTGGAGGCATTCCTCAATAAATACTCATCTCAAATACTTCAAGAATTGTCTATATCATTGAAAGTTGACTTACCAACGGTAAGAAAACGTCTCAAAACTTTAAGCATAATCCAGAAGGAGTGATATTGGGTCCCATATGAATTGAAACCAACGGACATTCACAGGCGTCTTTTGACATGTGAACTGCTGCTTCAACGGGAGGAAAGAAAAGCTATTTTTCAAATATCACTCCTTCAGATTATCATCTGTTTCTTTCGACGGCTCATAGTCTGTCTGAGCAGAAGTTCACTTCTTATGAAGAGTGTCAAGAATGGGTCGATTCGTGGAATGCATCAAAAGACGAGACGTTCTTGTGACACGGTATTCGTACCCTGCCCGAAAGATGGTCAAAAGAAGTGAAAAGCGATGGGACTTTCATTAGTATATATTTTTAATTTTCCAATGATAATAAATTTTTTTCATTAAAAAACGCTACAAATTCCAACACCTAATTATATACCTCGTTTGCGGGTTAAAAAAATAAGTTTCTAGTTCTAGGGTCAAAAAGAGATTTTAAGTAAGGGTTCGTTATTTTTATTAATATTATAGACATTTTTTTTCGGATAAACTCAAAAACTATTAAAATCAACTAGCACAATGTCCTATAAATATTCTAGCCGAACAAATGCATTGTAAGTTCCAGATTTATTCATAGAGTACAAGTTGAAACTAACCGGTCGTTCATCCATTATTATTGTTTTTATATTTTCAGGCGCTGATTACTTATTAATGAGTGCATATGTTGAATATTTTTATATGATGAAAATAACTTTAGTTTGTGTATTGCACATAACAATTTTGCTTCACGGACGGACTATTATAGCACATTTAAAATTTTGTTTATCATATTTTAATATAGGAATGAAAGTGACAGACAAATATTGACAGAAATATACCGTTATTAAGTCATACAAGAAACACAAGGTACAAAAAAGTTGGCACATGTTTATATTGTTTTTTTTTTTTTTTGCAAAAATTTACATCTTCACACGCACTATTATAAATATTTGACCCATATTCCATCTCACCTTTTTCTGTGGGATAAAATTCTGAATAAGTAAAACAAGTAATGTGTTATTGTGTATATAGTAGTTATCACTAATTTCTGGCACATCACACATCATCACACCAAATTCAATGTGTCGATCAGCTCCATTGGAACGCACTTTTGACTGACATTCAACACTGCGATATCTCTTTGTCTTCTGGAGTGATCTTGGTGACGTTTTCTTGGCTTGTGTGGTAGTTCATAGAACAACCCCCTATTGCTGCCATATTTGAAGGAGTCTCCTGAATATCAATAGCTTTAGGCTTTCACAGCCGAAAGGTGGTGTGCGTACAGATACTTTTTGTGTCCAGTGCGTTTCTAGGAGATGAGACGTCGACGCATTCTCTCCTTTTCTCCCAGTGGCCTTCTTCAGCATATCCGGCTTTACTTTAACCATATTCTCTCTATCATAAGAACAAAGGGACATTTAATTCAGCATGTTTACCAGGTGACCAAGAATATTGATGAGCTTCTATTTTTGGTAGGTAGTCCTATCTCATATAAAACGTAAATATAAGATGGAATAAATTAATACAAATACTTCTAAATCAAATCCATCAAAATTATTAAGTCTAGTGGAAATTTATTATGATATAAAATTTACAAAAGAAAAAGAAGTAAAATCTAAATAAAAATGGCGTGCTTTTATCCTGAAGATTGCGAGCAAATTGCAGTATGTCCGATGTTAGTGTTAGTCCGATGTTCCTCTTGTCCAACAACGTTCTGTGATGATCCACCTACGTGCTTGCCACGATGTCCTTCGCCGAAAGTTATGTTTTGAAAAGAAGCCGCGAGTATCATTATTATTATTATTAAGAGCATTCCAAAACGCTCAGCACTGCGAATTTCCTATTTTTTTTTAAATAGCCTTTGCCCTCGTGATGTAGTTATCGACTGTGAGTTGTGCACGTACCCCGTAAAAGTCGGCGACCTGGCAAAAGTGCTACCCTGCACACCCAAACCGACACTCGGATGTTGTTTACTCAAGAAGAAACTAATAAAAGTGTCGCTTGAGGATATATTAGATGATTGACAACGAAATTTCGTGTCCTGCTTTCAATGTGAAACGAGAAAAATAATTTAAATAAAAAGGATGACAGATTTTTCCCCAAAAAGGGGTTAACGTCAGGCAGGCGGCCGGCTGTAAAAACTAAGCCACAATTATTACAACATGTAACATGTTGTGCCGCCCCATATAATGTGGGATAAGGGCAGGAGGAAGAAGAAGATAAATACTTCTTAACTTCCACGATTCTTAATTAAAATGTAAGAAATCTAGGAATGCATGAACACATAGAGCCGTTTGAAAAAATAACTTTGAGACTTATGATAATTATTTTTATTCAAATACCTATAAAATAATAATTAATGATATAGTATAAGTAATTAATACGCTTGAGTTATATAAAATATTTAATTTGCATTCAGATAGTAATTAAAATTGCATTTACCGCTGTAAGTAAAACAGGTTTCGTGAAAATAATTAATCTTCAAGTGCATTTGAAAAGCCACTGATCTGTAGGCAAAAAGCAAAAGAGAAGGGTCGACACTCCCGCGCAGGCGTCGGCCTGGCCGGCACCATCGCCTGACTCCCATCGTTAACGGTCAGAACACAAAATAATAAAGAATATAGAAGTTAAACTCTTGTTAATCATGAAATCGTACGTAAATTTTACTTTAATGCCTGCCTTCGGTTCTGCGCTGGGCGTAATTTATTCTGAGATTCTACCTCAAAACTATTATTTGGAAACATCAGCAAGTGAAATCTTCATTTCATCCATCTAGTGGTCCCTTGACTATATTAAGTTCAACAATATATGCTGGATCTTTAGAGGGCATGCCTATTGATATTGGACTAATGTTCATTCGACAGAGCCAGGCCATATACTCCGTCGTACATCCACCAAGGTTGGACGTTAGCATGAATAATAATTCCATCATACAATCTGCAAGAAAAACTTCGATATATATCTAACTGACTATGTCACAGCGTAGCATATGTATATGTTATGTAAATGATGGATATTACGTATGAAACCAAAGTATGAAGTCTTACTTCTTTACTATTTAGTACTTTGTGATTTAAGCCTTCCAAGTATAGCCAACATTAGCTTTGATGATGCTACTATTTTTAGCGCAAACTTCGTGTCAACGCGATTACTGAGACGGCGCTACGGAGCCCTCGAGTAGTTTAACTTCAAATGCAACCTTGTAAAAGCCATAATTATATTGCGTAAATCCAAGGTTAGATACAATCAGGCAATTGACTTACTATTAATTGTATATGTAAATAAATATTGTATATATAATACAATATTTATTAATAATCAGCTTTTCATAGTCTCTTTTAGTATTTAGAACAATTTCAAAAGGTTTCTTGCTATACTATATTTTTATTGTTTTGGAACAGCAAACAGGCTAACTTCCTACATAATAGTTAATTACCGTTGCCTATGGATTTTTACGACGCCAGGGGTACCGCTAATACCCTGCCGTCCACATAGGAACTGGAACCTGGGTGACTTATGTCAGAACACAACACAAGGTTATTATGGCGGCATATTCAGTGATCAGAGGTGGTTGGTCCAGAGGGGTTTGGAGCCCTACCACTTAGCTAAGGTTTTTTGTTGCTTTTTATATCAGGCCGCCCTCTGGCTGCAGAAGTCAGTATTTGTTCACCGCCCCTGCCCTGAAAGAACTACTAGGTCGTTAAGTACGGCAACAAATAAGTCAGCTATAATATATGTTACGTCATATTAATCGAGGTGGTAAAATTTATTACAATCCTAGATACGCATTGCTCTCACAACAACTTGTTGTAGCAAGTAATTTAGTTCAGATTGAATAAGATTTGCAATTGAGGACAATTTTAAATGTTGTTTAGTGTAGAAGCTCCGTTATTTGAGAATGGACATGTGCTTCTAGGTCTCGGTTTTTTCCACCTCGACTATGTATATCATATCAATACGGTGAATGAGTCGCGACGCGGCGGACACAATTGAACACAAATTACGGACTACGAAGGCCTTGTCCCAAACACTTGTTTACCTTTACAAGTTGCATTGATTTAAATTACTATCTCGATTACATGTTATAGAAATGTAGAAATTATATTTTATACTTCTGTATACCATTTTTGTTAATAACAATATTAGCCTAGACGTCGTACATTGCCTCTACGCTTGTTTCTGGAAAATCAGTGGTCCATATGCAGGTGATATCGATGTACATATTTCCTCACAAAGTTTTTTTTAACCATCAATGCGTAAGTTATGATAAGAAAACCAATAAAAGAGTTGAGAGTTTAAAAAATGGTGAATCTGGCAGTAAATTGGCGGAAATGCATAGTGTAGGACCTTCTAGGATATCAGATATCAAAAAGAATTCTGATATCATAATATTGAAATTCATCTGCACGCTTGAAAATGAAAGCGAAAGCTCGCAAGATAAAGCTATGAAAAATCTCATAAGGTAATTCCGGAGAACGCAGTTTTTATTTGGTTCTTACAAAAGAAAGCAAGAAGGCAGCTCATATCTGGACCTCTTTTATGGGAAAAAGCGGATTTTAATCAAAAGCTTGGTGGTGACACTTCTTTCAAGACGAGCTGTGGATGGTTAGCAAGATTCAAATATAGACATGGAATTCGCGAATTGGAGATTCAAGGCGAAAAACTGTCTGCTAGCTTTGCCTCAGCTGGTCATTTGTAGACGAGTTAAAAGCAGCATTTCTAGATGAAAAGGAATACGATTTAGATTTTATATACAATGCCGACGAAACAGGTTTTAATTGGAAAGCTCTGCCAAGCAGATAATTAGCATCGCGTCGTGCAGCACCAAATCAAAAAATCCGCGCTGTTTCAAAAATTTCAAAATCCCCCTAACTTCGCTAACCAACAAAAAGCATGGATGAACACAGAAAATATCTATTTTTCCTACTTGTTATGAAAATACATTTATTCCTGAGGTGAACAAATTTCAAAAGGATGTGGGAAAGAGGGCGATGTGTTGTTGTTTATACAGAAAGCAGCCACTGCGTCGTCTTTTGTCAGCAGATAACAGTGAAATCTAAACCGTTTTTTTGGTGCTGTTTTTTTAGCAGTTTCCGTCGCCTATGGGTGTTTACAACGCCAATGGCATCGTGATCACGCTCCTGTCCCATAAGGGTACAGGAACTTGGGTCACTAATGCCGGAACACAACACAAGGTCATTATGGCGGTATACTTAAGACCAAAGGTGATCGCCATCCAGACGGGCTTTAGGTTAGTATTCTTTCTCTGCCCCTGCACGGATGAAAATGTTAAATTTTTTAATGAAATCTGTTTAAAAAACTCCATTCAATTTTTCAATTAAACCGGAAGACGATTTCAAAGAAATAACAGAAGCAATAAAAATTCTTAGCATTCATGAAGAGTGTGATGAAGAGAATACGAAGGAGTGGTTGAACTGGGATAGTGAAAACCCTGGATTCCAAATTTTAATTGATGAAGAAATTATTGATGATTTGAACAGTAACCAGAAAGAAAATAAAGAAGAGACTGAAACTGATGATGTATGTCAAGTACCATCTCACGCAGAAGCTTTTGAAGCTCTAGGTGTTGCTTTTAAATGGTTCGAAAGACAGGGCCAATTGGATCCCTTACAGTTATTACAACTGAAGCGCATCAGGATTTTTTTTTAATTGTCTATATAACTCGTAATTTTTTATATCGTATTGACTAAATGACGCATTTAAAACCCTTTCTATCTAAAACCCTTTCTATATAAAAAGTTATTAAAATTTAATTATTGTTTGATTTGACTTTGAAATCAATTATCCGGATTTTCGATTATACGGAATACCCCTGGTTTTAATTGATTCGGATAGTCGGAATTCTACTGTAGTCCTAAACTAAGTTTCATAGCACTTGTGTTATGGATACTGGACAAACGATATACTACATATTGTATATGTTTTTCTTTTGTAAATACATATACACCCAGACGCTGAACAGGACGCTGTACCCGTGACCTCGCTCGCGTACCAACGCAAACGTGCGTTAGCCGTTACGTCAGGAGGTCATCCTATTAGTTGTCTAGTACCCATAACACAAGCATTCTGATGCCTACTTCGGGACTAGATGGCGCTGTGTAAATTGTAAATCAAAAAATTTCTTTCTAAGCATAAAATTGTTAGAACGGTTACATAGTTGACAAATCATTTCGTGGAAGATTTCTTTCTAACCACAGCACCATACATATATATGGGATATCCCTGACCATAGATAAACGAAAGACTACAGTTTATGTTACTATTTTATTGAAGCATATTTCGCCTTTATTTAACTTAGAATGATTAAATAAAATAAAAATTATTACGAGTAAATATAAAAATAAATGACTTATGAATTTAATTTACAACATTCGCAGTATAACATTATAATAATAATACTGAAAGTTTAGTTTTAAACAAACATTAAAATAAACCTTCCCAATGCGGTTTAAATATTTTACCCCAAATGTCAATTAGACGGTCACTTACTTAACTTTTTAATGAATCTTTTCACCTCGTGTAACGTCTTTGTTGTAATTGTTTTTGTTATAATCATTCTGCAACAAGGAGTTGCAGAATGATTATAACAAAAACAATTTATTACATCTTATAAGTTTTGTAATCAATATGTAGATAGTTTATAGCTATTGTAATTGCTAGACAGATTTTTTTGTACTAAACACGGGTTTCTTACTGAATTGTCAGTATTCTGATTTAGGGGAAGACCTTTATCGAAAGGCGCAAAAAATACAATTGATTCACAAGTACCTCTGGATCAGGCTTTACTATTTGCTGATCATACTAATATATTTATTGCCTTGCATGATGTCAAACCCTTAGAATCCTGTGTGTAAAACATATCTGCAAAATATTGAATTGTTAATAAATAGCATATGAAAATGTACACGCTTTTTATTATTTCTATCTGTTTGTTTCAGTCAATTCTACAAACTGCGAAACCAGTATCAACCAGAATTTCACTTGTAAATTGTTTATTATTCTTATAGCTGATGTTTAACTTTTTATACATTAAAAGTCAATACAACTAAAAGTCCTTTTTACGATTACCACATAAGCCTAGAGGACAATTAGAGTGTTTATTATGTCGCCGCAACCACCACTGAATATCATATGCTAGCCAGCTGGCAGCTGTGGTCACAACTAGAGTGGTCGCAGTAGGTATTAAAATGGTAAACCCTGTGGTTTTGACATATACCCGCGTCCGTTTTCTCCACGAAATACGGGCCGAAATACGGACGCGACAATAATGGGCGACGACCGGGGACTTATTGAGCGATGTATTATTTTCGAAGTTGATGTTGCATGAAAATTAATTCACAATGGAATAATCAAGTTTATTTAGTTTTCTTAATAATCTCAGGAGAAGAAGTAGAATGTAGTATAACAAGGAAAATGTTGGCAATGAAAATGGATGGATAGAGGAAGAGCTAATTCTCAATCATTCTATGGATAAAAAGGGTACTCTTATTTTAAAAAAGAATATAGGTATCGCGTAAACAAGTAACAGAATATAGACATGCAAAGCTACAGGCAGAGTTACAAAGAAGTGGGTTCGGCTGTGACGCGTTTTATCAATAGAGTTGAATTGTGTTGCGCATATTGTCACTGACCAGTCTGATGACCCCACGGTACAGCAGATGTGATTACAGGTTACCGGAACACCTATTACGTACAATACATTTCCTACGACATCAAGAGTTGTTTGAAAGTTGTTTGATTTTAGTGATTTATAATTTTACTTTTAGACCATAACAGTTGAAATTATCAGTGTATAGTATATAATTTAACATTTTAATGCAATGATCGACGAAGTACAGACAGACCAAGACGACCTCCGTAGCGTAACGGCTAACGCACGGACATTTGGCAAGCTTGCGGAGGTCACGGGTTCGATTCCCGTTTATGTATAAAATCTATTTTTTTTAATGCTGTAGGAGGGCTGACGGCCTGCTTAGAATTTGGCAGTTACCGTCGCCTATGGGTGTTTGCAACGCCAGTGCCATCGCGAACACGCTGCTGTCCCATAAGTGTACAGGAACTTGGGTCACTAATGCCGGAACACAACGTCAGGCGACTCTGCTTTTTCTGGAGTTTCGTCTGGTAGTCGTACCCACGCCTGACTAGCACGCGACGGAGATGCGAGTCCCGTCCGGAACTGGCCGCGGACCTGTCGCTCCCGGCCCTGGTTCTGTCCATGGTCGGGGGCGATCCTGGATGGACGGCCGTCGCCTCCTTTTGCGAGGCAGTAGTGTCTGCAAGAGAGGCGGCGGAACGGGAGCGGGAGTCCGCCACCGCACTCCCCTCCCGCCAACGTAGGCCGCTTCGTCGGCGCCGGAGGGCGGGCAACGATCTCCGGCCGCCGTAGAAAGCGGCCGCGGGCGGCCCCTCGGGGGAGGATCCGCCGCCCGCACTATTGCCGCGAGGGAGAAGGCCGCGTGCTGTTCCGCAGCCCCCCTCAACTCCTAGAGTGGTTACAAGAGAGCACCGGGGGGACGAAACCCTGACCCCCTGGCTCCAGCAATTTAGAAGGGGCCCGCTTAAAGACAAAGCGTGGGTCGGCGCCGGCCCGGGCCACGAGATTGGCAGGCCATATATCCGTGGGCCCGGGCGTAGGCGATAGAACAGCGGGGTTTTTTAGTGGGTAGTTGGATGGTCGAACATCTTTTCCGGAGTCCCTTATATCCCTCGGTCCCCCCGGGCCGGGGGAACCCGTCAAGAGAGGTTTTTCCCCGAGACCGAAAAAAAATAGAAGGGTTTAATTTTTAATTTTTTGTTAAAAACCCGTGCGAAGCTGGGACGGGCCGCTAGTTTACAAAATAAAAGTATATAATATGTAGTATATTCATTATTTTATACCCATAACATAAGTGCTATGCTACTTACTTTGGCACTAGATAGTGCAGTGCGAGGAACACCTCTATATTTATTTATATTTACTTAGTATACATTTATGCAAGTACAAATAGACAGATCATCATCAATATTAAATATGATCAGAGGACAAAACTCAGCATGTTTTTACATTGATACTACACTTCGAGTGTTTGCCTCTTGATCTAAAAGGTATAAGAAAAATCAGAAATTAGCTTTTACAAGAGTGACTTCCGGGGCCCTCCAACCGTAAACGTAAAAAACCAAATTATTCCCTTCACTTGCGGTCTGTAAACTAGAAAAAGTTGTAAACTAGCTTAGTAACAGTGACTAGTAGTACTCCAAATAATGTATTTGATGACTAAGAAAACGATGCGGGAGCCCTATTTATTTCTCGGCTCATACTCTACGGCTAAAAAATTATAACACGCAATACTCTCCAAATTTTAACCCGTGCAAGGGTGGAGAAAGAATACTGACCTCTGTGGCCGGGGTCGACCTGTCGTAAAAGGTGACAAAACAACCCATCCTAGCTACGTGGTAGGGTCTCAAGCCCGTCTGTATGGCGACCACCTGGTCTTAAGTATGCCGGCATAATAGTCTTATGTTGTGTTCCGGCATTAGTGACCCAAGTTCCTGTACCCTTATGGGAAAGCAGCGTGTTCGCGATGCCACTGGCGTTGCAAACACCCATAGGCGCCGGTAACTGCTAAATTCTAAACGGGCCGTCAGCCTGTCTGCTGTCCTACAGCAATAAAAAAATTACGTTTTATACTGTTGTACTGTATTGTAGATTGGAGATTATCTGAAAAGCCGCTATGAATATAGTAATAATAGTTACGAGATTTCCCGGAACTCAGAACACGACGCCTGCGCGGGTATATAAAGCGCGCCGAAAGTCAAGCCGCCGCTTGTAGCATTCATTTATAAAATTAGATAGAACAAATGTTCGACGTGATTCTTTAAATTGACACAAATTTGCATAATTTTTTTATTTATGAACTGATTGACATGAAACAAACACTAAATGTTAAGTGAAGCTTATTACAATATATTAGTGAAAACTATATCTAAATCGGATAAGCCGTTTCTGAGATTAGCAGCACAAACGCACAGACAAAAATTCTAACAAGCATTATTTTGGGTGCTATTTGCATTGATAAAAGTCCCAATAATATTTTTTCTCATATATCTTCCATGTACAGACAGCGATCCGTTACATTTTTACTATAAGTATAGATTTTATACTTATAGGTACTTATAAGTATAGGCTTATCAAGACGGGCACGACCTTCAGGAATGAAGAACACGACGAGGAAGGAAGGATAGATTTTATAAATAGATCTATGAGTGTAAATTTTGGAACATGGACTTTCTTTTATTATAATGATCATACATGATCGCTATCGTACATGATCCTTAAATAAGCAAAAATTGTGTATATAATGGAACCGCAAATGTAAAAATGAACGGCACTGAGTATACACAAGTTGCAAGTACAACGGCTACGTCCTTTAACCTTGTGTTAAATACACGAGATGATGTGATTTAACAATGATCACACAGCACATAATTAAAATTCGCATAGTAATACTTAACATAGTAATTAACTTTATTATATTATTATATGTATTCCCGAGCAATATGCTGCATTAAATATGCTTTAACATAGCGTAGCAAGAAATATTATTGGGACTGACTACACCATAATTATTGCATATTTAGCACGTAAACATCTATTTTACACGGTCATATTTACAATATACTCTTTATTTAAGGGTCAAGCCGTGCATTAATAATAATTGATATTAATTTTAAGCATTCGTGGGAAATATATTGAATATAATAAATATATGTATTAATATGTATGTATGTATATAAATACGTAAAGCAAAAACTTTGTCTCCCTTTTTCATACACTACTCGTATATGTAAATCTATATAAAGCGAAAACATGCATTATTTTTTATATTATTTTAATTTTTAGTCGATCTTAAAAGTGTGATTTTAAAAGTGTACACACTTTTGAGATAGATACCATTATCGGATAAGCTTGATTTTTTTGCGATTATTTGTTATAGAGCCTCAAGAGCCGATATGTCGGACTAAACAAGGGCCATATAGTTTTCACGAGTAGTACCGCGATTAAAATTTGTTCGGTGTTCCGATGATTCGGATAATACAACTTATTTGTCTAAAACAATAAAGATTAATGTGTTCAACTTTGTTATTGTTTTCGAAATAATCACGTAAAATAAATTATTAAACGTAACAGGAAAAAATTAATTGTGTTTTCTACTTTTAACTGAAGTTATTTGTCAAGTAAATTCTCAGTACAGCATACTTTTAACTCGCTTTTCAAATATGAGAAATCATCGTCACAAGTTCTTGTGAAGTAGGAGCCGGCTATACGTATGTAAACTCGCTTCTTTGAGAGGTTCATATAAACCAAAGGTGAGCGCGCGCGCCCGTCAGTAGGAGGGAGGCAAGCGGTCACTTCGTGTCGTTGGTAAACTAGTGCTTCGCGCACGCGTACGCGCAGCGGCCTTTGCGCCATATCGCGACTTTTGCACGTCTCAACAAAATGACGATTTCCCAACCGTACTGATTTTAGTGAAAAACTAAACGCGGACTGCATTAAAAGATAATCTTCAAAAGTTATATTTTGCGAATTTCTTTATCTCAAAATGGTTAGCGGCAATAAAGATCCGAGCGACCCAAAGAAAGTTCCATTGAAAAATCGTGAAAAGAAAACTAATAATTACAAAAGAGCTAATGTATTATCAAAGACATGGTTCTTTTGGATGATGCCAACGTTCTGGCGCGGCTACAAGCGAGATCTCTACGACTCAGACCTCACCAAGCCAAAAGAAAGCCATCTCTCGGACAAGCTTGGAGATCGCCTTGAAAAGTAAGTCACATTATTCAGTTTAATAATAACATTACTTAGGTAATTTATTTTATTTATAAGACATCAAAAACATATTGTATCTTTCGCCCGTTTTCATTACTTCGATTTTAGTACAAAATATTGTATTATAAGCAAAATATAAAATTGGTAATTTTAATTCTAAGAAATTTACAATTCATATTATTTTATATATTTTTCACATATATACTGGCTAAGATTCTGCTTAATATGACAATACAATGTATAAATTTTACTGACCTTAAGCTCCGCAAGGCGACGTGCAAAAAACTTGCATACATATGACATGTTAATAAATAAATTCCAGCCAGGGCCGAATTCATAACTACAAATATAACAATTTATACTAACAACATTACAAATATATTTAATTTAAATATAAATGCAGTTTTTGATTAATAGAACAATAGTACAGTAATGTTTATTTGCACTTAAGTTTGCACAGCTAAAGAAATGTTTGAGAACAAATTACTTGCAGATGTTAAATACATTATTTTTATTGACACAGATCTGTAACCTAGACCTTTTCATATGTGCCAAGTTTAATGTTCAATGAATCACTTTGAGATTTTTGGTTTTTCTTCTACTTTTAAAGATATTGGCACCATCGCAATTGGCATTAAGTTTTCAACTTCACAGAATATCAAAAATGATAGGCCTTTATCTGAATGATAATTTAAAATTTATTGTTATTTTGGTTTCTCTAAATATACTTAGTAAATATCTCAAGTAGAGTTTAGTTTTAAAAGTGTAAAATTTTAAATTAATTAAAAAAATTAATACGTATTTTAGTACCAACTATTTTTTAAATTAAATTCGTACTAAGTTTCAAATATTACTCTTATATTATAATTATTTAATGAATAATAAGATTAGAATAATAGAATTTTTGTAAAATGCTAATTCAACTCTTGTTTAAATAAATTAAACAATCTACTAATTAATTGCGAAATATCAGCGTACTACAAGGCAAGAAAAACAAGAATTTGTGAGAATATAGTTTATGAGACCTTCAAAGTTTTCACATTCACAGTACTTAGATATTCTCGTAACAAAATAGTTATTTTCAAAAATCAAACCAAACATAAGATCCAAAAAGTCCAGTGTTAGCTTTAATTATGCACTATAGTACAGCCTATAAAGTATTGCTAGATTTGGACCTCCCTACAGAGAGAATAAACAGTATATCCTCCGCGTAGTATTCTCGGTTATCTCATGTTTTCTGCGCCGTCGGTATCTGGTAATCGTGTTATACTATCCATTAATTTTACTAATATTAGAATCGTGGACTTATACCGCTTTACTCGGCTACAGTTAGATTCTACTGCTGTGGTAAAAATATTGGAATACAGTTTAGAAAATTTTATATGAACAGTGAACTATTAATATAAAATCATATTTAACTGCAAATGCAGTTTTATGGGATGACGCGTCCTTTTCAACCTTATTCTTGTCATTATTGATGAGAATAAATACATGGTTATCTATGTAAGTTATTTTTACCATTTAAGTTTTTCTGTCTTATAAATGTTCTCAAGAGAGTTATTTGCTTACTTCAAAACCTAATGAACCTAGTAAATCAACTTCAAACAGCATAAATAAATAAATTTCATAGGGTTGTCATGAATCACTAAAAAAATTAAACAGCCAGTTAAAAAATAGATTATCATAGTTACTATTCAACAACTTAAAGCAATATTTCTTTAGATATAAATGATTGTTAAACTCCTAGGAACATGATAATAAATCATTCATCACTATTAATTCATTTTTATTACCTAGTACATAATAACCTTAGTTATTGAATAATGTATGATTTTGTATGAAACACTTATTATTCACACACAGTGCGGAATGTGTTAATATCGATTAATTTATGAATTATTCAAATAGATTATTTGAAAATTCTGCTACCGCTAGTGTAAATTATAGGTTAAACAATTTATTTAAATATTTCGACTACACAAATATGTAATCAATTATAGTTCTAAATTATATCGATATAAATTATATATATATATATATATATATATATATATATATATATATATATATATATATATATATATATATATATATATATATATATATATATATATATATATATATATATATATATATATATATATATATACATCAAAAAAGTTTAAGCAACATGCATGATATTACAAATTTACCATTTATACTAATTAATTTCTAAGTCTTTACTCACTCAAAGTGCGTAGGTGTGTAAATTTTTTTGTTATTGATGACATACTGGCTGGTTGTAAAAAAAAAATTCGATCATGTTTTGTTTTTTTCATAAAATTAAATGAAAGGGAATTTGTTTTAATTTAAGTGCGTTTTTATTGCTACGTTTAGTCTTGATTTTATAATTTTACCAACCATTTAAATAAAGTTAGCGACAAAATTGAATTATGAAAAAATTGAATATATGTACCCCGAAGTTGGTACCATGTAAATTTGGGAAAAAAATTCCAACCCTAACGGTACGAAAACAGAGAATGATTGATTGTTCACTCACTGATTATATCTATGACTACGCATAACTTTTGACAGAATTGATATATATTATAGCCACAAAAGTACTATTATTGATCGAAGACAAAAAATTATAAAATAAAAACTTTTTAACAAAAAATAATAAACCTTTTTTTATTAACCTTAATAACTAAGTTCTTAAACGAATGTAAGTATACCTAAGTCATTTTGAATCGGCGCCAGTGCCCTCACGTGTGTGCCCGTTCGGGTTGCTGTCTCGCTGACATTAACTTCGTAAACGCTCAGCATTTTCAGGCGAAGGGCATTCACAAGGCGCCGCTGCCGCACATCGCACTTTACGTAATTAATTAATTTGCTTGTTTGACGCCGACTCAAAACTATTTAGGTGTACTGTGTACATTAGTTTAAGAACTTAGTTACTAAGGTTAATAAAAAAGGTTTATTATTTTTTGCTTTTCAGTTTTTTCAGCGGATTGATTTTTTTTATATTCTTATCACTGGCTATTCAATCAATGGCTAATCCAAGTACTTACTCATACTTCCTCTAATATACTCATTTCTTTTTTATCCATTTTCGTAAGTCCACACATCCATCTCAGCATTCACATCCATATCATCTCTTCAACTCTTGCTCTGTGTGCTAGCATTCCGATTCATACAATACGGCAGGACTTATAAATTTTGCCTTTGAATCTAATTGTAAGTAGCACTCGTGGATCGCAAACAGTTCCGTAGTTTAGTCGTAGTTTAGTAAGTTTAGTACTAATGTCATATATACAACATTAATAATAATAAATATACTTGGATAATTTACACACCGCCATCTAGTTACAAAAGTAAGCAACAGACCGTTTGTTTAGTATACTAGAAAACTTATATACTTTTTCTACCGCTGAACCAATTTTGATAAATTTCGGTATATGACTATAGTCATAGGTTGAACATTGGAGAACAACATAGACTTTTTTTATTCATATTGCAGAACAGCCGGGTATAGGAGTATATAGAAGTATCATATAAAAACGCCCATACATATTATGTACATAGAACGGGAAAGAGCAGGGGCGGAAAAAGAATACTAACCTAGCGGCCGGGGTCAGCCTGTCGTAAAAGGCGACAAAACAACCTAGTCTAGTTACGTGTTAGGGTCCTAAGCCCGACTGGAAGACGACCACCTTTGGTCTTAAGTATGCCGCCATAATAACCTTGTATTGTATTGTCGCATTAATGACCCAAGTTCCTGTACCCTTATGGGACAGTAGCGTGTTCGCGATGCCACTAGCGTTGCAAACAGCCATAGGTGACGGTAACTGCTAAATTCTAAACGGCCGTCATCCTGTTTGCTATCCTACAGCAATAAACAAAAGAGCCACGAAGGTCGTCGTAAGACAGAAGTCATATCACATTTAAAACGAATCCCAGCATTTTATATAACAAAAATGCTAGTCCAATGGTATTCTGATAATATGTAGCTTTTGATCGCAGTATTAGTTAGTAACTTAGATTTACGAAGAAAAACAAACACACGCATCAGACCCACTTCCTAAAACTTGACACAACTATAAATAACATTAATTATATTTCTATCAACTTAATTAGTAAATTAATTAATTTAAAAGTAAAATAAGTAGTTAATGTAAATAATTGTTTATAATACTATAATTGCATAGATCTGAAAATAAACGAATTATTTGACCTTATAATTACTTGATACCACTATTAAAGAAGTTTTGATTTAAAATAATTTATCCATCGGTAATCAATATTGTTACCTAAAAAAGCTCTGATAATAATTTTTTAATTAATATAATAACAATTTAAGTTTTGAAATAATATAACAAATATATATATATATATATATATATATATATATATATATATATATATATATATATATATATATATATATATATATATATATATATATATATATATATATATTTTACGACAGGCCGACCCCGGCCGCAGAAGTTAGTATTCTTTCTCCACCCCTGCACGGATAATGATATATCTGATAATATCTAAAATAAACATTAAAATACACATGTTCTACAGTTTAAAACATTATTTAATAAAATTTACATAATACACTATGCAGTATTAATAAATGAAAAAACAGATTCTTAATAGAGCTGTGAAATGAGCCTGGTCACATGAGCAGGAGCGATAGGAACATTCTAGATCTGTGGACTAACGCTAAAAGATCGCGTGATTGTATTCGGGATAGCCTTCAAGTATTCATGCCAGTGACGTTGCAGATACATATGTATAATATAGAAGATTGACCTACGATATTTAAACGGGGAACAAGTGTCACACAAACAAAGCAATGGTGATTTGAGATCGTGACGGGTATAATTCTTACTACTAATATAACACAGAAACAAATGACGAAAAAATATTTTACCATAAACTTACTCTGATTACATCTATTAATGATCACAAAATCAAATCGTAAGTTCATGAAATACGCTGGCTTTTCAAATAATATATAAAATTCAATAATTTATAAAAATAAAAAAATTGCTTGTAAATTCATTGCAAACAATTTTTTGTTTGGTAAAAATAATTTAAAACTATGGATACTGCAATCATAAAAAGTTATTGCAAATCGAGCCTAACAACCAGTCGACGCTGGGAGATGGGTATGTCGTAAATCGATGCAATGTTTTACAGTATATCTATTTAAAACTCGCGTGTGCACATTATTGCGGCGCCAAGTGCATTTACCCCCTTTAGACGAGTTTTTCTACTGTTTTATGCTTTGTGAGCTAGAAATAGCCTGCTCATCGCCGAGAACTAGTCTGAGAAACAGGTATCAGCCCTCCGGCTCCTGTCCGTGTTAGATTTATTTTTGTAATTATTACTCAGTTACGCAAAAAGGTGGCTGGTTTGTTCTGAGAATATCAGGTATACATCCCATTATTATGAAGGCGAAAGTGAATTTGTTTTTTATTTTATTTTCATAAACATGTGACTAAGCATTTTATATATTATTATCGTGTCTTTATATATTGTGAAGTAATTTTTTCAGTTTGTAAATTAATAAAAATATATGTAATTACAAAAATCTTCTTTTTTCGGATCTCCTGAGATTTTCGGTAATAATATACGAGAAAAGTGCTTGGTTTCATGTAAGAAACCAAAGTTTTTGTGAACAATGTGGTGTCCCAAGTAATACGTATTTATTATTGTTTTTATTAGAATTAGTGTGTTGAAAATTAATGCGACAAAAAATATAAGTGCCTTAGCATAAAATATGTATTCATTTTTTTATTGCAGAGGAACAGCAGATAGGATAGCAGCCCAGTTAACAGTAAGCAGTTACCGTCGCCTATGGATATTTGCGACATAAGGGACACCGCGAACACGCTGCAGTCTCATAGGGTACAAGAACCTGGGTCACTAATGCCGGAATATAACACAAGTTTATTTTGGCGGCATACTTAAGACCAAGGCTGATTGCCATCCAGACGGGCTTGGGTGACAATGCAACCCTACCACGTAGCTAGGGTTGCATTGTCACCTTTTACGACAGGCCGACCGCGGCTGAAGGGTTAGTTAGTATTGTTACTCCACCCCTGCACGGAAATTACGCCTTCAAAATATTAAGACTACAAAAATACAATAAAATAATAAAACCCACCTTAATCACATGACAATAACAAATTTTACCGCAGTTTATTCAAAGAACTGCATCCCAAGCCCTCAAAATTAAACTTCTTGTTCTAAAAATTACTGCGCCGCGCCTGCTCTATTCTCACCATTGTGTCTTTAAAACGGTTGTGCCATTTATTGATGTAAACAATTAAAAAAATTGATAATCATTTTGTTTATATTGTATTTACGAGTAACAAATGTAGGGTTGTTCTAATTACTGTCACCAACACGGACTTTGTTAGCATACTTCAATTTACACTTATAACTTTCAAAATAAATTATTATTGTAGGGGTGTAAGTGATAATGAGTATGATACAATTATCTTTTACTAAATGTTATTTTATTTTTCTACGTAGTCACTTTTCAGATTTATACACTTTATACTTCTTTTTTTAAAGCTAAAATTCCCTTTTTAAAAAATATTCTTCCTGATCCCTTAAAAAATCGTGTACCACGGTGACTACTGCGTCATCATCTTCAAATTTATGGCCCCTGAGATATTTCTTTAGCCGCGGAAATAGGTAGAAATCACTTTGAGCTAGGTCCGGTGAATATCGAGGATGTTCCATCAATTCGAAGCCAGCTTCTTGAATGACAACCATCGCAGCTCTGGACATGTGCGCGGGGCGCAACACGCATCATTGTTATTTGTCCTGCGTAATTTCTTTGTAAAACTTTGTGGTTCCCGTAATAATGGCTCCATGATTAAGGCAGTCGATCATTACCACCCCTTGGCTGACCCAGAAAAAACAGCCCATGATCTTATCGGCAGATAGAATCGCCTTAAAGGAGACAGCCCATTTTCCATGGACATTTGCCCCACAGCAAAAGTGCAGGAGACTCGACCAAAATTGGATCATTGTAGGATCATTGTAGGAGTAGGAATAGTATTTTTAATATCTATTGAGAAACCGTTCATGTTTTTATTCTGCATAGCGGGGTTTAAAAGATATCAACTAAAGCGTTGAAAAAAATAACGCCCCAAGTAGGTAATCAAGAACCTGATTATGTACTTAATTAGCCCCGGAGACCTAAAAAAGTTATTTAATTAAAATAACATATAACAAAATAATGCAAACTGTACATTCGGGCATTCGGCATGTTTGTCATTGAATTGAACACTCACGTGGAAGCCCTCATGAGTGATCGCATATCAGGAACATTGATTCGTGGTCGCATACGGTCCCGGCATTCTAGTAAGGTATATTATACATATGTAACATACCAACAATGCATCGAAGACACGGAAGATAGCATAACAGGTTATTACTACAATTGTAAGGCTGGTATTAGAACTGTTGGGTGCTGTTCCCATATAATGGTTGTAACAATTATGGTTTTTGTACTACACACCGTTTTAGATAATTTAATTATTGATGAGTAATAAACAATATTGGTAATTAACATTGCATTTTTTATTTTTGTATTAATAATTTAATAACCATCATTCCAAGAAAGATTAGAAAATTAAAGGAAATATCACTAGATTATTGAAATAGGTACTTACGACTTGTTAAAATGAGACTTGGCTTGATTTTTCCAGTTTCATAGAAACTCTGGTTCCCCTTTTGCAAACACTTAAATTCATCTCAAAATGAGCACAGTAAGTCGCCAAGTAATTAATTTACTACCTTCTTTTAGTAGTAAGTAAATAATCACGTTCTTGATTGCCTACCTGGGGCGTTATTTTTTTTAACGTTTTAGTCGATATCTTTTAAACCCCGCTATGCAGAATAAAAACATTAACGGTTTCTCAATAGATATTAAAAATCCTATACAATGATCCAATTTTGGTCGAGTCTCCTGCACTTTTGCTGTGGGGCCGTCTTGGGGCAGAAATGAGCCTTCTCCTTTCTTCGGAGTTTGGAGATGACGGTCTCTTTAAAGTCATGGACTGTTTTTTTTTGTTTCCGGGTCATAATGTTGATGACTGTTTTTTGTTTTCGTCCATAGTTATGAATCGAGCTAAAAATCGGTGAAAATTTTATTGTAACAAACCTAAACAGCTTTGTGAAATTCTCAGTCTCGTTTGTTTCTGCGTGTTAGAAAGCATTCTGGGCACCCAACGCGCTGACACTTTCTTCATATCCAAATGGTTGTGTATAATATTATGGACACTTCTTATAGAATTCTTTATTTCTTCTGCTATAAAACAAACAGTAACACGACGATCTGCCAACACAATGTTTTCAACTTTTTTAATCATTTGTTCAGTCACTACCGATGTAGGGCTTCCCGTGCAGGAGTGGTCGTTAATGGAAGTTCTTCCTCGCTTGAACTGAACACACCAACGTGCAACCGTAGAATATGGAGAAGCATGAGCCCCTAATGTTGCTCTCAAGTCTCTATTTACCAGTTCCGTAGTAAAAAATTTCAAGCAGAGATTTTATTACCACGCGACCTTCAATTTTATCTATTTTTAATAACACGTTCCGACACGACGCTAACAAATGACGTCATTTTTTTAAAAATAAAAAAAAAATTGTTTTTTATTATTATAATGTCTGGACTATGCCTGCCAATAACTTTTTTTACTTTCCAAGGAGAATGTATCGCATTATCACTATTTATTGAACACCCCTCGTAAAGTTGTAGATTCTCTATTGTAAAATCGTTTTGCTGTATAGTTGTGAGACATAAAAGGTCACCAAGGTAATCTCGCATCAACTCCAGGTTTTCGTAAATAATATCTTCGGAAAATACTCAGAGTTCACTGGCCCAACAAAATTTACAACGTACATCTTTGGGAACGTTGCGGTGAAAGTCCGATCGACCAGCAAATCAAACGTCGCAAATGGAGTTAGATAGGCCGCCCTTCAGAGTGATTCCAACAATATATCAAAACAAGCTCTAGACTGGAACCTCTAAGGAAAACGTAAATATGGCCGTCCTAAATAAACCTGGCGACGGTCAATTACTGACGAAATGAAGGCCATCGGAAAGACCAGGAGTGAAATCAAAAGTGACGCTTAGGACCGCTCGTGATGGAGATGTACTGTGGACGCCCTCTGCCCCATCTAGGGAATATAATAATAATATTATAGAAATATATGTAGACTTTCATGCAAAAGTTTTGTGTGATGATTTTCGTATTATTCAATATTAATTTTAACCTTCTATCGCCAATTCGATAATCAGAAATTCCATTACACACCTTTTTACACTATCGTTGTTGTAACACATTATCATCTGGAGAAACGTAATGTATCATTGTTTGACAAAACTTGGTTTTTGGGAAGTCCAACACGAATTTCCATTTTGTCTTTTACTCTTTATGTTAAAGGTAGGCTTCTAAAAACTCATTATATATTTGATAACAAATGAATTACACTAATAGCATTGTAATGTCAATCATTCAATAAAACCACATATAAATGATAGTTAGATTTACAGGAACTTGTAATGTTACGTAATAATTTTCGTCGAGCGATATGAACGCGTAAGAACTTATATATTTTTATTTATCTCGTAAAAACGCAAAGCAAAGAAAATACATTGGATCCATTCTCTTTTTCTAGAACGGCACCTATACCTATTAACTACACGAGAATGTCAGTGCAATCGTTTGATAACATTTTAGAAAAAAATAAGTAATTCAATCAAGGGCATTGATACTTCGTAGTTTCGGAACAAAAAAAACATCTGGCTGCTACAACAAGTGCACGGAGACTGACGGCAGCCACATACACATACATTCGCCAACACTCGCTCTGGCTGCGCGCAGCCAACGGGCTGCCGTGCAACAGGCGCGTTGTAATGGCTGCCGCAGCCAGGAGTTCGTGGCTGCCTAGTGCGCGGGGAGCCTAACACTACTCGGTACTAGGAAAACATCTGTATAATAGGGATATTTACAAAAGTACAATTTATGAACACGTACAAGATTTTTGCATGATAGAAATGAGGGTGGATGGATACAGGAGTAGAGGTAGACCAAAAAAGATGGATGGATTGCACAAAAGATGATTTGGCAAAAAAGGGTGTGAATATTGAGATGACGGCTAACAGAGGAGAGTGGAGAAGAGATCATGTCGTGCCGACTCCACATAATGTGGGATAAGGGCAGGAGGAAGAAGTGCAAGATTTCTGCATCGCTCCTAAAGAGCACAAAATATAACAACGGTCTCCGATTTCTAAAGTAAAAACTTAAAGAGGAGCCAATCAATGATGAGAAGATAGAAAAGATTTGTAACCATTTACAATATTAATAAGGGTATATTTGAAAATTTAAGGCTAGCAACTCTTCCTTTCCAAGAAAGCAAAACAAGAAGTTTTTAACCACTTGAGTGATTCATCGGTTAATGTTGCCATTAGATCTTTTTTGACACCGTTAATTAATTTTTTTTAAATAATAAGAGAAAGACTTTTTATATTCTTATTAATTCTGACTAATTTGCACATATGCAAATACACATATGCATATGCAACATACATTAAAATGTGTTTGTACAACAATTTGAATTATTTGATAATAACAATTATAACATCATATTTTAGTATAGTTAATAAATTTTCCTATATTTATGTTTACCAGACAAATTATTGTAATGGAAGTTAATTTTGGAGGCAAATAAAAAACTATACAATAAAATAGCATTCGTCACTGTAATAGAAGCAAACGTAATTGCATAAATAGCATTTCAACAATGAGCTTCGGTTAATATCATAAAATATTTGATACAAAATCTACTTCTAGTAATTTAAACGTTAAGTTTAATTTTACGTGGATGGTTAAAATTGGTTGCAATTTAAAACTAGTAAATTCCATAACTGGAGTACTTATACTACAACTACAAAATGTTTTGTATCGCACTTTATGCTTATGATTTCTTAATTTGAAATTGTATTTAAATGTGTAATTAGACTGATATTAAATCTGTTCAAAGAGCGCGAAAGATTATTGGTATTTTCTGCAGTAATGAACTTTACATACTTTAAGAATAAGACTTTCAACTTGCATCTATACAAATAAATAAAATTGGAGTGTCTGTTTGTAATATTAAAAATAACCGCTTTTTAATAAGTGCTGTATACATGACATGGCACATATACCAAAACAACACTTTTTTCAATTATTTTCTGTCTGTCTGCCTGTCTGTTTGTTTCTGCTAATCTCTGAAATTGCTGGACCGATTTTGACGAGACTTTCACTGGCAGATAACTAATGTAACAAGGAGCAACTTAGGCTACTTTTATTTTAGAAAAAAAAATAGTAACTCAAGAAAAAAAAATTGTTATTCGACCAGCGAAGCGTAAACCTATTAAATTGCTATTAAATATTAATATTCCTATTAAATTGACAACTACCACAATGCCTGAAAATATACATATATAAATAATTTAAAAACTGATAATTTTATGCCTTGCAGCTATTATTTATAATTTAATTGTTGTATCAAGTTTATCGAAATCCATTTTATTGCTTACTAGTTGCCCCGACAAACGATTTTCTGCCATATGCTTGTAAAAAAAATACCCATATCCTTATCCAAGGTCCAATCTATACCCAAAATTCATCAAATTTAGTTCAGCGGTTTAGGTGTGAAAGCGTAACAACAAACAAACTTACTTTCGCATTTATAATATTAGTTAGGATGTCTGTTACTGAAAACCAAGCACTTTATTGACATTTGCGTTTGACGTAGCTTTCAACGAATCAATTCTGATTTCAGATATTTCGGAATAAAATCAATTCGTTTACTCTCTAAATATTGAGGTTCGTAGGAAAGACTGCGTCAATTTTGATTACAAAAAATTATTCTAAAGGTACTAAATATTACAGGGCTTATTAATCTCTTCTTAAGTTGATGGCTTACTCAGCTAAGAACTTACAAATTAAGAACCAGCTTATTATTAAGATCTTATTTTAGTAAAAACTAGTTGACCCGGCAAACGTTGTTCTACAATAGAATTTTTTTTTAAAGTAGCCTTCTCTAATGTCCAATCTATATATACCGAAATTCATCACAATTGGTTCAGCGATTTAGGCGTGAAAGTGTAACAAACAAACTCACTTTCGCGTTTATAATATTAGTTAAGATTTGTATAATTTTTTTTAAATAAAAAACTGCGTGTATTACTCGAATTATCAAAAGCTAACAGCGGTGTTACATGAACATGAAAATTTTCTAATCGTACCCGTTGTACTCGTATATGTCATGTTGAACAGGTTTACAAGTATCGTGCACATACGAGTATATGCCGACGGCAAATAAACGTAACAGAGGACAGCTTCCTGTCTAATTCAGAATGCGTTCCGGGTAATTGCGATTAGGCACTTACAAGTCATCTCATTGGGTAATGTGGGCGATGACGAAGGCGCGTCGATAACTGTCCCGTACGACACAGGAACCCGCCGTCATTAACCAATTCAAGATGAGACTTTGGACTCGTTCGACGTAACGCATCCACTAATATGTTAAAACCAATTTTCATTGAGGGCTAGTCCAATTTCCAAATGTTTCTTTTAAGGAAATTACTACTTATCCATCGTTTTATATAACGTCTTAGAACACATAGTGTAGGATGCCTTCTAACCCGATGAGCTGAAGATCTGCGACAGATTACCGAGGCTGAATGGGAAAGGCACGGGACCATGTGTGTCGTCACACTTTGGGAGGCCTACGTCCAACAGTGGACGACGATTACTTATCCCACAAAGCTTATACTTTTATATTTCTATAACTCAGCCACAAACAGTTTATTCCAGCGTTCAAAAATATCACTCTAAAGCCCGGGGCTCACTTTTGAGTGACGAGCAAAAAATTTTACCTTGTGTAATATTTTGCATATAATATAATTAGTATTTAACCTAATTTACTTAACATGTGCCAACATAAAAAATAAAAAAATTAGGTTAAATTAGGCATTATGAAGAATCAGATTCCCAAAAAAAAAATTTTGGTTCAAAGCCATGGTTTAATAGGATACACCGACTGGCAGTTGAAATTTCCTTACACTCCAAACGCGCCACGTACTAACAATAATTGTAAGTAATCTGCGCACCAAAATTAAGTCTTAGGTAATCGATGGTAAACAACTATAACAATAGGTAAAAATATTAAATAAACTTATAAATCAAATAAAGTCCAGCTTATGTTGGCTAATATAAATTAAGTATTTGCAGTATTCGCTCGTTTAAATACAGACAAACGTCAATCTGCAATTAGGTTTGTACACATCTAGAGCAAAGTGAAACTGGTATCCGATATTTGCGTTGATATTGATTTTGAACATTTCTGGAAAATACGATTAATTGTAATACGTGCTAATGTGCATTTGAAGGTTATATATATGATTTATAATTACAAAGCAGATTTAAACAGTAGATACACTTACACACGTACAGTAGGTAGACTTTGGAAAATGCAAGGCTAATGGCACATAATTCTGTGATTTCGGTTGAACTAGCAGAACGTGCCTCCGACAATAGACTCATCCCTTTTGATAGCAAGTTATACATACATAACATATGTTATAACAAGAATTAGTAGGATAGCTGAGAGATAAATCAATGTCACTTAAATTAAAAGATCAAATATATAAATCTTTATTTTATAATATCTACAATAAGGGACAGTCGATGACATGGTGTCGCATATTGGTCCACGTAAGTGAAAGAAGAAACGATTCCAAACATCCGCAATGAGAATGTATAGATAGCTATGTGGATTTGCTATAGAATATATAATTAATTCAATAGAAGTTGATAAATTAACAAAATTTTAGAATTAATACGGACAGTTAATCGAAGGGTTGGCGGGATACTAATGATGAATGTAAAAGTAGGTCTAAACCATTAAAGAACGCTTGATATTTAAAATTAAAGTACGTGACTTGACAGTTGGAGTATCTATACTACTATTATAAAGAGGAAAGATTTGATTGTTTGTTTGTTTGTTTGTTTGCTTTGAATAGGCTCCGAAACTACTGACCCGATTTAAAAAATTCTTTCATTGTTGGGAAGCTACACTATCCCCGGGTGACATAGGCTATATTATATTTTCAAAAAAATTAGGGATCCTTACTAAAACTCTAATAATGTAACCCGAAGTGTAAAAAAATTACCTAAAATATTATTTAAATCGCGTGCGTTGCGAAAACTGTTGATGATAGAATAAAATAATGTACTACGACTTTGCAGAACACATCATTATTTACAAAAAGTGTCGCGACAGCATATGTCTAACTATTATAGTTATGCCACAATAAGTGTTCTTTTATTTTAAAAAATTAATTGAAATGCCGCCCCTAGAAAAGGCTCTTTATTTGGATCTTGGTATTAATCCTTATCAAAATAAATTACTTCATATTCAAAACTGTTTCAATACCTTTATATAACTTTTTGAATTATTCAATTCGGATATTCCATTCGAAAGATATCACGAGTTTAAAAATGTAAGTATTAGAAAAATGTTGCGTGGTAGCCGCTCACCCTGTTCGGCTAGCTAGGCAGCACCTTATGCAATGTAGGCGTGCGTCACTGGGGTTTTTACAAAAATTAGAATACTTATTAAAAAATAACGAAAAATAAATAAAAAGTAATAGCAAAAAAATCATTAAAATAAAAGCTCATAGAAATAATAATATTCAAACTTTCTTTATAATTTTATTTTTTTAGTAACCTGACGCAAATAGAAGGGTTTGCCCCCAGGGGCGCTCCTCTGTCCGAGGAGTGCACGGGTGTGCGTACCCGAGGTGCCCGAGCATCCGTCGCTTCACTCCCCTCTCCGTTCGAGGCGACAGAGTCCTACCTTTCTTTCCGTCTACCTCTTACATCCTTTCCAACTTAGCTCTCTGTTCGTGGCATGGTCCCCGATGGGATGGTTGCGAATACTGATTGGGGTCCCGGGTTCTACCATGGGACCTGATTTGGTAGTCAAAACCATGCCTATTTCGACTGCGCCTGCACAGAGAGTGTTCCCGGGGCGGGAATTGCATCCTCGCTGTCGGTTGGTCTTGCTGGGCCGGCTACGACGTCAAGCGACTCTGCTTTTTCTGGAGTGTCGTCTGGTAGTCGTACACACGCCTGACTAGCACGCAAAGGGGATGCGAGTCCCGTCCGGAATTGGCCGCGGACCTGTCGCTCCCGGCCCTGGTTCTGTCCATGGTCGGGGGCGATCCTGGATGGACGGCCGTCGCCTCCTTTTGCGAGGCAGTAGTGTCTGCAAGGGAGGCGGCGGAACGGAAGCGGGAGTCCGCCACCGCACTCCCCTCCCGCCAACGCAGGCCGCGTCGTCGGCGCCGGAGGGCGGGCAACGATCTCCGGCCGCCGTAGAAAGCGGCCGCGGGCGGCCCCTCGGGGAAGGATCCGCCGCCCGCACTATTGCCGTGAGGGAAAAGGCCGCGTGCTGTTCCGCAGCCCCCCTCAACTCATAGAGTTGTTACAAGAGAGCGCCGGGGGGACGAAAGCCTGACCCCCTGGCGCCAGCACTTTAGAAGGGGCCCGCTTTAAGACAAAGCGTGGGCCGGAGCCGGCCCGGGCCACGAGATCGGCAGGCCATATATCCGTGGGCCCGGGCGTAGGCGATAGGAGAACAGCGGGGTTTTTTAGTGGGTAGTCGGATGGTCAAACATCTTTTCCGGAGTCCCTTATATCCCTCGGTCCCCCCGGGCTGAGGGAACCCGTCAAGAGAGGTTATTCCCCGAAACCGAAAAAAAATAGAAGGGTTTAATTTTTTGTTAAATACCCATGCGAAGCTGGGACGGGCTGCTAGTATCTAGATAAAATTAATTAGGTATATTAAGATATTTAAGATCAAAAAATATTATTTGGCTACCTCATATTGTAAAGATTAAGGCAGGTTTAATAAATACCATTCTAATGAATTAAATTTAATTATAATTAACGTAAGCTAAATATATTATAATACAGCTTATTCTTATATACATTAGCCGTATATAAAGGCATATAGATAGTTTTGTGTCACTACATTAAAACTACACCTGTTATTTATGCCATTTTTATTATGATATCGTATTTATACCATAAACCACACATAGTGGAACATCGAACCGTACCTGACGCAGTTACGGGGGCTGCTGGACCAGGTCGACACCAACAGGGTCCTCGTGGGTGGGGATTGGAACGCTTGGAGCCCGTGGTAGGGAAGCGTTTAGGAGGACGCTCGAGGGGAGACCCTGAAAAGATTCTTCAACGACTCGGACCTGCACGTATTGAACAGGGGAGTTGTCCCGACCTTCGACACGATTCGGAGAGGAAGAAGATTTACGTGTCTGTCTAACGTCGACATGACGTCTGCAGCCCCGGATGCAACAGTTGCAACAAAGAGAAATAAGACAAGATAAATGTAAAAGTCTAATTAAACTTAAATTAATAAATAAAAACAAATACTGGTACTCCTAACTAATATTGTAAATACGAAAGTGAGTTTGTTTGTTACGCTTTCACGCCTAAACCGCTGAACCAATTTTGATGAATTTTGGTATAGTCATAAATTGGACCTTGGAGAAGGACATGGGCTACTTTTTTAAATTTATATGGCAGACAACGTTTGCCTTTGATTAAATAATTATATAAGTTAAGGGCTGCAATAAAATATATAACAAAAAGAGACAAACGGAAGAGACGATTTACACAACGCCATCTGGTTCCAAATCAAATAGCATAGCCCTTGTGTTATGAGTACTAGGCAACTGATATACTACATATCATACTATTTTTGTAAATGAATACATGTTATGTACATAAACACCCAGACGCTGGACGGGAATTGAACCCGTGACCTCCACAACCATACCAATGTGCGTTATGTTAAGGGCGAGAAGAAGCGACGAGACAAAATTTGTTATTTGTTACAAATAAAGTATGAATTGTTACTAAGACTTGAAATCTATCCTGATATAATTGAACCAAGTCTGTCAACATTTTGACAATCGAAATTATTTTTTTAATGGATCAAAATGCACACACACACAGAAAAACAAAAAGAATATTGCTACGGAAGATTATGATCTTGCGTAAATAATAATAGTGTCAAGTAATGATCAATCTTATATTTTGTATATCACAATTAATCAATACAATTGTGTATAATCAATACACACTTGTATTGATTACTTGTGAATCAAAATAGTATTTTGTAATTTTGAATTGATTTCTTTTTCAAGTCATTTTTAATTATTTGAGAAAGTATAAGAGCCAAAATCAAAATAAGCATTAAAATAACTATAATATCTCGTCTTATCCCAAATTAAATGGCAAATAAATATGTATTCGTATAGAACTAAGGGTTTAATGTATTCGTCTTACGTCAGCAGCCGCTCGATTACTTGGGTACATAAATATTAACATAATTATTATAAACAGATCACGAGAATGATGTATGCTTCCATAACACACATATTTAAGACAAAGCGGTTCATTTTACTATGTATAATGCAATCTCCAATTGATTTAATCATGAATTAAAGCTGTTATATCTCAACGAAATTAATGATTTCTAACTAAAAGTACAAGTAAAACAAGATAGACTTTTATTTAGAAAATGATGATAAAATAAAATGAATCATTATATTTTTTAACTATGATATATATGAAATTATTCTTCATAACAAAGATCTTAAAATTTCCAAAATATACAATATTTTGAAAGATTGAGTTCTCTACCTACTTTAAGTTTAATACAAAAATTAGGCGATCAAATACCCTTGAACAAAATTGCTACATCGTCTTCTCAAACTCATAATGATCTCTGCTCACTATACGCTGAGATTTTCATACATTCCTTCCAACTGTCTCATTTTTTATGAATAGCATCATGTTAAATCTGTGTAATGACAGACAAATTTAGACAACTGTTACTCAACAATTAATTTACAAATTATCATAATAATAAATGTAATAGCAACAAAACATGTTCACTTGAGCAAAGTAAACGACACTGATGAACCCAAAAAATCAACTCATGTGTCTGGAGAGGAGAAGACAAGTCAAGGTTTGGACAAAGTTGCCATTAACTTATCTTGTATATTCGTACGGGCAGATTAGCAGATTTTTTTACAGATTCTACAGAGACCTCTAACTATTCATAACAAATAGTGTTTCTGCAGAAATTTAAGATTATCACCAATCTTAAATCCTTTAAAATCAACAAAGTCGTATATTTTATTGACTGCAGTTATTTCATTTTATAGAGTGCTCTGGAATCCAACGACGAGTTTGGGATTAAATGTATATTTAATTAATGATAAGACTAATCTAAAATTAATGATGAATTAATGAGTATTTCACCGTTATGTCAACCGACGTGACCCATGGCAACAATGTAAGTAAAGGGCTACAATGTAGTGAAATAATATATGAGAACGCACGCGAGAGATGTGCTCAGAATATACACACCTAGAATCTGTGCGAAAGGGAAGTACTAATCAAGACGGTATGACTCTTGTTACACAATGCATTGTGTACGTATCACTCAGTGGTGTTTAAAGCTTACTCACCGCATTATACATATTGTCATGCTACTTAAAAATTATCTTTCATAACTAGCTTAGTCATTTTCACATTAAACTTAGTAAAGATTTTGCCTTTATTATTTTTTTTTGTTTTCAATTTAACCCTATTTCTCCTCTCTTTGCCAACCAACTTCATTTTAGTAGTAATTATCAACCTTATTTTTCTAACAAAATAGACTTCCAATCTCTAGATTTAGTATGAAAACATATAACTTCATAGTTCATAGTCATCTGCCACAAATTATTTGCACTTAATTCATAATAATAATACTTGAAAATAATTTGTGACATTTTTGACTAAAAATTCTACTGTTCCGTTCTGTCACAAATGTCGTGCATCGATACTGGGTAACCTTTACTTAAATCGAGATAGCCGACTAAACAATAGATTAAATCCACTAGGTTAAACTTGGTTAAATTGTAAAGTATAAGCGTGAAGCAGAAAGGTCAACAAGGACCCAAAGTCAACAAATCCTACAAATCTTTAATTACTAAAATTATATTTAAATATGAAACAACTATAAATATATTTCCTTTTAACGCTATAAATGAGCAAAGTCTCATTCAATCTTAAGATAACTCCAATGATGCATGTCATGCAGCACAGTCGTGCAATACATAAATATGTAATGACCATAAAACGAGCAATGATTCAAAATTCAAGCACGTGGTATTCTGTAACATCATTTACCATACAATCCAATCTTTTTACTATTTGACCTACGTATTAGAAAATAGCCATGAATATAGGCAAATCGGCTTTAACTTCTTAATTTAGACTTTGCATATTTTAATAAAGTTTAAAAATGATATTATATAATTCTGGAAAATATACGTCACTTACAAGTTAAGAATTTTTATAAATATATATTTTTATTCTTAATGGCTGGGTCTTGAATGTTTTACTGGTCTCAAATTAAACAAAACTATTACTTTGAGCAGAAGAAGAAAAATAGCAAGAACTAAGAAGTCTATATAAAGGAATGATTTAAATTTCTTTGTAAAACTCGTTCCTGTTCTTTGCGCTCGTCAGAAAATCTCTTATTACAGACGCCTGCACACACTTCATCATTTTACTTCAATTCCTTCGCTGTACAGGCTGTCCAACTTTGGAACTTGTTACCCGTGGATGTCAGAAAAGCTAAATCACTTGCTATCTTCAAAAATATGGTCAAAGAACATTATCTCATTAAATAAATTGTTTGTCGCATATATGTGTATTAATGTAATTTTTATTGTTTGTCATTACTTATTATTGTTTTTTTTTTTCTAATTTTTTTTTGTATATATTGTTAATGTACACCGCCACTATTTAGTCCTTAATGTGATCCTGGTTAGGGTATCTGGAAGAAATCGCTTATTAGCGATAAGACCGCCGATTGTTCCTTTTTTTGTAAATTTAGATATAAAGCAGTTTTTATTTTTATTTGGTGAACAATAAAGAGTTTTCTATTCTATTCTATTGTATTCACTTAAAAAGTGGTTGGAGAGTATGTGGATGCAGTGTTCCTTGTTTTAACTCTAATAGGATAGCCTTACTCAGGCTACTATTGTTAATAATGTTGTAAAGAATAATAATTTATTAATACTTATGATACACGATCCAAGTTTGTCTTTGCAGCACTTTAGTATTATTATTATAGTTATTATATATTATATATATTAACATTGAACCCAGGTGGGATCCTAATATTACACACTATTCAGATAACCGCTTTTTCACATTTCTTAAACAAAAGACACAAAGTGTGAGGCCACTACCCTATGATTTATATACACACATCAAAAAAGTCTAAGCAACATGTACTAATTTATATTTTAGAATGGTGGACGAGCCGCTGTATGGATGAACTTCCTGAATGCACCTGAGCCTTTCAGTATTTCCGGGCCGACGATACACTCGCACCCTTCTTGTATCAGGCCTAAACCCGAATCGCGACTCATCGGAAAACATAATTTTAACCATTTTTCCTGGGTCTATGTTCTGCGTTCTCTACACCATTCATTTCGACGAGCGCGATTCCCGTGACGTATCGGTGGGCACCTAATTGGGCGTCGAGCTCGTAAGCCGTACTCATGCAGTCGATTTCGCACAGTTTGGGGACTTACATCAACACCACTTGAATTTTGTAGCCTCAAACTTATCTCTCGAGCGGTTAACATCGGCTGGCGTCTTGCAGTCAGTTGTATGTACCGGTCTTGCCGAGTGGTTGTACTCCTTTTACGGCCTGGATGCTGTTCAGCGGGTTCCCTTGTATTATTGTAGCGCTGCCAAAGACGACAAATAACACTTCTATGAATGCCAAAATGCCAAGATACCTGAGATTGATTACTTCCTGCTTGCAACATCCCTACAGCTCTTTGCATTTCATTTGCCGTCAAATGACGTCGCTCCATGACGTAAAGAATATCTAACAATTCAATTTTGTCGCTAACTTTATTTAAATGGTTGGTAAAATTATAAAATCAAGACTAAACGTAGCAATAAAAACGCACTTAAATTAAAACAAATTCCCTTTCATTTAATTACAAACAAAACATAATCGAAATTTTTTTTGACAACCAGCCAGTATGTCATCAATAACAAAAAAAGTTTACATACCTACGCACTTTGACTTAGAAATTAATTAGTATAAACGGTAAATTTGTAATATCATGCATGTTGCTTAGACTTTTTTGATGTGTATATATTATAAATTATAACAATACAATACATCGAATATGGGAACATCTTTACTAATAAATAGTAATTGCATTGTCTAATTATGACGTCAAAATAACAGGTTTTTATTTTAGTGTTCATTAAAACGAGAAATATATTTGGTTATTAGTAACTATCTGTTTGTACAGTCTAATCATGTAACGGCTGGTCTTATCTTGGTAGGACTTTTACTAGCAGATGGCGTATATGAAAAGGACAAGGCTTAAGTAAAATAAACTCCTTTCGTGGTTGAGGGGACCCACAGCAAACAGGAAATGACGCAGCTTAAGTTGCTGATTTAAAATTCTAAATATATTTATGATTACGGATAAAGTTACGTGAAGTAATAGGTAGAGGGTCATCAAAACATCAATAGATACAAGGCTAATAGTAATTTGCGTTGCATTGTGACACTTGTATAGTGAATGTATAATCATTTTATAACGAACGCAGTCGTCACACGATAGTCATTGACCTATTCGCGTTGGCACGTAACGCTCTCAACTCGGAATTATATTTTCGGGATTACCGGCTCTTACGTGGCCTTTAGAGACGAAGCCAATCTTCCCTGCCAGCTGATGAACTCTGCAAAATTTCAAAGCTCTGACACAAAATTTTCCTAACGAGGTTGTGAGGAAAACATAGCAGTCATCCCTCTAAAAATGAAGCTAAATATATTTCCTACTTATTTTTAACACTGAATTATCTGGACCCCTATATATCCAATGACAGGCTAAGTGTAATGGAAAAATACTGTCGGTATAACGGTTTTTATAGCCTTATTTCCATTTTCCCAATTGAGGTCAATGTCAGGCTTAGGCCAATCGTGATTAAAAGAATAATCTTCAGTATCATTAACTAATAAGATTTTGTAATAAGAAATAATTAACAATAAAATTGTAATCAAATGAAGTACATACATATTGTAAAATATATAGTCTATAAAGTGCACCCGTGTTCAAGATCATCATTTTACCGTTAAATCTCGGTTCCTACTCTTCCGTTTCCACTGCTAAGATCTTCGGTATTCCTGTTAGTAAACGTCAAGTTTAAATGCGATATACACTCTTACCGGGGTCCGGTGGGGTCAGGCATGGCTAGATATATATTTCCGATATGGCTGGAAATTTGTTCCCGGTTGCCAAAAACGTAGATTAGCAACAAAAACACTCTCTTGTCGTTTGTTCATAAAGATGTCGCAGAAGTTCCTAATGCGATCGTCCATCGTAACTCCAAGCATCTGTCGCAGCATATACATATCCGTAAAACGCTGTCCGCATCTCACTCATCTCCTGTTTGTGTCGCTTCATTATTGACCACGTTTCACAGCCGTATATGACAGGCTTGATGATCGACCTATGCTGAATGTTGATACTCGTCAAAGAACGTCGTCCTCAATCGTTCACATTACATTATTTTAAATGGAACTCTTTGAAGACTTTGTCAATCGTTTTATATATTTACACTGACTCTTTTATTGACAGTAAAATACTATATACGATTTTTTTTATCATATATGTAAGTATACTCTGACTGGGATGAGCAGTTTCGAGATCGTTACAGACTCTGTAGATTTAAAAGTGTTAATAAACAGTTTTTGTTTAAAAAGTTACAATGTTTAGGCAATAAAAAAACAGCATGGATCTTTATGTATGACCGCGTTTTATGATAGCCAGAGTGGGAAATCATTAGCCATGCTAACTGCGCGCCCGCCAGAAGTGACAAACTCACGGAATACTATCATGTTTTTGTCAAACATAATATATGTTAATGGATAATGGATGTTTCGCGGGGGAAATAAAAATACCGGAATAAAGACCCTGATCACCGAAGCGGATTGCAACCAGGGTTAAACTCCGGTTTTTTAAAAACAGGAGTTTAAGAGCCGTGTGTCTGCTATTGAGGTCATTGTTGTTTCGATGCCTTTTGGTGAATCTTACCGTCCTTGACCAGGAATTCTAAAAAAGTTGACAAAGATGTGCCATACAATGATGGGGTAATCCATTTTGCATTTATTCAATATCATAGTAATATAATAACTCTATTTTAACAGCACGGAATGTGCAATGTCGTTAAATAATTAAACATGATGCTTGTCACAAAGAAATAATTCATATAATGGATACTTCCTTAATAATAATTATTATAAATATTATCATATATATATATATATATATATATATATATATATATATATATATATATATATATATATATATATATATATATATATATATATATATATATATATATATATATATATATATATATATATATATATATATATATAAGTATACAATTTTTATTTAATTGTCTTTTATTAATTGTGTATTGTATATTTTATTTATGTAACCAGTAAATATTACAACTGAGATGCTAGTTAACCGCAACATAGTTAACCAGCCGAACTGAAAAAGACAAATATATTTTTTTATTGTTGTAGGACAGCAGATAGGCTGACGGTCCGCTTAGAATTTAGCATTTACCGTCGCTTATGGGTGTTTGCAACGCCAGTGGCATCGCGAACACGCTGCTGTCCTATAAAGGTACAGGAACTTGTGTCACTAATGCTGGAACACAACACAAGGTTATTATGGCGGCATACTTAAGACCAAAGGTCACCATTCAGACAGGCTTGAGGCCCTACCACGTAGCTAGGGTTGTTTTGTCGCCTTTTACGGCAGGCCGACCCTGGCCGCAAGGGTCAGTATTCTTACTCCGCTCCTGGATGATGGAAAACCTTACACCTCATGTGCGCTATGAGATAGATCCGGGTGTTATAAAAATTATTTGTACGATTTTCAAATATTTTGTAATAGTTGTGTTTATAAAAAGCATGCCACGCGTATTATCATAAAATATCATGCAAGAGACTATTTATAAAATAATATAATCTTTTATTTATACATTAAAGTTTTCATTCATTCATTAATTAGATATAATATTGCAGACAAAGAAATAAAATAAATAAAGACAGACTACTAAATCTCATGATGAAATAGACTCGTCTCGCAATACTAATTACTACGATTTGCATTCGACGAATGAATAATTCATGTTTCATATTCGCAGATTTGACGGATTTTAATTTTAACTTTTTTTAATACTGGCTGGCTCGTTGCTGGATAGATTTTTAGATATTCTGGAATTATCATTAACATTCATCAAAACTAGGAAAATTGGTTGAATGTGTATATTGTATAGTAATTATTTCTTAAATAGGTTACAACTGAACCATATAAGACCTATATAAAACGTACTTTAAAGATAGACGACTCAAAATTATTTAGGTATACTTACATTAGTTTAAGAACTTAGTTATTAAGGTTAATAAAAAGAAGGTTTATTATTTTTTGCTTTTCAGTTTTTTCGGAGGTTTAATTTTTTGTTAAAAAGTTTTTATTTTATAATTTTTGTGGCTATAATCTACTAATTACTACATGCTGCATAATAAATCAATTCTGTCAAAAGTTATGTATGGTCATAGATATAATCAATGAGTGAACAATCAATCATTCTCTGTTTTCATACCCTTAGGGTTGGGTTTTTTTTTTGCAAATTTATATGGGACCAACTTCGGGGTATATACCCTTTCCAATAAAAATTTTTAGAATCGGACTACATACTCTGTAAAATGTTATGTGTGGTCATACATAAAAAAAAGAAAAAAATATACGCGTCGACTTGAGAACCTCCTCCGTTTTTTTTCGTCGGTCAAAAAGTAAGTTCCTATGAAAGTAACTACATTCATCAATTACAAATTGGTCGTCATCGTGCTTTGAACAAATTAGAAACACCTGATGAATTCGAGCTTGACAAGGTCATTAAACAATATGTTTGTCCTAAATATGTACAACAAGAAAAATGAAACCTTTGATAGTTTGTTTCAAGAAAAATCGCGTCAAATTCGCTACATTCGTATAAAATCCACGACGAAGAGATAAAGAAAGAACCAAAATTATTTAAAGTTCTTCTGAACTGCTAGAAGGTAAAAATCTTCGAAAACTTTGCAAAGCTCTATACTCAACGCTTTAAAACCACGCCTTAGATTCGGTTACGAAACTCTTTTAAGAAAATATATTTCTTAATATAACGAATATTAAGAACAACACCTGTAAATGCAATATGTATGTATACATATTAAAGATACACAATTTATGTACTTGATCAACCAACACGGACCTGTAGCCTTCAGTATCAGTGTGAACAAGTTCATATTATGTTTACATCCTGGTTCACGCACAATGCAGACAAAACTAATCAAATGAATAGGTTACAATTGTGTAGTAGAGCTGTATTGGCCACTTTGACAATTTGTACTATGGGAACACTATTACGATCGATGTTTTGAGTTATGAATTTTTTATTGCTTAGTTTACACGGCTTCGTGTGAGGTGGTGGTAAATTAAATCCTAACTAATATTATAAATGCGAAAGTGAGTTTGTTTGTCATGCTTTCACGCCTAAATTGCTGAATCAATTATGATGAATTTCGGTATAGTCATAGATTGGAGCTTGGAGAAGGACATAAACTACTTTTTTTAATACATATGGCAGAACAACGTTTGCCGGGTCAACTAGCTATTAATAAATGTATAAAAAGACTACGGTTCAGGCGTGAAAGCGTTACAAACAAACTCACTTTCGCATTTATAATATTAGTTAAGATGAGAACCTAACAGATCTCCTCTATTGTTTTTTAGAAATATTCTTATTATGTATTTATTATACTTAAAACAATAGTTTCAGTTTGACTGGACATTAACAAACTTTATATTAATTAGAAGGTATGGAGGTTATTTATTTAATTTTAAATTTGTGGGATTTTGGGACTTCTTGAATAAAATGTGTCTTTTGTTTATTACACGCTTTATATCAACTTGACCTGTACAAGTTACAGGTCAAGTTAATATAAAGCGTGTTACATACTTATATAACGGAATTTTCGGACTCGTTTTTACTCACTTTAAACGATTTATTCCTCAAGACCATCCCTGAGAAGCACAAGAATTAACGGAGCAGTCACTGGATGGCTTTCGTGCAAGCCCTTTAATTAGATAAAATCTTACATATTGCTGAATATCTCCAGGATTGATAGATTGCAATAAAAAAAACTTTAAACGATCAAAAAAATTCAATTTTAAACACAACTTTAAACAAAGTTAAAAAGAAATTTAATAATTTTGTCCCATAGTTGTTCGATCCTTGCATAAAAGGAACTTAAGATCTCGCCTACTGATTTTGTTATCTACCCTCACTCTCGATGTGGTGAATGGTAAAAGCAAGGGTGGGACAAAAGTAATATCGGGTAGAATCACTCTCTGCTCCGCCGTCCGCAATTGGCTTCAGTTACCCCTTACTAACTCTCATTGGCCTTGCCATGACATTATGTGTTCAGTGTCTAGTTTGTCACATTTAGCTGATGCCGTACAACAGTTTCTCCGCGAGCGGACCTGAACCGGGAAAGGGTGGAATCAAGGTAAGTGCGAATTTCTTTGGCCACTGCAAGACGTCGCATTTCTCTAACCACCGCTCTTCTTCCTCTCCCCTTTCATAAGTCCACTGCTCTGGAACTATCCCACTCATCTATTGTACGGTGCACTCTCAGTCCGTGACTGGCAACGTACAATAGTCCTTAACAGGATTAACGCTTTCTTTTCCTTCTGCCAAAACACCATCTGGCGTTTCATTAATAAAACTGCTGGAAGATGGCGTTAAATTAATAAAAACATTTACCGATTGAGCATAATTGACAACAAATAAATTAGATTTTATAGTTAATCAAACTAAAAAGTTAAAAATAAATTATAATTTTTAAAACTAAAAAATACGCTTTTATAATTAATCAAACTAAAAAGTGTAAAATAATTCTTAACATAAGAATAAAATTACTAACGAGAAAATTAACATCACTGTTCTAAAAGCGTGGGGTGCTTTGTACGATATTTTTAAACTAACTCTGCATTTCGGAATGAAACTAGTAAAAAATTACGATTGATATTTGATTAATTATAAAAGCATGCTTTTTAGTTTTTTAAACTATAATTTATTTATGCGATTCATGTTCTTAATTATTTGATAAATATAAAATTAACATAATTACAAGTAAAATTAATTAGGACGAAGTTTAATATTTATAAAACAAAAAGACTCTGAATAAATTATGAATCTTAAATTGTTGCCAGTAATGATTTTCAATTAAGAATATTTCATCATCATCCCAGCGTTGTATCCCGGTCGCAACCCAAACTTCCGTTTCGGTGCCCGTGGTCCGCTTTCCGACTTTTTCTACTCCACTTTCCTGCTCTTTTACTTTTCTTACTGACAACGCAAACATCCATAGGCGACGGTAATTGCTTACTATTAAGTGATTTCGTAGGTATCCTTTCATAACACACTTTTTGTATGCAGAAAGTCACTAAGCCGCCAAATAGTATAACCGAAGCGTACTACTACCAACCAATGAGCTTAGCAAAAGGACTTCCATTGAAATTTTATAATACTGAAACGATATCGACCGCACTACATTGTACATATCCTTAAAATATAGGTATACACTATTTCCCTTATTCTAAAATATATGGAAACAATATTAAAGATTATTGTAAAACTATTGTATATAATACATTAAAATAAAGAATATCTAATATATAAAATTCTCGTGTCACAGTTTTCGTTGTCATACTCCTCCGAAACGGCTTGACCGATTCTCATGAAATTTTGTGAGCATATTGAGTAGGTCTGAGAATCGGTCAACATCTATTTTTCATCCCCCTAAATGTTAGGGGTGACCCACCCCCAAAATTTTTTTTTTAATTTTTTGACATTTTATTATTTATATGGCAGAACAACGTTTGCCGGGTCAGCTAGTTATATATAAAACTATATTAGTACTTAAATAAGAATAAGTGATTAATTTGAAGAATTGAATAATAAGTAAACAATTTAAATATTAATACGTTTTTGTATCAGTCTTTGTAATCATTTGTATAAGCTTTAGCTTGCCCTTGTATTTTTTTATTAAACTGAGATCACTTATAAACATATTACGTACATTTCCGTATTTGCAGTATATTCATAGAATCTCTATGTCGTACGTACTTACGTAGCATGGAGATTTATGATTACATTAAAAATATGATAGCATTAGCTTGACTGCAAATATCGCTTGCAATTTGTGAAAATAATAGTTTCTTTTTATTAAGTCGTAGCAGACTAGTCTTGTCATGGATTTTTAGGAAACTTATGAAGTATATATCATATTAATATTTATAACGTAAAAATATATAAAATTAGATGATCTCCGTAACGCAACGGACGCCTGCTGGGGTTATATTTAGGATAAATTACATTATTTACGAAAGAAAGGTTAACGAGTATAAATAAGATATGAGTAGTTAGTCTATTACTATAACATTAAGTGATCTGCTACTCATTTTGGACTTTACTTATGTATCTAAATCGGATATCCACACAAACAGTCACAGGCAATTAATTAAAATATTTATTAAAATAATTACCAAGTTATAACTTGATATATTTGTGGTAGCAATATCACAAAGAAATCTACACAACTTGATTATCGATATATGTAGCCCGTCTGACAGGAGCAAGGCGGTTATACAATCCCCTCTCTATTTCATTATTATCTATTAATAAGGCTTATACACCATAAATTTGTAAATACACAGTTATAGTAAAACACGATCCCATGACACAATGTCTTGATTTGAAATTAATACATTTATATTGCAAATTAGTACTTTGATGCTAATTTTAATATTTAATTTGCATATTTCTATAAAATCACATTTAACTGGAGTCAATGTCAACATAGAAATGCCAATTTAAGCCAATAATTTAAAGACGCAATCAATCTTCCGGCTGTTGAAATACATTTTGACTGGTAATCAATATCGGTTTAATCTAGGTTATTATTCCCGCCACTAAATCAATCCCCCAAATTACGGGTAGCAAAGGATAGATGTGATTTATATTAGTGAATATATATATTGTTTATATTTATTAGCACATTTTAATAATTCTTTTAAGAATTAATTTATTTAACTCTATAAATTAAAAACTACGTATCTCATTTAAATAAATAGTAAAGAGTTAAATCACGTCATCTAAATAGGGAAGCCATGTATTCAAAACATGATAAAGACTACCTAAAATATTAGCAACTAGCTGTGCCCGCGACTCTGTCCGCGTGGAATAGTGACTTTGCGCAGCATTTTTTGGATCTATCTTATGGTTTATTTTGGATTACAAACCCTATAAACCCTAAAATATAAATAAATGAAATATACAAACTGCGTTCGAACCTAAACGGTCCAGCGTAAGCTGAACCTTATTTTATATGAATGATGATATAAATCTGAGGTCAACTTAAATTGGATTATAAAAATCCGAAACTAAACTAAAACCTTTTTTTCTAAAATAAAAGTAGCCTAAGTTACTCCTTGTTACATCAGCTATCTGCCAGTGAAAGTCCCGACAAAATCGGTCCAGCCGTTTCAGAGATTAGCCGGAACAAACAGACAGACAGACAAAAATTGTAAAAAATGTTGTTTTGGTTTATGTACCGTGTATAGATCCAAATGCACTTAGTAAAAAGCGGTTATTTTAATATTACAAACAGACCCTCCAATTTTATTTATTTGTATAGATAAAAATGAATTAATTTATGAGAATGCACTCATTAAATATCAAATCATTAATAAAGATATCAACCCCATCATAGTTAAAAAGTTATTAAGAGTCAATAATCCTATACTATTTTTGGGTTAAAATAAAATAAAAGGTTTATTAATTTACAATCTCCATCGTTAATTACATTTAGTTATCCGATCACGAAACTTCGATTACTTAAACCTAGTTTACTCTTTACTTTGTTAGCTTTAAAAAAGAATGACTAATATCAATTACTTTATAAGTTAATCTACTATTTACTACCGAGCATTACTACTTAACTCGCAATTGCGCGTACGCGTTCATGCGATATTATACACATAAGCAACCTCACGTGACTCCGCCATCTTTTGCGAAGAAAGCAAGGCCATCTTGGTAAGCGCATCTTGAACGTGAATACGCGGACATATAAGAGCTTTAACCTTATATTATTAATAAGCAAACTAGTTTTGATCTGTTCTTGAACTTCTATGGAAGTGAAATCTGAATGCCTTCTTCCTAAAGTACTCGTATCAAGTTGGTTGCTTAATAATAACTGCCCATAACGATCCAGTGTTGGGCTCGGGCCTCCCTTTGTTCCCTTCTTCTTTGCGTGTTCTTCATTCCTGAAGGTCGTGCCCGTCTTGATAAGCCTTTACGGAGACGTCGACGAACTGCTTTCACACCACTCTGTCCTCGGCTTATTTCAGAGCTGCTTTGTTCCCTTAAGACTCCGTTCGTCGGAAGCGGATGGCGGGTTACACATATCTGGTATGCAGGTTTGCACATGATATCTTTCTTCGCCGTCAGTATTTGGCAATTATGCTATAATATGTATGTACATTAGGCGAGAAAAATTGCATAAGTGGTGCATGCCTTAGTGGCATTCGAACCCGGGACTTTTAGAGTAGTCTCCGAGTGTACCACTGAGCTACGTAGTACCAATTGGTTGCTTAATGTAATAAAATTAATAATTAAACGAATATGTGCCTAGAGTACACTATTCTCTACATTTTTAAGAATATTCTTACAGAAGCAAAATATAACTATATGCATACTAATTCAATTTGATATAGATATCAAAACTTTTTTTGTGTAACTTTATTGCTATTAAATTATCACTCAATTATATTATATTACTATTCAAACAAATTTGAATAAAACGTATGTAAATTCAATGATGAATCACCGTTTTGAATTTATAAATTTATGCAAAATGTAACATATATTTCTAATCAAATTTAATATTATTTCGTATACATTCAAAATCAATATAGAAAAGGGCACTTGTATAAATAAACGTATGAGAGACCACGACATCAATATCGGACGTGAGTGTAAAATTATGCATTAACACGAACGCACTTGCATTATGTATGTTGGTTTAACTTTGACGAGCTCAATTCTACTTATATTTACAGAACAGCACTGCAATATCAATCCCGGGCAAAATTATTCGTTATAGGAAATAAAAAAGTCTGATGTCTTGCTTTTATTTAAAAAATATTTAAAATCAGCACAAGCTGAGGTCCAATTTAGAACGTGTATATGTGCCACCATTGTTGTATATGTTTATAAAATAATGTCCTAAATAAAAAACAATGTTTCTTTCTTTCTTTATTATGCTGGCAACACGTTATCAAATTTTTGACTATATTAATGATTTAAAAAAATCACCTTTTATATTGAAACTATTTTTCCATGTTACATACGAGTAGTAAATTAAAATTACAGAAATAATACAAACTTGATAGCCGGTTAGTAACATGATAATACATTTATCGCATAACTATTTGAAACTAAATATAGACTCTAATTAGCATAAGAATGCTACCCAAACCTCATAAATATATCTAAATACTTCCCGTTTTCGCTATCAAACCTATTATGTAAAACAAAGAGATAAAAGTATCATAATTTGATTAACGTTATAGTGTAACGGTACAACAGCTCAATCTACGTTTTTAGATTCATTAGCGATGCACATATGAATGTGGATAATCTGTGGGCTACAAAACTTAAACCAATTAAGTAATGGCACATCACATAAAGTGAAAGTAGACTAGAGTAAGAAGAAAAAGAATATATATATATATATATATATATATATATATATATATATATATATATATATATATATATATATATATATATATATATATATATATATATATATATATACCTAGTCAGGTCATAAATTCTGTCACATGTTTAATGTAAAATAATTGTAACAAGTTTATTAATTATGTAACCATTCATATACCAAAATGAACTTAACAAAACATAGATTCTTATGACATTAAAGTTTATTCAAATTGATCTCCGTGATTTTGAATACAAGCCTTCAATCTGCGCGGCCAATTGTCTATCGCAGCACGAACGAGGTCCATGTCAATATCGGCGGCTGCCTTAATCAAGGATGTCTTGAGTGACTCCAAATTGGGATGAGGCTTTGAGCACGCCTTTTCCTCCAAGTGTTGCCATATCTTGTAATCTAACGGATTCAAATCTGGACTGGAGGAGGGCCAGTCTTCGTGCCGGATGAAGTCGATTTCACGCGCCGCCAGCCAGTCTTGTGTGCTCTTCGCTCTATGAGCTGGCGCCGAATCTTGTTGGAATACCCAGTGCCTGTTATTGAACATGGTATGAGAAACAGGTTCCACAAGGTTCGTCAGGACTGTATTTTAATACACAACAGCATTCGTTTTTACACCTTTCTCACAAAAACCATACCATGAGAAACTCCCAACCATACCATAAGCGAGGATGGAAAATGACCTCGTTGGACACGCGGAATACGGTTTCTCGCTCCTTCACTACTGTGTGCGTACACCTTATCATTTTGTTTGTTGTAGCTCTCTTCTACGGTAAACATTTTTTCATCCGAAAAAAGAATTTCCCGATATTTTTTTCCCGCGTACCGCTTCAACAAAGCGCGGCATCTCTTCAGTCTCAGGTCCATTAGACGAGCATTCAAGCGATGTCCTGTTTTTCTTCGATATGCCCGAAGCCCTAAGTCTTCATTTAACACCCTTTTCACCGTAGTTCTGCTTAACCCCATCTGAAGGGCCAACAGTTTCTGCTTACGTTTGGGATTTCTTTAAATTCGTGCCTTCACAGCTTTTATCACTGCTGGAGTCCTAACAGACCGAGGGCGACCACTTCTTGACCTGTCATCTACACTAGAGTCTTCATTGTATCGTTTGATGGTACGATAAACGAATCTTTTGGTAATATTCAAAATTTTCAGTACGTTAAAAATTTGAATTGGCGCGTAACCGCAACGATGCAACGCAATAACTGCAACACGGTCTTCTTTAAGCGTCCACTCCATATTTAAAAATGAGTAAAATTCTAAAAGTTATACATTTTTATTTTCATGAACAATTCGAAATTCTAATTCAATAAACTTTTTTGTGGCCAGCATTCTAAAAGAAAAGTTTTTACTGTGTGACAATACTTATGACCTGACTAGGTATATATATGTTTGTGTGATTGAAACATTTTTGATAAAATGGAATATGTGCTTTATATTATCTACCTTACTTATATACTTTGTTTAAAACCTGTCAAGTGGTATTAAAATTAGTATGTGGACATTAGGGATAGTAAGTACTAAAATATCTCAAGTTGAAAAAATGTCCAGCTGTACGTTGTAACACTTCAAAAACTCCCCAGAGTGGCGCTAGTGGAGCTACTGATATGAACGTAGCCGTTGCAAACGAATTAAAGGATGCTGAGTTATACTTTTAATATCTTTGGCGACTAGAGTTACTGACAGTACAGTATTTAAATGTCAACAAATAACTAAAAATTTCACGGATGCTATTGTGACGTCACTTTATTCTTACTCTTTATACTTTCAAACACAGAGATATTTCTCTTTATCTCTACTCCCCATAGCGGGACATATAAAGTAGATGTAAGAAAATAAGCCAAAGAAAATATGATTGCGAGAAAGACTAGCGTTAAAATTAAAAAAAGTAAATGAAGAAGAACCAAGGAGCCAGTATGAATAGCATACAGAAGATACATTGAACCATCAACCAGAATATGACTGCACCTTGCACTTAACTATATGAACAGCGCCACGATAATCATTTTTCAAAGTATCAAGTGTGTATGACATTGTGGCAGTAGGTATTTACAATAACTCAAATTATCTCATGTCATGTCTCACAAACGAGAAACGGATTATTTTTATGTTGTTGTAAAAATAAAGATTATTTCATATAAAAAATAACTTTTTGATCACTAAAAAGTTTGACTTCATTGTGCTAAACTGGGAATACGCATCTATTACTATTCGTCTACAACTCTATAATCGTTGTACCCAAAATGTAGTTTAGATATACCACTAATTATTATTGGTAGTTGAGAATTACAATTAGGATGAATGATGAATCTATTTCATAATCCTATATCTTTAAACGGGCAATTCTTGTGTGTGTGTGTGTGTGTATATATATATATATATATATATATATATATATATATATATATATATATATATATATATATATATATATATATATATATATATATATATATATATATATATATATATATATATATATATATATATATATATATATATATATATATATATATATATATATATATATATATATATATATATATAATTGGAATCTCGGAATCGGCTCCAACAATTTTCATGAAATTTAGTATACTGGGGGTTTCGGGGGCGATAAATCGATCTAGCTAGGAATCATTTTTTTATCAACTTAATCAAAAAGGTGGCGTTTGAGTAGTCCCAATTTAAACTGAAAAATGACTCTTCCTGACATCTATCGGCGAATAATAATACTATTTTTTTTAAATTGCTTTAACGACACAACAACACTAAATCTATTCCAGCAGATGGCGTTGTTAAGTAAGACGAAGTCAATGAGTGTTTGCTTTGAGGTTAGACTAAGAAATTCAACTGTTAATTTCCAAAAAACACAATTTATAAAAAAAATACCGAGCAAAGCTCGGTTATCCGGATATTTGAATTAAAAGCAACGTAAACGGCCTTTTGGGTACGTTACCGCCAATTGATGATGCGTTTGGAAAGTGAGTTTTATTTGAAAACAATATCTAATTTTAATATATAAAATTTGTTATACGCAAAGACATTTGAAATCTCCCACGTGTATCCACCTCAAACAACTTGAAGATCTACAAATTTTTATCCCTGTCTGTATCGCAAACGCAAACGGAATAAGACGCATCACGTTCGGTTATGTATTGAATTTGAAATCCGTTGACTTAAAATTTGTTTAGCTATAGATACATTTTATGTATATGCAACAACAAGATGATACATAGTCCCGTCTACCTTCAGTTTCGTTAGGCAATCTAAAAGGTGGTTTTAATATGCGGCGTTTCGTAAAACAGTTATTAATCGATCCATCGTATCATACATTTTCTGACGTATGCCGCGACGTACTTGTATTAGTGTGTCAATGATCGACATGGATAATACGTACTTGCCAACGAATACCGGATAAGTATCACTTATTTTCGACTTTTATTCACTTTCACTTCCATTGAATGTTAGATACAATTTATTTTCTCAGTTACATGATTTTTGAGTTTTCTAATCGAAAGATTTGAAAGTCTATTGAAGATTGATTGAACTTTTGCTTAAATGTTTCAATGTTATGAATAATTACATTTTTAATAGACTGATTTAGCTAGCAATTCCAATGTATACATCTATACAAATAAATAAAATTGGAGGGTCTGTTTGTAATATTAAAATAACCGCTTTTTACTAAGTGCATTCGGACGTATACACGGTACATATACCAAAACAACATTTTTTACAATTTTTGTCTGTCTGTCTGTCTGTTTGTTCCGGCTAATCCCTGAAATGGCTGCATTTCTAATTTAAATTGACCTCAGATTTATATCATCAATCATATGAAATGGGGTTTAGTTTAGGCTGGACTTTGTAGGTTCGAACGTACGTATTCCGGAGGCGCATGGCGTAACAGTTGCATTCGATAACACTGAATGTTTGCATATTTCATTTATTTATATTTTAGGGTTTGTAATCCAAAATAAACCTTAAGATTTATCCAAAAAATGCTGCCTAAAGTCACTTTTTCACGCAGACGGAGTCGCGGGCATAGCTAGTATTCACATAAATATGTTGTTTTTATTTTTTGTCTCTGAGAATAAATAAGTAGTAAGATATTTTACCTAGTTTCTTCAGACCGTTTCTAAATTAAAAGGCAAAGCCTAACCAACCAATGAAATGTAACTTAAAATTCAAAATGAAATAGACCACTTGATGCACTTGACGCCGTTTGGAATCCTAATTATGTAAAAGCAGACACATGTCCAGACTTTTTATTTGTAGAAAAGTGCAATTAACGTAATTGGACTACAAACTTCTTGGATATGTATTAAAGATTTTATTACACAAGAAATTGAAAAACAATAAATTATTATTATTAAAATGGACAGCATATTTAATCTATTCGTAATCAACAAACTCTTTAACTACGCCACTTCAGGTAGCCTATGATGTCCTTCTCCAAGGTCCAATATCTATCTTTTTGCCGAAATTCATCAACATTGGTATATATATGTATATATATATATATATATATATATATATATATATATATATATATATATATATATACCTAGTCAGGTCATAAATTCTGTCACATGTTTAATGTAAAATAATTGTAACAAGGTTATTAATTATGTAACCATTCATATACCAAAATGAACTTAACAAAACATAGATTCTTATGACATTAAAGTTTATTCAAAATGACCTCCGTGATTTTGAATACAAGCCTTCAATCTGCGCGGCCAGTTGTCTATCGCAGCACGAACGAGGTCCATGTCAATATCGGCGGCTGCCTTAATCAAGGATGTCTTGAGTGACTCCAAATTGGGATGAGGCTTTGAGCACGCCTTTTCCTCCAAGTGTTGCCATATCTTGTAATGTAACGGATTCAAATCTGGACTGGAGGAGGGCTAGTCTTCGTGCCGGATGAAGTCGATTTCACGCGCCGCCAGCCAGTCTTGTGTGCTCTTCGCTCTATGAGCTGGCGCCGAATCTTGTTGGAATACCCAGTACCTGTTATTGAACATGGTATGAGAAACAGGTTCCACAAGGTTCGTCAGGACTGTATTTTGATACACAACAGCATTCGTTTTTACACCTTTCTCACAAAAATGTACCTCTGTTAAGCCCCAATAAGAAACTCCCAACCATACCATGAGCGAGGATGGAAAATGACCTCGTTGGACACGCGGAATACGGTTGCTCGCTTCTTCACTACTGTGTGCGTACACCTTATCATTTTGTTTGTTGTAGCTCTCTTCTACGGTAAACATTTTTTCATCCGAAAAAAGAATTTCCCGATATTTTTTTCCCGCGTACCGCTTCAACAAAGCGCGGCATCTCTTCAGTCTCAGGTCCATTAGACGAGCATTCAAACGATGTCCTGTTTTTCTTCGATATGCCCGAAGCCCTAAGTCTTCATTTAACACCCTTTTCACCGTGGTTCTGCTTAACCCCATCTGAAGGGCCAACAGTTTCTGCTTACGTTTGGGATTTCTTTGAATTCGTGCCTTCACAGCTTTTATCACTGCTGGAGTCCTAACAGACCGAGGGCGACCACTTCTTGACCTGTCATCTACACTAGAGTCTTCATTGTATCGTTTGATGGTACGATAAACGAATCTTTTGGTAATATTCAAATTTTTCAGTATGTTAAAAATTTGAATTGGCGCGTAACCGCAACGATGCAACGCAATAACTGCAACACGGTCTTCTTTAAGCGTCCACTCCATATTTAAAAATGAGTAAAATTCTAAAAGTTATACATTTTTATTTTCATGAACAATTCGAAATTCTAATTCAATAAACTTTTTTGTGGCCAGCATTCTAAAAGAAAAGTTTTTACTGTGTGACAATACTTATGACCTGACTAGGTATATATATATATATATATATATATATATATATATATATATATATATATATATATATATATATATATATATATATAGTAGGTTATGTGTAGTATAATAGGTTAAACCGGTTACAAAAAGTTTTTGTAACCGGTTGTATAGAATCAGCCTTTAAAACTTGACTATGAGTAGCTGAGAGTACGAGTATCTCTTAGTTTTTGATAAACACACGCATTTCATAAATTTAAAGGGCAAACATGTATTATAATAGAGGTACATCGTCTTTTCGTACCGTGACCGTAAAAGGTGGTCACGAGACCCGTGGCATATTAACACACTTATTTTTTGCTACCAAATCTCACTCATCTCATTACACCTGTAAACACTCGATCGTCCTAGTGATCAATTTACAATGTGTCCTTATTCGTAGTGTTTATTGTTTGTACCAGATTTCTCTAGCTTGTGAACACATCTTTTACAAGTTAGATATATATCATAATTAAAGCATTAAAGAATACTATTATATTTAATTATTTGATGATGTTCAACTGTATACTAAATAAGTTATACAAAATGATTCACAATAACCGAACGACAAGCCATTTGATTAACGAAAACATATTTTTACAGTCAAATTACTGAAACTAATATTTTTCTATTTTACTGTAAAATTCGGATATATTTTCATATAAATAAATAGCATTAATAAACTTCTCTAACTTATCTAATATTGCAATATGTCTAAAATTTCATAAATTGTAATGTAACTCAATGATATATTTTATGAATTATAATTAAAATATTATAGAGTAGAGATGAAAATGATTTAAAAATTCATAAGATCTGTCATCTACAATCAGTTAAGTCGTAATGACTGAATGTAGCATTTATTTGTACATACGATCTCACATGAACCGATCAACATGTTCGCATATTTTATAAACATTGTCACGATCGCGGATCGATTCTTATTTAGTGTGCGTCGGGGAAACTCAGCTCTTAACGCCGTCATTGCTCGTCACGTTCATAGATTTACTCAAGTTATATGTATATATTTTTAAAGGTCCCTGCGCTAGATACCAATCTTTCACATATAATGGAGCTGATCTCCATTGTATGTAGAGATTGAACCCATAGATACGGCCCTCTTTTGAAGACACCCGCATAGCTCATTTCACAGGTATGTGTTGATAAATCGCTAAATCATTGAAATTCCTTACTTCTTGGATAATAAATTACGTACTTTTATTCTACCGGTTAGTATTTGTTATAAACTATAATAACTAGTCCAGGCTACTTCAAATGAAATTATGTGTAGATTTCAATTATATTCTTAATTGTATGTACGTGTGATCGGCTATATATATTATCGACTAAAATATACATTTTGAACAAATAAAACGTGACATGTTTATGATATGAGATTCTTATTTTAATCGTTGATGTTATAAGACGACGTGATCGGTCAGAAGAAATTTTAGTATTTATTTTGGTAAGTATTATGTCATAACTCTTAAAGTAATAATAATACTCCCTCGTAATGTACCTACATTACGAGGGAGTATTATTACTAGTATTATAGTAGGGAGTATGAGTCCCTTACCACCTGGTACGGTGACAAGAGAACGACGGATAATATCATTTAATGCAGCGTGCAATAAACCGTGGAGCCCTAGGCCTCCAACTTTATCCCCACACTACAGCTGTTGCCCCCAGTCGAATTGAAGCCATAAGCCTGATTCCCATTTGGAGACAGCTCTAAGACGGGTGCGCTCTGTATCGTTAGTGCTAGAAGACAAAAGATATGTATAATAATTTTCTAGTACCTTTAAAGCGCTCTGCTGCTTACTTTAAGAATAAATAGTGCTGTGGGAATTGTCATGATTTATTTTATTACAATATTGATGTTGTCAACCATACGTGCTTAATCATTGCAAATTACACGTACATGCGTAGATCAAAATGGTCATATAGAGTAATTAATTTAATACCAGTCTGACCACTACATAACAGTCCTATAATTAACACTTAATTATTTTTATACTTTATTATATTAAAATATTTTATTTGTTGCAGAAAATGGATAGAAGAAATCACGCTAGCGGGCAAACAGGGAAGGAAGCCTTCCTTACTACGCGCCATGACAAAGGCCTTTTGGATGAGCTACGCCCCGTCCGGAATCATGTTCTTAATACAGGCCCTTTTACTTAAGTAAGTACCTTCTTTAGATATAACATCACTTAAAATTTATGCTTATCATCAAATTACTAAGAATATCTCGCCTTAGGCCCAAAGTATTGGGTTTTGTTAGGAATATTAATGTATAAAAGTAAAATTAATAATAGGTTTCTTTGTTTTGCCCTAAGTGTAATTGACTTTCAATTACTTTTTTGGTAAGAAATTATAATAAAACACAATATCAGTAATCGCTTCGCTTATCTTTTTTTAAAAGCTTTTTATTCCAGTCACATCCATAATTTTCCTTTCAACACTAAATAAAAGACACTTCCTAAGGGAAAAAAATAGATGTAGCAATTTTTTTTAATATAACAAAAGCAAATATCTCATATTTCACAAAGATATTATCATTATATTGCTATCTGTCGCTTTTTACGACGCTCCAGGAACATGAAGGTGAGGCCTTATACCTCTTGTTGACCGAGAGCGCTACATAATAATATTAACTAGAATTTATTATTACATTCTCATAGAATTAAAAAATTGCTACGACCAGGTGTTTTATTTTCACATGGAAGCAGTGTGGTTAGGAATTTGTAAAAGGATATATGTTACGAAAAGTATAAACCTTATGGTACCCATCGTCTGCTGCTGGCATTTAATTTTTATCCGTGCAGGGGCGGAGAAAGAATACTAACCTCTGCGGCCGGGGTCGGCCTGTCGTAAAAGTCGACAAAACAACCCACCCTAGCTACGTGGTAGGGCCTCGAGCCTGTCTGGATGGCGACCACCTTTCGTCTTAAGTATGCCGCCATAATAACCTTGTGTTGTGTTCCGGCATTAGTGACCCAAGTTCCTGTACCCTTATGGGACAGCAGCTTGTTCGCGATGCTACTGGCGTTACCAACACCCATAGGCGACGGTAACTCCTAAATTCTAAGCGGGCCGTCAGCCTGTCTACTGTCATATAGCAATAAAAAAAAATTAAGTTGCATTTATTTTATTAATAATTCATTGAGTAGTATTAAAATGTATCTCCACCCCCAGACCATTCCAACCAGTGGCACTCAGCATGATGTTGGCATACTGGGAGCCAGGGTCCAACATGACGTACGAGCAAGCGGTGTACTGCGCATCCGTAGTTATCTTTATGTCGCTCCTGATAGCATTCCTCAACCACCACGGAGCCTACTCGACGCAGCAGTTTGGCATGAAAGTCAGAATTGCTGCATGCTCATTAATCTATCGAAAGGTCAGTATTTAAATTGAAAAATACATTGGATTTCCATGCTGCAATAAACAAAGAGACAGATGAAAGCTGTTAGTAGCGTTAGTGAACTATTTAACATCAAGGGAATTGTCAGCGTTCAACTGAACTTAAATAAAGGATAATTACGAAAATTAAAATACATAAAAGCAGTTCAACAAACAGATAAAACACGCGAGCAGTCCTTGTCACGTCACACATCTACCGTAGCAGATTCATCTCCGTGACACGCAGCATGTCACTACAATTTGGACACAAAGGCGCGTTTCATATGTTTGATATTTCGCGCCCGTCGTCGCAACCGTGCTAGGCTCGCAGTATGGACGCACCCTTTTTTACGCAAGCACCTGCTTGTGTCGCTCTAGCAGATCTACTAGTAGTTATATATAAACTTGTCCCTTAATTTTTTCGATCATTTTAGAGACACAAATGATACCTTACCTCACGCCATTCTTACACAGAACAAATGCGTACATGATGAGCGATCAATATCATCAGATGCATTAAATACAAATTGAAGATTCAATGTGATCGGTGCACTTGGCTAACCCACGATTGGATATGTAGATCTACAGACCTATTATTTGGTTGAATTATTTACACGAAAAACTACACTAAACACATCTAGGTTATAACCAAAGAACGAAAGTATTTTGAAAAAACATATATTATTTCTATCAAGATATCGATTTTGTATATTATATCTACTAAACATTTTACTTAATTCATGTTAAAGAATATATTATATAATATTGCACGTATATTATACTAGCTGACACCGCAAACGTTGTTCTACCTTTTAATTGAAAAAAGTAGGCTATGATCTTCTCCTAAGTCCAATCTATGTTTATAAATCAAATTCACCAAAATTTCTTCAGCGGCTTAGGCATAAAAGCTTACAAACAAAGTCACTTTCCCATTTATTATATTAGTATGGATAATGTATAGTATTCATGTTAAATGCAATTGTGTTCATGTTAAAAGCAAGGCTTCTTCGTTTCTGTATTAAAATTAAATCTAATCTTCAGAAGAAAATAACATTTATTGTACAGGTGTTGCGGATGAGTTCCGGGGCACTAGCTCAAACAACAGCGGGCCAAGTGGTTAATTTGCTCTCGAACGATGTCAACCGTTTTGACTACGCCTTTATTTACACACACTTCATATGGCTGCTTCCGTTACAAGTGATTGTTGTGTGCTACCTCATCTACATCAAGATTGGATATGCAGCCATCGTTGGAGTCATCGGCATCGTATTACAAACCATACCTGTACAATGTGAGTCATTTCTGTAGCAAATTCCTATAAAGTTAATATGTCAATAATAGTATGATTGACACATCTTAGTATGATTTAGTAAAATAAATAATATATTTATTGACTTTTACAACTTTCCTAAAGAGGTGATGGAGCAATTGCTGATTGCTGACCAGGACTACATGTTTATAAATTCAGAAATTGATAGATTTTTATTTTCTGATGTAAATTTTGGTGACATAAAATATTTGTATAGAGATTTTGCAAAAATAAAAACCTTTGATTTTGACTATCACTCAAAATTTAAGAATTTCTCAGCAAACAAATTATATTCTTATGTTAGATAAATAATAGACGAGGTCTAAACATCAAATTGCACATCTAAACAAAACTCTGGGAAAAGAAGTTAAATTCATAACGTATTATTTTATCATTAAATAATAGTACTAATAAAAAATTTAATAATAAACATGAAATTACTATAATAATAATGAACTAACACATATTGTGATGTTCAGTGTGAAATGCAAGAAAACCCTGTGGAAACCCTATTCTCAGAATATTTTATTCTCCAAGTTCATTTATTTATTAACCCTGGAAAACGAGTACTGCATTATTGTACTACTACATACTGACTTATAACATACAATACTTTTACCACACAACCAAGAAGGCTAGTTTAGTACATCTCAATCGACTCTATTTAATCCTGAAACTGTTTGCAGCTTACATGAGTAAATTGGCGGCAAGGTTAAGAATGAAGACCGCGTGTAAAACAGACGAGCGCGTACGAATTATGGATGAAATCATTAGCGGCATGCAAGTATGTTCAATTTGTACTAATTTTAACACTTTGATTTCTGTGTAAAGAATTTAATTTGATAGTTATTTAAAATGGCAATGCTGCCAACCTTCAGAGCGCGGAACCACAACCTATTTTTTATTGCTGTAGGACAGCAGACAGGCTGACGGCCCGCTTAAAAATTAGCAGTTACCGTCGCCTATGGGTGTTTGCAACGCCATGCCAGTGGTATCGCGAATACGCTGCTGTTCCATAATGGTACCGGAACATGGGTCACTAATAACACAAAGCATAACACAAAGTCATTATGGCGGCATACTTAAGAACACGTAGAAAACCATCCCACATTCAGTAACTTATCACAAAATTCTATTTGTGACGGAACTTTTTTTGTGACGGAATAATTATTCGCTGCAAAATATATTATCATTTTTAATAATTAAACTTGTTTTCTTTAAAAACAAACTCATGAAGCAATTTGAGTTTATGCTTTTCGTAAACAATTAAAATAAAATCTTGTTAATGTTTTTGTAATAAATCAAACTGTTCACTTCTTTCTAAATTATATTCCGAGTATTTATTCAACTGTATCCAAACAATAATATTCAATTATTTTTAATTAATTATCACAACAAAGATCATTTTTATGTAGTATAAAAAAATTAATTGGTAATAAGACCTTGGGACGGTGTTCTTACGTCTTTGCGTGTTGTTTGACACCAGCCCCACTCGGGACGAAATTTATCTGGTATTTCTGAACTACTTAGAGCATATGTCAGTCTATTATTTATTTTCAAGTCTTACGTTACAAGTTTTTATAATATAATAAAAGAGTTTTTATATAATAACTTTTGGAAAGATGTGTAGCTAAATATAGCTACAAATCTTTTACTATATAATAAGTAAAAAAGTGGAAACGGTCTAAAATAATTTCGGAGTTCGGATTCGAAAAGGTCGAAGGCGGACTCACGAGGTCGTACTTTAACTGACGAATAAAAAAGTTTAGAGCACAAATATCTTATTCTATTAATAATACTCCTAAAAAGAAAGTCAAGTTATGACCAGCGAAAGTGTTTAAGCGTCCGTCAATCATAATTATAACATCGTTTCCATCATATTTTTTAATTTATAATACATAATTAAACTTTAATGATAAAAAATACTTGTCTAGGTGATAAAAATGTATGCGTGGGAGAAACCTTTCGAGCAAGTGGTGGCGATGGCACGAAGAAATGAGATCAACTGCATCACGTCCGCATCGTACTTGCGAGGAGTATACCTCAGCTTCATGGTGTTCACCGAACGACTGACCCTTTACATCACACTGCTATCGTATTCTTTATTTGGTTATCAAGTCACTGCCGATATAGTAAGTCTATTATTATATAAACTACAATCATTAATATTCTATAACATGATTCCGACTACCGAAATTTGTTCCTCAGGTATTATAAAATATTTGTTGGTTTTAACGTTTACGATAGTTACCGCTGTCTGACACCCAAACTAGGAAAGAAAGCTATCATCAAGTCAGGAAACCCGAGCGAACATTCAACTTCACTCGTCGTCTAGTGCCTCGAGATAGGTATATCACATTTAGAGGCCCCTTGAATTAGCTGACCGATTTTATTATAATACGATATGGTTAGACAAAAGATAAGGATTCTATGAAATATATAAGTAGATTAGTAAAAGATATATCTTGGATCAAATACACAATTAACTTAATATGTTAGATACATGTAGTTCACCATTACCTGGACGAGGAAAAAAGGATCTGTATACGTGGTAACTTTATAAGACCTATTTCTAACCTATTGCCAAAGCAGTTTAGACAAAAACAAGGTTTTATTATTTCGCTTATGCAAATGGATGTTACAGTTGTAATATTTCCAGGTATTCCCACTGGCGCAATTCTACAACACACTGCAAGGCACACTTTCGATTATTATGTCAAACGCTGTGTCATTTTTGGCCGAAGCGCTGATTTCAGTACAACGCCTCGAGGCGTTCATGCTGTTCGGTACGTCTTGGCCATCGAAATTCTTGCACGCAAATCTATCAGCAATGTGTGCCTCTTCTCACATTTCTTTTCTTCCAACGAGTCCGTTATATAACAAAGACTCGACTGTTTAACTACTCTAGCTTATTAACTTTGCAATTTTTTAATAAAACAACTACAAATTAATTGTTATTCAGCTATATTGATTGAACATACCACATAATAAAAATCTACGCAGTAGATTAATACATATTATTATTACAAATTGTATTTCCTCCTTTCAAAATTTAAGATTAGAAGTTGTAATTAGGACCACTTTTTATGTTTTAGACTATTCAACAATATTATTCTTTAAATAATGATTCAAGAATTAAAGCTATCATTAAGTCGGCTATTTGATTAAAGTTCTCTGAAATAATTAGAGTAATTTCATTTGGAATAAAATGTAAATTGTACTCCAACATTCATAAACTAATAACGATGTTAACACAAAAGAAGTAAAATAGCGTTATAATAATTTTAACTGTAAATCATTATATTGTATGCTCCAAAGAAATTTAACAAATCTATATACAAAGAAATTTAACGGAGAAACAAAAATCTGTCCTAAACAGTAATCTGTCCTAATGTCGAAGGAGCTTTGGACTAAATATTATTCCCCAAAAAAATATTCATTGTAATATTTATTTAGGAACAATTCTTTGATGTCAAAAATACCTTCAAATTAAGGATACCTGTTTTCTGAAGGCAATCTAATCTTCAATTTTAATGAAAAAATAAACAGTACTTTGAAGTGGTGTGATGTTCGCAGGCGTTCCCGATGGCACAAATGTTCAACATTCTTCAAATGGCTTTAGCTAATTTCTTGCCGCAGTCTCTTTCGATGTGTATGGAATCTCTTACTTCTGCCCGTCGTATTGAATCTCTTCTACTTCTGGGTACAAGCTTATAATACAATGCCGTGTGAAATATACTCATTAAAACATTTATATAAATTATAGAGATATTGTATGGAAATAATTACATATTAAATTATTTACATGTAAAAGTTCATAATTGGCAAATATATGTTTCTAATAGTTTGTGGTTAACTCGGCGTTGTATTTAAATGGTGAGAATGGCATTATTTGAATAGAAGGAAGCTGTTATCTACGTGTAACCTATTCTTCATTTTCGTTTTGTGGTAGTTTTTAATGTTTATTGAATTATTATTAAAATGCAAGGATATTACGATAGTATTTTATCAAAGACTTTATATGCATAAATAAATATCCCCGCTGCGTATTAAAAATAACGAATTAATTTTTAAACCTTGAATTATTTCATTTGTTATATTGATCGCATCAAACAAAAATAACCTGACGGTCCACTTAATATTAAGCAGTTAGCATCACCAATTTGCGACGCCAGGGGCACCGTTAACACGCCGTCCGCATAATAGAACTGGAACCTAGCAACACAAGCTTATTATGGCGGTATATTTATAGACCAAGGGTGCTTAGATAGAGCCGGGAATTCTACTGCCTAGCTAGCTAGGGTGGTTTCCTCCCCTTTTACGATAGGCCGCCCACCGCCGCAGGGGTCAGTATTCTTACTCTGCCAGTACACGGAAGAGAAACCTAAAATAAAACGAAATATAAAAATTTATTATAAAAGAAAAACTGCTGTCAGATATACATTAAATTAAATAAATACTATAATCGTTTCTATCAGAAGTAAACGATTATAGTATTTATTTAATTTAATGTATATAACGATGTCGGGAGACATCTAGTAAGGATGAAATTCATTTACTAAAAAAGGGATAAAATTGTATTTAATAATAACTATTATTGAACTAAAAATCTTAAATACAAATTTAATATCATCATGGTTCTTACTATGAATACTCGTAGGTGTACAAACCGTTGTAAAATACATTATTCCTAGCCCGAGTGTGTTTGTACCATCGGCCTATCGAACACCTGATTGCGCGTTAAAGGCGTCTGCTACAGGAGCTGAAATATCTTAGATAAATAAATTTACAATTTCCGATACTCCCATCCAGATATTATAAAGAACTCCGTCTCAAAATTTTGTTTAATTCATTATAATCCATTTCTTTTCCGCTTGTTTTGCTTTAGCAGATTCAAAGTGTTGAATAAGAATCAGTACAATATCCTTCAAGTACATTATGTCACTAATACAATTTTTCTTTATTTAATTAATAAGGTGCTGGAATGGTGTTTGAACTAATATAGCATGTTTAAAATTTTACTGATAATTTTAATCATACGTAAGTAAACACTAAATACCTCTAAACTAGCAAAGTGGACCTATTTGTATGCACACTGATTTGTACGAATCACTTGCATGATTACAAAGCACTACGTATTGGATTCCATAATATAATAACACAATATAATAATGCAGATGAAAGAGAAGATCTCCGTAGTGTCCCAGATGTGGACATCGCAAAACTGGTACAAAGCGTTGAAAAACAGAAAATGAAGAATTTGAGCGAAGTCGATCTACGACCGAACACGTTTAAGAAAATCGACAATGACGGAATATACAATCCTGGTAATTATTTATTATATTTAAATTATTTCATAAAATAATCGTTGATGCTAGGGACACCTTGTAGCCGTGTTCACGGAATGAAAAATGGTCGAAACGTAAGCCCGTAAATCTTACATGTTTAGTTATTAATAAAGGCTGAGAAAAGCCAAAAAAAGGAATTATAATAATTAACTGTATTTTAGAGACTGTTTCAAAATAAGCGATATTATACAAACTGTAAAAGTGTGCACGTGTATTGTCATATAAAATTCTGTCCTTTAACAAAGGATAATTTTCTTCTAGGTTTTGAGAGCTCAGAAAAGGGGCTAATGAACCAAGGATTAAGTTTGCCAGTCCATCCGGACGTTGGTGTACTCATCCAGAATGTGAGCGCTAATTGGACTGAGGAGGGGCCCGTCACGTTACGAAACCTCAACATTACAGTGCCCAAGGGAAAGCTTTGCGCCATTATCGGCTCAGTGGGATCGGGAAAGGTAATTTACTTTCATAATACAAACGTATTTTTCTGACACATTCTGAAATTACTCCGATATGTAACTATTCATACCAATTCCGCGAGTTAATGTACATTATCAATTTCTGTATTATATTTGTTATTTTGATTTCTATATGCAAAAAAAAAATTGTGGAGTTTATTACATGACTAAATCAGACCTTGTCAAGTTTAGTAACTTGCATCATATAGAGATTGTATAGACTTATGTTCAATAGGTTTTTTTTTTTCAAATATTCCCTCTTACATATTATAAATCTACACCATCAACTGTAAATATATTAGAAGACGTTATTGGTACATTTTTTAATTATTTTTGTTTACTTAACTCTGTTTAACCGGTAATAATAAATGAATTTTTGTAACAAATTATGATACAATCTTTATTTCTCAGAGTTCAGTCCTCCAGCTGTTGCTAAACGAGCTAAGGTCTACCAGCGGTCGCATTTATCTCTCTGGCCCGCTCTCGTACGCCTGCCAGGAACCTTGGCTATTCGTTGCCACTGTCAGACAGAACATCCTGTTTGGCTTACCTTATAATCCTAAGAAATACAAAGAGGTAAATTTTAATCTACATATTATGTATAAGTCAAAAGTAAAACTATAAAACTTAATATGTATCCGTGCAAGGGCGGAGATAGTTACTAACCTCTGCAGCCGGGGTCAGTCTGTCGTAAAAGGCGACAAAACAACCCACCCTAGCTACGTGGTAGGACCACAAGCCCGTCTGGATGGTGACCACTTTTGGTCTTAAGTATGCCGCTATAATAACTTTGTGTTGTGTTCCGACATTAGTGACTCAAGTTCCTGTACCTTTATGGGACAGCAGCGTGTTCGCGATGCCACTCCCGTAGCAAACACACATAGGTAACTGCTAAATTCTAAACAGACCGTCAGCCAGTCTGCTGTCCTACAGCAATAAAAAAATCCCCCGAATATTTATTGCAAACTCCGTAAAGTGTACTAATATTTATCGAAAGATTGGGCTTTATAGTAAAATAGTCGTGTACTCGAAACGCAAATCTAGAGGTCACGGCGTCGTTTCACGCCGTGGTATGTATTTTTTTTCCCCTTTAAAAGTGAAAATGCCATAATAGTCATGTCTTCTGTATCTTCAGGTCAAGAAAAATGTTGTGACGATAACCTTCAAAATACTGTTGCGTTGAACCGCATACGTGTAACGAGTATTTTATTATGATTTATGCAAAAGGTTGGCATCCAACTGTGTTTTTTTAGAAATTTCAAGTTTCTATAATATCTGTTGTGAAGTATTGGGCATACAGAACGAATATGAATAATTACTCAGATCCACTGAAGTAGTATGTGCTTATGATAGAGAATGCAACGGTGTTTACATGTTGAAACGTCTGAGGGGGTTACGGATTAAACTTCCGTTCCCAATCTGGGTTTTCATAATATTTATAAATATATATAAATAATATAAGAAATATATCACATGTCTAGTATTCATAACACATGTGCTCTGCTAATCAACAGAATTCTATCACAGTACATCACGGTCCTGAAGTAATCAATCACTTTGGGGCTAGATAGTGCTGTGATGTATGAATGGTTACAGTATATTTATTATTTATTTTATAAAATGGTACATACAGGTTGTAAGAGTGTGCGCTCTTCAAAAGGATTTCCAACAGTTCCCTCATGGCGACCAAACATTGGTTGGGGAAAGAGGTGCCTCGCTATCCGGCGGACAGCGAGCGCGAATCAATCTTGCCCGAGCTGTTTACAGACAAGTAAGACAATGAAGTCACGAATCTCTAATGAACTTTACACACGTCTTCCAACTACTTCTTCTTCTGAATATTTTATCTGAAGATTTATCTTTAAAACTTTTGATACTGTCACAAGGCACAACTATTTGCACCATCTAAGCGTTTGTGTAAAGAGGATATGAAGTGAATATAAATAGGTATGGCTTAGGCTTTTACAAGACAAAACAGTAATCAGTGCCGTCTTGTAAATCAATGAAACAGCAAATGCTGCTATTTACGTTCATATAACAAAATGTGTAAAATAATTTATCATCCTTTACAAAATCTCAGGAATGAGCCAGATTTTCAATCTTAACTGCGAGAATACAGGAGTCCTCTCATAATTACAACTACTGTACATTAAGTATCATGTGAATGTCTTTGTTAGTTTTTTATAGCTTTATTATGTTATTCATCAGATGTAACGGCATAAGTTACCTTGTAAAATTGACACACCCACTTAATAAATAATGTATTAATTAGTCAAATATTAACTGCCAATTAGCATATTAATTTTTCTTTCTGATTTAAAAATAGGAAATAACTAATCTTCTATTATTTCGATTTTCTTTTGTTTAGTACTGTGAACTTTTATGACGTTTTTATTTACGCGGAAGTTTATTTTAGTAAATTTTTTTAGGCGCAAGAATAATAAAAGAATTTCACAAGACTTTATAGATTAATAAATACTACTTATTTTAAAGTTTAGTTAAATTTATGTTTGTAAAAATATGTAACTATTTAAAAGCTAGAGCTATAACATAATTACTGACATTCGCAGCCATAAATATACGTATAGACGTTTTTAATTTTCAATTGCTGGCCTACCACATGCCACAATTTGAATGTCGTTTATTCATTCTTTTCGCAATGTTTACCGACTGCAAATGACTACTTATGTAAACAAATTTAAATATGCTTGGCTAAGGAAAAGTGACAGATGGACATCGACATATTGTATAATACTCATAAATCAAGCTTAGTGACAGTCAACATTCATTAGCCTCAAACTCCAGATTAGCATATACGATCTTATCCGTGCAGGGGCGGAGAAAGAATACTGACCTCTGCTGCCGGGGTCGGCCTTTCATATAACGCTACAAAACAACTAGATTAGGTATTTCAATTTTCTACGTGGTAGGTCCCCAAGCCCGTCTGGAAGGCGACCACCTTTGGTCTTAACTATACCACCGTATTAAGTATTGTCTTGTGTTTCGGCAGTAGTGACCCAAATTCCTGTACCCTTATGGGACAGCAGCGTGTTCACGATGTCACTGGCGTTGCAACCTCCGTTGTAACTGCTAAATTCTAAGTGGGCCGTCAGCCTGTCTGCTGTCCTACAGCAATAAAAAAACGTACGAATAAAAGAGGAAAATGGATGCCATAAAACAACATAATTTCGATGTTATCTAACTTTTCAGGCGGAAATATACCTGTTAGACGACCCCCTGTCGGCCGTGGATGCCCACGTTGGGCGCCAGCTCTTCGACGAGTGCATCAACGGCTACCTGCGCCACACCACACGAATTCTAGTCACACATCAACTTCACTATCTCAAAGCTGCAGAACATATCGTTATTATGAACAATGTAAGTATTATAGTTTCTCTTATACAGTGATACCAGAAAACATTTTACTTATATTATACTACATTCCTTTTGTGATTAAATAAGCATGAAACTATGTTTTACGAATTTTAAGTAATTTGTAATCATTGTCGATGTTTCAAACATTTTTCCACACCCCTGATCCCCAAGTCTCTAAAACATTTGTCGAAAATAAATAATTGAACCAATCCGACGTTGTTTGCTAGTTTTTAGGCCCTCCCTTTTGTAGGTCAAACGATAGTCCCCCTCGAAAAGCCAAAAAGGCGGAAAAAACTTCTTTGTTAGCCAAGTTGGGTCCCGGTCTGCCATTTTTTCCTAGAAGAATATCTCTTACGAGTACCCGACCTAAACAAACCCCCCTCCCCTCCCCTGAGTATGTCGAACTCTGGGAAATATGTCCAACGTCCGACTAGAAACTCCGCTGGTCTCCTATCGTCTAATGTCTGGGCCGACGTAATAACTGGCAGGCCAAGCTCGTGGTACAATCCGGCGCCAGCCCACCCCTTGTATCAGGATGGGCCTCTTCCACGGTTTACACTAATGAATCAGGGTTATGCCCTCAGCCTCGCTGCGTAGGTCAGGGTGGCAGAGTCTCCCGGACGCCGCTCCCGACCCAGGTACTGTCCATGGTCGGGAGAGAGAGATCACATTCGATTTGTGTGATGACACATTTGTATAATCCACCATGTCTTCCTCGTCGCCCAAAGTCAGAATACCACCGAGATAACCTCTAAGATGATGTTGCTAAATAAATAGAGATATCGTAAACCCACTTACTTGCTTCAGAAATATACCGAAGCCCCACGCCCGTACCTTTAAGCCGTTGGCCCGAAAACAATATAAATTGTTCGTTTTAAACTTTAAAGAGGTATAAATGAAAGCTATTCACTTTGTAACAGGGCGCAGTTGACGCAAGCGGAACTTACGACGAACTAATTATTTCGGGCAAGGATTTCGCGAAATTGCTGTCCTCAACTCAAGATGAAAATGAAGATAAGAATGTTGAGAAGCCCCCGCCGATGTCGAGGCGCACTTCCGCCAGGGTGAGTAGGACCTTTCACATTAAAACACACCATTCGTTTTAACAACTCATATTCAAAATCGTGCGCCAATTAATTCATGTGTCAGTAACGTTTTCGGACTAACATTTAAAACTCTATGTTATGACACATACGTTATATTTTGTCTCCCTATGTGTTAAGTTTATGGTATAAGGATAGGGAGATGAACTGAATAAGTTAGGTTCCATGCCACACATTACATATATTGTGCTTTCTCCATTGTTAATACATTTAAAATTATACTGAGCCCAACATTCAATCGCAAATATGTTAGCCCCTGCTTAGTTAAGATCTAAAATAAAATTGTTTTCTTACTTTTTATGCTAATAGTCTTTATTTTTATTGCTGCCGAATAGCAGACAAGCTGACAGCCCACTTGATGGCAAGTCGTCATAATCGTTGCCTGAACATTTGCGAAGCCAGGAAAAACACGAATACGCTGCCATCTGTGTAGAGGAACTAAAGGATGATTCACTTACGATGGAACCAGATATTCCTACCACTTAACTAGGGTCATATTATCACCTTTTACAACAGGCCGCCCCAGGCCGCAGGAGTCAGTTTTGTTACTCCGCCCCTGCATGGAGAAACATACTTAAAATACTTGTACATCTACTACTATGTACCATGTTTCATGACGCTATATCAATTCTTAGTATACTTCCTTACTCTCTATTCATCTTTATACTAGTATAGCATAATTTATACTAAATTTATGCTAAAATCAGCAGTTGTTTAAATCTTTATTCCATAAGCTGTTAAACTCAGACAAATAAGCAAGACAGCAAGCTTTAGTCAGGGGGGGTTTTACATCTATACATTTTTTTATTATTCAGTTATCAACGACGAGACGACCTTCGCTTACTGATTCTACCCTCGGGTGTGAAGGACCCGCTCAAGAGATGGAAGAAGAAGAACGAGAGTCAGGTTCCATGGGCTGGCAAGTGTACGGCGCGTATCTCAGAGCGGGCGGAAAGACGCCAAGACTGTTGTTCATGGTGCTGCTCCTTGTCATTGGTCAATTATCTGCCACACTTTGTGACTATTGGGTGACGTTATGGTAAGATATTTATTACTAAATTAATATAAGACTAAAGATGCCAAATTTATAGACAGCCTGTCTTAGAAGACAGGCTACCTATACAATAATGTTGTACAAAAATCGATAAGTTACGAATGTAACGGATGACCCCGGATCCTGGAAGGAGAAGCTAGCCCGAGAAGTTCTACCTTAGCGTTCATCACCCTCCATGAAGTACCCAATAAACCGTTCGAAATTGATAAAGAAAATATCAACGGAAGCTAGATTCAAAAGCAGAAACTTACTTTGTAATAGGAATGGCATGCCAGAAAAATTGTGATAATAGTTAGTGTTATAAGACACTTCCACAACTCTTGACTAGTTAGACAGTATTGATCTTAGCTCCACAAGTGTCCACGTATTATCAAAACAAACAAAAAATCAAACGTATTTTCATATTACAAATAAATTGTTGCAATGCAAAAGTGAAATCTTAGAGATTGTAAGGGATCCCACCAAAATCTTTAGGTTACAAATTAACTTCGTCTGGCAGTTGAAACATCCTGATAAAGAAGTAAAAGTCCAGGCGTTAATTTTTTGGGATTAAGGTGATCAGTATCAGTCGCTCATGCAAAAACAAAGTTAAACATAATAAGTGCTCTATAACAGTACATTTAACAATATTGGGCTTACGAAGCGAAAGTTTTGCTTGCAATGGATATTTGATACTCTCTCTCTTTCTCTCTCTCTCTCTTCATTTGGATTAATGATAATATTTGTCTTACCTTATGAGATTATTAATGTATCTCCTAAAATTTGCATTTTAGGACGAATGAAGTAACTACCAAAAAGGATAAAGAAAGCAATGCCACTAAGGATTATGACCAAATACATGTGCCAAATAATGCTACTTACAATTTTGCAACCTATTTTTCTGGAGTCGATCATAAACCAGGTTTGTATCATTTGATATCTTGCTTTTATTTATTTATTGCTGTAGGGCAGCAGACAGGCTGACGGCCCACTTAGAATTTAGCATTTACCGTTGCAACGCCAGTGGCATCGCGAAGACGCTGCAGTCCCATAAGGGTACAGTAAGGGTCAGTATTCTTTCTCCGCCCCTGCATGGATAAAACAATATTATAATTATTATAATTTTATGAATTTATTCGGATTATATAAATATAAATTACAAATTAACTACCATTTGTTTACTATTTATGAACGCACTATCGTATAACCTTCTCAAGTTATTTATTGTTTTGTTTTTTTTTGTAAACATACTTGTTTACAAAAAACTAAACAATATATTCTACCTAAAACATCATATTCTATCCAAATTTGTTTAATATTTTTAAATATACTTTTAAAAATGTAAAACCGCTATTATTTTTGAACGATGAAAATGATAAATTATATAGCTAAACATTGCAGGCCCAAGCTTAATAAGGAGGAGAAATTTGTGAGATTTAAAGTGATCTCGATGTTTCCTCGCGATGTTTTCCTTCATCAATGTACAGTCATTAGCAATTCTTGCTATAGTAGAAAGTCTTTTGACTTATGATTCGAGTGTGATGCAATAGAGCTGCTATGTACTTAAGAACTTTAATATTTACCTAAAAACCCTTACTCCTGAAGTCGAACATATTTAAAGTATGCATACAATTTCAGATCTAGACATCCACGCATACATCGGTCCGTTAGACACAGCCCAGTACTTGTACGTCTATTCGGCTCTTATAGTGTGTTGCATCTTCTTCATAACGGCGCGTGCATTCATGTTCTTCAAAGTATGCATGACCGCATCACGGAATCTCCACAACGATATGTTCCACTCTATGTTACGAGGTGTTATGAGGTTCTTTGACAGTAATTCTTCTGGTAAGTGCTATCAAGTAATACAGCTTAATTATCTACCTAGAGCACTGAGATTAAAAGAATTCAGCAACAATATAGTTTCTATTTTGTAGTCTTATTTTAAATAAGAGCTTTGTATTTTTTTCAAATAATTGATTATGAATGGGTAAAACATTAATTCTTAATGTTATTAAATGTTATAATATATTTAATATCATCATTAGTTCGTAGTAGTACTTTGATAAATTTCTGTGGGCTTATTTATTGGCCTAAAATTAATAATATAAAATAAAACTTGTCTCCTAACGAGAATACTCTAATAATAATACTAAAAATTAATTGATCAAAAATCAAGTTGTTCTTAATATTGTCAAGATATTTTTATATATTGAAATTTCAAACGATTAAATTGAAATGGTGTTGTGTTTATTAAAACGAAAATTATCGCTATAGAAAAGATTTAGTTATCCTAAAATACAAAAATAGTTTGCGGATTATTTAAATGATATTCTAATCAACTTTTTATATAATCTAGACTAATGTTTGTTCCTTGAAATTTAAAAAAATATTTTTCAGGTCGAATCTTGAATCGATTTTCCAAAGATATTGGCGCACTGGACGAACTGCTGCCTCGTTTCTTATTAGAGTGCATTCAAATATACCTCGTGATGTTTAGCATCCTCGCACTGAATGCCGCAGCACTGATATGGACTTTACTGCCTACAACGATTATACTTTTATTGTTCTACATCATCCTTCAGATATACTTAAAATCGGCACAGTCTATTAAGCGATTAGAGGGAACCAGTAAGTAAAGAATATTTTGAACTACGTACAAATAATTAAACTATGTCAATTGACACAACGTCAACTAGTCCTACTGTAAGCAGCAGAGCGAGAGATAAGCTACTTATAAATTTTTCTTATAAATATTCAAACTAAGGATAGGAATTGAACTCGTGACCCATGTTTCTAATGCACAAAAGTCGTTGACAGCAGCTGTTATATTAACAGTAGCTCCAAATTTTTGAAGTGAAACATTCGACTGAAGGATAATTCCTTTTAAAAACATAAGCTTAAAAGCAATTGAAATTTGCCTTTTTTTAATTACAATCAGGAATCCAATGTTTTCAATTAAAATAGGTAAAACACCTTAAACTCGCAACATGTGTACAAATTTTCTATATTTCACTATCTACTTATAGCAAAAACTGTTAGGAAATCAAATAAATGTTAGCTTTACAATTACCACCGCGTGATCAAACAAAATAAAGGGTTCACGTCTTTTCGCTCTTTTCTAATACAATTTAGCTGGAATATATAAAATGACTGCTAGTTTGACACAATAATATTAACGGATGTGGTTCAATAATAACATAATAAAAGATGCTAATATTGTTTAAAGAAATTTAAATGCAACCTACAGGTGCACTTGGGAAGTCTAAAATTTCTTTAAAAATCTAATTGGTATGACCTCGTTTGAAATTTAAACGTTCATAAAATAAGTTCATATTTTATTTAGTTTTATACAAGTAATTTATAAGAATAAAAATTGTTTTAGCTCGTAGTCCAGTATTTTCCCACATGTCGGCTACTCTTAATGGAATAAGCACAATCAGATCGTCTGGAGCACAACAAAGACTTATTCAAGAGTTTGACAGATTTCAGGTATAGGTTCATTACTTTAAACCACTTTTTGCCTTACTTTTCCAATCTACCCTACTCTACCCTTCTATATTATTATTCTATATTCCCAAACTATTTTGGATAAATAACACAATGTCCAATTATTTAAAAATCCTATCTCTATTTTTTGTCTATTTATACTATAAATATATAAGGACCTTACTAAAATGCTAGTATCTAATAAAATATTAGTCATTCTTATATAACAAATTGATACACGAAACACAACTTATACAGTATCTTGAAAGTTTCAAATAAGAACTTATGTCAATTAATAATAGTCGATTTTTATACCTCGTCGACCCTCAAAATCATCTTTCGTTTATGCCAAGCCCTGGGAAACTGGTTTCGACTTCAAAGCATCGGTATCGGCTACTTTGGAAATCCCTGCTTTAAACTAATTGTCGTATACCAACGATAGAATAAAATTGAACAATTTATTAAAAATTTAAATAATAATTGCAATAAATTTATTTTCTTTTTTTCTTTTTAACAGTATTTGGGTTTTCAGGATATCCATACATCGACGTGGAGCAGTTATTTGGCTAGCGGAGTCACTCTTGGTTTTTGGCTCGATTTCATTTGTGTGCTTTACTTGACCATAGTTATCGTGGCCTTCCTTGTCATTGATAGCAGTAAGTAACTTCATAAAAATATGTATATTATTTCCAGTTTCTTATTTATGTTTTATAAACATAGAATTATGGAATATAAAAATATTGGAGAAGCATTTTAAACGTTACTCTACGCGCAGCAAAAGTTAGAAACGTAGCAATAAACTTTGCTTACGTAAGCTTCCGTTAACAAAATATAGCTATTATATAGTACTATTTTTGACATATTTGAAAGTTATGGAAAATTCTTCATTATGTGTGTTTGTATTAACGTTCTGAACAGTTTTGCAAGTGTATTACTAACAGTGCAGAAACCTAAATGATTTTGAACTGTCTCTGCAGTCTTTTTAGGGCAATACAAAATTTAAGACACATTTTCATGCATAAAGCTCACTTACAGCATACTCAAAGAGGATTCATAAAAAATCAAAACAATGTACTTAACCTTATATATTTTCCGCAGGAACAATCTTTTCTGGGAACGTGGGTCTAGCCATATCTCAGACCCTGATTTTGACGGGGATGCTGCAGTTTGGAGTGCGACAGACGGCCGAAGTGATCTCGCAGATGACGAGCGTCGAGCGCATCCTCCAGTACACGCACATCGAAAGAGAGCCCCAGTGGGATAAAGGAGGTTAAATATCGAAAAAAATATACATTTCTAGTATTTCTAATTTTTTTGCGTTTATATCAATGTGCATCACAAAAAAAATATTCTAACTATTTAAAAAATCGGCTGGAACAAAAATGTCTCCGTATCATCGAACAAAACACAATATACATTTGTAAATGAAACTAGAGGAGTTGTGGTTCTTGGGTTCAGGGTTGGAAGGGTTAGACAGAAGTCCTCATCTACATTTTTTATTTTCGGTTCTTAACATAAGAAAAGAAGGTAGGACGGGCACCGACGCATTACTTAACGTAGTTCATTTCATCTTGATCGTACCTTAGACTTTGAATACATAGCGGCCATTTGTAAACTTTCTCTTTAAGATTTTGTCTAAGTACGCATATGGCTCATGGTTCAGTCCGTCAGTCTTCTGAAAGTCAAACGATTTATTAATAATCTCTTGACATCCTTGGGTTACAGAATTCAGAAAAGAAATTTTACTGTGATTTTTTGTAGGTAAATTATCGTATTAAGGGATATTCCTTAATACGCATATAAATACATAATACATAGATAATGTTAGGTAAATATAAATCAATTTCAGATGAAACTGTATTTTCAGGGAAAAAATGAATAATAATTAGAAGATGAAAATGAAATAAATTGGCAATTATAGAAAAAAACAATAGGTACTCTAATAATAATGTATTCTTACAGCAAGGGAGACCCCTGAGGGATGGCCGTGGAGTGGCCGTATCGAGTTCCGCAACTGTTACATGAAATACACGCCGGAAGACTTGCCAGTACTCAAGAATCTCAATTTAGTTATAGAAAGTGGTTGGAAGGTCAGTTTGATAAATTTAAATACCTACATATCTAAGATTGTACACTGTCAATAGCTAAAAATAAGTGGGATCAGCCGTATGCCTAACATAGCAACGTTGTGTTATAATTTTATGCTAGAAATCTTTGCGTAATATAATTACATCCCTTCGCATGATCTTTGCCAGGTCTGGTCGTATTTGAAAGTATATATATATATATATATATATATATATATATATATATATATATATATATATATATATATATATATATATATATATATATATATATATATATATATATATATATATATATATATATATATATATATATATATATCGCACCTTGGGTGCGACAAAGGCATAACAGCTCATTTTGTAATTTTACAGGACTTTTAAGATTTTTTTAGCATTTATTTCCATATTACTGAATTACCATGTGTAGTAGGTTATTAATATATATACTATTAATTGTTTATAGATTTGCTACAGTTTCACGTATAAAATGCATAACAAAAAAATCGGTAAACATCTAGAATTATATATTGTAAGAAACAAGAAAATAAATAATTTTTCTGCAAGCGATTTATTGGTAGTTATGCAAAGCCTGTAATGTCCTTATAAAACTGAGGTAACAAGAGAACTGTTACTAACATAATAGCTATGGCCCCGTCCAATTGCAAATAAATAATTGTGTACATTATAGGTGGGAATAGTGGGTAGGACTGGTGCTGGAAAGTCTTCGCTGATCTCGTCTTTATTCCGACTTGCCATTGTCGAAGGAGAAATCCTCATCGACGGTATCGAGACCAACTACTTGGCACTGCAGGTAATATTTAAAAAATTTATTATCACATTTTTTGAAACTGCGAATAATAATGATCTTAACTTTCAAAGTTATCTTCAAATTAGTAAAAAGATATTAATAGAATCCAAAATCGAAAAATTATTATGTAACTACACAAAATACCTGTTTAAATAAATTACATATTTTAAACCCTGTTCTCTTTATATAAGAATAGGGTAGGATATAAGAGTTTCGTTACGAACAAATTGAAACATCTTTCCAGGAGCTGCGTTCGAAGATATCAATAATTCCCCAAGAGCCAGTATTATTCTCTGCAACAGTAAGATATAATTTGGATCCCTTCAACGATTACAGCGATGACGAACTTTGGAAAGCGTTGGAAGCTGTAAGTATTTATTGTATATTAGGGAATTGCGTTTTAAATTAGATTTTACCATCGCCTTCACCGTATTCCGGTATGAAGAGTAGACCCAAAGAGTGTCAAGCTAGTTGACGTCGTAAAAGGTGATATGTGAGTCAGCCGATTCACTATCATGGATGCCGAAGACTGTGCGAAGTGGAGAAAAAAAAAGTTGGAAAGCGAACCTCGGCTCCGAAGCGGAAGTTGCAACTGGAATTTGATCCTAAGATTATAATGTTGATCAATCAGATCTTGACTTTACAAGAAGAGATTGGAACAAAACTATTCGCAACGTGCCCCAAGATCTATCTTGGTAGTGGAAGAACGTGACGTATTACCCTAAGATTCTCTATCATGGTTAAGTAGAATTACTATGAGTGTCACGCAGTCCAAGACCTTTCTCATCTCGGGGATGTAGACTATACATACATACATTTTATCTGATCACTTCCTAGACAAAAGCAATTAGTATACAATGTCTGGACACCTGACCTACCATCGAGAGTTCGTTTTCACTCCCATCTTAATTGACAAGATTGTCAGAATATAATATTACGTCTGAAAGAGACAACTACCATATTATATATATATATATATATATATATATATATATATATATATATATATATATATATATATATATATATATATATATATATATATATATATATATATATATATACATATATATATATATATATATATATATATATATATATATATATATATATATATATATATATATATACCTATATATATATATATATATATATATATATATAGGTATTTAAACTATATGTGATTTTATTTGTAAGGTGGATCTGAAAGCAGCGGTACCAGCATTGGACTTCAAAGTGTCGGAAGGGGGTTCCAACTTCTCATTGGGGCAGCGGCAGTTGGTATGCCTGGCTCGCGCAATCTTGCGCGGCAACCGTATCCTCGTACTCGATGAGGCCACCGCCAACGTTGACCCCAAGTACATTCTATTTCCAAATCTTTTATCCGCTCTATATTATAATAATAATCTGTGTATTTACTTTATGTTTTACCATAATTAAACATATTTTAACAAGTTTTTTTGGCTTAAAGGTCTCGTTACCAGGCCATAAAATCTTATAAATAAGATCAAGTTTCCATAAACCAATAATAGTACAGTCTTAATTACTAGTTTTTATCAATTTCCATGACGTTTGCAATTTAATGGCAGACAACGAGACGTTATAGCGTATTGTTTGTATTACAATTTCATTTATAGATCGTTGCTATAAGCCAAAAAAAATTAAACTTTAGAGGTGTGATAACTTTTGAAAACGATTGTACCAAGCAGCCATATTGATTCTCATTTTATTTTAACAAACTGTTTGACATCTTAATTTTTTCCAACACATAACAACAATTATTTTATAAGACGTAATAATTATCAAATCCACAGAACTGACGAATTTATCCAAAGAACAATAAGAACACGCTTCGCGGAGTGCACCGTGCTAACGGTGGCGCACCGACTGAACACCATCATGGACTCGGACCGCGTAATGGTGATGGACGCCGGCCGCCTAGTCGAGTTCGACCACCCCTATAAACTGCTCAACAACCCGAACGGCTACTTCACGAAAATGGTCAACGAAACTAGTGAGAAAATGTCTGCACAATTGCATCTAATTGCCAAGAACACATTCCTAGATAATGGCGGTGTCGTAGAATAATATAGTATAAGTTACCCTGCATCGTCTATAGCAAAACGCAGTTTGAGCAAACATACAAAGAACAAGAGAAAATGTTTAAGGGAGACTAGCTAAAAATTATTTTGGCTAGTCAAAAAAATAGGGTATTATTGCTAAGACTTGTAGAATTTGTAGTTTAAATTATAACAAGTAGCCATCAGATTCATCATTTTAATTTTTACATTGAGTTGTTAATGTAACTATGCTCGAATACGACTAATATAAATTCTTTGAAATGTGGAAGAGTCGAGATCAATACAAAAGTAACTATTAAAATAATACTTACCAATATAATGTTTAATCTATTAATTTGCTATCTTTAACTATCACGAACTGGGGTTTGAAACAGACTTGTACGACTAATTTCACTGCGGTATAATCAATTCGGGGAAGACTTTAGAAATAGAATAGTGTCTAGTACTATTTTATATTTTTATAATAATTTGCCTACTAATAAATATAAAAGAATCAGTTCGCTTAGATTTAGCTATACTTAAAAGTTGTTAAAAATCTGCAACGAAAATAGCCAATGAAATGCATACTTTGATTAGTAATAAAACAAAAAAACATACGCAAAAAGAGTTTATTTAACTGAAAAAACTGTGTGTGTGTCAGCTCCGACGCACGACTGGAGTTTACTACTCATGTACGATTGTCTAAACATACGCAAAAAGAGTTTATCTGAAAATAGATTAATACCATATGAAAGGGTAAATTAACAAATTAATATATGTACGTATATAAAAATATACATATATAAAAACTATTATTGTGTTGATTATATAAAAATAAGAAAATCGCTTGTAACAAATAAAGTAATTTTTGCCTTGCGCACCAAAAACGTAACGAGGTCATTCATTAGTAGATTTTACTCTCACATTATTTGCATACCGGGCGCCTTATATATGAAAATCGATTCTTAAGGAGTAAACTCCAAAAAAATTTCATTGCAGAATATTAGGCGTATGTATGTAAGCTATAAAATCATCAATGTAGGTATATTGTATAAGTGTAGGTAATGTTGTAACTAAGTCGTCAAAACAGAACAAAATCTGTGTTATTTATTTATTTCATATTGGTATACTGTATTAATTCATATTCATAAGAAAAATCAATCATATGCCATAGAGGTCACCCTCAAATAAATTAAAATTTGTAAATATGAAAGTATTTTATTTAACTCATGTATAACAATTAATACCTAATACTCGTTCGTACCTTGTTCAGTTCTCAAAGGACCACGCAAATATTTTGGTTCCAAAAAAGAAGACAACATTCCAAGCAGTCAAGTATTTTAAGAAAAATGGGAGTCAAAACATAGCGTATATCTCCCGATAGCCGGATGACCGAGAAATTGAGAAAAATATATGGCTACAAAAATAAATTTTAACTCCGCTTTCAATAAAATTTCAAGTTATTAAATTAACGTTGGCAGATTTTTAATTCGAATTTAAATGTTTTTTCTATGCATTAGAGTGTAAAAACATGCGGGGCAGTCTTTGGGGACTTGCGATAGCAGTGAAAACTAAATAACTTGTGAAAAATTAGACATCACGAATGATGTGCAGTTTAGGGGACAATTGGAGGGTAAAGCTAAGCTTGCCTCCAAAAAGCTAGGTGTGCTAAACCGGTCCAAGCAGTACTTCAGTCCAAGGCAACGGCTTGTGCTATACAAAGCACAGGTCAGACAGCATATGGAGTACTGCTCACATATATGGGCTGGAGCACCCGCCTGTCAGGTCAATCCCCTAGACTCCATCGCACCTAGACAGCGCGCTTGTCGGCGATTCCATACTCACAGGCGGCCTAGACACGCTTGGACTTCGGAGAGACTTTGCGTCTCTTTGCGTCTGTACAAAGGGGTGTTCTGAAGAAGTATTTAGAATGGTGCCCTCGTCGTCTTTCTACCACCGCACTGTCCGCCATCGGCTGGGTGTTCTGCCCCATTTCTTGGAGCCTCTTCTTTCTTGTACGAAACGGTTTTCTAGAAAGTTCATGTTGCGTACTCTCAGGATCTGGAATGAGCTTCCGGCTGAGGTTTTCTCAGCACGTTACGATATGGGATTCTTCAAAAAAAGCGTTATAAAATTTTTTCAAGACCCGCAGCGCATAACGACGCGCAGGAACTTCGCCCGACTACTGTGACAAGTGGACTAGGGCTGCCGTTGTTGGATTAATGAATGTAGCTCAAATATATACTATATGTATATATTTATTTCAATAAGAACGACATGTTCAGAAATACAACTTTTTATTTTATGATAACTTTTGAAATAAATATATACATATAGTATATATTTGAGCTACATTCAGTTACTCCAACAGGTTATGGGCCCATACATGTTAGAGTATAACTAAAATGGAGTTAGCCAAAGTCCAAATTTTAAAGTTGGACGGAACTAACTGGGTGCAATGGAGGTATAGAATGACTGCACTGCTTAACGGGATAGATGAATTGATAGAAATTGTTCAAGGTAAATTATGTAAGCCGGAGAGACCAGCAGGAAGCGGCAACGATGGTGATGTTGTCAATGCAGTGGAAATGGCTGTCTACAAGAACAATTTATCAGACTATCTGAAGTTGGAAAGTACTGCTCTTTTATTAATAACGAACAATATAACAGATGAAACCTTAGACAAGGTAATTAGATATACAAACCCAAAAGACGTTTGGGATGAATTACACAGACTGTACGACGGCGTAAACGATGACCGTTTGTACAATACATGTATGGAATTATTTCAACTGAAGATGGATACTTCTAAGGACATGTCCACTCATATTAAAAAGCGAAAAATTTATGGCATAAATTAAATCAAGAACTGGTAAAAGCGAATGAAGGGAATGAATTACCAGAGTTCCTTTTGATCTGCAAGATCTTAGATACGTTGCCAGAGGAATATTTCTCGTTCAAGTTGAACTGGATGATGATGTCAAAGAAGGACAGGACTGTGGACAATCTAACCAGTCAGTTATGTGCTCATGAAAGGGCCTTAGTGAAGACATTTAAGGACGATAATAATTTATCAAGATCCGCCGGTCAAACACTAGTGGTCAGGAGTAACCAAAAAAATATCGAAAGTAAGAATAAGTTTAAATGTCATCATTGCGGCGAGGATGGTCATTTCAGAAAGGATTGTCCGCAAAAAAAAAATAGTAGAAAACCTATATCTTACTTCTTAGGAATAGAGGTAGAAACAAGAGAAGGAGGTGATGTACTAATTCACCAGACATCGTATGTTAAGAAAATATTGAAACGATTTGGAATGCAAGAATGTAGACCAGTATCTACTCCGATTGTAAAAGAAGGAATAATTAATCAATCAGAGAAGGTTGAAGACTTCTTTGTTGCCAATTATAGACAAATAGTTGGGGCACTTGCATACTTGATGGTCTGTACTAGACCAGATATTGCGTATGCTGTAGGAGTAGCCTCCAGGAATCTAGAGAATCCAACACAAGTTGATTGTGTGAGACTGAAGCGTGTTCTTAGATATTTGCAATATGCTCCAGATATGGGAATCCTTTACAAAATACATTGTCAAAAAGGAAACATACTATGTTATAGTGATGCTGATCACGGAGGAGACATTGCAACAGCAAGGTCCACTTCTGGCGTGTTATGCCTTTATGCAGGTGGTGCAATATCGTGGGTCATTAGGAGACAACAAAGTGTTGCTATCTCAACAACGGAGGCAGAAATAGTAGCGGCTAGCGAGGCAGCAAGGGAAAGCATTTGGCTTGCTCGTCTTATTGAAGGATTACTCAAGACAAAAAGTTTGCCTATACTTTATATAGATAATGAGACAGCTTTACGTTTGGCTGAGAATCCTGAATTTCATAGAAGAACAAAGCATATTCGTATTCGTCATTTTTTTGTACGAGAATTGGTGACGAATGGAAGTCTTCTTGTAAAGAGGGTTGAACAAAAGCTGGCTGACATTTTTACAAAGGCACTTCCAAGGCCCAGATTTAAACAGCTGTGTGAAAAATTAGGTATACACAACGAGAGAAGGTGTTAAGGTGAAACCTCTTTACGATGTGACACCTAATGTTTTTCTTACTCCGCTTCGCAACTTGGAATATTGGCACGCTGACTGGACGCGCGAGAGATTTGGCCGATGTACTCTCCAGGCGGAGGGTGGCCGTGGCGTTCCTGCAGGAGACTTGGTGGAAGGCCAGCAGATCCCGGTTCATTGGGAATGGCTACAAGCTGATCTACACGGGTGCACCTGGTGGGGAAAATGGGGTCGCCATAGTGCTCTCGGAGGAGCTCCAGGACGACATTTTGGAGGTGAAGCGCTGTAGCGATCGGCTTATGGTTGTGAGGGTGCTTGTTGGTGGGGTAGTCACCCACTTGATAAGCGCCTACGCGCCACAGGCCGGTTGTAGCGACGCCGACAAGATAGCGTTTTGGAACCTACTCGGAGAAGTGCTTCGTGGGATTCCATTGTCACATGGAATCGTTTTGGGCGGTGATCTAAACGGTCATGTGGGTAATGAATGTGGGGAATTTGAGCATGTTCACGGTGGATTTGGGTATGGTAGCCGCAACGCGGAAGGGGAGAACATCCTCAATACGTGTGCGGCTACCGACCTTGCCATCGCGAACACGTATTTCAATAAGAGACCCGAGCATCTCCTCAACTACAAGAGCGGGAGGAATGCTACCCAAATCGACTTCCTACTCACTAGGAGAAACCAGATCAGCAAAGTAGCCAACTGCAAACTGCACAACACCATCTTCTTGTCACGGACCTCTGCGTGAAGCCCAAACGGCAAACGTGTCGATCGCCTTCAACGCCGAATCAGGTGGAGGCTGCTTGATGAAGTCAAGTTCCAGGAGTTCGCCTCTGCCATCGGCGACAAGAAGGCGTGGAAGGAGTCGCTTGAGAACGGTGGTCTGAAGCTCAACGCGGCAAAGACGTGAAGTGTACTTGGCCTACAACTCCATCGATCTCACACCCATACGCATAAGTGCGCATAGGCGGCGACACGGTCGAGCGCACGGACCAAGTGAAATACCTGGGATCTGTATTTCACGCGTCTGGTGACATCGATTGCGACGTCAAGGCAGGGATTGCTGCCGCGTGGGCCAAATGGCGTGAAATAACTGATGTCATTTGTGACCCCAAGATGCCGGTAAAGTTGAAGAGACAGGTCAATAAGACCATCATTAGGCCTGTTGTGTATGTCACAGAGATGAATATGCTGCGATGGATGTGTGGAGTAACGCGGAAGTACCGCGTTAAGATAGTCGCGGCTGTCATGTCCGTGACAATGCGGATAAATTGCAGTAGTGACGACTCCGCTAGTACAGCCACGTTTTACGGCAACCGGACGCTTACGTGGGAAACAAATGTCTGGCCATGCCGCCTCCGCCGGGCCCCGGCAGGAGAGGCAAACCCAAAAAGTGCTGGCTTGACGTTGTAAAGGGTGATAATAAAAGGGGTCAATGGGCTCACAACCAGGGATGCTGAAGACGACCGTGCGAAGTGGAGTATAAAAAGTCGGATAGAGGACCCTGGACACTGAAACGAAAGTTTGGGTTACAACCAGGATACAACGTTGGGATGATAATGATGAGTAAAGAGTGTGTAAGGTCAGCATATTTTACTTAGGGATGCTTAATCTAAAATAATTATGTTATTCTAACAAAATAATGGCATAACAAAAGTAATTTTTAGTAGATAAGAGCATATCCAATTCATCCATTAGATAACTTAGTTAGGTACAAATTTTTGGGCGTCAAGTTCAATTCGCCAATTTTGGAAAGACAATTATTACAAAATTCATTTTATCTTTCGCCTCTGAAAATTTCCACATTTGCATTGCAGCAGCATGTGGAAGTTTATTATCAGTATCCATTATAATATATGTATTTATCAAATTTATACATTTTTCTCATAGCGTTCAGCATTCTCGTGTAGGAACAAATACGATTTAGTCCCCGTAATAATTGTTTTAAATCTATCTGTGACATTGGCTAATCCAGCGTTTTCAAAATGTGTAGTCATTAATTTAAAAAAAAAAAGAAACATGAGCATTGAGCACATACAAATTCAGTGTGACCAGATTTAGCAGAATTAGATCCCCAATTTAAGGTCTAGCAGATTGTGTTGCAGATCTGAAAATAAGGTATTTTTTGGCGGAATCTCTTAAACCTTCGCAGAATCGTAGCAGGATTTGACATCTAACTGTGTTTCACATTTTAATGCTAACTTAGATATAAAACATTGCATTGGGTTTGGTACTGATACTACAAACGTGATTTTTGGTAATGAAGGTGGTAACGTGTCATTGTTAAGATTAGAGAAATTATTCCACATTATGTTCGTAAAATGTGTTTGCCATTCTATCGCTTTAACTGTGTCACGCCAGTAAAAATACTTTGCCAAGAAGTTTGAACCAAATTGTCAAGGAAGTTTATGAATACTTTGCTCATAGTAGCAAACGCCAGCGTGAATTTCAAGAATTCCAAAATTTTTAAATTCTGAAAACCATAAAATTCTCCAGCATTACGATTTACGTTGATTATCACTTCATGCATGCATCAACAGAGTTATTTAACAATGGAATCCACTGCAACTTTATTTCCGTGCAGAATATCGGGAAGATAAATATACTATCAGCTGAATTTTTAGCTCAAAATTTTGAAACTGATATTATTAAACTCTACTTTTATGCCATAGACTATATTTTACCTATCCCAAATAAAATGAATGTTATTTTCCAAGGCGAGTACTTCACAGTACAAAGAGTATACAAAGATTCGGCAGATATGCTTGTACTTCTTTTAAGTTGTTACGTGAATAAAGGTTATTTGAGAAGCACACACACTTCCGATTTGGATCCGACATCATCTGTAAATTTTTTGCCTCTATCAGAAATATACCTTGGAGTGCACGTAATGAAACTAGTTGAATCATTAGCTCGAGATGTAAGACAAAAAACGGAAATCACAACATTCCTGCAACGAATACAGTCTTAAACTTTGCGTTGATCACGTCTACCTCTCAATGAACTATTTGAGCAAATGCAATTTCTTGATCGACAAAACGTTTTATACAAAGAATTCACAAGTTTGGCCAGAACTGTTTCTAAATTTCCTAATTTGGTTAAAGAATCTGACATACAAGCAATTGACTCTGAATATCGGGTGGTTAAATTAGACAAAACAGTGACCGATCTATTAGAATCTGAAGGCAGTTCTAATCCCACACATATGAGTTTGAACACAGAAATTGTTTTGGGGCCAAATTTCAAAAATTACGAAGGGTGATATAAGTAAAAAGTATCCGCACTTGGTTGATTTTGCAAAAGCCATGATGATTTTGCATAAGTCTATTATAGCTTGTGAGCGCCTATTTTCTCAAATGAACAATATAAAAACCGAATTGCGGAACAAATTTAAAAATGAACATGCTGCTGCAATTCTACATGTCAAACAGGCAGTTAAAGAACAAGGTAGATGCGTCAATTTTAATACGCCATCAAAAAATATGGTAAAGGCAGCACAAAGCTCGACAGTTCTTTAAAAAAACATGGACGCCACAGAAAATTAGAAGTTATAACTGGTTAATAAATATTTGAAATTAATTATTTGCCTTTTTTTCATCTTTTAAAACCTTGTACAAATGATGACCTCATCTATTAGCAGAATTTTGGAATTATTTACAAAAACAAAGCAGATTTTAGCAGAATTTATACGAGTAACTGGCAAAATGTTCGATTTAAATCTGGTCACACTGTACAAATTGTCGATTGTCGCATTTAGCGTGTGTGATTTTTAATATTTAGGGAATATTATTCCAGTAAGTATACTGTATAATACTTAAAAAATTTATATAATGATTTATTAGCACTTTATGTAGAATTTTTTAAACCTTTCACAGAAAATGACTGAAAACTCAATTGCTACTCCCCCGTCGGTTTCATGGGCTCAACGAAATGCCTGTGTATATTTGACGTTCAATGTGGAGTGTATTAAACCTGATATCAAAATCGAGAAGACTACAGTGTCGTTTAAAGGTATATGTACACCAGAAAATAAGTTACATGAAGTTGTTATACCTCTATATGCAGATATAGATCCGGACAAAAGCTCGTATATTAATAAAGGACGTTTTATCGAAGTAGTTTTAGCCAAAGAAAAGGCGAATGCACCATTCTGGCCTGCTCTGACCAATGACAAAAAGAAACATCACTGGCTGAAAGTGGACTTCAACCGTTGGCAAGATGAAGATGAGAGTGGCGAAGAGGTCGATGACATGAATGATATGTTTTTAGGCAAAGGCAACGATTATGTTGATGATTATGATAAGGATGATTCCAGTTCGGGAGAAGAGGAGGATCTCCCAGATATTGAATAAAATGTGTGTATCATTTAATGGTGTTAACCTGGACAATATTTGTGCTTTTATACAAATAATACATGGTGTTCGTAGCTGCATTAACACTAGTATTGTATCATGTGAATTGATGTAATCCAGTACTGTATTCTTAGCTAATAATGCCCGTGTGTAACCCTGTAAATGTTACATCTATTTGGAAATGCTAATTCATAGGATCCTTAGTTCATAACAATACTCTCTCAAATTCAGGGTTTAGAAGTCATAATTAAAATATTAAGTTTTAATTTACAAAACTTTTATTTTTTTACTTTTAATGAGTAAAAATATGTAATTTTTTATAAATATGATTAATGTAACTAAGAAACTTAGTAATTTTATTTTTCTGTATATGGTGAAATGTATATTTTTGTTTTGTCATTTTATAGCATTCCAAATATTTATTTAGATCAGTGGCTAGTAGCTTGTGATGAAGAAAGTTCTAAATGAGATTTTTTATTGTATATCAGATTGTGAAACTTAGAACAATTAGTATTAAATAGGTAAAGCAGCCAAAAACAGCACCCGCCTTAATGATGTTATTAAAATAACTTTTTATGTATACAAGATATGTAGGAAATCTCATTATCTTAATAAAGTTTTATGTTCTATCTTTGTGTTTTGTTATAGTAAAATAGGATCATGAGAATTCAAAGATTCTGCACTATGATTTGTGTAAAAAAATATAGTTAATTAATTAATGGATGTAAAGTTATTACCTATTTCCTCCTTATTATATATTTCATCTTTTTCACACCTTTTGTATGTTACAATTTCTTTATTCTCCTGACTCCCCCCTCTACGCCATTATTCTTTGCCAATCATTCAGGTTAATGACACGTTGGCTCTTCCTGATGACCTAAACTTCATGAACAGTACTAACTTACGATGAGCTCAACCTTTCCTACTATCACATATGCCTGAGCCATGGAAAGATAGAATAATTCCCAATATCTTCGCCTAGGTATGGGCTGATCCACCTTATTTGCTAGTGAGTAAGAAAATTAAACCCTCTAATAGTCTTATTGTCAATCACGGATCGAGAAGGGCGTCACTGCAATGAGTATATTTTTTCCTCACAGCATATTTGCGGGCGGCGATACTACCCGGAGGGATCGCCCGCAGCCCCTGTCTAAGGTATCCGGAGATGATTTGAAGCCATACGCCTCGCCGCCGCCTAGATTAGTAAAGGGGACAGCGTTGCCAGATGGGGGGGATTCCCTGCAAATTCGGGGGTTTTTTCGACGTTGGGTGGGAAATTCGGGGGGAAAGATTCTTTGGGGGACCTACGGGGGGAAAAATTAAATTGGGAGAAATTTTGGAGATTTTTTAAGTGCCAATAATTCATCCATAGACACAATTACCATCACTACAATTATTATATAATACGATATATTTTTATCTTATAATTAATTATAATTATGTTTATTTATACATAAACTTCAATTCAATCGTTCATTAATAATTCAATTCATTCGTTCGTTTGTTAATATGCCATCTCTGTCTTTTTACTCATGTTGCCGATTGACGATTGCCGATGCGATAGTAAGAGCCGAGAGTGCCTATGAGTTTCGTTATTTCGTTCGTGTTCGGTTGGTAATGGTTTGTTACTGTTTCTTGTTGTTGGTTGATTTTGATGTCATGTCGTTGTCGTGTTGTTCATTTAATTTTCCAAGTTTTCTTCTTACGAATTGTTTAAAACGCAAGCAAGATGTCGAAATCTAACAAGTCATATGTCAGAACATACCGGAAAGAATGATAAGACGAAGCGGTATTTTCAGGTTAGTAAACAATGTTTTAATTATCGTAAGTATTAGTATCGTGTTTTACCATAAGTAGGTACATATGTTCTTTGAAAGGCGGCTGACAGGAAGTGGATGAAAGAGACGAAGATCGGGCTCAGTGGCATGCTTTGGCAGAGGCCTATGTCCAGCATTGGACTTCAATAGGCTGATGATAATGATGATGAGGTATGTTCTGTTGAGTACCAGGTTATTATTATAGAAACTTTACTCGGATGAAACATAAGTAATCATTAATATCATAATTATTGGACTTCAGAATATTTCAAAAAATAATAGTGTCCCTGTTTAGACATACTACGATTATTTATATATACTTACTCAGCTACTTACTCAGTACAATAACATTTTATTTTTATGAAACAGATCGTCCTGTTCATGATGATGTCCATCATATGTTTATAAAATAAAGATATATATACCATGTCCTATCAAAAAGTTACGTAAATAAAGATGAAGTTGGTGGAGGCAAATTAAAAACTACGTTTGCATTGCATTATTTTCTTATAAGGTTTGATTATTGTGTGAATGGGTATTGATGTTGGCCGATGGGTGGTGGTACAATCTAAATTCACTGGAATGCACTAACTAATTGAGTATTGGTGTTAGTTAAATGACGAGTAAACTAACTAGGGTTTGGGTGAGCCATATCAGTCGTTTCATTGTCTGTCTGGCTTTCTGCTCTGCCGCCTCCTACAGGAAAAAGTAGCAGAGCAGGTTTAGTGGCTGTTTTGTACATCTGTCACTTGAGCTTATGTGGCATTTTATTTTACATACATACATATAATCACGCCTCTTTCCCGTAGGGGTAGGCAGAGATTATATGTATGTATGTATTTATTTATTTATTTTATATCTGAATTAACTCTAAAAATGAGGTAAACAATAAAGAATTATCTATCTAGCTACTTTTGCTTTTTTATTTCTCTTTTTAAAATAAGTAAAAACTGTTCTGGGGGGTTTTTTTTCCAAAAAGCTTATTTTCGGGGGTATTTCGAAAAAAGTTGGGGGGAAATTCACATGGCCATCTGGCAACACTGAAAGGGGAGCTAAGTACTCTCGCTGCAGAGCCGACGGCGGTCCATCCGGTGCTACTCCCAACCTTGACTTAGCGTAAGATGGGAGAGATGCGATTTGCATATGGCTTGGACTAAAATTTTATAACGAAAATATTTTGAATACAAATCCTGTATTATCTATTCTACAAAAACTAAAAATTATAAAAATGTTAGTTCACATATATTATTTAAAAAAAACCTAAGGCAAAAAAAAAGATTTATAAGTACCCACGTTATGAAGGGAAATTACATAGGTATGTACATTTTGTACAATAATTAAACCGGCATTCGGTACATAAAGTACATACGAAAAATACGGACTGTGTCGGACTATAGTTTTTTTTATCGTTACCCGACCCAACATTGACAAAATCAGCGCTCCCAAGCGTTGAAACCATATTTGAATAAAAGAAGGCGACTAAGAGACATATATAATAATTTGAATTTTAAAAACACAAAGACACAAATCATTAGCGCTCCGCTATATGTACCTATTAAATACATAAATACACAAAAGATCCCATTGGGTCGAAGTGTCCGAGATATTTCTCGGCCCCGAAATAAGATAAATAGGAGTAATATGTATGTACCTAGTATTCTGTGTTAGCATTAGCAAATATTTTTATATTTGTTTTAATTCCAGCAACATCTACGATAATATTAGTCAATTATTGAATGTTTTGAAGGTTTACATTCTAACATTCCAGTGCGCTGTAGCATGGTGCGGCTGATAGTTGCCTTTTTAATGTGTATAATGTTGACATCATGACATCTGTCACTTCTGCAGTACCACATGACTAGGGATTGACGTATAGCAATTCATTTTTATCGCTGACGATACTCGTAGCTTAAATCTAGTTCTCTTTATTGTTGTTAAGAAAATTAGTTTAAAAAGCAAATTATTATTTAACTAGCTGTGCCCGTGACTCCGTTCGCGTGGAATAGTGACTTTGGGCAGCATTTTTTGGATATGTTTTATGGTTTATTTTGGATTACAAACCCTAAAATATAAATAAATGAAATATACAAACTGCGTTCGAACCTAAAAAGTCCAGCCTAAGCTGAACCCTATTTTATATGATTGATGATATAAATCTGAGGTCAACTTAAATTGGATTAATAAAAATCCGAAACTGATTACTTTTAACTAAAACTATTTTTTTTTTCAATCGGGTTCGGGTTAATGAAATTTTTTTCTTGACAACATATTTTCTCTATGGTGCATCGGTGCGGCGGCCATTTTGTTTACCCGTGCGTAAGATGCTGTCAGTACGAGTGCTAGCGCCTTGTATGTGACACGTATTTCGATTTCATTGTTCCTTTTCATTTTCGTTAAATTGTTATATACAGTAGTTTATTGAGTTTGTTGTTTTATTTGTTAAACTTTGTTGTTATTACCATGCCTAAGCATACAAAAAAAACTGTTTTGGGTAATTAGGCCAGGGAGCTTGTTGTTCGCCTCCGAGACTACTTTGAAAGAGAACTACAAAATAATGGACCTTTGTTACCATTGAATAGAATTAATACTTCGCCGCCATTTAAGGCAAATAAGATGTTGGCCCTACTATAAAAGACCATCAACAATGCTGAACCTGAAGACTGGTCGAAGGTCGTGAATAAAACAAAAAGGGACATTATGTCTGATTGGGATCGTGACATCCATATTGGCAACATAATCAATTCATCGTTAATAATATCCGTCACAGATTCAGATGATGAATTTAGGGACAATTCAGATGTTCCTGACTCTGATATAAGTTTAGACGAATAAGATATATTTCTTCTTAGCAACCTTTTAAAGTAACAGTACCCTATATATGTTCTGTTGTTTCATTTATATAATTATAGACTTTTTAACAATATAAATTGAACTACGCACAATATACGTTTTTTTTATTATAAAAAACATCGACTATCGTAACAGTACATCGCATCACTAAATACGTCCATTGCGTTACGTTATACGCATAACACTGCTTAATTTTTCTTTCAATTTGTTTTTATTTGTAGACTAGAGCATTATGGCTGGGTTAAATTTAAGTTACTACAGTTATTAATGATTTAATATATTACAAATGTGGTACGGCTAAAATATTAAGTCACAATTTGTAAATCGCAGCAACTTTCAATTCAAGAGTGAAACGAAACGTTACTGAAACTAGTACATACTTACATACTGCATGTAAAGTGGTCAGTGTTGCCGTTTTAGCGACTTTGTCGCTAGATTTAGCGGATTTTGGATGTGTTTAGCGACATTTTTTTTCCATCTAGCGACAAAAATAAATTTAGCGACATCTAGCGACTTTTCGATATTTTTTTGTTCGATCGGTTTTATGTGTCTCACTCTATCAAAAGATGTATAGCTACAGCTATTTCTTTCTCATTCATTCATCATCCCGTTTTTTCAAAGGAAGGAATGCCCGGTTTCTAAGTTATTTGTTACTTTTTCGCAGAACAAACCGGTTTTATATAGTGTCTATGTGTGTATTGTCGTCATTATTATCAAAATCATATTATGGATATGGAAATTCCTTTATAAAAGAAGACATACGCTCAAAAGTATAGACCAGAATGGGAACAACAAGAAGAGTTTAAAATGTGTTTGAAACCTGTTATGACTGATCCAACTAAAGCTTTTTGTTCGTTTTGTCACAGTGAAATATTCGCAAATTTAAATGACAGAGTTGCTTTTATTTAGACTATATTTTTAAAATTGAAGCTATTTCTGAAGGTTCGGAGTTGTTAATTGAAGCAAATAGTTTTGAAGTTTTAGTGAAATACAAAGAAGAATACTATAAAGAACGGAAAGAGTATTTTAACGTAATATCTAGAGAAAAAGGCATCTGGTATAAAACTTTACAAAGCGAGCCTCCTCGTATGCCAATAGTGCCAATTTGGTTTGCCAATAGTGAGGTTGATAGAAGAATGTGTGTAATAGCTCATAGATTGCGCTCCGGACACATTCCACTAAATAAATTTTATCACCTAGTGGGCAGGAGCAATAGTCCTTATTGCACAAACTGTGGAAAAATTGATGATGTACACCATTTCTTGATGGAATGTGTCCGAACGAAAGACAGTAGGGAGCGACTAGTACGATCTCTGCGAGTCAACTTGTGGGAAGTGGGCGTTTTCCAGAGCATCCTTTCGAGGCCGCTCTCTGCTGCCGCTGTTTTCATTTATAATAATTTTAAAATTTAGAAATTAGAATTTTTTTTGTAATATGTAATTAGGATAAAATGGGGCTGACATTATATTCTTATAAAAAGCCCCTAAATAAATTAGATAATAAAAAAAATATTTAGCGACTTCTAGGGATTTTTTTGAGTACTTTTTCTTAATATCTAGGGACATTTTCATTGAGGTCTGGCGACTTTTTTTTTCCAAAGCGGCAACACTGAAAGTGGTCTATTTATACTTAATAATAGGTAAATGTATCGAGTCGTTTTCGTATACTTTAATTATATTTTCGGTGAAATATGTCACATAAACAATACAGAAATCAAAAGCAACCTCTAGAATATCATCGAAAGGCGCCTTTACTCAAAGAACCGTATATAGTTGGATATATGAGTGTTGATGAATTTAGAGAATACCATTCTAATTTAACACAACTTAAGTTTTTAAATCATATTCCTTATGAACATGAAACGCTATCTATGGATTTAAATTATAACTTAGACAAGTCTATAAAGAGAACAACGGATGTTAACAATGAAAAGATAGACTTATTGTTGAAGTTTCTCCTTGATCAAAAACGTCTGGTACATTTCATAGATAAATATTTTACTTTCATCACATATAGAAGAACACTAATAAGTGTGATGTGTAACGTTTTTGAAAGTGCTGAACCAGTATCTATTATAGCTACTTTATATAAAAATTGTATTTATTTGTGCAATTTAGAAACTGAGGAAAATGCAAAGAAAAGACTGCAAAGAAGTCGAGAAGAACTCAAATTTTGCTCCTGGGGTTACAAATTTGAGCAATACTTATTATCAGGCTAGTGAAATTATTTCCTATACTTTCAACATTAGAACTATATAATATTACCCCTTAATACTCAATGCCTTTTTTCAGTTGGGTAAACCGGTAACCAGACAGTTTGGGTTCCAATAGCGAAGTATATTATAAAGGTTCTTTAATTTATAAACAAACAAATGTTAAAAAATAATTTAGCCACCAACTCCATGGTAGGGGCATTGTACGGTTCCCCTCATCTACTTTCGGCTTATCGACACACCGACATGGTTGCTTACTTACATTATATGCTTGTACAGTACTGGAGTGGGGAGTCATTTTATCCACAACCTAACTGCATTGATTATCCTACTATGAGTTTTAAAGGTTTCCAGTTACAAGAAACTGTTTTCTAATATATGTCCTGACTCAGTTATAAAACTATTTTAGGCTGGCATAGGTAACCATATCATGAAACATTTTCAGATTTACCAGGACAGCCACCTGATGTAGAAAAGCCTGTCAAAGAGAATGAAGAATTTTCTATATATTACTACAGTGAATTAGGCAATCATAAACTGTTTTATGGTGCCCAAATAGATGGATTAATAGCAACCGATTCTACAACTCCACCTCCTCAGACAGATGATGTAAACACTAATATAAATTACTTGAGAAATAATTCTTATGTTGAATTAAAAACTAATAGAGTAATCCAAAATCGAAGACAGGAAATTAATTTTAAGTATGTATCAATAATATAAAGATATTTTTAGTTTAATACAATCTATATATTAATATATAGTAATTTGAATAGAATAGTTCAATGGGCACTTAAATTTTCCTTGGAATAAATAACCAAATATTTTGCTTTATCAAGTTTCAAATATATTGGGATTGTTATAGCTATAGTTCAGGCAAACGGCCCACCCTGGTAGGTGGTCACCATCACCTATGGACATTTGCAACACCAGAGGCATTTACAACCCGCTGCCGGCCTTGAAGAAATTTTATAACATCATTTTTGAAGAACCTCATTGGGATTGATCTTATTTTCTAATAAAAAAACATCAGTTTGAAAATCTATATCCATATATTGACAGACACCAAGTTGCTTGACACAACCAACAATAACTTGAACATGTGGTCCAATTATCAAGAAATATTGACACATACCTTATCAAGGATGGCGCTATCGAATGCTTTAATAGATTTTGTATATGTGGTGCCATCTATATGTCAGTCCGGGAACTTTTTGATCAATGTAGTATTGTATTCATTATACTTCTCTATTATTTGTTTAACTGTATAGATATGGTCAATCCTGGAGTAGTTTTTTCTAACCAGCTTGTTCCATTGGCTGGTTTTCATCTAACTTATCTGAAATTCTATTGAGTATAACATTAGAAAAGACCTTAAATATGTTGGATACTAAACTTATAAGCCTATAATTCTTGATTTCGTTTCTTTCGCCTTCTTTATAGAGCAAAATTATAAATGAGTTTCCCCGTTGGCTAGGACTTATTCTTGTCTTTACCACATTATCGAAGATTTTTGCTAGTGTAGGTGATATTTCTTTCACGGTATGAGCTCATTTGTAATATTGCCAGGTCCAGGAGCTTTATATTAAGCATTTGTGACAGAATTGCCTTCCTTCCTGAACTTCCCAGGGCTGTATATGTGGTTCTTCCTCGGGTTCTATATCATTTACTATTATAACAGAGAAAATACAGGAAAGATCTCTCTGACTTTCTGAAATGCAAAAACTCAAGATCATTAATGCTGAGCAAACAATCCTTAATATCTGTGTTTATTGATTTAAAAATAAATAACATATTACCATTGTTTCAGAAAACATAAATTGCTGAGATGTTGGTGTCAATGCTACTTGGCTGGACTTAAAGGTCTCCTTGTTGGCTTCAGAAATGATAATGGTATTGTCAAAAGGTTACAGTGGTATGATACACATGAACTAGTGGAATATTGCAAGGTAATTTTAATTAATAATAATTTGTCTACATTAGAAACATGTTCTCAGTGACCCATTGTCTACTGCTGAACGTATGTCTCCCCAAACTTGCGGTACAAATTCTGATCCCTCACTTCCATCTAGCCCCTACCGGTAACCTTGTGCAGGTCATCGGATCGGGAGGTGTCCTACTCCACATTTTCCTAGAAGCAGTCTCTACTCCAGGACATGTTTACTTCCAACGCCCTTTGGTCCTGCAACAAACGTGACCGACCCATTTCCACTTCAACTTACATATTTTGTAAGCTATATATATATTATTTACTTTGGTTCTCCTACATATTTCCTCACTTCCGATTTTGTACATAAGAGAAACACCTAGCATAGCACACACCAAACACATTCCATAGCCTGCTGAATGACTTGAAATTTATTACTTACATACAATACATGTAAAATAATATTTGAATTTATTTTCTCTGGGATTTTAATATGTTTTTCTAAAACATAGTTTAGTAATGAATGGATACCATTCTGTTTGTTTTTGTTTTGAGAAGGGGGGTCCAGAACAGTAACTGCATTACCATCAAATTAAACCACTGCTATTTCATTTATTATGCTTGTTTTCATTAAAATATGTCAATGAAAAGCACCGATGCCATTGATGTACCATATATTTTGTCACATTAATCAAATATATTTTCAGAATGAATGGAGACCAGAACATACATTAACGCATTTGGATATGTTTCTAACATTTGCTGAAAAGTCATTTCAAAATGAAGTAAAACAGAATGGTGCGGACAAACCAATATCTTTGCAGTTTCTCTTGGCAAATAATAAAATCACTCTCAGCAAAACATACTCTGAAAAAGATGTCATATTACCCGATTGGTTTATAAATAATTTTGTATAAAAACAATTTCTTTTTCAACCCACTGAACTGTGACAATTGACATCCCGTCAGAGCCATCTAGTCTCAAAACATGGCGTTTGCGATATATGACAGATTCTAAACAACTAATACACTTCATAAATCCTTTTTTTGTAAATAAATATTATTATAATAAAATAATATATACATAAATATATTTTTTTATTTAGAACTCGCTGTACACCTTAAATTATTGTTTATTTTCTAGCTATATTGTTTCAGCCTAGCCTTTACACGTTGTACCGTTCTTAATTTTAGCAAAAAAAACAAATAATAATATTTAATGTGGTTGAAATAAATGTAATTAGTAATTGCAACATTACTGGTTACATCTTGTATTTCTAATATGGGTATATTTTTACAAATCCATTGAACTTTTGTGTTCAAGTTCAGGACTTGAGATGTTCACGTCGCAAGGTAAACCGTTTCTGTCGAATCAAATTTCAACAGTTTCTAGGTTTGGTAAACCTGAACTCAACGTCCTTTTGACTCAGTCGAAACCTTTTTTTATAATTAGGCAGACAAAAGCAAATTGTCGCTTATGTTCGCAGCCCAGGGTCATTTTCTCCATGCAGGGGGGGAGTAATAATATTAACTCCTGTAGCCTGGAGCGGCCTGTCATTAAAAGGGACAAGACGACTATATGGTAGAGCTCGAAACCCATCTGGATAGCAACCACTCCTGGTCCCTAAGTATGCCACCATAACAACCTTTTCCGGCATAACTGAAACAAGTTTGTTCCCCTACGCAGACGGCAGCTTGTTAACGACGGTAACTATTTACTGTTAAGTGCGCCGTCAGCCTTTCTGCTGTATGGTATTAAAGGGGGGCATGCTGCAATGGAAAAACCTCACCGAAAGCGCATTCCAAATCCGAAGACTATGTTAATGTTCCGGAGAACGTGTATGTTGGTAAAAGAACACCTAATCACAAGAGATATTTCTCTTGTGAAATAATACGTTTATATATTTTGATGACATCGTCTGGGTGTTTATCCACATTTTATGGAGACTCCTCGTTCCCGTACGCAATGGTTGCGTAAAATATAAAAACGCATTTTTTATAAGACATTTCTGTACTTAGTGATATCCAGTCGAAGGGCTTTTACAAAAATACACGCGTATCCAGAACAAACTAATTTCAGTTCATATTCTACTATAATACTTTGTGAGAATCGATTTTTGCGGAAATGGAAATGTTTGATGCATAACCTACCGCTTGCCCCCCACAGTTGACAAGAGGGACGCACGTCGCTGGTAAACCCACCCTAGTGTTCCTCTATTGTCTGAAGCCAGGAAGGGAAAGGGGAAGAAGTATGCTTTCGCGTGCGCCTTTCGGTCGTACGGTCTACTGACAACAGTAAAAACCCACTGAAACATCATCAAATAAAATGCAATTTATAAGATCGGTAAATACTAATTATGTGCTCTTGGAAATAAAACCTTGTTAAAGAAGAAACCGCTTTAACTCAGACAAAATCAGAAAATAACAATAAAGATATGTCAAATTGACTAGAAATTTCAAATCATTCACTGACATAGTCTTTCCTCTTGGAAATGTTCAAAATTACTGTCTAATGATGTAAAATATATTATTCTTCTCCGTCAAACTACTTTTTAAATATATAGACTAAAGCACAATGTATAGTGAAAAATGAAATAAAATCTACCCACACACAGTAACAAATGGGGCAAATAGAGGAAAAAAGATCAGCAAGAATGGCTAAGAGTCCTACCGGAGCGCAAAAAGGTTCGTCGAGCAGCACCAAGGCCACGAAAGCTAATAAGATTAAAACTCAGACTCCAAGCACTTTGACCCTGTCCGACCCGAAGATCCAGGGCGCGGTGCTCGTTGGTCTATTAGCTGTGCTGGTCTTAGCACTCTGGTACGGTTTCACGCACGGCTGTTTGGGACGCAGACGACGGCGCCGCGCATCCTGTAATTCTTGCGGGTACTGAATTCTGCAGAGGTATGATATAAGATTTTAAGTGTATTGAATTGCTTCCAACTAGAATACTCTGTTTTTCTCTTATAGTACATTCACTTGGTTGATTAATCGGTAAGTCTTATCGTTTTTGAGACTCGTAAATGCTTGGTTTGTTAACTCGTTGGTAATCTCTTGCAGCTCGTCTGTAATGTCGCAAGCATGCCGAGCTCTCACCAATTCTTAAGCTATTTCATTTCCGCTGCCAGATTTTGTGGTTGTGATCGTACTTAACACATTTTGGTCGATTTGACCCTTACATACATCGAAAGTAAACTCAATAAACTCATTGGTTATATCTGTTACGTCTGTCAATTATCTATTGAAACATTAATGCTATAATATTTTCTTATTTTCAGATAAATTTTATACCTGGTCCAATAGATGCAACAGACATTGAACATTTGGTGTTTTGTAGCGAGTAGGTTAAAACTCCTACTTGCCCAATAAAACTCATAAGTTAGCCCATAAGTTTATTACCAGAATTAACTTAAGAACTTAATACCTATACCTAGGTACGACAAATTTAAGTGCTATGGAAATAAATCTTAATATAACTGGATAATTATCTGAAAAGAATAAAACGAAATGTTAATATTTGAACTGCAATAAATTATAAGAATATGGTTATATATTTATTTCGATGACTTAATCATTACAAAATATATGTAAAAAAGTTCAAATTCACCCTGGATTTGACGCTCTAAATCTAGATTTTATACAAATACTTATAGCAAAAAAAATCTGAACAGGCATTAATATTGAAACTGTTGTTCTCCATTTTAACACGAGGATGTTTTTAATCAATGATCTTCGAAACTGCTTTCATTTCGGAGAGTCCGATGTTACGGCGCGTACACATAGAACGTCCGTTTAAACGTATATATTATTAGAGTATGTAGTTAGTTGTATGAGCGAGTTCACATACAGGACAGTATTCCGGATCCAGTAAAAAAATCCCACACTCAACGGAAATACTGATCCGTTTAACGAATCGAAATCCAGTAGCGTCGGATCTATTACAATCGATTCTGTAAATGCTGCGTGAATATTATTACAAAGGATTAAATATTTCAAACTTTATGATCCTTATTATATAATACTATTACACAATATTAAACATTTAAAATCAAAAATCATTATAAACTTTAAATTAGCAAATTAAAAATGAGGAGAAATAATCATCATCATCATCTTTGCGTTAAATCCCGGTTGCAGCCCAAACTCTCGCTTCGGCGCCCAGGATCCGCTTTCCGACTTTTTCTTCTCCACTTCGCACGGTCCTCAGCATCCCTGGTAGTGAGCCCATTGGCACGCATATCAACCCTTTACGACGTCAAGCCAGCACTTTTTGGGTCTACCCCTCCTGCCGGGGCCTGGCGGAGGCGGCATGGCCAGACATTTGTTACCCACGTAAGCATCCAGTTGCCGTAAAACGTAGCCGTACCAACGGAGCCGACACTTGCAATTTATCCGCAATGTCACGGACATGAAGACTGCCGCGAATGCGGGAGTCCCTAACGCGGTCCTTCCGCGTCACTCCACACATCCACCGCAGCATATTGATCTCCGTGACACGCAGCTCTTTCTTGTGTCGCTCTAACACCGGCCACGCTTCACAGGCGTATAAAAGGACAGGCCTAATGATGGTCTTATAGACCTGTCCAGACCAGTTACCTCACGCCATTTGGCCCACGCGGCAGCAATGCGTGCCTTGACGTCACAATCGATGTCACCAGACGCATGAAACACAGATCCCAGGTATTTCACTTGGTCCGTGCGCTCGACCGTGTTGCCGTCTATGCGTACGGGTGTGGGATCTGTGCAGGCCAAGTACTCGGTCTTCGCCACATTGAGCTTCAGACCGCCGTTCTCAAGCGACTCCTTCCACGCCTTCACACGTCGCACCAGCCTACCCCTGTCCGAATCTGCCAGCACGATATCATCAGCATACATGAGCAGCCACGGGGGCTGCTCATGTGAGTTTCTGATGCTGTCTGACAATACGTCTAATACCACGCTAAATAGAAACGGACTAAGGACGGATCTTTGGTGCACACCGACGGTGATGGTTAAAGGTTTTGTGTCGCCAACAGCGATCCGAACGACGGAATCGGAGTCACAGTACATGTCTGGAATCCCTTTGGACCGCAATGCCCACCAGATTATTGCGCGAGGAATACAGTCAAAGGCCTTCTGCAAGTCGAGAAACAGGCAATGCAGAGGTGTATTCTTCGCCCTGTATTTCACCGCGACAGTCCTTAGGGCAAAAACAGGGTCCATTGTCCCTTGACCAGGGTGAAACCCATATTGACATTCCGAGACAGTGCACTCCAGTTGAATCAGAGTCGATAATTCTTTCGAAGAGCTTCATGGTGTGGGACATAACCTTGATTCCTCGGTAACTACCGCACTCCTGCACCGACCCCTTGCCTTTGAAGACTGGAGTAATGATACTCAGTCTCCATTGGCTCGGGGGATCGTGCCGGTGAGGATTGTCAGGTTGAACAGGTCGGATAAGATGCCCACACCGCGAGAGCCCATCGCCTTCCAGGCTTCGATGGGGACTCCATCGGATCCAACAGCTTTCCGATCCTTCATGCGGCGAAGACAATTCTGGACCTCTTCAGGCGTTATCAGTGGCACTAGTCCTCGATTCGGAGGAAGATCTGGCGGCTGCACCTTTTTGGGTTGCGTATTCAGCAGCTCGTGGAAATACGAGCGCCATCTCTCCTTCACCACGAGATCCTCGTATAGCAGGTTGCCCACAGGGTCTTTTACACAGCGGCACTTGGAAATATCCTGTGCCGCTGAAGTATGAAAAATGAGGAGAAATAATATTAAATATAATTTTTTTTTCATATGAATATAAAATCTTATACAAATACTTTTAGCCATTATGCCCGCTGCCATTCAGTGAAAATGTGATATCAGTGCCCTTTACATTATCCATATGTCGTCTTCCACGACTCACTAAATAAATGAAGAACTACCATGGACGTGAGCGGGTGCAACGCATACTTTAACAATATACAGCAGTGAGCTTTAAAGAAAGCTTCGTAAGTAAACGTGTTTCGCGTGTCATCAGCTTGTGAGAAGAGAGCATCACCTTTAGTAAATAGAGGCGTCCTCCCACTTCTCGCCGTTGTTCTCCCAGTCGTCGCTAGTGTTCTTCTCTTCTGCGGCTTGTTCTTTATTCTCCTCCTTCTCCTCGCCCTCCATTTCCCCTTCGCCGTCTTCTTCTTCTTCTTCGACTTCATCTCCTTCGTCTGAGAACACATTGTCGATACACGAATGTTCAAAAAGATATAAACAAGGTCGAATAAGTTTCAATACAATCTTTTTAACATGTTGAACGCGGGTGTTTTTGCATACGCTCGGGCGGGAGGCGCAAGCGAAAGCATATCCTATCCCCGGGTAGGATACGCTTTCGCTTGCTTCCGGGTAGGATTGGTTTTTAGTGGGTACTGTGTACTAAGCAAGTGCGTGGGTACTAAGCAAGTGCGTCCCCCTTGTCAACTGTGGAGGTCGGACGGGTATATTGCACGCGATTCGGATACTAAAAGCATTAAATATTTTCCACTTCATAACAAAAAAAAAGTGTTTTCTCATATGTATCACAAAAAGCCCATGCCGTAGTAAAATCAATAGAAAAATTTCCCTCTGCCACCTAGAGGATACGGTAATGGGCATGCGGGCACAAAATGTCCCTCGCGGCTCAATTTTCCAGTCTGGCGTTTAACGTTTTAAATAACTAATGTTTGTTTTTCTTAGTATTTAGTTTACCTCAATTGAATGTTAATTTGAAATAAAATTGGAACAATTTTATTTATTATTCAAAAACACTTACCACCAGCTTCTTCATCGTTTTTAGATTCCTCGTCGTTTGCCTCTGAAATGACAATGTAATTTGAAATAAATTTTGTTATCTGTAGGGAACGCACACAACCCTACCAGAACCCTTGCACCGTCACTTAACCAGTCGTCATGTTAAAAGCTTTTTTTTATTGCTGTTGGACGGCAAACAAGCTGACGTCTCACTTAGAATTTAGTAGTTACCGTCGTCTATGGATGTTTGCGACTCTAGAGGTAGTACCTCGAACACGCTGCTGTCCCATAGGGTACAGAAACCTGGGTCACTAATGCCAGAACACAACACAAGGTTAATTATGGCAGCATACTTATAGACCAAGGGTGGTTGCCATCCAGATGGTCTTGGGGCCCTATCACCTAGCTAGGGTTGTTTAGTCGCCTTTTACGACAAGCCGACCCCGGCCGCAAAGGTCAGTTATTCTTTCTCCATCCCTGCATGGAGAAAAAGCTGTTTTATTTTAATCGTAGAATAAAGTCGGTTTAAAAAAAATACGAATTTCACTTTTTACCATACATCGATACTTCAGTCTAAATATTATTGCTACATTAAAGAAAAAATTATATGTATTTTGGTTTTTAAATGAATCTGTCGTTAAAATAGATAGGATAGGCGCTCATAGTAAAAAGCATGCTTGTATATTTTTGAAATGGCTGCCCTGTGAAGCCCTTTATATATGTCAAATCCGTCACTATTCTACGACTACGACGAAATTCTCCGTGCAGGGGCGGAGTCAGAATACCAACCCTTGTGGCCGGTGTTAGCCTGTCGTAAAAGACAACAAAACAACCCTAGCTACGTGGTAGGGCCCCAAGCCCATCTGGATGGCAACCACCCTTGGTCTATAAGTATGCTGCGATAATTAACCTTCTGTTGTGTTCTGGCATTAGTGACCCAGGTTCCTGTACCCTATGGGACAGCAGCGTGTTCGAGGTGCCTCTAGAGTCGCAAACATCCATAGGCGACGGTAACTGCTTACTATTAAGTCAGTCTGACTGCTGTTCCTCAGCAAGAAAAAAAAATGCAAGAAAATATACTTCAGGCTTAAATGTATGGTTGAAGTGGAACATAATATGTTCAACACTAAGATAATGAATTATGAATAATAAATTTAATTGAAGGATGATGTGTAAAGTAATGATAAATTACCTTTCTTGGGCTTGTCGCCCCTCATCATTTTGAGGATATGCTGCTTCTCCTTGGAGAGATGGCGCTTGCCATTCAGATGCATCGTCATCTGCTCGCTGCACGTGACGCATGTCTGCCAAGAAACAATTGTTTAGACATTGGAACATCCCACTGCTGTTTGCCACCCCTTCCCTATTGTACTTCAAGTGTTATAGCTGGCAGCACAATCCATTATTGCATCAGCTGTCATCAGTACATATCAGCAGAATGCTATCACAGTGCAAATGTTTTGCACGATTTTTGAGGCAGTGCTTATATTTCATACGCAAAGAAACTAAAAAAACTATTATAGATGGAGTACATGTGAAAAGTTAGTACCTATACTGTGGTAATTCACTCAGCGCCAACTAGGCCCAAAGTTAGTAGCAGAGCGCTGGTGTTGTGGGTACTGCTGATATACTACTTTTCTTTTGTATCCATGCAGGGGCGGAGAAAGAATAATGAATGACCTCTGCGACCTGGATCGGCCTATCGAAAAAGACGACAAAACAACCCTAGCTACGTGGTAGGACCCCAAGCCCGTCTGGATGGCAACCATCTTTGGTCTTAAGTATGTCGCAATAATAACCTTGTGTTGTTCCGGCATTAGTGACCCCAAGTTCCTATACCCTTATAGGACAGCAGCGTTTCCGCGATGCTACTGGTGTTGCAAACACCTTTCGCGCAATCCTTACCCTTAATCAATCCTACCTTCTGTATCCATACATTTTCATTCCTAGCATTTTCTATTTTAGAAAAACGTGGATCATCTTTTTACATTGCAGACATCAATTCCATATTCTTTCCCATATTTACTCTGCTGGAAATCAGAACTCTATTCTACATGGTAATAGTGACTGGCAATGTTTTCATCACTGTACCAGTCTTGCCAAATAAGGTTAATTTGTGTTTCTTACCTTGCATATTTCGCAATAAAGCTCCGGCGGAGCGGTGATTTTCTTCTCATCGTCCTTCAGGGGCTGGGCCTGCTCGGCGTCTTCAGCCACTTTCAAGGCTTTCTTCTCGCGACGGATCAGTTGCTCCCTGCATAATTTCACTTGAAGTCACATGTTGGTATCGAGCGAAAGTTTTGAATGTAACCAGGATTTTATTCTCTAAGTCAATCATAATTATAGCAAATGGATCTCAATAAATTCTGGTTAAACTCTTTAATAATTGGAGTAAATTAATTACTGATCCAAACCAACATGACTTGAGCTAATTACACTAACACGTTAAGCTTTCTTTAAAATAATTAAAAATTTCTAACCCAATATCTAAGACATTCAGATCATCCAGATCTCCATGCCATTGTCATTCCATTTGAAATTTTGAAAAAAGAAATGTTTTAAAAAATGCGTGATAGTATCTCTTTAGGAGACCGTTCAGAAGGGTTAAAAAAACAATGTTACGTAACGCGTAGTTCAAAACTGTAACGCATCGTAACGTTTTACGCTCCCCTACAGCTAGAGGTAGGCTTAACTTCTAGGACGCCGGAAAACTTTCGACTCCAAACAATAGATGGTGGTTAACAAGGAGACCTGGAGAAGCGTACCGTGAACCACCGACCTAATGAATCCTACTAGATTTACCGTCCAAGTTGTGCCTACATAACTGGAATATACTACTCAGTCACATCCAGGGAGACGCCATTCGTACTGTCTACCTTCATATAATACTTACACGCGACCTTCCATGCCTCTTTGCAGCAAAATTGGATTCTTCGGCTGCTTACGACCTTCGACGATGCTGAAAACACATTATACAATTAATAAAGAATAAAATTTGTTTAGTATATTTATAATGACAAAAACATGATTTTTATAGAGAGTTTGACGATAAATTTGTAGAATATGTTTTGTCTCAAATTATTCTATGTTTTGAAGTACAAATTATAAAGGCATTAAGTTACAAACTGTGTAATAAAAAACTTTTACTTAATGCAAAAAAAAACTATAAACATTGTAAAAAAAACTTATGTGACTAACAGGTGCGACTAAACTACAATAAATAAATATACTGGCACAATTCACACAGCGCCATCTAGTCCCAAAGTAAGTAAGCATAGCACTAGTTTTTATGGGTACTACACAACTGATATACTACATACATACATACTTTTTTTTTGTAAATAAATAACATATTATACATAAACAACCAGACGCGAGACGGAAATCGAACCGGTTGGTCTGTGAGTGTACCAAAGTACGTTACTCGCTACGCCAGGAAAATCGTGTAACAATAATACATAGGTAATATGTGCATTAGTGCTATACAAGCATAGAGCGGTTGTATAATATAAAGTTTACTGAATGTTCTGGTCATACAGTGTGCATACGTCGACATAATTGGCGAAATATAAAAATAACCAAGAAGTCTTAAAAATATTTTTATATTTTAAAATGAAACAACAAGACCTTCTATTCAAATGACCTCTGTGGTGTAACGGATAACGCACTTCGGTACGCTTGCGGAGGTCACGGGTTTGATTCCGGTCTCGTGTCTGGGTGTTTATGTACAATATGTATTTATTTACAAATCACTTGTTTAATACCCATAACACAGTACTATGCTACTTAGTTTGGGACTCGATGGTGCCGTGTGAATTGTCACAAAAATATTTATTCACTGAAGAACGGTGAAATGAAGGTATTAATTTTATTTAATTTTAAAACTAATTTTTGTATGCAATGTTGGAAAATACATGTGGACATAATTTTGTTCTCACTAATTGTATCACTGTGTGTCATCAATAATCACTGTGTTTCGTGACAAATGAATGAATATTACAAAGCATTTTATAAATTACAAACTTATATTTAAAAAATTTCGTCTTTTTTGTAATCCGCTAATCCGTGTGTGTAGTTAGTTATATAACTGTGGTAGTCTGCGGGCTCCACTACGCCAGTGCGACAAATGTCATGCGTTGCCAATGGTTGTTATTTCTGAGAAAACAAATCTAAGTCCTGAAGTTGTGCTACTAATTTCATTTTGTTATTTTTTTATTGTTATTCACACATAACCGTTGTTTATACAATATCTTTTTGTACATAAATTAATATATAGATATGCTTACGAGCGATGAGGTCTCCCCGCGTAATGCGCGTCAGCGTGGGCCTTAGAAGTGATTTGCACGTCGCACAGCTCACAATACAGCTCGCGAGATTTCATCGGCAACTAAAATGCGCCATAATATTAAAATTAATATCTTATAAGAATTTTTTTAATTAATTGACAGTTCATTATACAGTAACATCGGTTTTACCTAGAATTTACATACAAAATCGGCAAAAGTCCAATTGAATTATTAGAATTATTGGTTTTATCTATTAATTTATAGTTCTGTATCTTAAAAAGCACAACATACCTACTTTTTTTTACAATAAAATAGTGGTTTTCGTCAAATTCCCTTAATCTGAGTCTTAACTGTAGGTGAGACAGAATAGCAAACGATTATTATTATCCAGTTTCACAAGTTTTCATTGCAGCTCTTAAGATAATGACTGAATAATAAAAAAATAAATCTAATACAGACTTTTTACCACTTACTTTTAAATACTTTCTAGTATGTAATATTATTAATTTTCTTTACACTGACACAACATGGAAGGCAATGAGTTATTTATAACATATAATATTTTTAAACCATTTAAATAAAAGACATACAAGAAGCTTCGTAAATAGATCTCAAGTTCAAAAACCGCGTGGGGGCCGGGCCGCCTCTCTATTTTGGAAGATGACCCTCATTTCTCATCGCCCATTACCTTTCATAACATTCAATGTTAAACCAACACTTTTTAGGTATACCCATTCTACTGGGACAATGCGAAGGCAGCATGGCTTGTCATTGAATCCCCACATAAATGTGGTTGCCGTTGAGCATGGCCATATCAATGCAAACATATAACAGGATTTGTCTGCAACAGGACTTAATATGGTACTTCCAAGCCTATATTGGTATGATATGATTGTATGTTCAATATCGAGCACCATAAAATACTTAATGTGCTCATACATTATACATATAATCATAACGCATGATCAATCAATTTCACTATGATAATCACTTTTTTAAACTTATAGCTTACTTTTATATGAAAAGTGTCTGTAAAAATGCATTATGGTGGCGCCATAATCACATCAGTATTCATTTTAGAGCAAAGCGCCAAAAGTTAGAGCAGTGTTGAAAATTTAAAACTGAGTACTTCAACTCATCTACATTTGTAGCTGCACTAGCCCCTCACTCTGGCAGGTTTTTGAACTATAATTCGCAGCAAACAGCTGGACACTTTCAATTTCTCTTCCATACAAGATGACTCTCCTTACTTCTGCCTTCATATATTTAACTTAAAGATTTAAATATATTCCATAGATTGTATAAATAAAGTCTATCTGGCTTAAGCCATTGTCTATGTATAAAGCAAGTGTGTATTGTGGTATTGAACCTCACGTCTCATCAACGCAAGGCCAGACAATTGGTTGCAATGTAATATTTTACTTTGGCGACGATGTTCACATAATTTCCACTTGATATATGCTGTCACCTGACAATTGTCCACATGACAGAAGCACAAGGGAACATATACATAAATATATAATAAATAAAATTATTTCTGCCACTGCAAAGATAACAAATAATAACCCTTCAAAACTTTTTGATTTGTTATATTGTACTTTTCTGATAAAGATCGATACAATATTATTAAAAACAGAGTAACCATCTAAAAGTGAATGCCAGTTGCGTCAAATACGGTCAAAGCATTTGAGTAATAGGTATAACTTTGGCTCTAATGAATGTAACTGCAAACATCTACCCTGAAATGATAAACTAAAATCTTGTTCTTTGTACAATTGTACAATATCTACATTTTAATGTAATAATTATTATAGTTTATTGAAATGTGTTAAACACATAAATACACAACTAACTACAAACTTCACATCATTCATTAGCCATAAATGTGTGAAATAATAATTGGCTAATTTTAAACAAAATCTCACATTATGTGAACAGTTAGATGTCGTCAAAATACCTAGTAAATGTTACATTGCCAAATTGTCTTATTACCTCTTTAGCACGACGGAATTCACTCTCACCCGTCTTCAGGAAGTTTTTCGTCTTCTTGGTATGGTTCTTGGAGACATAGTGCATACGAGCTGCAAATTAATAATATATATAAAATAATAGTCATACATATCATCGTACATCATTCACGTGAAATTCGAATGTAAACTAAAGAAAAATAGCAGAACTTACACATAGCAAATGAATCAAAAGAAATTGCACATAGTCCACAGTATTGTGGGTCAATCAGTTTCAGCAGCCTTTTCGGCAAGCCCTTTACATTCTCCCTGGGCACCCCGCAACCTGTGACAAAATTGCATTTAATTTGAACACATGAAATAATAGGGATTAAAGTATGAAATTGCCATTGTATAGTAATAGATACTTAGAATTGACATAAAACCTTCATGGTACGAGATTTTCGAGTGAAACTTCATGTGATACCTATGAGGTTCTTCTTTTAAAAAATGTAAAACATTTAATTTTTGACTTCCCAGGAAGCAGTACAAAATGCGTTCAGAATGTTTGTCGAACCTAAATCCCCAGAGTTCTATTGTAAAAGCATAAATGAACTTCCGTTTAGATGGCAGCAAAGTATACAGTCCCTGGCCAAATTATTAGACGCACTATAAAATTCTATGTAAAATCTTGATTATCAGGTGATGTTATTCATATTTAATTTTTTTACTAGATACAATGTATTTTTTATTATTATTTATATTATTATCTAATTATTAACACAAATAAAACATCATAGTTATAGAAAAAAAATGCGTTTATTAGCTTTTGAAAAAAAAATGGAATTTATACAATAAATTTTTAATATTTTGTTGAGCCACATTTTGCCGTTATGAGAGCTTTAATTCTGCGCGGCATGCTATCAATGCAAGACTGTACTGTCTCCTGCATTTGAGGATGATGATTCCACACATAAATGATCTTTTCTAACAGTAGCGTTTTGTTTGTGATCATATCTTTAGCCACATTTCTCTTCATCAGCTCCCACACGTATTCGATTGGGTTCATATCAGGACTATTACCCGGCCAATCCCACAGAGTGATATTTTGCTCTTATAAAACAGCTTTAACAGACCGTGTTTTGTGGCAGGGAGCTCTATCTTGCATAAAAATTAATAGTTCCCCATTCAGAAATCATTCTGCGAGCTGTGGAATCAACCGATTTTGTAAGACTTCTTTGCACTGATCTTGCCTCGTTATACCTTTTACCACGTACAGACGTCCAGTGCCTTTGCCGCTGATGACTGAATAGATCATTATTTTCGTAGGGTGCTTAATGGTCTAAACTACACAGTCAGGATGATACTTTTCTCCATGATGACGACGCACAAATAGAGTTTTATTCTGCAAAATTTCAAATGTGCTTTCATCGCTGAAGCAGAGCTGTCAAAAATAGAAAAAATCAATGAATATCCTGAACATCTGTGCTCTTATTTTATCGAAAATGATATATAAAGTATAATTTATGATGAAATTACATCAACTTACCGATCTCCAGAAGTCCATATCTTTATCACGCCACTGTTTGGCCCACTTCAGATGCTTTGCTTATTATTGCAGCTGTTAATTTGGGTTTCCTGGCGGGACGGCAGGCCTTAAAATCTAAATCTTTTAATTCTCTACGAACCGTGCGCTCAGACACATTCACATTAGCATCTTTGAGTTGCGATTTTATTAGTTTTGTGGTAGGAAAACTGTTTTCCAGGCAAATTTTCTTTAGACATATTTCTGACTTTGGAGGAAAAATAAGCTTTCTGCCTCATCTTTTCTTTCGTTTCGGGCTCAGCTGGACCCCTGATTCAATTTTCTTCTTTATTCGTCGTATACTAGTTTCAGAAACCTTCAATATTCGTGATATTTCGCGATTCGAAAACATTTTAGCATTAATAAGGGCCTTTACTTCAGTTTTTTTACGTTTTGAAAGATCGCCTTTTTTACCCATGATTTTAATGTTCTAATCGATTATTTAAACATTGTACACAAAATAAACAAATAGCTGCATAGTATAAACTGCGAAATAAATAAATACAGTGCATAAAGCCACTTAAACATGTCTGCATTTTACACACTCGAGAAACTGAAATGAAACTGGTTTGTACTTTTTATGTTCGCGTATCAATTGGTTACCACTGTAATACACCACATTAAAAATAAATACAAAATGGAACCATATAAAACACCTCCTGAATAAAAACCCATTTTACGTACATTTAAATATAAAAATATTGCATTTAAACTCATACAACGCATGTAATTGTTAAAAAACTACTGTGCGTCTAATAATTTGGCCAGGGACTGTAGATTATATCCAGTGCAAACATAGTTTTGTGTATGTACTTCTTCCAAACATTTCAACATCAATAGTGTTCTCACTAACTTCTATATAATAAACCTCATTGTAACAAATTACTTAGTATAATGAATATTTTCTAATTCCCTTCAGTTTAGTTATATCAAAGTTGCACTGTTATTAAATTTAAGCTCCTATCAGCTGTCAAATTTTGTCAGATGCCAAATTTTCTGCTTGCTATTACAACAACTTTTTCTGTAAATTGGCTTAAATATATTGATGTAACATAGACTATTATTTAACTGTTTCTTAAAAAATACTTACGTAACAAATACTTGACTGATTGGTCCGAAAAGTAGTTTCTCTTAAGTGGTCCTGTTTGACCGTAGCCTTGTCCCATAAGCGGCGGAGGTCCCATATTTCCCGGAGGTCCTCTAGGAGGTCCATAGAATCTAGGTCCACCAAAGTAGTCCGGTGGAGGACCATAACCACCACCAGGGCCATATCCTCCTCTGTAGTCACCATATGCGTTACTATAACGCGTATTGTTAAATCTTTGATTCCTGTAACAATAATGCTACTAAAATGAAATACATAAAAATAAGTTTAAAGTATGTCTCTTGCCATTTGTAGCGAGAAATTAGAGAATCCACCTACTACCTCCCCTCGAGGTGGCGCTGCCACCGTGCTATCTAGTTTAGTGCAATTTAGAAAACTTTAACTATAAAAAAACCACAAAGATTTTCTTACTGGCATACCCAATACTACCTAACCAATACTACTATTAAAGACATCCTCACAAAGAGAAAAGAATTGCACATGCAGAAGTTAAACGAACAAAAAAAGGAAATATTGCATTCATCAAGCATAACATGCTTATAGTGAAAACTAAAGGCCCTGAGGAATTAAGAAGAAAGCCATTCAAGCCACCATCTAAACTCAAAAAACAAACTGTAGGCACAGAAACAGGCACCCAGTACAAGATCACTAAAAGCAACAATTTATTTCTCGTCTACCAACGACATCCATTAAAAACCAAAAACAACTTTAACAATGAATCGAGCCAATAACAACCTCACATACAAAATCTGTGAAAGTAGAAGAAAAAACATCAATTCCATGAAACAACTCCATGGGTAGTTAGACCAAAACCTTTCAGCACATTAACAAGAGCACAAAAAAAAACAAAAATGAAGCTGATCCTTTTTGGAGACTAGCAGCTCTGAATGGAGCACACTGGCATGGACTAGAGGAGGCTTTGACAATAGACACTCCAAAATTAGAGATGTAATCTAAATAATTGAAGGAGGAAACTACAAATAAAGCTCATTAAATTATATTACATAATTTAGAATACAGACACAGACACCTGTGTCAATCTGTGCAGGCCTATGAAGTTTGCCAATTCCATGTGAAACTTATATTCATAAGGTAGTGGCAGAACTATTCTATTACTTTTTTGTAACAAGGGATATTAAATTATCAGAAACAATATCAGTAGCTTTCATTTAATATCTCTACACAATACATTATCTTTTTTATCACTCTTAAATCTTCTCCGGTGAAGTAATAATACTAACTCCTGCTGGGTTAGGGTTAGGTTAGGGCTGGGGTCGGTCTGTCGTAAAAGGCGACAAAAATACTCTAGCTATGTGGTAGGGCCCTAAGCCTGTCTGGATGGCAACCACCCTTGGTCTAAAAGTATGCCACCATAATAATCTTATGTTGTGTTCCAGCATTAGTGACCCAGGTTCCTGTACTCCAGTGGGATAGTAGCATGTTCGCGGTGACCCAAGTGTCTCACAAATCCATATGCTACTGTAACTGCTGCACAAATAAGTGGGTTGTTAACCTATCTGCTGTTCTTCAGCAATAAAATAGTATACTAAAAATATTCAATCAGAATTTAGAAATTATTATTATTTACCCAAAATTATTCTGATAACCACGTCCACGTCCCCGCCTACCACCCCTTATTGGCACAGGTCCTCCAAACTCTCCACCCTCACCTCCACCATCATTCATTGGCTCTAAATCTTCCTCATTTGGACCCCAACCAAGGGGTGGTGGTTCCTCCAAATCCTGTTCCTCTTCATAATCTTCACCATTATAATTATCATCATTATATCTCATACTGTAACAAAAAGAATGTAAATAAATACATATTATATACATACTAACATATACTTTCTTTTCGGGAAAAGAGTAAACTCATTATACCCTTTTTTATAGTAAAACAGGGAAGTGGAGTTTACTTGTTCTGTTGCGCTAGTGGTAAGGCAAGGCGTAGGACACTTGTAAACAAAAGAAAATCATCAAATAGATCATAAGATTGTGTTATGTACTAAACTGTATGTAGTTTGGAAAAGTTCACTTAAAACATACCAAAGGACTGAGAGTGACTATACCATATAGAAATGTGAGTACATAATAGATATGAATATTTTATGGAAAATCTAATTTTGACGTGAAATTTAACACCCATGCTATGCCACGATTAGGCAGGAAAATGCCCGACTACATAGTGTTAACACTCAACAATAAAACAGGATTGCAGGTCATGACCCTCCCAATCATTTCAATGTGAAAGCTGTAACACCACAGATTTCATCACTACTCACTATTAATTTAACCTATAACTTGAAAGAATTTCATCTCAGTTGCATTTGAGGTCTAGGTTGTTTACTAAGTATTGTCACAAAGCTAAACTTATTTATTCCTGTACAAAATGGTGCCAAAAAGGTTATGTTCTTTACACATAGGGTTTCAAATGAGTTTCTGGTTGAGATTTTCCCATCTCAGTATGATATGGGGATATAACATTCTACAAGACTGGCAGCCCTAATAGCTGTAATACCCCTAGTGTTGAAAACATCCATAGGCTAAAGTGCCCACCTGTTATTAAGTGGGCCATTTACCTGTCTGCAGAACTCCAGCTATAAATCTATGGACCTAATTGTTTTGAAGCCTTTCCACTTCCTGAGCTAAGGAGAGGTACAAGAAAATGGTTGTAGCTAGGTCTTTCCTACAATTTCCATATACTTATTATAACAACCAGATACAAAAATGATAGCAATATACCTTGTAATGCTACATTGATACCATGTTTGTTGTTAATAGTACTAGAGCTAGTTTACCCTAACCTGATGTTTTGATATCTGGGGGTTTACTTTCTTTTCTCACTGCATGCTCTGAAACATTCTAGGCAATGAGTAAATACCAGACATAGACATAATTAACTAGGTCTAGCCTCGTCTTCACCATTTGTAAGGTACCAATGTAGGCTAGCATGTCAATCAATAACTAATTTTAGACCTATGAATTCATTATATAAAATTAGATTAAGTGTTCACATAAAATAATGATGAAAACATATTAATCAAACATAATTGTTTAATAAATCCACGTAGCATTACATTTCGTCAAAATAATGGCCGCTGTTTCACTAAGCTACCGGTGTTGTTACTCTACAGCACGCTGCTGCACTGTATTTACCCATAACTAATTTCGACCGCGTTAACCAAATTCCTCTATAAATATCCAATACATTCTTAGGATTAAGCTATATGACCAACTTTTTATACTTTAAGGTTTTTTTAAGCAAGCCGATACTAGAAATAGCGAACATTACATTCGCAAAGTATAATTTAAAATATTCCTTACTTCATGTTGTTCATTATCTTCTTCTAGATGAAACAAAGTCTAAACTGGAATATAAATATTGTAGTGTATTACGGTTTTAATTGTAGTTTAGCAATTTATAAAAATTTACACTGAATCCAAATCCATAGAATAATTACGTCCGATTACTGACAAATTATGTACTTTGTGCTGACAATAATGGTATTGGTATTGGTTTTTAGTATATGGCTCCAATGCTTTTGGCACTGATTTTGCCAAGGTCCAGTAAGAGTTGTCAGGTGATGGAATAGCGGAAATAGGTAAATCGAATTTAGACAGTCTCCGGAAATATTTTCTGAGAATCTAAGGACAAGGCGGCATAAGTTAAACTGGTTACAAATATATATTATTTAAAGCAAGGAATTTGCATAAAATATTTATAGATTTAGGGTGAGATAGGGTGAGGAGGAAATTTAAATTAACCGGACGGGGAAATTCTTTGGGCAAAATACTATAGAGTGGAGTAGAAATTTTAGGGCAGTGAAAAAATATATGTTCGGTTGTTCCCTCATCTAAACCACATTCACAGATTGAATGGTCACGCACTCTAATTTTTGCGAGGAAAACGGGGGAGCAGAAGTGACCAAGCCTAAGGCGAATTATAGTTGAAGTTATTTTTTTGGGAAACCTTCTGTGATAGAAAAACCAGGGTTTAATGGGAATAAGAGGTTGCAGGGAGCCATAATGTCTACCAGTAGTGAGATAAGAATTTTGCCAATTGGAGTTCCAGGTGTCTAACATTTGAGGTTTGGCAAGTAAACGTAAGTCACGGGGAAAAATTTTATTATATTTGTTGCAACCCAAGTTGACAGCTTCCTTCGCACAATAGTCCACTACTTCATTTCCGTTGATACCGCAATGGCTTGGGATCCAAATAAGAATGACATCAAGACCAGAGCAATAACATTCATAGAGAGTTTGTTTTATTTTTAGAGTAATTTCAAAATTATCTCTTGAATGAAAAGGAAGTTTGAGAATGTCTTGAAGGCAGCTTAGGGAGTCACTTATAACAATAGCTTTATTAATATTATGGGATTGAATATAGAGAGCTGCCTCCAAAATGGCGATCGCTTCACCCGTAAACACAGACGAAGGGGGAGGAATTTTGTAATTTAAAATAATTTTGTATTTCGGGATCCACACAGCAGCACCGACAGGACCAGACTGAGATAATTTAGAAGCATCAGTATAAAATTGAAGGTAATCAGGCCACTGTTGTAGAATAGCGGATTGGAATTTGATATTTGCAGCAGGAGTATCTTTACAGATTCCAAGGTCTAAAATAGTTTTAGGGCGGAATAGAAGACCATCGAAAGAAATTTCAAAAATAGGGTTTTTGTAATTTCGATGTATACTGGTGGAAAGACTGCTTAATTTTTTGAAAGAGGTAACAAGGGGGGGTAATGATTTGTGATTCCAATAACCAGACGAATTAGACAGTTGTGAAATTTGATCTAAAATATTTAATAAGGGATGATTTGAAGTAGCAACCACTTTGAAGAAGAATCGGTCGGCTAGAAATTGTCTACGTAGGGCAAGAGGAGGGTCTAGGCATTCAACTTGTAAGGCATTAATTGGGGATGATTTCATAGCACCAGTGATAATTCGTAAGCATTTTGACTGGATACGATCTAATTTAGAAAGAGCAGTTTTGCTACATGGCTCTAGAATAAAACAGCCATAGTCAAAATGACTTCTCACAATAGCATTGTAGAGAAGCTTTTGACAATATGGATGGGAGCCCCATTTAATACCAGATAGAGCTCGAAGAATGTTGATGTTCTTTTCAACTTTTTGGCAAATGTAGTTTAAATGGAAAACACCGGACAATTTAGAGTCAAGATAAACACCTAAAAATTTAACCTTATCTATAATAGGGATGGGGATATTGTTAACATGAATGTTGATATTAGGAATTACTTTTTTACGTGAGAAAACAACGACAGAACATTTAGAGACAGAAAGAGACAAGTCATGATCCGAGAGCCATGTATTTAAATAGTATAAGGCAGAATTTAAGCTGTTTGAAGAGTCAGTAAAGGAGTTAGAAGTAGCAAACAAAGCAATGTCATCAGCATACTGAAGAATTTTGCAGAAGCAATTAACTGTAGTATCCAATTCAGCCGTATAAATGTTATAAAGGATGGGACTAAGGACGGAACCTTGAGGAAGACCTTTCCAGACAAGCCGGGGAGGATAAACGTTACCTGAGACTCTTACAGCAATAGAACGTTCCATAAACATGTTATAGACAATATTGATAATTTTTGGAGGAATATGTAAATTTATGAGTTTTTGCCTCAGTATATTAAGATTGACATTATCATACGCCGAGGATATATCAAGGAAAACACCTAAAACATGTTGTTTTTTGGAAAATGCTTTGCGAATCTCAGATGTTAATATGCTTAGGCTATCTATAGTTCCGAGACCCCTCCTAAAACCCACTTGGCATTGGGGGAAAATATTTCTGTTTTCTATAATCCACTCCAAACGATTTTTAATTAAGTGTTCTAGGATTTTAGCCAAAACTGACGAGAGAGCAATGGGTCTGTAGGAATTAGAGTCACAAGGATCTTTACCTGGTTTTAAAATAGGGATGACTATCTGAGTTTTCCACGTCTTCGGGACAGAGCCTGAGATAAATATGTGGTTTAAGAGGTTAAGAAGAAAATGTTGAGAGTATTCTGAAGAATTATAAATAAATGAGTACGGTATGCCATCAATACCAGGAGCAGAGTCATGTAAATTATGAAGAGCGCAACATAATTCTGAAAAAGAAAAACGATCATTTAAGGGATCAGACAAGGCAGCAGGTGAAGATTGAATTGGCAATTGAAATTGAAAAGGAACAAAGGGAGGAGAAAGTTTAGAAATGAAGTCAGAAAGCCAAACAGAGAGATTATTAGAGTTTACATTAGAATCTATTTGAGATTTCCGAAATGCCTTTATTTTTTTCCACACAAAGGAAGCAGGAGCTCTAGGAGATAGGGATTCACAGAAAGTACGCCATCCTTGAGATTTCTTTTTCCGCAAAAGTCTTTTAGTTGCAGAAGAAACTTTCTGAAATTCTAGATAGGACTCCAAGGAAAGAGACCTAGAAAAATTTAATTCAGCTTCCTTTCGTTTTTTAACTATGACTGAACATTCGGAATCCCACCATGCAGGAGAAGGAATATGATTTCGGAAAGAATTTTTAATAGGGATGGATTCATCCGCAGCTGCTGTTAGAGAGGACGTGTATAGTTCATATAAAGATAAAAAGTTATCAAAATTAATGACAGGAAGAGAATTAAGGCGATTCTCAACTATGGAAGTAAATTTTGGCCAGTCTGCACGTTCTATTTTATATTTTAAAAGTGGAGAAAGGTATACCCTAGAAGGCCGTGAAGAGTCAGCAAGTGTACATACTATAGGAAGATGATCACTGCCAAGAGAAAAAGGAAGGACATTCCAAGTAAGTGAGAAACCAATAGACGGGGAGGCCAAAGTAAGATCTGGGATACTTGGGTTTTGTAAAGGAGAGACTCTACGAGTGGGAGAACCATCATTGAGGACACAAAGATTTAATCTATCAAGTATATCAATAAAAAGAAAAGAGTTGGAATCACAAAAATGTGAACCCCACAAAGTATGGTGGATGTTAAAGTCCCCTAGGATAATAAAGGGGCCAGGGAGAGAAGATAAAAGAATTGAGAATTCTTGTATTAAGTGAGAATTTGGGTGCGGGATATAAACAGAAATATAAGAGATATTGTTCATACGAACAGCGACAATATTTAAACCAAAGGAATGTGGAGGAAGAGAAAGACGAGAGAATGATAAAGATCTTTTTACAAAGAGAGCACAACCTGCCCAGCCATCTTCCCTATCATCTCGAAGACAAGAGAAACCAGGAATCCTAAAAAGGAAACCAGGTCTCAGCCAAGTCTCCGAGATAGCAAATAGGGCAGGTTTGTATTTATTAGCAAGAAATATAAGTTCTTGTTTTTTGTTTTTAATGTTACGACTATTCCATTGAATTAGAACTGTCATCTTGTATTGATTGAGAGTGAAGTAAAGATGAGACCGAGGATAAAATTTGTTCTAGAACATTGTACGGTAAAAGTTCACTAAATCGAGAAACCATATTAACTAACAAGGTCGAAATTATTTCAGAAAGATTATCATTGGGGGTGGGGTTACATGATAAGTCTTTTAGAGCACAGCCATTGGGAAGCGACGAACTAGGAATGGAAATTATATCATTATGAGCCTGTTTGTCATATGATTTTCCCAGGGGAGCTTTTGGCTTTCTTTCAACAAAAACAGTCTTCTTGTATGATAATGATTTGGAATTGAGAGCTTGAGGATTTATTTCTGGAACGGGAGTTGAGTGAGGGAATGTATAGTTAGAAGAAGAACGATTCAAACCGACTTGTTTTTGAGGATTTGAGGCATTAACAATATCTGCATATGAAGTACGGACTAAGGGGAATCTACGGGCTGCCTCAAGGTAAGAAATATTTTCTTCAGACATCACTAACTTGATTGATTTTTGTCTGGAATACTCCGGACACTTAGGGTCAGAGGCGGTGTGTCGACCTGAGCAGTATAAACAAGATATGTTTTGTTCAGGAACGTTACATGCTATACCTTCATGTGGACCCGCACATCGGGAACACCGTGCATGTGATCTGCATTGGTCACGGACGTGACCATACCTGCAACATTTAAGACATTGGATAACTGGAAGCGTATAGGTATCTACAGGGAGAGAAACGTTGCAACAATATATATGTTTGGGTAAAGTTTGCCCAAGGAAAGTAAGGACAACGGTGCCAGTGGGTTCCCAAGAAGTTTTGCCTTCAGCTCTCTTTTTTTTATTGAGTCTCCTAGCTTTAATAACGACCGTAGGAACTGAACGACATTCAATCCAGGAGACAAAATCTTGTAAGGTCCAGTCTAATGGAATCTGTCGAACTACCCCCATCCGAGTAACCTGGAAACGGGGAATAGTAGCAGTTAAATTATTCTTAGGGAGGGCGTCATTTGTTAAGAATGAGTTGGCATCTAGATAAGTTTTGAAAATAATGGCAGCCTTATTTCTGCCAATATGTTTGATTTCATCAATACCTGATACCTTACTATTGTAAATCATTTGAGCAATTTTTAATGTACGCATATGAGTAGATGATGAAAAATCATTATCAGAGCGAGCAACATGAACCACGAAAGGGCCGCAGTCCGAGTCTGTGTATTTTAAATCAAAATTGGATTCGTAACCTGGTAGCGTGTACGTGTGCTGGACTGAGGCAGAAGGAGGAGCTTGTCTTTTTTCAGGGATAATTGATGAATCCGGAAGCGACGATATAGTACGTTTTACTGTTGGTTTTATAGAGGGGTTACCAATAACAAGGAGTTCATCCATAGTAACGTCCAAAGACTTTCCCCTGTCCGGAGGTATGTTATCGTCCGAGGACGACATTTGGGAAAATTTGTAAATAACTATTTAATAATTGGTTAAATCAATCACCACCAGTAAAAATAACTCAACACAAATCCTAGAAACTCAGAAAAATTAGGAAAAACTTCAAAAATTTTCCAAACACGCGTTGCCTACGATACCACACCTGACAAACTCCTGACAATAATGTACTGATCCAGTATCCAGGTGGCTTGGTAACAGAGTAACGAGACATTGACATGACATAAGGCCAAAGTGATTCCGTTCAGTTCAGTTCAGTTCTTAAGGTTATGGCTCCAATGCCTCTAGCATCGATTTTGCCAGTATCGGAGTTACAAAAGTGACAGGTTGTAATAAAATAAACTGTTGTAGCCACCATATCATATTAATAAGGAACAGGGAAGCTCTGAAAAGTCATCATACATAATCGTCGGCCACGTCGCATATGTACTATCCAGTATCCACGAAACATCGCCCTCAACTTCATTACATTTCTCGGAAGAGACTTCGGGCGATAATAATAACAACGTACATATTAAATCGACAACGTGACCACACGCTCACTGCGCAACGTCTCAGCCGGGAATGACCGCGAGCCGCGAACGGCGCTAACGCGCGTATCAACGTCGCCTGCGGAGGCGGCGTGCGGGACGAGGACTCGACCAAATTTCGAGGAAACGATAATCCTGTTGTCAAGCCATGGTTGAAATATTCAATTTCCAAGAATTTGTGATTATTTGTATCGTGTAAAAACACCTGCATTTGTTTACTTTTTAAACGCTTCTGATTGGTCGACGATCCCCAGCCAATTCATATATAAAGAGCACGAATTTTGAAATAAATTACATATTCAGTACGGGATCAGTACTCAATACGGCTTCCGTATTGATTCAGCTAAACCATCCCTGGTGTTGTTTCATTTATAACCCAAATGGTGACCCTCTGAAACACTGAACCCGGTCACCAAACTGTAATTTAAAACGCGGGAGTTTCGAAAGCTAGCGTTATCTGGAATCCTGAGGACAACACACTTTCTATTTGTTATAAATTGTATTATACTAAAGTGATTAACGATTTCGGGAATTTTGTGACATCCTACCAGAGAGTAAATTAGAAAAATTCTAAAGATACTAGTGGCATGAAAAATCTTGAAGTAGTAGTTGCGTGTTGCTAATCAAAAAATGCGACCCTTAACCAAGTTAAAAAAACGCAATATTTTCTGCAATACGTGTTGAAATGTTACACTTTGCAGTTTTAATTTGAAAAAAACATATAATTCACATGGCATTGGAAACTTGCACTTCAATAATTTAAGTTACATAAATTTTTATATTAATTCAAGAGTCATCTTTAATTATCAATAAAAGCAAGATGTGACTCAAATCAAATTTTTATCCGTGCAGGGGCGGAGAAAGAATACTAACCTCTGTGGCCGGGGTCGGCCTGTCGTAAAAGGCGACAAAACAACCCACCCAAGCTACGTGGTAGGTCTTCAAGCCCGTCTGGATGGCGACCACCTTTGGTCTTAAGTATGCCGCCATAATAACCTTGTGTTGTATTTCGGCATTAGTGACCCAAGTTCCTGTACCCATATGGGACAGCAGCGTGTTCGCGGTGCCACTGGCGTTGCAAACACCTTTAAGCGATGGTAACTGCTAAATCCTAAGCGGGCCGTCCGCCTGTCTGCACAGCAATAAAAAAAAATCAGTAATTTGGAGTCAACGTGCAACCATTTAAATAATGATACGTATCACGAGCGTGCATTAGGTACTCTTGTTCATGCCAAGGTTGTCCATCTGAAATATCGTACTTTATACGGAGTTCGGTGATCCGTGGTATAAAAACAAGACACAATCCTGAGGACTTGAAACCTTGATAAAAAAAAACATACGGGGCAGTCTTTGGGGACTACCGACAAAGTGAAAACTAAGTAACTTGTGAATTGTATCGTCGAGCTATTAGATTTTTATTTTCGTATTAAAAGTGTTCAAGAATTAAACTGTATTATTCCATTGTAATAAAGTCGCAATTCGAATAGATATGTTTATGTAATGCAATGCAATTATTTAAAAGTTACATTATAAAATAAACCTTAAGTCACTAAAAAAAAGTTGGGATTACTGGAGCAAAACTCCGTCTTACAAATCTTACGAATTTTCGATCAGGACACGTTACCTGCGCGAGTTTAACATTTTTTACCCATCACAAAAAAGAGCACAACGCAAGTTTTCACTTCAAAAATTTCATGACATAACTTTTACGATATTTGCTCCTTGATAACTATGCCAAAGATATTATAAAAAAAACAAATATTTTGGTGATGAGAGGAATGAGAGTGAGAGGTGACAATGATGATGTCACTAGCTAATGTCAGATTTACAACAAGTATTTCGAATTTTCGATTTCGATTGGGTCAATTTTGTCTGCAATTCATGTCTTGAATTGTATTGTAATGTAAAAATATTATTACCGTGACGATTATTTGCAATTATAACTCCAATTCCTTCATAATGCATTTATGTTCTATGCTCTTGTTTAATTTTTATAATGACTAATATCCTATACTGATTTTGGTACAGTTTGTACATTTTTAAATACCTGAAACCGAATTAAAGAGACGATGTTTAAAAAATTAAAAGATAAATTGGCTGAGGAAGTGAAATCTTCACCTCAAAGAATCCAACAATTTGCCCAAGCAGCCCAAGTAAGTAAATAAATTAACTGACTAAAAATGATTACAAACAGCAGAACATATCTTTACAACCTTGTTCCACTAAAATTTTAGTGGAAAATTCTTCTTTTTTTACTGAGTGGTGAGTTTTAGTATTAATCTTATTTAGAAAGATAAGTGATTTATTGTAGTAATATTTACCATTACTAACTTTTAGCGTGTTTTAATAAGTTTCTAAAAGGAAGATGAAATTTTGAAAGTAATTTCAACACTGATAACATTAAACCTATATAGTATATTAATGTATTTAATTTGCCTGCCTATTAGATAATTTATCAAGTTAGAATTTACAGAGCATGACTATATTATGTACTTAATAATTTATACACCACTATGCAGACAGCATGTTAGTGGTGTCACAATAATCCATAAGGGATGGTAACTTCTAATTATTAAGTGGGCCCTCAGCCTGTCTGCTGCGATGCCATTAAAAAAACATGAAATCAAAAATACAATCACAATCTTTACTTTTGACAGTAGCAAGATTAATAAAATTAACATATTTAATAATTAGGAAGATAGCCTACTCCTTATTGTATTAAAAAAAATATATAAATAATTTTAACCTGGTAGCAAAATTATAAATAGACTTAAAAATAATTAGCATTTAGTGCTACAAACAAATATTGAAACACTTAAATGATGTGTGGGTTATGTTATTATATGTAGACTGATTATTTTAAAACTAATATTGCATTGTTATTTTTGTACCTAGTCAGGTCATAAATTCTGTCACATGTTTAATGTAAAATAATTGTAACAAGTTAATTCATTATGTAACCATTCATATACCAAAATGAACTTAACAAAACATAGATTCTTATGACATTAAAGTTTATTCAAAATGACCTCCGTGATTTTGAATACAGGCCTTCAATCTGCGCGGCCAGTCGTCTATCGCAGCACGAACGAGGTCCATGTCAATATCGGCGGCTGCCTTAATCAAGGATGTCTTGAGTGACTCCAAATTGGGATGAGGCTTTGAGCACGCCTTTTCCTCCAAGTGTTGCCATATCTTGTAATCTAACGGATTCAAATCTGGACTGGAGGAGGGCCAGTCTTCGTGCCGGATGAAGTCGATTTCACGCGCCGCCAGCCAGTCTTGTGTGCTCTTCGCTCTATGAGCTGGCGCCGAATCTTGTTGGAATACCCAGTGCCTGTTATTGAACATGGTATGAGAAACAGGTTCCACAAGGTTCGTCAGGACTGTATTTTGATACACAACAGCATTCGTTTTTACACCTTTCTCACAAAAATGTACCTCTGTTAAGCCCCAATAAGAAACTCCCAACCATACCATGAGCGAGGATGGAAAATGACCTCGTTGAACACGCGGAATACGGTTGCTCGCTTCTTCACTACTGTGTGCGTACACCTTATCATTTTGTTTGTTGTAGCTCTCTTCTACGGTAAACATTTTTTCATCCGAAAAAAGAATTTCCCGATATTTTTTTCCCGCGTACCGCTTCAACAAAGCGCGGCATCTCTTCAGTCTCAGGTCCATTAGACGAGCATTCAAACGATGTCCTGTTTTTCTTCGATATGCCCGAAGCCCTAAGTCTTCATTTAACACCCTTTTCACCGTGGTTCTGCTTAACCCCATCTGAAGGGCCAACAGTTTCTGCTTACGTTTGGGATTTCTTTGAATTCGTGCCTTCACAGCTTTTATCACTGCTGGAGTCCTAACAGACCAAGGGCGACCACTTCTTGACCTGTCATCTACACTAGAGTCTTCATTGTATCGTTTGGTGGTACGATAAACGAATCTTTTGGTTATATTCAAATTTTTCAGTATGTTAAAAATTTGAATTGGCGCGTAACTGCAATGATGCAACGCAATAACTGCAACACGGTCTTCTTTAAGCGTCCACTCCATATTTAAAAATGAGTAAAATTCTAAAAGTATACATTTTTATTTTCATGAACAATTCGAAATTCGAATTCAATAAACTTTTTTGTGGCCAGCATTCTAAAAGAAAAGTTTTTACTGTGTGACAATACTTATGACCTGACTAGGTATATATGCTTAGAAAATTAATAGTTTTGCACACATTAGTATAAGTTATTTAATTACCTATGTTGTTTCATTGAAACTAATAAAATGAATGAAGGTAATGTTCAAATTTACCAATACCATTGTATATCACTATTGGCAAACAGTGTAGGATGATCTGCAAAGAGGTGACAGGAAGTGGTGCTAAAGATTGGGCTTAGTGATGTCCCTTAGAAATGATGTCCCAGTAGTGAATTTTAGTACACTGACAATATGTAGATATACAAGTGGTCTGGTTATGTCTGTGATTTTGATCCCTAAGCAGGACAATTCTTTTGTATGACATTATATATCAGTCTCAGTACTGGTGTGTATCAATTTTATTTATATTAAAAATCCCTTTGTTACATGTTTTCTACTAGTGCAGGGAAAAAAAACAATAACTAGTACCTCAGAAATACCACAATATAAATAAATTATATTAAGTATAGTAATCCAGGTTCCTATTACTTTATTCACTGTTCTTGTATAAGTATGTTTACTCATTATTATATGTATGTTATACACATTATTATAAAACCTAGTGTTTTATCTACAGTCAGTCTGCAGAATGAATAACAGTACTAATACTGTATCAGTTGAAGTGTTTATGTTATAGATTTTCAACTCTGATTACAAAGATATAATTGATTATGGATTGAACTTTTATGTTTGATATAATGAGACTATTTTCAATTCACAGGCAGCAGTGACTTCAGCTTCAAGCAGCATATCTGACATCACCAACAGTGATCTTTTCTCCATTGGAGATAATGGTAAAGTGACTTAATCTTAAATAAGTGTGGGTGAGTTTTAACTCATGGGATTTAAATCAGGGTAAAAAAATAGTAAAAGTAGAAATAACTTGTGTTCTTGTAAAATCTAAACTAGGACTCAACATGCACAAAATTAATATACCATAATTCATGCAGTTCCATCTAGTTCTAAAGTAAACAGCAGAGCCCTTGTGTTATGGGTATCAGTCAACTGATGTACTACTTATATACTGCTTGTTATTCTTTTTATATAAGTTTAATAGGCTAAAAGATTAATAGTGTATGAGTCTGGACTGAAATTAGAATAGTGCTATCCTATCACTAATGTAGGGAATCTTATAAGGAAACTAATGGATGTCTCATTTTCCTAGTTTACAGCTATGGAAGGTCACCATATGGGAGTTGAAAAGTAGCTAAAATGTCAAGAGACTTCTATTTGAACACATACTTAAAATACATAAATAGAAATCGGAAAGAAAGAAAATATTATACTGGCTGCGGCTTCATTCAGTCAGCAAGACATTTTTATTGTAAATTTGAAATACCACAATCATCATTTTAGCATTAAATCGTGACTGATAACCAAAATTTAATTTCGATACCCAGTTTCTGACTATTTCGTTTCTACTTTGCATGGCTTTTGCCATTCCTGGTGATAATGACACACATGCCATCTCTGACAATGGGTGCCAACACTTTTTTGGAATGATGGATAAATTAAGCTAGAATGTCTGATTCTTATTCATATAAACTTAAATTAATTTATAGATAGCCAACAGAATCGATCCACAAGATCTCAAACATCACCAAGCAGCCAGCAAAGTGCATTCCAAGATGTGTCCCTCATGCACACGTCCCCTGAGCCTACAGATGCCTCCCTTCAAGATTTACTTGTATGTACATACATTAAATTTTATTATATTAAGCATAATTAATTCACTTTACCACTGTGTTTGGTGAATCTTAGTTTTTACTTTAAAGTATATGTTATTAGGATTAACATATTCCTGGTAATTTATTTCCTAGTTTTTATACATAGATAAGTTTACAATATATAAGTACGAATTAGAAAAGTTAAATGAATTGTAACTTCTAACTAGATTAATTAATTATTGAAATTTTTAGGATAACCCGAGACAAAGAAGACTTTCAAACAGTTCGTTCGCAAGTGACGTATCCTTCAGACTACCTACATATGAGACTCCATCCATGTACCACTTGCAAGTATGATTTTTTTTAGCAGGAAATTGTTTATCTTATTTATCATCTGTACAGATGATGTACTGCAAAAGAGGCCAACAAAATACTTATTTTATTATTTAAAATTAAACAATTGTTGTGCTGGCCTCACATAATCTTGGTTTAGGGCAGGAAAAAGATTATATAATATAATTTATAATCTATAATTTACAATCTTTTTGGGATAAAATTTGTAACTGGATATCATAATTATTAAAGTGTATTATGAGTGATTAGTATCATAATTATTTTCCTTTCTATTTATTTTATTTTTCTTTATCCTATTTGTACTCCTTTTTCCATTAATTTTACAAATGTAAATTCAAATACTAAAGCTATAATATATAGCTATTAAGATAAGCTAAATAATATTCTTGACAATTGAGCTTGTGTAGATTTTATATATTTATAAATATTGTTTGATAATTATTGAGTGTTACTTAATATTCCAACCAGGTATTACTTTATGTACTATCCACACAAACACAGGGATCGATGTTATTTTGCTTTTTATAGTCTGACATGGATGTATCTGCAAGTGAAGCAGAGGAAAGAGGCTTATCAGCTGGTGCTGTGAGTTTAGATCGGGTGACCAAAGAACAGCTGTATGCTGCATATAGAAGAACCCAGGAGAGATACAAAAAATACAGGACACAATATGGTGACCTTGCCAGACATTATAAACTTTTGGAACGCGAAAATGCTAAAGCGAGGGTAATTTAAAAAATCATTACTAATCTAAATTAGCTCCTGTATTTAAAAATGTTTGTGTAGTCAATCAATTGAGGTGAAATCTTTAAATTGCTCTTCATCAAAGTTATTCTTACAGCTTAAAATAGATATATGTTATATTCTGTTTGCAAATAAAATATATCAGTGACCATGTACATAAATTATTAATAATTATTACACTAAAATTTGAAATTTACAGAGTGTACTCGTGGAGACACAGGACAAAGCTTTAAGAAGGATATCAGAGTTAAGAGAGCAATGTACTTTAGAACAAAGTGCAAAGGTAAACTATAAAAATATATATTAGGTCTTTACCTATGAAATTGCCGTTTTGTATGAAAAAATTTAAACGAATTTTTTTCATGTATTTTTTATTTGTATTAATCGAAGTACCATTTCGAAGTACCCATGCAATCAATGCATCTTTGCCAACGCAGTGGCAGTTTATTGATGCCCTTCTTAAAGAAATCAGCTGGACGGGAGGCAACAAATTCTTCAAAGGCATTTTGTACTACTCTCGGGTATTGAATTTTTTTCCCGCCAAGAAGTTATCCAAATTAAAAAAAAAAGTAGTAGTCTGTAGGCGCAAGGTCTGGTAAGTAGGGCGGAAGACGGAGAACTTCCAACCCCAGTTCTTGCAACTTGGAGACCGTCTGCTGTGCAGTATGAGGTCGCGCGTTGTCGTGCAGGAGCAGCGGAGACGAGCGATTGACCAATGCTGGTTGGAGATGTGCCAGCTTCTCCATCATTGTGTTCAGTTCTTCACAGTACACATCTGCAGTAATGCTCACCCCGTTTGGTAAGAAGCTGTGATGCATCACATCGGCGCTAGACCACCAAACAGTGACCATCACTTTTCTAGGGGTAAGTTTTCGTTTAGGGCATTGTTTGGGTGCTGAACCAGGATCCAACCAACTTGCTGAGCGCTTGCGGTTATCAAACAGCTTCCATTTTTCATCGCAGGTAACAATGCGGTTCAAAATTCCTTCATTAGTGTGTCTGTTGAGCAGTGCAAGGCACGTCTCGACGCGTACTTCGCGCTGGCGATCATAGAGTTCGTGGGGCACCCATTTGTCAAGCTTTTTTACCTTGCCAATTTGACGCAAATGGACCAATATTGTTTTGACGCTAACGTCGAAAGCTGCTGCTAATTCAGCCGTAGATTGTGTATCATCAACTTCCACAATCGTCTTTAATTCGTCATTGTCGACCAGTCTTCGGACGACCGCGAGGTTCATTTTTCAAGTCGAAATTCCCAGAACGGAAGCATTCAAACCAATAACAGGTGGTGCGTTGGTTTGTAGTGTTAGCTCCGTAAACGTCGTTGATGTTGCGTGCCGCGTTGCTGCCACGACGGTACTCATATTCCATAATTACTCGAATTTTATGTATCCATGATGACGAAAAAGATTGAAATACGATGAAAATGTAACACTAATCAATAACCAAATGACTACTTTTGGAAAAAGAATTCCATGTTTTTATAATAAAATTAATTTGAAATTAGAATTCTTAGCCAAACAAAAATTATTTTGATTTGAAATGGCCAGTACTGCAGAACGGCAATTTCATAGGTAAAAACCTATTATCATTATTGTTCATCGTAATACACGTGTTCAATTTTTAATTGAACTACTTTTTGAATTTTAGGCTCATCTTGAGAAGGCACTTAGAGTTGAAATAGAAGAAAAAAATATGAAAATACAAGCTTTAAACACTAAAATTCAACTTTTACAAACTGACTCAGTAAACAATGAGAATGAGAGATCTAAAAATAATCAAAATGAAAATGATGTACAATTAATAAACCTGTCTCTTGAAAATGAAACCAAACCCGTAAATGAGGAAGCTGTCTCAGCAGAAGTATCTGCTTTAAATAACAAAATCGATAAATTGGAACAATTACTTAATAAATACAAAGAGTCATTAAAAGTGAGCAAGGAAAAGAATTCACAGCTTTCTTCTGAATTGCAAATATTATCAAACGAACTAGATAGTAAAACTAAAGAATTCCAACAGATGAAATTAGTTTCTGGACAATTGGAAGAGGCCAAACAAAAAATCCAGGATCTAAATAACATCAATGAAGAATTACAAAATAAAGTAAATGCTTTTGATTTTTCAAAAACAAAAGAACTATCGACGCTCGAGAACGATCTCCAAAAGGCTTTAGAAGAAATAACACAATTAAAGGGTAAAATTGAAATATTCACTAAAAGAGAAGAAGAATATGCCATATCGCTTGCAGAAAATAAATTAAGCATTCACAAAGAGTTAGAAAGTAAAGAGGCTGAAATTAAATCTCTTAAAGACAGTATATCAACATGCAAAAATGAAATTCAGTCATTGACAATTATTATCAATGATTATAAGAACAATTTATCATTACTAGAAGAAGAAAAATTAAAACTGACTGCAGAGGTGAAAGATTTTAACGCGTCGAAAACTAGAATTAGTGACTTGGAATCAAATTTGCTAGAGATTAATAAAAAGTGTCAAATATTGGAGCAAACCAAGTGTAAAGCTGATGAGGAGTACAAGTGTTTGCAGTTACAGTTGAAACAAGAAACTGCTGAAAAACTAGCAATGATAGACAGAAACACATATTTGGAAAATAGAAATAAACAGTTAACTGATGAAAATACAAAGAAAAGTTCCCAAATAAGTTCTTTGGAGAGTGAAGTACAGAACTATAAAAGAAACATAGAAAATTGTGAACAAAATGACACTGACAAAAATGTGATAATGAAAGAATTAAATACTTGGAAAAACAGATGTGAGCAATTAGAGTCAGAACTTCAAGATGAAAGGGATGAATTAGAGAAGCTACAATCTGAAATTGAGAAATTAATAGCTAATCACGAGTTAATTCAAGAACAAAATTCACACTACCGCAATCATATTGCAGAACTAAAATCTCAAAATGCCTCTATAAAAGATCAGCTATTAAAAAGCAATAAGATAAAAGATTCGTTGTTGGACATAGCGAATGGACTTCGACATGTTAAACATTGCATTGATATCCTATCAAAAGAAAACAACCAGTTTAAAATAAATCATCATAACATGCTTGATATAATGAAAAAACAAATTGACACGACTTTAAGCTCATTTTTACAGAAAGAGATTAGTTTGGCACAAAATGAACAAACAGAATTAAAATTGCGATATTCTACTTTGCAAGAAGAAAATAATGTCCTAAAGTTGAAAATTGAAGAATATAAATCCGAAATTATCGAAAAAACTAAAAATTATGAAACTTTGAAATCTGGTCATACAGCTGATATAGAAGAAATAGAGTCATTACAAAAACAAAATGAAGAATTGATAAATAAAATTAAAAACCTGGAGCAACAATCATTACAGCTACAAAATACAATAGAAACAAACCATGCAAATGCAGGCGAAATAAATAAATTAATGGATACCATTAAAGAGTTGACAAAGAAATCGAATGAATTTGATGTACTGAATGTTGCACTACAAGCAAAAATTAGTGACTTACAAAATGAAAAAGATGATTTGAGAAATCAAATTTTGAATTTAGATAATACAAAATTATCTCTAAAAGAAGATTTATCCAAGTTTCAATCTGAAAACGAAAGTCTTGCAGATAAAATACTACAATTAGAAAATATAAACAAGTCACTCAATCAAGTTACTACAGAAAAGGATAATTTGTCCAGTAATTTAACAGAATTAGAAAAAACAAATATTGAACTCCAGGGAGAACTCACTAAACTTATAACTGAAAAGGGGTCACTAACAAGTAAATTATTAGAGGCAGAGTCATTAAACAAAACAACACAACAAAAAATTAAATGTTTAGAAAAAGATAAAGATACACTGTCGAAAAAATTACAGAGCGTAGAAAAGTCGAATTCCATACTGCAAGAAGAAATCAATGAAGTTGAAACTGATAAAGAAGTGATGTCCAGAAGACTAATGGACATAGAAAACTTTAAAGAGACTTTAGAAAATGAGTTAGAAGCTAAGAAACTTGAAATTAAATCACTTTTCGACGACCTCAATGGTGTTAAGAAAGAAAATGTAGAATTAGTTAATTTATCTCAAGAAATAAACAGTAAATTAATGCATATACGAGCATTAGAAGAAAGTAATAAATTATTATCAGAGGAAAATATTTCTTTAAAAACTCAGTTACAAAATATATCCTCAAACGTTATAGATTTAGAAAGGGAAATTGTAGATGTAAGAAATTCTCATGAAGAGTTAGAAAGAGAAAAAGATCATTTGAATACTATCATAGAGAAGTTGGAGAATGATGAAGCGAACAGTAAATTATTAAAAATCACATCTAGCATAGACACTCAGACTGATATGGCAGAAGATAATTCCAAATCAAACATAAATGAAAATATAGATAAAGTAAATGTAGCTGATTTAAATGCACAGTCTAGTAATGCACAAGAAAATGAATACTTTATCAAATACAATGAATTAATGGTGGATAATGATTTACTAAAGGAAGAAAATAGACGTCTGCAATCAGATGTCGAAGGTCTCCAGACATATTTAACAAAAATATCTAAAGAAAATAGTGTGTTAAATGACAAGTTAAGAGAATTGATAGCCACAAGTGAACATCCGCCAGAAAGTGGTGATGCACCTCAAAATATGTCAGAGCTTTTGAATGAAGTTCAGTCTAGTAAGGAAAAGGTAGATAATTTAATGCGAGAAAATAGTTTATTAATTGAAGAGAACTTGGAACTTAAAGATCAGCTATTAAACCAAAACTATCCACCGAGTAACAGGGACAGTATTAATAATAATCAAGAGCTTACTTCACTCAAAGCGAAATATGATAACTTGCAGCAATCAAACAATAGTACACAGAGTAGATTGCACGAGTTAGAGCAAATGAACAAATCAATGTCTGCAAACATGTCACAAGTACAGGAGAAAAATGAGAGGTTAAAGGTTTCTAATGAAAAATTGGAAAGACGACTCGATGAAGCGTTAGTGAGCCTTAGGCATTTGCATTCTCTTCATGAAAACACGGAACTTGAGTATTTAAGGAATATTCTATATGAATATCTTACGGGTTCGGGGGCACATTCCGTGACATTGGCCAAGGTTTTGGCGGCCATAGTCAAATTCGACGATTCACAAACACAATTGGTTCTTCAAAAAGAGAAAGAGCGACAAGGCTTTGTAAGTAATCACTAAATTTTGCTAAGTCAGCTTCTATATACTCGATAGTTTGATAATTTCCAAATGAAATCAGTTACAATTTAAATACATATGGTTAAAGAGTGAATCGTGATTCTCCAAATCCATTATTTTCAAAAATATTTTTGTAGACAAAAACTGCAATAGGTAAAAATCTGCACCGAAATTTTTTTTTAGAAATACGATTAACGTACATGTACACCCAGGCCAAAACAAACTACATACATATTTGTATTATACAAATATTTTGAATTTATAGACACCTCCATTGAACCCATTTATTTATCCCATTGATAATTTTGTTTCAGTTACGTCAGCTTGGTCTTATATGATAGGCATCAAGAGAAGAGGACAATAGTGCTGTTGTTATAAATAATTATTTTAATGTAATGTATAGTTTATTTATATTTAATTCTTCTAAAAGTACCTAATCGATGTTGTACCTAAATAATAGATAACTAGAGATGTTTCTTTTTTATTAATGTTTAATTAAAATTATTTAACAAATATATAGCAAAGCCTATTTTCTATTCTGAAATAGAATTGTAGTTCCCACCAAAGTTTGATATTTATTAGAAGTCCTGCATCTACTAAAAGTTAAGGAAATTGAAATTGCACTATGCAAATCAAAATTTTTCTAGTATATTAGAAAATTTTGCTTTGCACATTTCAAATTACCTTCAGAAATAACATATAGTTTCTTAATTTTGTTCAAGAAAAATATGATTCATAAGTGGTAAAATTACCAGTTATGAATCACCACTCATGTTGTGTATTTACAAATACACTTACAATTCTCGGTTGATAAAATTCTGATACTATATTTTCCATTATTCTGGTAATCGCACATTTCTGTTCAATCCTTGCCTGGGTAAATGGGATCTTGCCTCCTCACTTTGTTAACTACCCTCATTCTCGCTGAGGTGAATGGTAAAAGCGAGCGTGGGACGATGGTAGTAATGCGTGAGTCACTGTAACGCGCGGGATGATCGACGTTCGACCTCCCTGAAGACCACACTACGACGTACGCAATTACTGTAAACAATATCTTATTGGCCGTGTCAAAATATGTTCGGTGTTTAGTTTTGTGACATTTATTAGTGCCGTGCTCCGCGAACAGACCTGAACCGAACCAGGGAGTTGGAATCAAGGTAAGTGTGGATTTTCTGACCAACCACACTAACCAACCGCTCCTCTCTCATACAGCCCACTGTTCTCCAACTATCCCACTCTTTTGTACGTTGCACTCTGGTCCATGACCGGCATCCTACAATTTCAATTATCATCAGCCTATATTAAAAACGTATGTCTAGCAATGGACTTCCATATGCCTATGCCTCTTCCCAGGCTTGCACAGAGCTATATTTCGTTGCAGCTAGCCCTTATCAGCCATTCTTCGCGAGTCGTCGCCCCGCCTCGCCTACGCATGGCATCCTACGCTACCGTGGTCTTCACTCAAGAACTCGTTTATCTTATCGGTTCTACAACAGATGTGGTCGGCTCAATGGCCAATGCAGCTTACACACTACAGAAACTATATTGGCGACTTTAGTTCTCACATCATTACGAATGCAAACCCTGGCTTCCCAGACTTCAAATTATTGGGCCGGGGTAGCACGCGCTTATTAAAGAATTTCAGTTAAAAATTACACATTTAGGGACTTCCGAACTTTGAAGCTACATCTGTCAAATTAGTTGTCATTTAGTTATTCAGTGTGTTTTGTCAAATCACCATGGACGGATAATAACATTCAACAACACGTTCAAATAATAAAATTGTTTTATCAAAATGGGTGTTCTGTTCGGGCAATGTACCGCGCGCTTCGTCCATTTTACGGTCGCCATAATCGTCCTACCGAGAAGACTATTCGCAATGTGGTGGATAAATTTGAGTCCACTAGTTCAGTAAACGATCGACCAACACCCGTACGTTGACGAATCGCAAGATCTGCCGAAAACATCGCCGCTGTCCGTGAGTGTGCAGGAGAATCAGAGGCAGTCGATTTCGCGTCGCTCACAAAAACTTGGCCTTTCGCAGACCACAACTTGGCGAATTTTACGCCGTGACTTGGGCCTGCACCCGTACAAAATTCAACTGACCCAGGAACTGAAGGCAATTGACCATAGATATGTGTTCGCTGAATGGGCTCTTGAGCAGTTGGCAACTAACCCTAATTTTCATCTAAAAATCATCTTCAGCGATGAGGCCCATTTCTGAATGAATGGGGATGTGAACAGACAAAATTATCGAATTTGGGACGATACCAATTCACATGAGATCCAAGAGCGTCCAATGCATCCCAAAATAGTCACTGTTTGGTGTGAATTTTGGACTGATGGTGCCATCAGTCCATATTTCTTTGAGAATGACGTTGGCCAGGACATTACCGTCAACGGCGAGCGCTATAGGTCGATGATTACCAACTTCTTTTGGCCTGAATTGGATGATCTGGACACCAACGACATGTGGTTTCAACAGGACGGCGCTACGTGTCACACAGCTCATGCCACATTGGATGCACGAGCGATTTGAGGACATGGTCATCTGACGTGGTGAAACTGAACTGGCCACCGAGATCGTGCGATTTGAGCCCGTTATACTTTTTCTTGTGGGGTTTTGGTGTATGCGAATAAGCCACAAACACAGTGGTCCTCAAAGCCAACATAACCCATGCCATTGGTCAAATTCATTATATTAGATAACTCTTTATTATATACTCAATTTATCTACAAACATAAAAGTTCTTACAACTAATACACAATAGGCGTATATACAGGGTGACTGACAAAACCGTCCAAATTTTTTTTACGCACTAAACATCATTTAAGGAACCCATTTTTGCGAAAAAAATTGTATGTCAAATTTTCACCATAAAATATTTCATATATGATCATTAATTCAATCGTACAGAATAGATCTAAGGTGCAACCTTCGTACGTTAACCTGTTATTAACTTTTACTAAAGATTCTTCTGTGTGAATTTGGACGGGTTTGTCAAAGTCACCCTGTATATTATATTCTTTCCTCTTGCTTTCCTTTATCATAACATTCTTTCTTCTGCATGTCTGCATTATTTAAAAGTATTTTTATTTTCTTTCTAAATCACCTGCACTTCTTCCTTCCACCACCAGGATTCTTTCTTAATTTTAATTTTCCTTTAATTTTTCCAAAAACTTCCTTTGCCAAATCTAATGTATTCTGCTATTCATTCCAACGTTCATTTACAGATTTTCCAATCATATCATCCATCCCTTTCATTTTGTCTACCACTTTTTATTTAAATTTAATTGCACACTTCCTTAAAATTCCTAAAAATGCCACTTAATTTTGGGGGGTCTTCATTTTGTGTTTAATAATTTTTTTGTGATAGTTATGTCTAACATTAGGATCCGGTATTGAGAAACCACACGCACCAGGGATTAATTTGCAATCTCTGGCGGACTTGATTCTATTCCTTCGAATTAGAAAATAATGCATTTGAGTGTTGTGGCTTCCACTGCTATAAGATATCAAATGCTGATTTATTTTTTGGATAGCCAAATCAAACGCGGATCTGTCGTCACATCCAGCTTGCGGGGCATATACACTCACTATGTTAAATGTATGTTCACTTACCAATAACTTGACTACTTTTACCCTATCATTTATCTCATTTATCCTCTCAACATCCTTCACGCATTTTTTCTATTCAGTGTCTTATACCACACCCACACCATTTCTCTTACTATCACTTCTACAATAATTAAATTTACCTAGTCAGGTCATAAGTATTGTCACACAGTAAAAACTTTTCTTTTAGAATGCTGGCCACAAAAAAGTTTATTGAATTAGAATTTCGAATTGTTCATGAAAATAAAAATGTATAACTTTTAGAATTTTACTCATTTTTAAATGTGGAGTGGACGCTTAAAGAAGACCGTGTTGCAGTTATTGCGTTGCATCGTTGCGGTTACGCGCCAATTCAAATTTTTAACATACTGAAAAATTTGAATATAACCAAAAGATTCGTTTTATCGTACCATCAAACGATACAATGAAGACTCTAGTGTAGATGACAGGTCAAGAAGTGGTCGCCCTCGGTCTGTTAGGACTCCAGCAGTGATAAAAGCTGTGAAGGCACGAATTCAAAGAAATCCCAAACGTAAGCAGAAACTGTTGGCCCTTCAGATGGGGTTAAGCAGAACCACGGTGAAAAGGGTGTTAAATGAAGACTTAGGGCTTCGGGCATATCGAAGAAAAACAGGACATCGTTTGAATGCTCGTCTAATGGACCTGAGACTGAAGAGATGCCGCGCTTTGTTGAAGCGGTACGCGGGAAAAAAATATCGGGAAATTCTTTTTTCGGATGAAAAAATGTTTACCGTAGAAGAGAGCTACAACAAACAAAATGATAAGGTGTACGCACACAGTAGTGAAGAAGCGAGCAACCGTATTCCGCGTGTCCAACGAGGTCATTTTCCATCCTCGCTCATGGTATATGGTTGGGAGTTTCTTATTGGGGCTTAACAGAGGTACATTTTTGTGAGAAAGGTGTAAAAACGAATGCTGTTGTGTATCAAAATACAGTCCTGACGAACCTTGTGGAACCTGTTTCTCATACCATGTTCAATAACAGGCACTGGGTATTCCAACAAGATTCGGCGCCAGCTCATAGAGCGAAGAGCACACAAGACTGGCTGGCGGCGCGTGAAATCGACTTCATCCGGCACGAAGACTGGCCCTCCTCCAGTCCAGATTTGAATCCGTTAGATTACAAGATATGGCAACACTTGGAGGAAAAGGCGTGCTCAAAGCCTCATCCCAATTTGGAGTCACTCAAGACATCCTTGATTAAGGCAGCCGCCGATATTGACATGGACCTCGTTCGTGCTGCGATAGACAACTGGCCGCGCAGATTGAAGGCTTGTATTCAAAATCACGGAGGTCATTTTGAATAAACTTTAATGTCATAAGAATCTATGTTTTGTTAAGTTCATTTTGGTATATGAATGGTTACATAATTAATAAACTTGTTACAATTATTTTACATTAAACATGTGACAGAATTTATGACCTGACTAGGTATAACCCGCCCCAATTTCTCGAGCTCTCGAACCCTTCCAATACATATCTTGTAGGCAAACTATATTTATTCGTCTCTTTTCTAATAAATCTGCTATTTCTCTCCCTCTTTCAGTCATTGTACCTACTTTCCAACTTGCCAGTCTCATTTTCCTTTCATATACTTGCATTCCCTTTTCATTGGAATACATGTAGTACTAATAGTTGTGGCTTACTTTTTACAACCGGCCACCTACCTAACAATATATAACAAAGAATAGGTCTACTTTTTCAGATGATTATCTCAGAGTTGCACACACCACCTGACTTGTTCACAGACTGGGGACCTAGCAAATTTCTTCAAAAAAAAACCCATTTGCATTTAAGGGCTAAAGCTAAGATAATGATTTCTGCTATATGCATTTCATCTGATGCTTTTAATTTAATTGACTTCTAGATAAGAGTATTTGAAGCTTTGTATTTGAAGATTAGAATTTCCAAATGAGTGGACTGAAGTTATTAAATAAATAAATATATATATATATATATATATATATATATATATATATATATATATATATATATATATATATATATATATATATATATATATATATATATATATATATATATATATATATATATATATATATATATAAACAGTTATTTATTCATCATAATCACTGTCAGAAATATCAAAATCATCATCATCAGAAAATGTATCTTCACTTAAACTGACTTTATCCATTTTGGACAACACTTCTTCCAGTTGTGCCATTGCTTCAGGTGAAACTTTGCTATGGTCAACATCTAATTTATTCATGTGCCTGCAAAAAAATACATAAAAATAGTTTATTAAATATGGCAACACTATATATACAGGGTGACTTTGACAAACCCGTCCAAATTCACACAGAAGAATCTTTAGTAAAAGTTATAAATGTATTTTAGTTTTGTGTCACATAGTACAGAAATGTTGAGTAATCAGCATCACAAAGTCATTCAAAGAACTCGCAATTTACGTAATACGGCGCGAGAGTGCAATGACCTCTCCATCTGACTTAGTAAAAGGCCGAGGACGGCGGCATTGAACCGGGCGAGCGAATACGCACTACTCATTTACGCGGGTGTGACAGAGACAGGTAATAACAGGTTAACGACGCTGTTTGCACCATATGATTATTCTGTACGATTGAATTAATGATCCTATATGAAATATTTTATGGTGAAAATTCAACATACAATTTTTTTTGCAAAAATGGGTTCCATAAATGATGTTTAGTGCGTAAAAAAAATTTGGACGGGTTTGTCAAATTCACCCTGTATATATTTAAAGCATTTCATTTCGTTTTTGTTTTGTTTAGAATGAGATAAATATAGATATACAAGACAGTTTACAGATGGGGGAGTAGTCAAGTATCACACTTATGCAGAAGTTAAAGACTCATAATTTAAGAAAAAATATTGTGTAAACTAGCAATAACACTGCTTCTCCTAGAACCCAAACCCTCAAATGCACTGGGACATTATGCACTGTTTATTGCTTTTTCTTGGAAACTACTAAAATATTATTTCACCAGTATATCATTAATATTATGATGATATCTGTATGATGTCATATGCTTCTTGTAAGCATATTGCATCATACTAAAGAAGCACTTCATTATTTTTGGAAATTTTGATGACAGCCTTATTCATCATTTCAGCCGGAAGACGCCCACTGCTGGACAAAGGCCTCCCCCAAAGATCTCCACGATGATCGGTCCTGCGCTGCCCTCATCCAACCTATCCCGGCGATCTTGACCAGATCATCGGTCCATCTTGTGGGGGGCCTACCAACACTGCGTCTTCCGGTACGCGGTCGCCATTCGAGGACTTTTCTGCCCCAACGGCCATCAGTCCTTCGAGCTATGTGCCCAGCCCACTGCCACTTCAGTTTTGCAATCATCCGGGCTATGTCGGTTACTTTGGTTCTCCTGCGAATCTCCTCATTTCTGATTCGATCTCGCAGGGAAACTCCGAGCATAGCCCTCTCCATTGCTCTCTGAGCGACCATGAGCTTTCTCATAAGGCCCATAGTTAGCGACCACGTCTGCGTTCCGTATGTCATCACTGGCAACACACATTGGTTAAAAACCTTCGTCTTGAGACACTGCGGTATTTGGGACGAAAAGATTTTACGGAGCTTCCCGAACGCTGCCCATCCGAGTTGGATTCGACGAGTGACCTCTTTCGCGAAATTGGACCTGCCTAACTGGATCGTGTTTCAAGGCCTCTAACTTTCTAAGAGGAAGATTGCTGTGATCCACCACTAAATTATAAGAAGATTGTGCGCAAGCACCTGCGCAAGCTGCCTGTTTCTGCATTCAAGCGCAATGAAATGCAGGACTAAGAGCAATCGAAGACGCTTGACACTGCGAATTTCCTATTTAGAAGCTCTCATGACATAGTTGTTGAATGTGATTGTGCACGGACCCCGTAATAGTCGGCGACCCAGCAAAAGTGTCACCCTGCACATCCAAACCGACACTCGGATGTTGTTTGTTCAAGAAGAAACCAATAAAAGTGTAGCTTGAGGATATGTTAGATGACTAACAACGAAATTTCGTTTCCTACTTTCAATGTGAAACCAGAAAATAATTTAAATAAAAAGGATGACTGATTTTTTTTTCCCCCAAAAAGGGCTTAACGTCAGGCAAGCGGGCGGTTGTAAAAACTAAGCCATAACTATTGCAACATGCAACATGTTGTGCTGACCCTATATAATGTAGGATAAGGGCAGGAGGAAGAAGATTTTCATAAATGGAGATCAGCAGATCTTATCTTTATGCTATATATAAAAATAGCGCATCGTTTACTACTTATTTTAATAATTATGTGTGTGATTGAACGTTTGAAATCTGAAAATATAACCCATTTCAAGACTATACTACAATTTAGATAAGTTATTATAAAACATACTCCATTAATAATAGTGTTTATAAAGATAATACAAATCAACTGTCATTATCATGTATTATAATGGATCATTATCGTTTATTTTAGTTTATTGGAATTTTTATTGGTGTCGCTCATATATATGTGTAGAGTTTAAAAATAGTTGTGTGAAATTGGAATACTTTGTAAACTATGTTGTAGTTGCCCATTAATTACTACCTTTTATTGTCACTGTTGTAGTGTGTGGTGTCGCACCAGAATAGCACCACCCCATCTCCTCCCTTGGGTGTCGTAAGAGACGACTAAGGGATAGAAAGAACGGAGGATGGGCAGCAGCATCTTTCCGTGAGAGCATCACCAACTGCGAATACTGCGATCGCCAACCCGCCTGCCAAGCGTGGCGATTATGGCAAAACCCCCCCCCTAAAATGACAGATACACACAGGCCCCGGCCCCTAGTCCCCGGCGGCCCCGTTCGTGGTGGTCACGGTAGCAGCCACATAAGCGACGGGGCAGGGGGTGCGAAGAATCCCCGGGTTCGGATTCGCTACCAAGAACGACGACCTTTGGCCCTGGCAACATACAATGTCAAGACACTGCGGACCAACGAGAAGTTGGAGGAACTGGAGGAAGTTTTGAGCAGACTGCGATGGGATGTTGTGGGGTTATCTGAAGTCCGAAGACAGGGAGAGGACTCAATAATCCTAAATTCCGGAAATCTGCTCTACTTCCGGGAGGGCGACCAACTGTCCCAAGGTGGTGTCGGGTTTCTCGTTCACAAGTCTCTTGTGAACAACGTTACTGAGGTGGGGAGTGTTTCGACTAGGGTAGCGTACCTAATACTCAAAATTACCAAACGGTATTCGTTGAAGGTCATTCAGGTTTACGCTCCGACTTCGACACATCCTGACGAAGAGGTGGAAGCCATGTATGAGGACATCTCAACAGCCATCCACACTTCTAAAACCCACTTTAACGTTGTCATGGGAGACTTCAACGCAAAATTGGGGAAACGTAGCGGCGATGAGTTGAGAGTGGGGCAATTTGGGTTCGGAAATCGGAACACCCGAGGCCAGATGCTGGCCGACTTCATGGAGAAGGAGGACCTGTATATGATGAACTCCTTCTTCATGAAGCCAGAACAACGCAAATGGACTTGGATTAGTCCCGATGGTGCCACCAAAAATGAGATTGACTTCATTATGTCGACCAAAAGACAGATATTCAATGATGTCTCTGTGATCAATTCGGTGAAAACTGGGAGTGATCACCGCTTAGTAAGAGGCACATTGAATATCAATCCAAAATTGGAGAGGTCTCGACTGGTGAAGTCTACGCTCCGACCTGCACCCATACAGATCCAAAACCCGGTAAACTTTCAACTCGAATTGCAAAACCGCTTCGAATGCCTCGGTGACTGCGTTGACGTGGACGAGTATAATAACAGGTTCGTGGAAGCTGTTCAAACGGCCGGGTCTAAATTCTTCAAGGCCAGCCGTTCAAAAAGAACCGGAAAAATCTCAGATTCTACTCTCAAATTGATGGATGTGAGACGTCAAATGACCCTTCAGTCCCCGGACGATGCTTCCCAGTATAGGCAGCTAAATAGACAGATCTCCAAGTCCTTGACTCGCGATATCCGCCGCCATAACACAGACTGTGTAAAGGCGGCTATAGAGCGTAACAAGGGCTCTAAAGTATTCGCACGAGACTTGTCTATTGGGCAGAGCCAACTGACGAAGCTGAAGACCGACGACGGCAGGATCGTTTCGTCTAAACCCGAACTTTTGAGGGAAGTCGAGAAGTTCTACGGACAGCTATACACGACCACACGGGCACCTGTTAACAACAAGGCTAAAGACCCAAGAGCCAAATTAACCCGACACTACACCGTAGATATCCCAGACGTCAGTCTGTACGAGATTAGTGTGGCCCTTATACAGCTTAAAAACAACAAGGCGCCGGGTGATGATGGAATTACAGCCGAGCTTCTGAGAGCTGGTGGTACTCCTGTGCTTAAAATCCTCCAGAAGCTATTTAATTCCGTCATCCTCGATGGCAAAACGCCGCAGGCCTGGCACGGAAGTATGGTGGTGCTGTTCTTCAAAAAGGGCGACAAAACCCTTTTGAAGAACTTTAGACCGATATCACTTCTGAGCCATGTTTACAAGCTGTTTTCAAGGGTCATCACGAATCGTCTCGCGCGCAGATTTGACGACTTCCAGCCTCCCGAACAAGCCGGATTCCGAAAAGGTTTTAGCACCATAGACCACATACATACGCTGCGGCAGGTTATACAGAAGACGGAGGAGTATAACCAGCCACTATGCTTGGCGTTCGTGGACTATGAGAAAGCCTTTGATTCGATCGAGACCTGGGCGGTGCTTCAGTCTCTCCAGAGGTGCCACATTGATTATCGATACATCAAAGCGTTGAAGTGTTTGTATGAAAACGCCACCATGTCAGTCCGTCTCCAGGATCAGAACTCGAAGCCTATCCGACTGCAGCGGGGAGTCAGACAAGGCGATGTCATATCGCCGATGCTGTTCACTGCTGCGTTGGAAGATGTCTTCAAGCTTCTGGACTGGAACGGACTGGGCATCAACATTAACGGTGAGTACATCACTCACCTTAGATTCGCAGATGATATCGTAATCATGGCTGAAACCATGGAAGACTTAAGCCATATGCTTGATGGCCTCAATACAGCTTCCCAAGGAGTAGGTCTCAAAATGAACATGGACAAGACGAAAATCATGTCTAATGTCCATGTCGCACCTACCCCCGTAACAGTTGGGAACTGTACTTTCGAAATTGTTGACGAATACGTCTACTTGGGTCAAACGATCCAGATACAATGAGATAAATATAGATATACAAGACAGTTTACAGATGGGGGAGTAGTCAAGTATCACACTTATGCAGAAGTTAAAGACTCATAATTTAAGAAAAAATATTGTGTAAACTAGCAATAACACTGCTTCTCCTAGAACCCAAACCCTCAAATGCACTGGGACATTATGCACTGTTTATTGCTTTTTCTTGGAAACTACTAAAATATTATTTCACCAGTATATCATTAATATTATGATGATATCTGTATGATGTCATATGCTTCTTGTAAGCATATTGCATCATACTAAAGAAGCACTTCATTATTTTTGGAAATTTTGATGACAGCCTTATTATGAATGAATAATCCATACCTTATCAGTGTCCTCCTTTTCCTTTCTGGTAAAGTTTTCAATAGAGCTTTTATATCTTGTGTTTGTTCTGCATTGTCTTGAACTACTGCTTCTTCAGTCTGCTATTATTTCATATATGGACAAAAATACACAGATTAATTAATTAATAAAGCTATAACTGATTTTCATAGCTAAGGTAGCTTAAATATTTTTATCCATGCAGGGGCAGAAAAAGAATACTGACCCATGCGGCTGGGGTCAGCCTGTCATAAAAGGCGATAAAACAACCCACCCTAGTTCACCCAAATTCCTGTACCCTTATGGGACAGCAGCGTGTTCGCTGGTCTTGCAAACACCCATAGGCGATGTTAACTGCTAAATTCTAAGTGGGCCGTCACCCTGCCTGCTGGCCTACAGCAATAAAAAAAAAACAATTATTTTCATTCAGATTCTGTAGCAATGTTATTAAGTGTATCAAACAGTAAGATGAATGAATTGCATAAGATAACTACAGCTAAACCCTGTTTCTGGTGTTTTATTTTTCTTTGTTTAAGAGGTCTGAGATTTAAAATGCATAAGTCTGGCAGTTTGGCTATTCTCTACTGAGGAACAAAATAGATTAAATTTATGAATTACAATTTACATGCCCCAAAACACTTCAAATGCAATGTGAGAAATAAATTGTTGAATTTAATCAATGTAAAGGATATGAGCATCACATTTCATAAGAATAAAATGCCTCTTTTGAACACATCTATACAAATAAATAAAATTGGAGGGTCTGTTTGTAATATTAAAATAACTGCTTTTTACTAAGTGCATTTGATGTATACATGGTACATATACCAAGACTACATTTTCCGGCTAATCTCTGAAATGGCTGCACCTATTTTGATGGGACTTTCACTGGCAGATAGCTGATGTATGTAGGAGTAACTTAGGCTATTTTTATTTTAGAAAAAAAATTGTTTTTGTTAAAAATGATAAGTTTTGGAAATTTATATTTCAATTTAAGTTAATATAAAGAATAGAAAAACGAATTAACTTGAAATTTGACACTGTTTTTTCTAATGAAAAATTGGCAAAAAATCACAATTTTATAACAATATAATGATGGAAGAAAGTCGATAAAATAAATTCAATTTTAGAAATGCTTGGCGGGCCGCGTATTGCTCATCCTTGATCTAGAAAGTTCCAAAATGTGTGCAATTGATGAAATTGTTCCGAAATGGTCTGAAAATTCTTAAAATTTCTGTAATGATCTAGGAAGTTCCAAAATGCGTGCAACTGATAAAATGGATCTGAAATGATCTAGAAAATTCTAAAAATTTCTGAAATGATCTAGAAAGTTCTAAAATGGTTTCAGTTGTTGTAATCGATCTAGAATGTTTTAGAAAGCTTTTGGAAAGATCTAGGAAGTTCCAAAATGTCTACAATTGATAAAATTGATTCGAAATGGTCTAGAAAATTCTAAAAATTTCTGAAATGTTCTAGAAAGTTCCAAAATGATTGCAATTGTTGTAATTGGACTAGAATGTTGTAGAACGTTTCTTAAGTGATCTAGAAAATGCTAAAAATTTTTGGAATGATCTAGAAAGTCCCAAAATGCATGTAACCAATAAATAACAAAATAAATTTATTCACACTTTTATATTTTCTTTTTTATGAAATTCAACCAGTAAAGCGGGTGGGAATTGTTAGTATAATATAATTGAGCAAATTATAATATCTGACATGGTGATAATAAATGATATGTCATTTGTAGTAATGCTTTAGAATTGCTAAAATATATAAACTAAATAAACAGATATTAAGTTCGTAATTTTTCTCCAATTAATTTGTCACCCAAAAAAAAATTTGCAAGACTTATCAAGAACTTATTTACATTAACAACTGTCATTTTTTTATGTTAGAGACATGTTTGTAGACCCTTACCTTACTCCTGAGCAAGTACAAATCAGATATATTGTCATGATCATAGAATAATGTTGGTTTTGAAAAAAATATGAATATAATTTTTTACCATACTTGGATACTATATAGTCAAAATATTATTGCTACATTAAAGAAAAAATTATATGTATTTTGGATTTCAAATGAATCTGTCAGTAAGGGATTTTATTGGAGCGCATAGTAAAATCACGCTTGCGTATTTTTCAAATGGCTGCCCTGTAAAGATACGTCACTATTCTACGACTATGACATAGAATAGTGAAATAAATAATAGAATAGTAAAATACTTTATCCTGTATGGAAATTTAACCCACAGTGGAATCCCTCTATATCAATATTAATTAAAACAGGTTTCCGAAACATTTCTGGACTTACCTCAACAGGTTTGCAACATTTCGCACAAACATTCTTCTCTGCTGCACATTTGCCACATAATAAGTGGTAAGCATGCTTGATTGTCTTCTGTTCGCAACCAACACATTTTCTTGGTGCAGTCAAAGGTTTGTACTTCTTATACTTGATTTTCCAATCAATTATGTCTTTACACCTTTTACACACGCCATGCACTTGAAGTGAATTCAATAACTTCGTTTTGTGACTGGTGTCATGCAAATCGTTTTTGAAAGCGGTTTTATTTTGATATTTTTGTGGACGTTTTCTGTTGGTGTTTCCTCTTGAGCAACTCATGGTAAGGGATGTATAATTATTGTTCCTTAACTTTGACACTGTGTATGTATGTATCCTTTACACAATTTCAACCTGGAAATAATTAATTTCTGATTTATAACTACTGTGTAACAATTATAACCTAAATTTCCTAGTAAACAACATTTTTAATTTAGGGATGCCGTATTTAAATTGTAAAATTGCCGGATTTTTAGGGAAAATTAAGAAAAATGCCGTATTGTACAAAATGTTTATTTTGCAAAGTTAAAAATAATATAAAAAACACGCTTTTATAAAAAATCGAACTAAAAGGTAAAAAAAAATTTACGCTACCAGGTTTTAAAACCAGATTTTCACTTCGAATTACGGCGCCCTGGTACGAGTACGAGCAAAAAATACTTGCAAGTATGAAAGTATATGTGCTGAAGTCGGATGCTCAAAAAACTTGAACACACATGAAAATACTGCATAGGAAAATGATTCATATCTTAATAGGAATAAAAAACACAATCGGATTTGTGAATAAAAAAATACTTTGAACTTCAAAGTATTTTTTATTTATACGATTTTGCTCCTAATTCGTCATGGAATACGGGTTGAAATCCTATGCAAGTATTTTCAAATTTGAACAACCGCGGCGTCTCAAGCAGTTCGTACGCGTACGGGGCTCGGTGCGTTGACGCACTTGACGCTCAGGGAGTTAATTGCCCAGGATTGCCGAGCCCGAGTATTTCCGATGAAAGCTGAATGCATGAACCGAAAATTTAATGCACATGCCATCCGATTGGGCCGGGAACTTGTCAATCAAATAAGCTAACATAACTGAAACATAATTAGGAACATAATTGCGTAAACATGCATTCATAAAATATCTTTTGACTATTACGCGCCATTCACCCTTATATCTATATCCAAAAGAGACATTATTGCCAGTATTTTATTAAAAAATTATAAGTATTATGTTTTCGAGAAACTAAAAGTTTTGTTTCGTTTTTTTGCCAATTCAGTTGTTATTGCGTATAACCTATTTTTTAACTAGTTAACTACCGATTTCGCGTGTTTATTGAATTTAAAGACAATTTTTAAATAAAACAACATTATAGTGTTTATTAGTTGGAAATAACGATTTTCAAACTGTAAATAATAGTGTGTGTTAATAGTGTTTTTGTGTATAGATAGACCATACGTTATTGTCGTTAATAGTAAAATAGGTAATTATCTTCGTACAAATCCATAAGTATGGCTCCTAAGAAAAGTTTGGCGTGGGATCATTTTGTGGATAAAGGAGAAAATAAAGTAGAATGCAAGATGTGAAAAGTAATTATATCGTACAAATCTGGAGTGTTCAATGAAACTGAAAGTTCTGATAGCGACACAAGACCAACTTGTTCTATCAAAACCGCTAGAATTGAAATGAAAAGGAAGCATTTTAAATAAAAGTTTAAAGTTGAATGGTGTAAACTGAAAAAAGTTTCTACACGGTTAAAAAAAATTCCATGGATGATATTAATTTATCCCTAATGGGAAAATTCCAAGGATGAGTATATAGCAATTTGTTCACTTTGTAACTCATGTATAAGTTCGGAAATGAGCGTTCTTAAAAGACATGCTAGCAGTACATTAATTTTAATATTGTATGTTTTTTTTTAAATATTCTTAGTAATTTATTAAAATTGGACTTGATTTGGTTCCTAATGTTTTTTATTCGTTGAAAAATTACACGGTAATTTACATGGTACACTTAGCTGATCCACCGTATTTTTTTTTCAAAAACACCGTAATTTCACCCTTGCAACACGGTAACTTTCAATTTACTTAACGTCGTGATCATAGATATGTATTCTATATCTATGGTCGTGATCGTAGAATAACGTCGGATTTGAAAAAAATCCAAAATTCACTTTTTACCATATTTGGATACTACATTGTCTAAATATTATTGCTACATTAAAAAAAATTTACATGTATTTAAGATTTCAAATTAAGCAGTCGGTAAAGTGACGGATATGATAGATTCCCATAGTAAAATGACGCTTGTGTATTTTTAAAATGGCTGTCCTGTAAAGTTTAATATATGTCTTCTTCTTCTTCTTCTTAATTATGGCTCGGCACCGTTCGTGCATTGGGCCAGTGTCAAGTATTTTTAATTTGTCAACAAAGCTAGGGAAACTAATATCGCGAATTAAAATTAAACCGTACCGGGAATTAAACAATACAAATCAGAATAATTTCATATCTACAAAAATATATAAATATATACAATGATATTTTATAAATAAAAAGAGAATCAGCAAAAGAGAAATCATTGAAAATATATAATAAAAGAAAACAAGTAATATATATAAACTACAATCTAATCTTATTATTTACAATAAATTTATTTAATGTACTATATACACAGGGTCTATTATCTTTAAGAAGTAAGTAAATATTAGAAGGAAGAGGAATAGAGAGAGATATTAGAGATTTGTATAGGGAAGAGTGGTCATATAAAGGACAGGAAAAGAAAACATGATTCATATCGCAATAACTCTCACCACATTCACAGGCAGTACTAGATACTATGCCAAGTTTATGCAGATGTACCGGAAGGCAAATATGTCCAAGACGCATGCGGATTAAAGACGAAGTGGCAGTTTTATTAAAACACAGTTTGGCAAACCATGGTTTTCTTGGGACTAAAGGCTGTATAGCGTAGAGGAAGCGACCCTTGACCTGACCGCTCTCTCTCCAGCTCAAATTCCATGTATCACGGAGATATGTGCTAGGTAAAGCATTCAGGTCGTGTCCGAAAATCGTGTATGGGTATATATCACCACTCACAGTTGCCTCGTTTGCCAAACTGTCAGCTCTCGCATTTCCTATGATGCCACAGTGGCTAGGTATCCAGCAGAAAGTGACTGTGTAGTTATTTAATTGGCAATGCAACAACTTTCTCTTACATTCAAATGTTATGTGGAAAAAAGGATTCAGTTTTATGGAAAAATTTTCTAAGCTTTGTAAAGAACTGAGTGAGTCTGTAAATATAACACATTGGTTAAGTTTAAAACTTATAACATATTCTATTGCTTTCAGAAGACCGAAGCATTCTCCCGTAAATATAGATGTTTCTGGTGGTAATTTTATTTTTTGGACTATATTATATTGCTTATGAAATACACCTACTCCAACACACCCTATGGGATGTTTGGATGCATCAGTATATATGTGATGCCAATTTGGCCATTTAGTATTTACAATATGGTTAAAAGTAGTGTTTGCATTATAATCGGACCTATCTATGTTGAGAGAAAAACAAATACTAGGAGAGAAAAGAAGAGAATCATATGAAGTTTTAAATAAAGGAAGGACTCTAAAGGAATGAATAGGAGCTTGCAACGATTTATATTTCTGAAAACTTTTTAATAGGCATGGAAAAGGCTTATTACTAGAAGACAATTTCTCTGACAATAATTCAAGTTTGGAAGTTAAAGGATGATTAGAAAATTGAACAAGCCGAAAAATAAATCTGTCAGAGAGATACTGGCGCCTAAAGCTTAAAGGGGGGTCGCAACATTCTATTTGAAGTGCATTAACGGGAGTGGATTTCATTGCACCTGTAACGAGTCTTAATGCTTTAGAATGAATCAGGTCCAATTTCTTAAAACCTGCCACATTACCAGGATCTAAAAAGAAAGTACCAAAATCTAAAATACTTCTAATAGCGGCGTTGTAAACCAACTTCATAGTAGCTGGATGAGCACCCCACCAGACACCGCGTAGACATCTGAGCATATTCAAATTCCGTTCACATTTTGAAACTACAAACTCACAATGGGCTAGACCTGTTAGTTTAGCATCAAGTACAACCCCTAAAAACTTTACTTGATTTTTGCTTGGTAAAGGTGTATTATCATAAGAAATAGTAGGTGTGTGAGAAATTCGAGATTTGGTAAAAATAACGGAGCTACTCTTTGACGGAGATAGATCTAGGCCATTAGTATCCATCCAAGTTTTTAAAGAAGATAAAGATGAGGAAATGTGCTCACACGCAATTGCTACAGATTTATCAGAGGCGTATATGACCAAGTCATCCGCATACTGTAGAATACTAACATTATCACCAACAGACCTTTCTAAATCGTGTGTATATATGTTGTACAGTAAAGGGCTTAGTACGGAACCTTGCGGCAACCCCTTCCAGACCAATCTACTAGGTGTATACGGGTCTCCGAGGTCCAGAATAATTTGTCTCTCGGAAAGAAGATTAAAAATAAAGTTAGTTAAAAGGTGTGGGACGTTTAAATTATTCAGCTTTTGTTTAAGAACGGGAAGTAAAACGTTATCGTATGCAGAATTAATATCCAAGAAAGCAGCAACTGTGGATTTTTTGTCTAAAAAGGCGTAACGAATATCAGTAGTAAAAATCCCCAAGTTATCGGCCACGCTTTTCCCCTTTCTAAAACCAAACTGTGTCTGAGAGAGATGCTCATTATTCTCAATGAACCATTCAAGACGGTTTTTAATTAGATGTTCAACTACTTTAGTAATAACCGATGATAAAACTATTGGGCGATAAGATTCAACATTAGATTGTGTTTTATTTGGTTTTAAAAAGGGCAACACTATTTGCTTTCGCCAAGATAAAGGAATGTCACCCGACAAAACAACTTTGTTTATTAAATTTAAAAAGCGATTTATGCCATTTTCACCAATGTGTGATAAAAAGGAATATGGTATCCCGTCTTCCCCAGGAGCACTGTCCTTGACGTGGTTTAGCACTCCTTTTAACTCGACCATAGTAATAGGAAGATTTAAAGAGGAAGAGCTATTGGTTTTAACGGATAGGGAACGGATAATTAAATCTTGGTGTGGTACAGAAGCAGGGGCCAAACGGTCAAGGAATTGATCGGCTAATACAATAGGAAGGAGAGGCGCACTGGAAGGATTTATAGCTGTTCTAAATCTCTTAATGTTTCGCCAAAGAACTGACGAATGTGTTTCGGGTGACAAGGAACTGCAAAAATTCCTCCAACCCTCGAACTTCTTTTTCTTAAACAACTTCCGTGTCTCTTTCATTATCTCCAACAGCGCGTCATAATTCTCTAATGACATGTTAATGCGATAGTTCCTCTCAGCAAGTTTCCGCCTAGATATAGCATTGGTGCATTCTTCATCCCACCATGGTGGTGATGATAACTTATTATTACGTGGCTTTCGCTTAGGAAAAACAGTATCAGCAGCTTGTAATAAAACAGACTTAAAATAGTCAGTATCACAAATATTTGTGTCTTGAAGAAATGTTTCTTCTACTAATGTAGTATATTTGTCCCATTGAGAATCAATGATTTTATGTTTTAAACGCGGCTTTGATATTAATGTTTGATTTTGTTTATTATAGGGAAAGGAAATAACAATGGGATAGTGATCACTATTGAATGTGGAAGACAAAGTAGACCAAGATAATAAAGACGCTAAATTAGAAGTACAAATAGACAGGTCTATAGCACTGATTGCTTCATCAGGCCTAGTGAGCCGGGTAGGGGAGCCCGTATTTAAGATACACAGATCATATGAGTCCAAAATATCCAACAATTCATGTCCATAACAATTAGAAAAGGAGCTACCCCAGGTTGTGTGATGAGAGTTAAAATCACCCAAGATCATGAAAGGATGAGGAAGAAGTGAAATTATATTTCTAATTTCACTAAGGATTTGTAAAGAAGGATGTGGAATATAGACGGAAACATAACAAATATTATCAACAGTAGCAGCAATGATAGAAAAATCATCACTGTGTGAAGGAAGAGGAAGAGGATATATAAGATGAGAGTTTCTGACAAGTAGGCACACACCGCCATACCCATCAGCCCTGTCATTCCTTAAACAGGAATAGCCAGGGATTTTAAATGTATAATTCGGCTTAAGCCAAGTTTCAGATAAAGAAAGAATAAAAGGGTTAAAAGTATTTACAATATGTACAAGTTCATGTTTTTTGCTTATGATACTTCTGCAGTTCCATTGAACTATCCTGTCCATTATGACTATTATTATTAATGTTAGGGTTGAATAAAGTAGCAACGTTGGTCGGTATGGTTAAATTTGATTGAGATAGCAATTTAATTAAAGTTGTAATTAAGTCTGTTAAGTTCTGTTCACTCTCTTTGTCAGCATTGGATGAGATTTGTAATGCACAACCATTAGAGGGTGTGGGTATGTTGTAATCCTTTACAAGAGAATTATGAGCTTCACGGTCATAACCTTTATTAGGTTTAGGTGGGGTTCGTGGTTTAGTAAAAACTGTTTTTTTGTATGATAAAATGCGTGATGGGGGTGAGCCGGGTACAGTAGTATTGCCTGCTTGAAACGTTTTATTTGGTATGGATGTTAAGACATCAGCATATGATTTAGTTATTAATGGGTGTAGTTTTGATGCTTCCATGTACGATATGCTGTTTTCAGCCATGGTAATTTTTATTTCTTTTTGCCTAGAATATTCTGGGCATCTTTTGCTTAACGCAAAATGTAGCCCAGAACATAAGCAGCAAGAGCCCTGATCTTCCTCAACATTACAGCTGTCACCAGTGTGACCTTGCCCACACTTATAGCATCTTGGTTTGGACCTGCATTTTGTTTTTGTGTGGCCAAAACGACAACAGTTATAACACTGTATAGTTGGGTAAGTATATAGTTGTACAGGCAAAGAGTTAAAACACATAAAAACACGTTTAGGTAATACTTGGCCATCAAATGTCAATACAACTGTTTGGGAGGGTTTCCAAGTTGGTTCACCATTTACAATTACCTTATAATTTAAACGTCTGACTTTAATTATATCACCACATCCCATGGGCACATTAGTATTTTCCTTTATATCTTCGGGAGACCACTCAGTTGGAACTCCCCTTACTAATCCCATTCTGGTAATATTAAAGGTGGGTATATATGCTTTCAACTTATTTTCAGATAAACAATTTGACTGGACAAAGCTGTTGGCATCTAAATAATTATTAAAAGAAAGAGACATTTTGTTTCTTCCTATCCTTTTCAAACTGCCATTTACAATATTTTTAAAAGCATTTTTTTTTAAAAACCTACCGAACACAATAGGATGCAGATTGGTGCCGTCGTCTTCCGCAGACTGTATTTTATGGACATGCACAATGTAAGGGCCATGATCATTGCAATCATAACTAGTCCTGCCTATTTGTGTGGGAGCTTGGGAAGAAGAATTAACGTTAGCGAGAGTAGAAGAAGGTAAATTATTCATGGGGGATTCTATAAACTCATCATTACAATGACAATCAGTATTTTTTAATGCATCATTATTATGTTTTCTTTTCCTCTTGTTACAATGCTTGCATACCCTATGGAGATAACTCCGTTTTAATTTACGCTTAGATACCGACGAACAGTCGGAATCCATTCCAGATTCGTTGGAAATTGTAACAAATGCTCCCGCAGGGGGCACTGTGCCCCCTGGGTCTGGCGGCTCGTTCATAAAAGTATTTTGAAAGACTTACCCTACGCAGAAAAAACAAATAATATATATAGGAATAACACTAATCTAAATTTATACACAACTTATAACTATTCTGATTACTAATTACAATAAATCTACAATTTTATTTGCAAAAATTTAAAAACCGCGTCCGCCAAGTTCGAAGGTTTCCCGCGCTTTTTTTCACTTCATTAATATATGTCAGATCCGTCACTATTAGTCATGAGCAAAATAACTCACCAAGAAGAAAAGAAAGATATATATCTTTTGGAAATAAAGATATATATATCATTCTTTTATATCTTTAACTCTTTATTTTACCGTGAATAATATCAATTGCAGACAAGATGAGTTAGTGATATTAACTCCTTTTTTAATTTAAACATTAAAACTGAAACAGCGGTCTGATTTTCCTTCATACTTGATAGGCTTAGGACTGTCAACCTAGTTACAAAAGTCCGAATAAGTTTAATAAAACTATTTTTTATTAATCTTTTGGAACTAGGCTAGCGTAACTAATACCGTAAACTAAATACAAATTTTAAGAATACACGAAACAATTACAATAATTTATCTATTGCAAAAAACAAGATGCTTTGCTAAGCTGAAGCTGCTCAAAACTAAACCGAGTAAAGTATTAACACAATATTTTTAAACATATGTTTGATATACACGTATATTCAAACAAAATTAAACGATAACATCATAGCAATACGATTTATATTGGCATGCTAATAAATTCGAACTCATTCTATTATAAAAAATACGCGTTGCACCCGGCTAATAATTCTGTCACGTTTCTTCTCGATCTACTCAGTGTGAAGTGAGATATGTAAATGTATCGAAATATGTACTGTAAAGATAAAGATATAGTTTGAGTACAAGAGATAAAATAACTCTTCACTTGGGATATATATCTTTTGAGTTTATCTATCCTGAGTTACACACCTTTATTACGTACATAGACGCAGTGTTGTTCTTGATACGGCAATTGCCGTAATATACGGCATTCAGGCATCTTAACCATCATAAATACGGTATACGGCAGCTCTTTGATTACCGTATTAAAATATACGGTAATTGACTAAAGTGAACAAAAAAAACATATCGTTCTATCTCTCGCACCAAATTGTAAATCATAGATTTAGTAGAAGCCCCACAAAAATAAACGTCAACAGAATTCAATCAAATGCAATCGTATCTCTGAGACGTTAAAGTCTAAAATCTTTGATTTTTAGGACGTGTGAGAATCCCCGGTGTAATCGTTATTGTACTGTAACTACTGTGACTGTGATTTTCTCATTATTAGAGTCTCATTGCTTCTTTGGTTTGCTGTATGACACGATCTATCAGTGAAAGTTATAAGATTTCTATAAGTTTTAATAAATTGAAAATGAGTGATAGTGAGTGTGACAATGACGACGGGTTACCTCCACCGCAAAAAAGGTAAAAAGTAAACACATAAAACAGAAGTATAGTAAGCAACTTTTTAAGATATTTTCAAAATAACAATGGACAACAAGCACTCCACACTTTTTTACAATAAATTCATTTTTTTTTTGTTAATCCCCTATCCTTAATTTAATTTTATTGAAAATATTTTTTACCTTTTAGTTTGACTTTTTATAAAAGCGTGTTTTTTTATTAATTTTAACTTTGCAAAATAAACATTTTGTACAATACGGCAATTTTCTTAATTTTTCCTAAAAATCCGGCAATTTTACAATTTAAATACGGCATCCCTAAATTTGTCAGGAACAACACTGCATAGACGACAGATAGACGTACACTACGTACAGTATATATATACTATATAGTCTTTGTCGAGGAATACGAGATAAATGTTAAAATTAAACCTTGTTTGAAGTAGTTTTAAATAAAAACATTACATAATTTCACGGAATCTGGGCTCCTATGAAGAATTAAAATTTGTTAGTTTGTTATACTTTGATTGAATATGACTGTTTCTAATAGAACTCTAGTGCAGATCGCATCCTGGGGAGCCCTTGTTGTTGTATCCACCGGCTACTATTTGCAAAATAAAATTATTGACAGGGTTAGGGGATATGATTATTACAAAAACGCATTAAAAATACTAAGAACAAATGCTGGTGCAGTCCATTACCTCGGAGAACCTATTAAAGATAGAAAATTTAAACTGTCAGATACAGAAAATAATTCCTCTGATGGAATTACAGCTCGATTTTGTGTTCCAGTATCGGGCCCCAAGGACCGAGGGACGTATTATTTTTGGGCTAACAAAATAAATGATCAATGGTCAATTACCAAAGCAGAATTAGAATTGAAATCAAAACCTGATATGAGACTGGTTATAGTAAAAGAAAAATGATTGCACACTATTGGTTCCCTGCTTGTTAAATGGAAATTTGAAATCAATAAATGAATATAAAGTTTATAATGATTTTTATTTAATTGTTCAACTCCTGTAAGCTTAGTAAATGTATTTAAATTATTTTCAGGTAATCACTGAATATTAATAATGTTTCAAGGTACATCAAAAGAGAGATTTTTCTTTCATAATACTTTGCTGTGTTTAGTGAATGCACTTGTTGGTAAGAAAATTACTCTTGATGTAAGAAATGATGCATATGTTTGTGGACAAGTTGATTCTGTAGATGGGTAAGACAACTTTCTAGATTTACATTACTATTTATCTTCTCGAGCAAATGATAAAAATATAAATGCTGCTTGGGAGTTGTGGCAGGGTAGTTAGTATAGGACTTATGCGACCCCAGAATTTTATTTATTTAATTAAATTGCTTTTTATTGCACTATACTACAAACTTATATAAAATGACTAAAAGTAGATAAAATAATTGATTCCACTTGCTCCAGAACTAGATCTATCTGTATCTCTGGGGCAAGTTTATTCTCCCATTTTTAATTAAATTATTTTTAAATTAAATTTTTAATTAATTAAATTGACAAGGAGGTTTCTACTACACTTGTTAACCACTGAAACTACCCTAGAGTTGTTCTACTGTCCAAAGTCCGGCGGGAGAGCTCAATGAAGACACTACATCTTGAGAGCAGACAATAAATACATTACATTCATTTTTGGTAGACATATTTTCTAATATTTAAACAGAGTTTTATGAGTTTGTTGTAGACAAGTTCAACATAATATCACATTTTAGAATATTGATAAGCTTTAATATACCTTGCTGCTAAATACCTAAGTCAATGTTGGTTTCATATTGCAGATTTATGAACATTTCATTTGTGGATGCTGTTTATTGTGATACTCAAGGCAATGAATTTGCATTTGAAAATTTGTTTATACAAGGACGTAATATTAGATATGTTCACATTCCAGATACAGTAAGTTGAAAGCATTTACATTTATTACAGCTAAATTTCAGTTGCAAGTAAACTATAATTATCCTAACTAATATTATAAATGTGAAAGTGAGTTTGTTTGTTAGACTTTCACGCCTAAACTGCTGAATTAATTTTGATTTATTTCGCTATAGTCATAGATTGAAGAAAGACATAGGCAACTTTTTTTAATTCATATGGCAGAACAATAAAGACGATGTTTGTTGTCTTCAAAATGAAGTTAATAATTAAAGAAAACTGCTAAATACACAAAGCTGGCTGGAAGTTTACCACTTGCTATCTAGTAGATATAGCGAACGCCTTCAACAGCCTCTCTTAGAATACTAGAGGCTCTAAGTTCCATAAGGTGCCTTTGTATTTGAGGAAGCTGTTGGAGGCTTATCTCCGGGACAGGTTCATTATCTGAGAGGATGGCCAAGGTCGAGTTCAGCGGCGACAAGTTGCGTGTGGCGTTCTATAGGGGGTCGGTACTGGGACTGCTTCTGTGGAAACAAACACCCAGTCATAACTGGGTTTTGCAAGGACCAGTTACGCCCGATGCAAGAGTGTTATGCTATGTGGATGACACCCCTGTCGTAACCCAGCGTGAAATTTTCGATGAGGCGCTACTCAGGTCCGTCACTAAAACGTCTAGTGGTGGACTGAGTAGAATCGCTTAGTGTGAGGGTTTCCGTTGATAAAACGGAGGCTCTCTGGTTGTATGGCCCCAGAAAGAGACTGCCTCGGGACTCGCGCATCGCGAAGCAAAGCGAAGCAGTCGATGTGAAGTCCCATTTCAAATATTTGGGGGTCACTATAGCCTAGGTGGAACTTCAGAGCCCATTTCACTCAGATGGCTCTGAAGTTAGTCTCAGTGGCTGCAGTCTTGGGCAGGTTTCTGCCTAATATGGGGGGACCGGACACAGCCGTGAGGAAGCTGTATTCAGGCGTTGTGAGGAGTATGGTGCACTCGTTTGCCGATTAACTCACGTCTCGAAACAGAGCCCTCTTGAGACAATCTCAAAGGGTCATAGACGTGAGGGCCGTTCGCGGTTACCGACCTGTCCTGACGAGCAGCAACGCTTCTGGCGGCCGATTCACCCTGGGATCTCAAGGCTGTTGCAAGCAAGAGGCATTCGACTGTGTCCGGAACTGTAACTGCGTTGCTGCCCCCGGAGCTCATAAAACGCGACAAAATAATTCACCCCAGCTACGCCCTTGAGGGCCCGTCTGGATGGCGACCACCTTTGGTCTTAAGTATGCCGCCATAATAATCTTGTGTTCCGGCATTAGTGACCCAAGTTCCTGTACCCTTATGGGACAGTAGCGTGTTCGCGATGCCACTAGCGTTGCAAATTTTTTCGAGGCCGGCAGCGCGTTGTTAAAAACCTCTGGTGTTGCAGACGTCTATAGGCGACGGTGACCACCTGCCAGGGTGGACCGTTTGCCTGTCTGCTGAACTCTCGCTATAAAAAAAACACCCATAGGCGACGCTAACTGCTAAAATCAGCGGGCCGTCAGCCCGTCTGCTGTCCTACAGTAATAAAAAAAAACAAGTTTCAAAGTTAATACATAAAATGAAAGAGTATCGATATCCTAAGAGTTCTTTGAATTGACTGTTACACTGCTAGTGCTGATTGTTAAATTTAATTTTCGTATTATAGATTTCAATGGTGTCAGCCATTAAAAGTGAAGTGACAAAAACAAAAATAAAACCTCCATCTACCAAGGAACAAACTGGAAAAACAAGAAAAACCAAGAAAGCACTACAACAACATCTCAAAACTGTTGCTTCTTTGGACATTTAATTTTAGAAGATATATATTTGGTTATAAATAAAAAAAAATATACAATAATGAAACATTTATTTCAAAACTTTGTTTCTATTATATAACAAAAAACGGTTAAGTCTCACATTTAATGAAATTTTGTTATAAACATCATTTTCGCTTTATTTTTTCCAATCCAGGAATGTTTTTACTTTTAACAACACCAATCTAACTAATTTTAGTGATATTTAATTGAAACAAACAATAAAATATTACAAGTAAATAATTTATATGAACTGAAAAATAGAAATATTTAAAAGGATAACATACATCTTAAAATTATTTGTATGGATAATTTGATAAGTTTTATCTTTGGCTTGTTGAACCAGATTTTTATCAAAACGACTATCACAACGTCTTCTACCTGTTGAAGAGATGGCACAAAAATCTGCTGTTTCCCTCAAATAAAATGTGTACATATCTGAGTTGGTATAGATTAACAAATATTTTTGGATCAGCTGATCTGATGTTCAACAACTTAATTAAATTTCTTTTATTAATTAATAAACATTATAATATATGTATAAATAACAATAATCAATACAGTAACACCTCAACTACCCAGTTTTACGCCAATTCGACTTAAATGGTCGCGTAAATCCGTGGTATTGCTCTACTTTACTTAAAGTGTAACAATTTTGTGTCATCTAGTTCCAAAGTAGTAGATACTATTATTTTGTAAATAAATATTTGGAGACCGGGTTCAGTGTTTCAGAGGGTCACCATTTGGGTTATAAATGAAACAACACCAGGGATGGTTTAGCTGAATCAATACGGAAGCCGTAAGTCCTGATCCCGTACTGAATTATTTATTTCAAAATTCGTGCTCTTTATATACGAATTGGCTGGGGATCGTCGACCAATCAGAAGCGTTTAAAAAGTAAACAAATGCAGATGTTTTTACACGACACAAATTCTTGGAAATTAAATATTTCAACCATGGCTTGACAACAGGATTATCGTTTCTTCGAAATTTGGTCGAGTCCTCGTCCCGCACTGCCGCCTCCGCAGGCGACGTTGATACGCGCGTTCGCGCCGTTCGCGGTCATTCCCGGCTGAGACGTTGCGCAGTGAGCGTGTGGTCGCGTTGTCGATTTAATATGTACGTTGTTATTATTATCGCGCGAAGTCTCTTCCGAGAAATGTGATCTGGTTGAGGGCTATGCTTCGTGGATAGTACATATGCGACGTGGCCGACGATTATGTATGATGACTTTTCAGAGCTTCCCTGTTCCTTATTAATATGATATGGTGGCTACAAATATACACTACACATAAATGTGACCTTCACAAGCGTTCCGACTAGCGAAAGCTGTTTTCTTACAGAGGTTAGGTTAGACATTATCGTAATACGAGAAAATACAATAGTTGATTTTTATTTATATGACATTTTTGGTCTGTTATACTCAAAGTGTAAATCTTTATAGCCGTGACATACATATATTACAAACAGAAAAAGTTCGTCAGTGTAATTAATGCCAATGGCAAACAATTATTAACAGAAAATTATACGTTATATGAATCATTAATGTGATATCAAAACAAAATGTACATCAGACTAAAGCGGGAGACAGTCTAGATTCGGAATCGACGAGGTCGGGTCGTCTCTGTCACACACCACCTATAAGCGATAATTGCCTCAAATCTGATAAAATATCTCCCACTTTTACAGACCATACTTTTAAAATAGATGTCTGTACCAAAACATAGAATTTGGGTAAATTTAAGAAAATCTTAATTGTTATTATTTTTAAACTTGCCATATCTAAAACTTCTCATGTTTAAAAAAAAACTCTTATTTTAATAATTTAGAATTGCAGAAATATTAGCACACCAATTTAGTAATAAAAGAAACCAATAACTAGTATTAATTATTTCAATATAATTATGTGATTTTTTTTACATGCATAAGCTGTTATTTAGCCAGTACACTGGTGTTGTAACATTAACTGACCAGTTCGTCGCGTCCTGCGGCCTCCCGGCCTCCGCACTCAAAGCGTGAGAAGGAACACCACGGTGGTTTTAGTGGGTATACCAGACCAGCGACGTGCGTAGCCCAGCCTAGAGAAGGGGATGTACGGGCGCATTGCATGGGGAATCCCACACTATTCCGCTGCCCGTTCCCACATTGGCCAATGTTCCAAGCTATCCAATATGTGACATCACATTCATCCATAATAACATATAAAATATTGTACAACTATTTAAACTAGTAAACACCATTTACAACATCAAATTTCGTAATATATCGGTTTGTTCAATTCCCAAACAATAGAAGAGCTTAAAGTATCATACAAGAGTAACTATAAAATTAGTCCCAGCAACCACTGATGTGATATACCGGAGTATATGTGCGATACCTACTAATTTAACATTAAACAAATTATTTCAAATATTTAGAACTCCACTACTTGCCACTTAGATTAATACTATAATATAATATGTAGAAATTGAAAATATTTACGATATCGAAATCAATTTAGCGCACATTACCAATGAATCAAACAAAAATATTTAAGTAGCTTAAAATCCATATTAATATTATAAATATGAGACTGCTTGTTCCGTTTTCACGCCTAAACCGCTGAACTAATTTTAATGAATTTCGATAATTTTGATAGATTTTCAATTTAAAAATCAGGTTACTAATACTAATGTGGAAGCTAGTATGTTCTAAAAGTGAAATATTAAAGAGACATTAAATAGTACTTGTAAAAAAATTGTTGGGTAGTTCAATTTGTTTTGTACTGTATCAATAAGTAATGTGCGCAAATATAAAAATAAATTGCACATACTGTTTTCACACGACACATGTTATTACTTATTTTCTTCCCTTTGACTGATTTCGCTAGATTGAACATTCTTGTCCTTTGTATATCTAACTGATTCACCAGTCATAGATCGTAGGTTTGAATTCTTATTTTCATTGTTTGAATTGTCTTCGTTATCCATTTTATAATTATGAGCCATATCGTGAACAGATTTGCTTGTATAAGTGTCGTTGCCATCAGGCACTCTATCACTGTCTAAATAATTTATGAGATAGTATTTAGATTTATCGCATTCATAGTTTATCATTTTCACCGTCTGACCATATAGATCGCTGTGATTTAAGTCCTGATTCGAATAAATTTCTTGACTGTTGGTATAATCCCGTACATAATCGTTGGTGACTAGATTTTTGAAGTCATAGTTATCTTGTTTGCTTTGCTTCTGGATGTTGCTAGTTGAATTTTTGTACGCAACTTGCATTTGCCCATTGACAATGTAGCTTTCTTGAATTTGGGCACCATCAGACAAATTGTGAGATAATATTGCAGGGTTCTGTCCTTTTTGAACAATTATCACTTGCTTTAATGGTCTTTGTTTTAGGTCTTGCAGGTTGCTTGAAAGTCGAAATTCGTCTTTGTGTTCCTTGTTTTGTGACATTTTCGACGATGTTGATTGTGTACTGCATAAATAATTGGAATGGTTTATACTGGTTATAACCGATGATGGGCTCGGTGTGGATTGTAGGACGCTGAGCTTTTGCACTGCATTCTGATGCATCGACCCTGTTAATAGTCAAATTTTAAGCATAATTAACTAACTAATATACCATCAAATTGTATTTCGTTTACATTTGTTTTCATAATCACATTCTTTAGTACCCTTCACTAAGCAAGCTTATAACGCATTTTACTAAAATACAATTGATGGTCAGACATCCAGACTAGATCCAAGTTATTATTAGATCGTGTATTTTCTGCTGCATGGGGACTGAACCCAGCCATAATTTTTAATAGAGTTGTGTAACGAATCATCTAAGAAACAACATGTAAATTCATTAATTTAATCAAGCATATAATATATTATTTTTGGTTATTTTTACTTAGGAGATATGTAGAATTCTAATTACAATATAAATTTGATAGAATTTTTAGCCTTTAACCTCAATACTCCTCACTACTCATATTGAGGTTGCATAGCACTTTAATGTTCCTACGTACTGGCAATATCCCATTCTATTGGGAAGTACACACACAGGTTAAAGATTTAACAAAACATTAGTAACTTATATATTGCTCTTAATATCGCAAAACCGTCAAGACATTTTGTATGTAATGTATTTTTATTGGTGAACGATCAGACAGGTTGACGGTCCAATTAATAGTAAGCAGTTACCGTTGCCTATGGATGTTTGCGACGGTACACTGCTGTTCGATAGGGGTTACAGCAACCTGGGTCACTGATGCCGGAACACAACACAAGATTTTTATGATGGCATACATATAGACTAAGGGCGGTTAGCTTGAGGCCCTACCACGTAGCTAGGGTTGATCCCGGCCGCGTTACTCCGCCTCTGCACTGAGGAAAAACGATGATGTTTATGACCGTCCGACAATTAAATGTAGATATTTTACCTTGACTTTGCGGCTTGTACTTGGCAAGCTGCGCGTAGACCTGTTTGATGCGTTCAATGTTGATCTGCGAGGCCTTGGCGTGGTCCACTATGGGCAGCGGGTAGTCACGGCCTATCACGCAACACGCCGTCTGTTGCACCGACTCCGGAGCCATCCACGGTTCGTGGATATAGCGCGTGGGGATGTTCTTCAGGGCAGGGATGTATCGTCTGCGATCACCACATCAATTACACACCACAATACGTACTTTGTTCTTTGACTAGTATACATTAAATACCATTGTTGATCCAAAATTTATTAAGATTCAACCTTTATATCGGGTGTCACAAATTTTGAATTTATTACAAAATTGATACATTTAAAAACAATTAGATTATCCTGATGTTACCTGATGAAATCTCCATTGGGGTCAATCTTCCTGCCGAAGCGCACGGGGCAGTAGCAATGAAAGAACTGTTGGAAGAAGGAGGAGCACGACAGCCACATCCACATTCCCGCATTCACCGACCAATCCGAATCTAGCAGCAGCTCGTCGAACACCTGCCACACCCCACGCCTTAGTTACTTCTACTTTCTAGTGAGTAGTTTCAAAAGTAAACTTTTGACACTACTTTAAATTCAAAACAGTGGACGTCCGAAAGTACGAATCTTTCTTTAATAACCCAACACTCATTCAACAATTGACTCAATAATGAATTTTATTTCATTGGAAAATAAAAGCAAGGAAATTGTGTTCCATATGCACTGAAGCCGACGCTAAGCGCCGATTATGCATATGTAAAATGCTGGTTGCAAAGCATAAAAGAAATTTTTTGCATTGTGTAACTGGTGATGAAAAAAGGATTCATTCACTACAATAACCCAATTCATAGAATGCGAACTCGTACTTTGTATTAGGTAGGATCAGCTCGGTGTAGTGTAGGTATTATGAGTGGCTCAAATTGAACGAAACCATTACTGGAGCTGTCTGCCGAACACAATGAGATTTGAGCCAAGCACACAGTAAAAACGCACCCACTTCTAGTCGACACGATAAAATAATTCTCCTACATAATAAAGCTTTCTCATGTTGTGGACTGCCTACTTGAAAACACTTAGTTGGGAACTCAGGCCCCGCCCAACGTAATCTTTTTTTTTTATTGCTGTAGGACAGCAGACAGACTGACGGCCCGCTTAGAATTTAGCAGTTACCCTCGCCTATAGGTGTTTGCAACGCCAGTGGCATCGCGAACAAGCTGCTGTCCCATAAGAGTACAGGAACTTGGGTCACTAATGCCGGAACACAACACAAAGTTATTATGGCGGCATACTTAAGACCAAAGGTGACCTTTGGTCGTCTTAAGTATCCAGACGGGCTTGGGGCTCTACCACGTAGCTAGGGTGGGTTGTTTTGTCGCCTTTTACGACAGGCCGACCCCGGCCGCAGAGGTTAGTATTCTTTCTCCACCCCTGCACGGATATAAACGAATTCGCCAAACGTTGCCCCTCCTATTATTACCACTTGTTCCGATCGTTGACATATTATGGTCTGTCTGAGCAGCGCTTTGCATCATATGAATATTCTGAAAATTGGGTTGATTCGTTAGGCTCATTCGAGGTTCGCCTCAAAAGATGAGGAGTTGAGGAGAAGAGGAGAAAAAGTAGTAACATAAAAAGTATAAAGTAATAAAAAAACAGTGTCAACTTAAATAAGTGTCCAAATGGACACCTCGTGTAAAACTTTATTTCTCCTGTAAATTAAATATTTCTATTACCGGATTATCCTTGAGAAAGTCGATAATTCAAAACATAACAATTACGAGCCGCTTACCTGTCTTCCGCAATTACCTGATTGAGATTACATTATCCGAGGCAGTGGCGGATTTGCCCTAAGGCCCGGGCCTAGGGCGGCCAATCGTGACAAAAAATTCACTGATGATAACAAGAAATAACTCAAAGTACGTAAATATTCTAAAGGCTGCGGCCCACCATAATATGCGCGATATTATGGTGGGCCGCACTGCACCGCATCGTATAACAATAATCTCCCTAAATCACTTATTAAATCTTATCTTGTATGAGAATAAACCTGTAATTAAATAAATAAAACCATTTTAAATGTGAAATTATCCCTGTAACCTCGGAAAATATTACAAATATGATTTCGATAAAATTTGGCAAAAAAAGTAAATTCATTATGTACTAAATATGATGGGTGCTGAGAAAGGGGTGCCTGCTACTTACTACATGGCCTGGGGCCTAGGGCGGCCAAGACTACAAATACTCCACTGATCCGAGGAATATTCCATTACATTCTGATATGGCAAATATATTTGAACCATAATTATTTTTAAACTTAAAGAATATCGATCTTTTTTCAGAAATAAATAAAGATGTCTTGCCTTCATTCCTTCTTCCCATGAGATCCATAGGTCACCTCTAGTTAAGAAACACGCGGCAGCATGTCTCGCCAAATGGTGGATCCAGCCCTCCTCTCTCAGCTGAATCATTATAGCATCGATCCAAGGGAAACCGGTTTGACCCTGATGTATAACAGAAAATAATTTATAGTCAATCAATATTAGATGTCATATTACGGTGCAAAAAAATGACAATAATTTTTAAAGAAAATATTACAAAAGAACAAAATGTTTGGAAAACAATTCTAAGAAGTTCAAATTGTTATTTGAACTTATTAAGTCAAACAATGATTTGTACTCGTTAATGAATTTGCCTATGATTAATATTTGTTTTGCGAGTGAGATCAATATTTCAAATACGATTGCACCACAATCAAACAGTATAACATAAATGGCTGTGGAATTTCCATTAAAGAATCAATAAATTTTAATTATTCCTTCTATATGTAAAATGTGACAACTAAAACAGAGCGCTATTATATACTACGTATATAATTTCTTTTGTGTTATAAATCTTGTACATAATCAACCAGTCTCGGGACGGGAATCCAACCAGTTTAATAATAATAATAATAAGTTTATTTGCAAAAATATACAGTAATTTACATACAATTTTTTTTTACCCTGGCTTCTGAGCTAGACCACTTTGGTCTAGCTCAGAAGCCAGTGCCCACATATTAGCCATGTTATAAAAGCCAGTGCCCACAGTTGTCCAAATATTTTGCAAAAATTATAAGAACATAAACATATAATAAATTTAGAGTGCATGTGCGTGTGCGTGTGCGTGGTCGTGTGCGTGTGCGTGTACGTGTGCGTGAGCGTGTGCGTGAGCATGTGCGTGTGCGAGTGCGTGTGCGTTTGCGTGTGCGTGTGTGAGTGAGTGTGTCTATGAATGATCTAATCTGAGTGCATGCTAGTGTGTTATCTGTAAGTTCTATAAAGCTATCGTACCACAGTTTCAGTTTTGTGGTAGTCTAAAGTAAGTAGCCATTCCTTTAATTTAAATTTTGCCTCTTTGATAGTTAGTGTATGAAAATTTAAAATTTTATTTATTATAAAGCGATATACCCATGTAATGCTACTGACGCCTAGCTTGGGATGTCCGATAACTAGGGAGATGACATACATTTGGAGTTGTCCGTTTAAGGTTGTAAGTAATCGCTACATAGGGAGTCCGTCTATGTTGTTTTAATATTCTAAGAAGTATGTATAGCTGTCGCACACTTAATACATTACATTTTGCATATAACATATTTGTCGGATAACGGAAAGGACTAAAAGTCATAAGTTTTTAGCAGTGATCTTTGAGTTGTTTCAAACTGGATCATGTTGGATACAATATCCTAGAACAGATTTCACCAGGGCAAAATACACATGTAGTAAGGTATCTAAATCAGCTGCGTGACGTAATTTCCTAAATACATATGTAAGTTTTCGGGTACGAGTGACAAGGTACTCTATGTGTAAACGCCAATTCAATTTCTCATCCAAAATTACACCTAAGTATTTAATATGATTTGCTTTATTCATTGTTATACAATTAAAGTTTGAACAAGACGTAGTATTTGAAACTGAGTTACATTTGTGGATTTTTATCGTAGTCAAAGGCTTTAGATTTATTTGAAGTAAAGTTTATGTATTTTGTTTTCTCGAAATTAATTGTAAGATAATTAGTAATTAACCATGATTGCACTTTGTGTAGACCCACTTCTAAATTTATTTTTAGTTCATCTAAAGTTGTACCATGAAAAATAATAGCAGTAAATTACATACATATAATTGATGATTACTCTGACTTATACCTAGTCAGGTCATAAGTATTATGTCAGGTCATAAGTAGTATGGTCCTATTATGGTATGAATTAAGTATGAAAATCAAAGGATAAATGTGCAGTGATAAATGTGCTTACTTACATTTGCCCACTTTGCTAGAGCTTCTGGATTCTTTTCCCAAGGGATTTGCACACATATGGGATTACCCTCCATTCTGTCGAAATTAGGATTTCTGGTCGACGCACAATAAAAAAATTCCCTCCATAATATTTGTCCGTGCAGGGATAGAGGGGGGCGCACTTGCTTTACCCTCTTGTATAGTTCCGTTAGCTGGTAATAGAACAATCGAGTAGACAAACAGCCGAATCTGCAAATGGGAACAAATCTTGTAGGGAACAGATCTTCTCAAATGAGGTTTGCTGTATTCGTCATGATGATCGGCTGATCCGCTAAGAGATAAACTAAAAGAATACTGACCGCTGCGGCTGGCTGAAACAAATCTTAAAAGGTGATAAAACATCTTGGTGGTAAGGGTCTTAGCCATATTGGATATGCCGTCCAAATAACCTTGTGTTGTGTTCCAGGATAAGAAACCCTTAAGCGGATTGCAGCGTGTTAGCGGTGCCCCTGACGTCGCAAACATGCATAAACGACTGTAACTGCTTACAATTAAGTGGGCCGTCAGCCAGTTTTACCACAGTAATAAATAAAAAATCCTCGAGACAATTCTTCAGTTCACGAGAGCCAAGTTGATGAGTTTTTCCAACACCATAAAAAGTCACAAATAAAACGCTCATTGTTTTATAGCTAGAGTCTGTCTGCCTGTCAGACGGCCCAATCTGGCAGGTGGTCACCGTCGCCTATGGACGTTTGCAGCACCGGAGACAATAAAAACACGCTGCCGGCCTCGAAGAAATTTTATAACGCCTTTTTTGAAGAACCCCATATCGTACCGCGCTGAGAAAACCTCAGCCGGAAGCTCATTCCAGATCCTGAGAGTACGCAGCATGAACGTTTTAGAGAAACGTTTCGTATAAGAAAGAAGAAGCTCCAAGAAATGGGGATGAACACCCAGCCGATGGCGGGCAATGCGGTGTAGAAAGACGACAAGGGCACCATTCTGAATAGTTCTTCAGAACACTCCCCATTGTACAGACGGTAGAATATGCAAAGATACGCAAAGTCTCTGCGAAGTTCAAGCGTATCTAGACCGTCTGTGAGTATGGGATCGGCGACAACACGAACTGCGCGACGTTGGATCGAGTCTAAGGGGTTGAGCTGACAGGCGGGTGCTCCAGCCCATAAATGTGAACAGTACTCCATATGCGGTCAGACCTGGGCTTTGTACAGCACAAGCCGTTACCTTGGACTGAAGTACTGCTTGGACTGGTTTAGCACACCTAGCTTTTTGGAGGCAAGCTTCGCTTTATCCCCAATTGTCCCCTAAACTGCACATCATTCGTGATGTCGACATCAAGGATCCCAATACTGCTTGCGATGGAAAGAGAGGTTCCTTGGAACTGAGGCGCAGGTGCGAACGGGGTTTTTTGGCAGAGAATACGCATATTTGCGTCTTCGAGGGGTTGAATTGGACAAGGTTCTGTCGTCTCCATTCAGAGACTCTCTGTAGAGTTGTCTACTGTCTGACCCGACTTTCTTCCAAAACCGCAGGAGAGAGTTTTACACGACCAGTGTACTGTGCATCACCGGTGCCATCATCTGCATAGCAATGAATGCCATCTATAGATAACATGTCATTGATATGCAAAATAAATAGCGTTAGCGACAACACACAACCCTGGGGCACACCAGCATTGATAGGCTTCACACTGGAGCAGCAACCGTCAACAACGACCTTAATACTGCACCCAGTGAGAAAGCTGGATAGCCAGGTGCAAAGACTTCCAGGTATCCCGTAAAATGGAAACTTCGCAAGAAGAGCCCTATGCCAGACCCGATCGAAGACCTTAGCGGTATCTAAACTAACAGCCAGGGCTTCTCCTTTGCTCTCAACGGCTTCAGCCCAACGGTGCGTTAGGTAAACCAGGAGATCCCCAGCAGACCGACCATGCCGAAAACCGTATTGGCGATCATTTAGCAGCTGGGAATCCTCCAGGTAACCTAAGAGCTGTACGTGGATGATCCGCTCCATCACCTTTGAGAGCAAAGAAGTTATCGCTATAGGTCTGTAGTTCGACGGGTCCGTCCGGTCACCATTTTTGGGAATAGGGTGAACATGGGCCACCTTCCACGAAGCCGGGACACAACCATTGCGGTAGGATAAAGTAAAAAGTCGGGAAAGGACTGGAGACAGCTCAGCCGAGCACGTACTGTGCTGCACAATAGCAGGGATACCATCTGGCCCGGTGGACTTCTTGACGTCGAGGGATCGGAGGACACGTCGCACGGCTTTTTGGGAAAACCGTACCTCCGACATTGTGGAGTCTCCACATCTTCTAACAGATGGTGGAGACTGTCCCCCGTCATCAAGAGTCGAATTGGCTGCAAAGATTTCGCCTAGAATATCGGCTTTATCCTTGGCAGCATGAGCCAGACGATCGTCAGCTGCACGCAGTGGAGGTATGGACGCCCGACAAAAGTTTCCTTCGACAGCTTTGGCAAGGACCCAAAACACCCTAGTCCCGGAGGGATAGCTGGCGAGACGCTTGGCAATCCTGCCGATGTGCTCAAATTTTGCTCTCGCAATCCATTTTTGAGGGTCCTGGAGGCAACGTTATATTTTTTCTTCAGGTCAGAGGTGCTATCCTGACAAGCCCTTGCTGTAGTCCAAGCTCGATAGGCCTCTTGCTTTAGCTTAACAGCCTCAGCACTAAGCCTATCGAACCATGGCTTTCCCGAACCACCAACAGGCACAACAGAGTTAGGAATGAAACATTCCATTCCCTGCAGCACCACATCGGCAATCGAGTTCGCACAGGTGTCAGGATCGCCCGACGAAAAACACAGCGGCCCCCATGGGTAGGACGCATAGAATTCGCGCAATCCATCCCAATCTGCTGATCGATAGCGCCACATTCTCCGCTTCGCGGTGGGGCGAGCCCGTTCGGGAATTGCATATTGTGTATTATAATTGTATATTATGGGAATATCAAGCAATGATCAGAGGTTCCTAATGGAGACCTGATAATCTTCCGGATGTGTGGTCAACAGTAGGTCCAACATAGACGGCGCATGGTCTACTTTATCCGATATGCGGGTAAACCCTTCAACCACCTGAGTGAAACCATGGGCAAGAGCAAAATTAAAGGCAGCAATCCCCGGCAGATCAGTTTTTGGAGAACCTAGCCACTCAATATGATGAGCATTGAAGTCTCCAAGAACGATCACCGCCTCGGCGGGATACTGCGTACAAACTTTGTCGGTAATGTCTTGAACACGCCCGAAAAAATGAGCCGTTTCAGTCCCTTTGCATTCTCTGCCATGGGACCGATACAGGCAGGAGTACACCCAGGTGGAACCACCGAAACCCACTCGTACCCATATGATGGAAAGGTCCTTGTCTTCGAGACCGTGAAGACGGCGGCAGCATATATCGTCCCGGACGTACAAGCATACCCCAGCTTTTGAAAGGAATAAATGTTCCAAATTATAGCCGGGGTAGCAAAGGTACGATGAGTCGGCCGGGGCAGATATCTGTGTCTCCGTCAAAAACAGAAGAGCAGGCTTTGCCGTTTCAAGATGGCGGTGAACGGTATTAAGGTTTGAGTGTATACCTCTGATGTTGCAAAAATCCACTCTGAGTGTGGATTTGAGGTCCGCTGGGTTACACTTACTGTTTTTCATTTTCCGATCCATTTTATAGACATTGCGTTTTTGGAAGTTCTAGAGTATCCACGAAAAATGGAAAAAAAATGAGTGTGCTCTTCCCACCCAAACCCACAGATTGTGTGATGAGTTGGTGCGGGGCACGGAAGGGCTCCCGATCCCTCCCGGAGAATATCGCCGGGTCCACATCTGGTCTCCGCTCCGGCACGACGATACTCCCTAAAGATTTTGCACCAATTGGCGGGACAGCCTCCCAGACCGGATAATCTGGGTTCGGGTTCCCTACTGACTGGCGGGCAGCCATCGAACAGCCGTTTCATCGGGTCTCCCTGATCCCCGCCCCAATCCGTCACGTAGGGATGACATAATCATAATCATAATCATAATCTTTATTAGCATAAAACACGGTTAATCGATTTTACATAATTATACAAGGAACTGCATGTTTTGCCAATAAAATTGGCATGCTAATATTTAATCACACACCTACACTTTAACATACAAAAAAAGTCTAGTAGTTCAAAGTAAAATAGCTCTTAAGGCAAAATCAATGCTTAAAATTATAATATGGTAGCAGGAAATGTATAGAACACCCAATAATATAATAATAATAAATGTCAATTTTATAATAATAATAAATGTCAGAAAAATTATTTTGTCATATTACTGAAGAAATAATGGTCATTGGTGTAAAATATAGTCAATTTTTGAGGCCACTGGATCTAATTATTATTATTTCTTTCAATTATTCTAATTTATCATTTAAATATTGCTGTATTGAGTAGTAACATTTACTTAATAATAATTTCTTAAGTTGATTTTTAAATATATTTGTTTTTAATTCCTTTATTTGTTTTGGCACTTTATTGTAAATATTAGGGGCCATGCATACAACGCTTTTCCGAAATAGCGCCGTTTTTCCACAGGGCGCACATAATCTGTTATTGTCCCGTCTATTCCGAATAGCAAGGTCTGACATCCGCTGAAATAGGTGCTCATTACTTCGGACAAACATTGCCATCTCCATAATATATAAGGATGGAAGTGTCAACAGCCCATGTTTGATAAAATATGGCTTGCAACTCTGGGTAGATTTTAAATGAAGCATAGCACGTACGCAGCGCTTTTGCCTTAAAAATATTATATTAGCATTGGTTGAATTGCCCCAAAATATTATGCCGTATCGTAACACAGACTCTACTAGACCATGGTAGGCAGTTATAACGGTATCCGTATTGACAGTGGGTGAGAGTTTATAAAGAGCATATGATGATGTACTAATAGTTTTACTAAGCTCGTAAATTTGTTTTTTCCAGTTTAATTTAGAGTCTATCTCAAGTCCGAGAAATCTGGCCGAGTCAACTTGTTCCACAAGGTCATTGTTGTATACTACGTTAATTTTCAAACCATTTTGAGGTCTTTGACTAAAATGCATAACTTTAGTTTTATTAATGTTAATTTTTAAGTTATTATTTTTTAACCACAATATAAGGCAAGAAAGAGAATTATTTATATCTTCTTCATAAAGATTAATGTCACTACATGGAATAGTCAAAGTACTGTCGTCAGCAAACAATGTCATAAATTTGTTGGTAGATTTCGGTAAATCATTTATGTAGATGGTAAACAAAAGGGGTCCTAGTACACTGCCCTGAGGAACTCCGAAAGTGGACTGCCTACAGGCGGAAGTATAAATTATTTCTCGTTTTGAACTAAAGTTTATTTTTGAAATCTGAGTAATCTGTTGTCTACCCATTAAATACGATTTAATCAAGTGCAAGGAATTGCCTCGTATTCCATAAGCCGCAAGTTTATCCAATAATATATTATGATTGACATAATCGAATGCCTGAGTCATATCACAAAAAATTGCAGATACTGGAATTGTTTTATCCACGCATCCAATAACTTTTTTAATAAATTCAAATATGGCCAAATTAATATTTTTACCTTGTCGAAATCCATGTTGCTCGTCACATAAAATATTATATTTTTCAATGTATTTATTTAATTCTGCCTGGTAATATTTTTCAAAAATTTTCGAAAATATCGAAGTTAACGCAATTGGCCTGTAGTTTCCCAAATATTCTTTACTACCTTTTTTATGTATTGGTTTTATAATTGAAATTTTGAGATCATCTGGAAATGTACCAGATACTATGCTCAAATTTATTATGTAGCTTATGTGATGACTTATGATGTCATTTACTGCTTTAATTATCTTTGTACTTATACCATCATATCCAACACTCTTAGTGTTTTTGAGCGACCTTATTATATTTTTTATTTGACATGGTATACTTGGAGCAAAGAACATTGAATTAGTTTTAGTTTCAATTAATCTAGCAACATTTTTACCTGTGTCCATTAACGGTTTTACTTTATCAATAAAATAATCGTTAAATTTGTTAGCAATATCTTTTGGATTTGTAATAAATGCATTATTATCTAACCTTATAGTATTAATTGAGTCTTTAGGCATATTTTGTTTAGAATTTTGAATTATTTGCCAAGTAGTTTTACTTTTATTTACCGAATTATTTATTTTGTAGTTATTTTGTGATCGTTTTGTCAGTTTGATAATTTTTTTGAGTCGTTTACAATAGTTACCATACATTTCTTTGTTTATCTTATTAGGGTTACGTCTATAATTCCATAATAAAGTTTTCTTTTTTTTTGCTACAAGTTTTAATACCTCTAGAAATCCAATTATTTTTTTTATTTATTTGTATTAATAAATATTTTTTTGGAAAACAGAGATCATAAAAAAGTTGAAATTCAGTTGCAAACATTTTATATGCCAAACTAGCATCATCAGTATTGTAAATTTCTGAAAAAGTAATATTCTGTAGACATTTAATGAATTTATTGACGTTGTCTGAACTATAATCACGTGTTAATTTACGCCAGTATTTTAGTTTACAAGTTTTTTTAACAGGTATTTGTAGAATCTGCGCTGTATGGTCTGATAAGCCATAGTCGAGAATATCTGTCTTACATTTATTTTTATAGTCGTGAGCAAAGTTATCTAGACATGTTCTGCTAACCATTCTTGTTGGTTGTCTTATTTCTAGTTTTAAGTCATAATTCAAAAGTAAACATTCAAAATTCAAAGCAACACTACTTGGTTTGAGCAAATCTATATTAAAGTCACCTGCCAACACAAGGTGATCATATTTCATATTGGACATAATAAAGGTTAATATCTTGTCTATTTTATCAAAGAGTATATTAACATTGCTAGTTTTAGGAACCCTATAAATACAAACAATAACTATTTTAAAATCGACTAATTCGATAGCACAACACTCAACTACATTTATAAGTGAAAATTTTTTCGCTTCTATTATTTCCCTAAACGCATATTCTTTTTTAACTAGAATACACGCACCTCCTCTCTTAATGTTGCTTCGGCTGTAACACGCAGCTAAATTATAGTTTGACAGATATAATTGCGACTCATACCCTGTCCTAATAAAATGTTCTGTCATGCAGATAACGTCAATAGCACAATTCCGATCTTTGAGCTCTTCTAAAGTTATATGTAATAAATCCAATTTGTTAAGTACTCCTGCTATATTCTGATGAAGAATGATCAAATGTTTATTTAGTCTCGAAAAAATAATGACTCCTTATCTCCGTTATCTTCTTTATGATTACTCTGACTAATTGAATTAAAGTCAGATCTTATACATTTTATATAATCATTAATGTCATTAAAAATTTTCATCATTCCATAATTATTTACATGTCCAGAGTATTGGGAAAACATAGTGCAATCATAATTAAGATTTTTATTAGAGTCAACAATATATGCATGTCCGTGTGTTGCTACATCCAAATATAATAAGTTGTTGAAATGTTCAATTCTCCAGTTGAACATATTTGTATATTTACCGTATTTATAAGTTGGCGCAACTAACAAAATATTTGTATTTTTTACTTTACTTAGTATTTGCCTTATATATATAATTAAATTCAAGTAGTCATTGGTTTTCACAAAGTCTTTATCTCCTAAGAATATAATGCAATAGTCGTTCATTGTGTAATCTTTTACTTTTAAATGAATGTCTGTAAGTAACTCTTTTATCTGACAATCCGTTTTCAGATAATGACATAAATTTGAATAGCTATCTAAGCTTTTTTCGGCAATGTCAAGCATTTTGTTTTGTCTGTTAGCACTTAATAAGCACACTTTCATAGGTGACTGTTTCGACATATTGTTTAATGATTTTGAAAACGGTTGTTTTTCGTTTATTCTTGCTGGTGTGTTTTGTAATTCATTATTTACAATATTATCCATTTTTAAATCTGTCTGTGTACACATATTATTTGTGTTAGTTTTATATTTAATCTTCTGTTTCTGTGGATGTGATGGGATTTTGCACATCTCGAGTTCCAAATTTCGTGGGCACTCCACAACTTCGGCGAAGGGACGCTAGAAACTGGGTCACCCATGCCGGAACACAACAAGGTTATTATGACGGCATAGTTAAGACCAAGGGTGGTCTTTTTACGACAGGCCGACCCCAGCCACAGGGGTTAGTATTCTTTCTCCGCCCCTGCACGGATAAGTATACATAACTACTAAAACTAAATACTAAAACCTACAAAATATTAACCTGAAATAAGGCGATAATCCAGTCTGACTGGCGAATAGCGACTGCGGAGTCATCTTGGGTTGACCGTAAGATGCTACCCACGCCTTCCGCTCCAAATGCCTCTCTAATCTGGTTAATGCTTCGGTCTCTCCTCCTTTCCATACCGGAGGCTTTAAACCTTCAGTGTCGAACCCTGAAATAAATGGACACTTAAATACTAAAACCGAACAGTTTTGTCTCACACAAAAGCAAAGAGTCTAGTCTTTCAGTCTTAGGTAGCCCAAACATTTTAAGATATAATAGCCGCTTACGGGTAAAAACGAGTAACCCTGTATACCGCGATTAATATGGTTGTGTAATCTGGCAAAAATATTAAGTCATTGGCACGTGAGAGCACTGTATAATAATTTTAAATAACGGAGTCTATAATATGTATGGCTTAAGGCATCTAGCCAATTGGAGTAGTCGCGAGACAATGGAATAATGCGACTGCGGGAAGTGGCGCCGCATGTAGATATAACCCTTTTTTATTTTCAAATAATAATGTAACTTTTACAGCCACAGGTGCTATATTTTTGAATTAACGATATTGCAACATGCTATTAGACAATCCGTATGAATTTGCAATAATAATAGAATTTAAAAATTACTTCAAGATAGTTACTCCCGTCCAGCTGATTTCTTTAAGAAGGGCATCAATAAACTGCCACTGCGTTGGCAAAGATGCATTGATTGCATGGGTGATTACTTCGATTAATACAAATAAAAAATACATGAAAAAAAATTCGTTTAAATTTTTTCATACAAAACGGCAATTTCATAGGTAAAGACCTAATATATATCTATCTAACGAAGTGTGTACTGTATGTATGTACAAGTCCTATTGACTGCGATTCAATTAGAGTGAACTTAATGATTGAATCCAGAGAACGATCATTCACGATTTTTTATATATACATTCAGGATCGAAGAATTATGCCAAAATTAATTTTGATCATATTTCTCGTTCAAAAATATTTAAAATATTCAGCAAGATATTTCTCATCTCTCCTACGCAATTGTTACAACCTTTTTAATACGGAAACATACCACGAGAACCACACCAATCGGGGGCATGCTAAGGATAAATGTAATATACCGAGTTCCTCAAGCGTGGGCACGCCAAAGCGGTCATCATGGTCATGCGAGATGGGTGTTGTGGCACCGTTGAGTGTTTGCAAACTGATAGCTGCCTCGGGGGGCGGGGGCGGCGGCATGCTCGCCACCAGCGCCTGGAACTGGTGGTACGTCAGGGGCGCCTTACCACCGTTCATCTCGATTATCCTACAACCCACACGCACCAAACCCACTTCAATCACAAACATACACATCTACCATCTCGTCGGGAATCCTAATTTTAATGTAAACATCGCGCGTAAAAGAGTTCCCGTACATTGAACATGGTCTTCGAGCTTGTTGTCGATAAGCATGGAGATTGCCGCTAAGACCAAACACCTTGCCGACTATCTGACCTCACAGCTACGTCAGCTTCCTATTATGATTTTTGTATAAACCTTGTCAATCGATTATTTAAATTAAAATAATATACGTCAAAATCTGTAATTGGAGTTTACTCCTTAAGAATCGATTTTCATATATAAGGCGCCCGGTATGAGAAAAATGTAAGAGTAAAATCTACTAATGAATGACCTCGTTACGTTTTTGGTGCGCAAGGCAAAAATTACTTTATTTGTTACAACTTAAGGTTGATTTCACATTAAATGTTGTTTAACATAATTATGTCTTCATTTGTAAGTGACGAGTAATTTATTGCTTTGCTCATTTTATATGACGAATGATCGTAAGTATTAGATAATGTTTTGGAGATTTGTGACTTTATTACTAGGTGCCATAGTTGTAATTAAGTTGAACTTAAAACTGTTTTAAAACTTTTTTTTATATATGTATATTATTTTCATTAATTTGTTAATCTACCCTTTCATATGGTATTAATCTTTTTCCAGTTAAATAAACTCTTTTTGCGTATGTTTAGACAATCGTACTTAAGTAGTAAACTCCAGTCGTGCGTCCGAGCTGACATACACAGTTTTATTATTCTTATTATAGGTAGTCATTTGTACAATTGTCGATATGGTGTTATAGTTATAACAAGCGTAAAATAAAACGGAAACTGAATACAATCGATTTAGTTTAACCACTAGCTGTGCCCGCGACTTCGTCCGCGTGGAATAGTGACTTTGGGCAGCATTTTTTGGGTGTCTTTTGATTTATTTTGGATTACAAATCCTATAAACCCTAAAATATAAATGAAATACCTATGCAAACAGTCAGTGTTATCGAATGCAACTGTTACGCCATGCGCCTCCGGAATACCTGTGTTCGAAAAACTATTTTTTTTTTCTAAAATTAATGTAGCCTATATTACTCCTTGTTACATCAGCTATCTGCCAGTTAAAGTCCCGTCAAAATCGGTTCATCCGTTTCAGAGATTAGCCGGAACAAACAGACAGACAAAAATTGTAAAAAACGTTGTTTTGGTATATGTACGGGGTATACGTCTGAATGCACTTAGTAAAAAGCGGTTATTTTAATATTACAAACAGATCCTCCAATTTTATTTATTATATAGTGTATTTTTTGTAACATTTAAGTTCAGGTAAAAGAAACATATAAAAACTTTAAATACTTCAGGTATAAGATTAACGAGGATTCTACGACAAATATTACCAATGTATTACAATATATTACCAAAGCAACGCATGTACATTTTGCGATCTACATTTTGTTTCCCTTCAAACTCGTGAATAAATTTTCGCTATCCCTCTTTCCCAGCGGTTTAGTATTCATCCTGCCCTTCGTGAATCGTTAATGCATTGAAACTTAAACCGAAATTACATAATGTAATAAGCAAATAGGTGTCCTTTTGACCATTACATATTTAATTATGCATATAACAAGTTGCTCTGAAAATGCATACAAGATGCCAAATCTCAATTCAAATAAACATGAGCATTGATAGGCAAACTAGCTTTTTGGATTCAGTATAAATTAGAATTTCCCATCCATGTAAATCACTGACTTACTTATCTAACTTGTACAGCGTATGAGACACGCGCGATATGACCGTGATGCCCACATCCCGGCATTTGGACATAATGTTGTGGTCCCGAACTCGCCCATAAGGCTCCGGATCCTCTTCGAAGGTAAGCACCGTGGTGCCCCATTCTCTAAACAACTTTGGCAAAGCATCGGCAGGTTGTCCGCGAACCACAAATAATCGAGAGTTTAGTTTTCTTAAATTAGTATCCAAATCTTCAAGACATTGGAGCAGGAATCTGCAAGAACAGCATTAGATAAAATAATTGTAAGTCATCTAAATAGAAAAGTAATATTAATTGCATATAACTCTTACCTCCATTTGTTAATACCAACATTAGAAGAGCTGGCGAACCACGGGTCAATTATAAACACACATCTGAATGAGGCTGCGTTAAGGAGACCTTCCTTTAGAGCTGGGTTATCGTGCAGGCGAAGACCTTTTCGAAACCAATGCACGATATGCTTTTCTGGGCGACACCTATTGGAGGGCGGTCCCGAGCCACTACGTGGGTCGGATGCGTGCGTGCGTGCGTTCGACACGTAAAGCGTCCTGGTCGCCGCTGACATTATTCACTTGTCAACAGCATAACATCTAAAGTAAATTGTTTATCATGAATATTACTGAGCCGTAATCCTACGTTTATTTAAAATTATAGCGCAACAATATTGTTTAAGCACATATAATTTAAATATAATTCTAGTCTTTATAGAGAATCAAGAAAAATAAATACCATTTTCAAGAACCCTAAAAATAATGTTATTTACTTAAAATACCTGCAATAATGTTTAATAAATAACATACAAATGCATCCCCGATAATTGACAGTGGTATTCACGTTAGGCGACGTGGGGTATGTTGCCATTTCATTAAATATACTTTCAGTTACTTATTTTGCATGAAGTAAAATAAAGTTCGAAACAGTAATTTCATAATTACTGTTTAGCTTAAAAAATAACTTTGGAAGGATTAGGAAACTTTATAAACGAACTTAACTGGAATGAAGCTTTGTTAAAAAGCCCCACGGCACAACCTTTAGGAAACTTTTTGAAGAAACATAACTTGCTGATTTCATGTTTTGAAATAATTTCATTTAAAGGGACATTGAGCAATTGGAACATAAATCAAATTGTGATGTAACACGTTCTATTTATTCTCTTTAATTATATTAACGAAAATTTTATTACGAAATATAAATATACAAAAAATAGACACTAATAGAAGAATCTTTACACCTTTATAGAGACCATTATATTATTATATTAACTGTCACTAAATACTTGAATAATTATATTCAAGTATTTAGTGACAGACGCATAACATACCACGCCTACAATACAATATACTCAAACAATGCATAATTATAGCAATCAAGCTCCTCCAGTACCAGTCTACACAATTATTGAAAATGGCAAAATTTAATTTTTAATATGCCTCAAAAACGCGTTCCTATAACAGATCAAATTTGACAATGTATATAATAATATACAGTGCACATACTCAATCATAATACAAACCCCAATGCATGTGTTCAATTGATACTCATATCTGACCCTTTGTCTGCAGCAGTTCTCGATCATAGCTAACAAAGTGATAGACCGTAATGACTTTTGTTCGTCCTCCCAGATATTTATTTGTATGATTAAGTTCAAATCTGGCTTCCTACTTGTTTACATGTATCAAAATTGAATACTAAAATACGGAAAAGGAGCAAAAGCTCATAAATGACATTACAGATATATCTATCTATGTATGTCAATAGTAATATAAAATAGTAAAGCTAAGAATCTTGTTTCTTAGCTTTTTACTTTACCGCAGCATTGAGGTAGTGATTAGGAGCTATTTACTCAGCCTGTTCTTATTTTTTTTTTATAGGGAGCAAAATTCAAAATAGCTTAAAATAAGGTAACACCAGATGGGTCAACCACAGAAGCTATGGGTTGAGTACAGCTGGCCTAGTCCGAGCGCTCTTTGTGTCAGGATGGGCCTAGGGGGTATCCGTCAGTAATTAACAATCAGTGAGTCAGAGATTTCTAGTCCAGGAATATTAGGGGTTTCACCTTGGAATGATAATCAGCTATAAACCTTTATTTTGTGTCACTGTGTCCGCGACTACAGATATTTCAAGGTCAAAAAATCTATTTTTACACATTTATTGCAAATATCTCATTTCCTATGGGTTTCATGCTATTTGTATTTATTATAAATACATATTGTAGAGGATTAAATTCTCTATAACTTTTGTTTAAACATTTTTTTATATCTTGAACCATTTTTGAGATAGAGGGCAGAGCATGCGCAGTGTTTAACTATTTAAAATATCATTTGAGGTCAACCTATAGTCCCGATTAAAAACACGCCAAGTTTATAAATTATTAATAAATATAAATCTTACCTTATAATTAATAATTTTTTTCAATAATTTAGTATCTATTCATTTAAATATCACAACAAAACAGGCCTCTGGCCTATGTTCTTGCTTGCCTATAATGCCGATGTTCTTAATATTTTATATATATATATATATATATATATATATATATATATATATATATATATATATATATATATATATATATATATATATATATATATATATATATATATATATATATATATATATATATATATATATATATATATATATATATATATATATATATATATATATATATATATATATATATATATATATATATATATATATATATATATATATATATATATATATATATATATATATATATATATATATATATATATATATATATATATATATATATATATATATATATATATATATATATATATATATACCTAGTCAGGTCATAAGTATTGTCACACAGTAAAAACTTTTCTTTTAGAATGCTGGCCACAAAAAAGTTTATTGAATTAGAATTTCGAATTGTTCATGAAAATAAAAATGTATAACTTTTAGAATTTTACTAATTTTTAAATGTGGAGTGGACGCTTAAAGAAGACCGTGTTGCAGTTATTGCGTTGCATCGTTGCGGTTACGCGCCAATTCAAATTTTTAACATACTGAAAAATTTGAATATTACCAAAAGATTCGTTTTATCGTACCATCAAACGATACAATGAAGACTCTAGTGTAGATGACAGGTCAAGAAGTGGTCGCCTTCGGTCTGTTAGGACTCCAGCAGTGATAAAAGCTGTGAAGGCACGAATTCAAAGAAATCCCAAACGTAAGCAGAAACTGTTGGCCCTTCAGATGGGGTTAAGCAGAACCACGGTAAAAATGGTGTTAAATGAAGACTTAGGGCTTCGGGCATATCGAAGAAAAACAGGACATCGTTTGAATGCTCGTCTAATGGACCTGAGACTGAAGAGATGCCGCGCTTTGTTGAAGCGGTACGCGGGAAAAAAATATCGGGAAATTCTTTTTTCGGATGAAAAAATGTTTACCGTAGAAGAGAGCTACAACAAACAAAATGATAAGGTGTACGCACACAGTAGTGAAGAAGCGAGCAACCGTATTCCGCGTGTCCAACGAGGTCATTTTCCATCCTCGCTCATGGTATGGTTGGGAGTTTCTTATTGGGGCTTAACAGAGGTACATTTTTGTGAGAAAGGTGTAAAAACGAATGCTGTTGTGTATCAAAATACAGTCCTGACGAACCTTGTGGAACCTGTTTCTCATACCATGTTCAATAACAGGCACTGGGTATTCCAACAAGATTCGGCGCCAGCTCATAGAGCGAAGAGCACACAAGACTGGCTGGCGGCGCGTGAAATCGACTTCATCCGGCACGAAGACTGGCCCTCCTCCAGTCCAGATTTGAATCCGTTAGATTACAAGATATGGCAACACTTGGAGGAAAAGGCGTGCTCAAAGCCTCATCCCAATTTGGAGTCACTCAAGACATCCTTGATTAAGGCAGCCGCCGATATTGACATGGACCTCGTTCGTGCTGCGATAGACAACTGGCCGCGCAGATTGAAGGCTTGTATTCAAAATCACGGAGGTCATTTTGAGTAAACTTTAATGTCATAAGAATCTATGTTTTGCTAAGTTCATTTTGGTATATGAATGGTTACATAATTAATAAACTTGTTACAATTATTTTACATTAAACATGTGACAGAATTTATGACCTGACTAGGTATATATATATATATATATATATATATATATATATATATATATATATATATATATATATATATATATATACAGGGTGACTTTACCTCACCCGTCCAAATTTTTTTTACGCACTAAGCATCATTTATGGAACCCATTTTTGCAAAAAAAATTGTATGTAAAATTTTCAAAATAAAATATTTCATCCCAAGGAAAATGTTTAGTAACTTGGTTGCTCATTCAATCGTGCAAATAATCATATGTTCCAAGGTTCGTACATTGACCTTTATTACCTAACTCCTCCTCGGTATTGTAAACGAGAAGAAATGTACCTTAAGTACGCGTACAAAGAGTCGAGACTGTGTTGCCCGCCGTGCGGGACACGTGTCAACACGTCTTCGTAAGAATGCGCTAGGGTTGTACCTATGATGATTATTGTAATAAAACGAATGTTGCGATTCAACCATATTTTTTATTATTCAATCAAATGTTTAAGTTTTATCCGTGCAGGAGCGCGGAAAGAATACTAACCTCTGTGGCCGGGGGCGGCCTGTCGTAAAAGGCGACAAAACAACCCACCCTAGCTACGTGGTAGGGTCTCAAGCCTATCTGGATGGCGACCACCTTTGGTCTTAAGTATGCCGCCATAATAACCTTGTGTTGTGTTCCGGCATTAGTGACCCAAGTTTTTTAGTGGGTACATCTTTCCCGGAGTCCCACATATCCCTCGGTCACCCCGGGCCGGGGAACCCGTCAAGAGAGGTTTTTCCCTGAGACCAAAAAAAAAAAAAGAAAATGGTGCTACCAGGCCGATTCATTAAGACGTTGTCAAAATTATTTAAAAATACTTTTTCTAAACGTTTCAGGTGGGACTTTTAGCCCACCATAAAAAGATGAATCTTTATTATAGGCTTTAAAATGAGTGTACAGTGTAGTTTCGTCAACATTCGGTTTCTACTGTAACAAATCATTGAAGCTAGTGAAGTTATGTTTTTTACTATGTACATTTATAAATAAATACCCTGATTTATTTTTTAGTTTGGCAGCCCTATGTCGGTTGTAGCGTAGCGGTGTGTGTGTGCGGGGAATTACGGCGTGCGAAATACGGCTGCCGCCGCTGCCGTAAATAATTAATTAATAATCAGTCGGCCGCGTGCTGTCGCGTTGGTGCATTGTGTTTAGCGTTCGTTCACTCGCGACGTCGACAGTGCAAAAATACGGAATACGGTAATCGTTGGGTCGGTCGTGGTGGTCCCGTCCCATGATCGCCTCGATCACCGGATTTAACACCATTGGACTTTTATTTGTGGGGTGAAATTAAAAGACACGTGTATGTAGAAGAGGTCCAAAGCCTCGCGAACTTAAAAACTAAAATTGTGCGAGCGTTTGAAGATGTGCGTAATGACACTCTAGTGCTTAGAAAGGTAAAGGAAAATGTTCAAAAACGAGCTAGACTTTGCTTAGAGACAAACGGACTGCATTTTGAACATTTATTAAAATACGTGTAAAGCAGTAATGGTAAGTTAACCTCTAATTGATTTTTTACTAATTATTGTACATATCACTAAAGATTTACGTAATTTTTTACTTATTACAAACGCGCCCTTTAACTGAAATTTTTGTATTTCGTATTTTTTGTATTTTTGTACCGATGGAGAGGTCATTGACACTTGTCGACTGTAGGTGTCAAGTATAAATTGCGAGTTCTTGTGATAACTTTGTGATGCTGATTACTCAACATTTTTGTACTATGTGATACTAAACTAAAATACATGTTTCTCATAACTTTTACTAAAGATTCTTCTGTGTGAATTTGGACGGGTGAGGCAAAGTCACCCTGTATATATATATATATATATATATATATATATATATATATATATATATATATATATATATATATATATATATATATATATATATATATATATATATATATATATATATATATATATATATATATATATATATATATATATATATATATATATATATATATATATATATATATATATATATATATATATATATATATATATATTATAAGGTAGGTTTTGAGACAAGTTTTAGGATGTCAAAATAAAGGTATAAACCAAGTTTATAGCTGACTATCTCTCATTCTGAGATTCTTGCCCTCATTAGACTAATATTCCTGGACTATTAATAAATATTAATCAATCATAATTTTATACTATTAAATGCGAAAGTGAGTTTGTTTGTTTGTTACTCTTTCACACCGATACAGCTGAACCAATTTTAATGAATTTCAATATGGTCATAGATTGGACCTTGTAGAAGAAGATAGGCAACTTTTTTAAAATTAATTTTTCCGAACAATGTTTCGGGTCAACTAGTCATATTATATAATTTAAATTTATTTACCAAGTGTTCAAGAAATTATTTATGGTCCCTCTGGTTTTATAGTCCTTATTATTTTTATGCATAAATATTTCTGCCTAGAAGCTAGTAAATATTTGGACCAACATCTTTGGTATGTGACTAGATTAAAAGTTAAATATTAATTCTGAAGTCACCTTCATTTAAGGTCAACCATCGACTTGAAGAATAAAGTACTATTAATATACTATTCATTGTATCTAGTTTGTATATCTAATATCTTAATATTAGATATGAGTTCTAAAACTAACTCATATCTAATATTAAAATATTAGTCAGCTATATTTTTTAAAACTACCCACTGAAAAATTATTTTTATAAATCCTAAGATTGTGTGGAAGAGATTAACACTAGGCTGAGGCCTCCCTCTCGGATGAGGGAGCAACATACCTGCTATGCTTGTTTAAGGTGGATTGGCGGATACACATAGCACGTTTTCTGCACATTTCCTTCACTGTCAATATTTAGCAATTTGATATCACACAATAAAGTATATTCTATTTAGTCTACAAAGCTGTAGTATATATATTTATACATATGGTCATATTACACGGTTGAAACTGTATCAAACTTCTTCACTGTGCCTCTTTTTTTTCTCAAGGTAAACTCATTTGCAAATTGCCCCAACTTCCCCAGTCTGGTGTCAGTATCTGTGAGACTATTCACTACCACCACTGTTTTATCACCTAGTGCTTGGGCTGATAGACAACTGGCTTGGAGAATACCATTGTTTCCGCTGAGATTAATCCACTTGGTTACTGTAGGTTAGTTACACAATATGAAAATTGTTTTTAATTTCTTGATCACTATTTTTTTAATTCTCAAAAATTGTATTTCTTTATGAAAATAGGACTGTTATATGAAACTCTTTCGGTTAAATAGTTATCAGTTCAGCGCCAGTGTGTCCTGGATAATGTGGTTCCTTCAGTGTAACTAAGGAAACAATAATAAATTTTCACTCTGGCCTGGATTTTTTAGGAATGACTAAGGAGATAATCCTTGTATATCATAACAAAAGCTGTAATTTACAATACAGAAAGTTGTAATACTTAATATTATAAATACAAAAACTGTTATCACACTTTCATACACTTAATTAAGTTAAACTTACAGAATAAAAATCCATAAAATATATAATGGAAATTCCAGTATACTGGACACTAAATAATTTATATAGTAATTTTCACTAAAACAGGTAACAAATAGATATAAGAGAACTATAGATTGTTGACTTTATTTGGTAAAAAAGAGCAAAATTTTTCAAACTGAATTATTCATAAATAAAATATTGCAATTTTTTAATATAAAATTTAGCACATTTATATTATTGCACATAATATATCCACTTACTTCTAAAAACTAATTATCAAAAACACCGTCTAGAACATTAGATCATTACGTAGACGACGAGGAGGTAATCATATAAGTGACGAACAATAACTACTGAACTGAATCACTGAAATACATGAGTACAGAAATGTCAGAGCAATCCACGCCGCTTGCAACGTGACCACAACAACGTGACCTAATTGTTTTATGTGTACAGTAAAAACGTTTTTTATTTATTTATAGATACAGAGGAAAAATATAAAGCATTTACCTAAATATAGACTAGCCAAACTTTTAAACTGGAAACTATTATTACTTAATTAAATCTCACATAACATTAACACAACTCACTACTGACACTATCAGCTAAGTACACTAATCCTTGAAACTGCTCTACGCTCGTCGCCCATGAAACAACAAATACAACAATGATTGAACAATTGTTTATTTACCAATTTTACCATTTCTGAGGGTTGTCAATGTCACTAACGTCAGTGGTGATTGGTATTAGTTTTTAAGTTACTCCTTGTTACATCAGCTATCTGCCAGTGAAAGTCCCGTCAAAATCGGTGCAGCCATTTCAGAGATTAGCCGAAACAAACAGACAGACAGACAAAAATTGTAAAAAATGTTGTTTTGGTATATGTACCGTGTATACGTCCATATGCACTTAGTAAAAAATTGTTATTTTAATATTACAGACCCTCCAATTTTATTTATTTGTATAGATGTATAGACTAGAAACAATCTCTTTCAGTGAAGGTTTTAAAAACCAAAATTTTTCTCTTGAGATATTTTGATTAAAAAGAAAAGCTTTAAAATAAACACTACTGACAAACTTCTATAAACATTTAATTTATATCAATTTGTTTCAGAAAATATTAAATAGTTTTACAGAAAATATTTCCGGAGACCGACTAAGTTCAATTTACCTACTAAAGTTACGAGGGCAGGTCAGTAAGTCCGTAAATTTTTGAATGAAATACAGATTTTTAGATAAAGTTATTTTATTTTTCAACGTAGTCTCCTTTGAGTTCTATACACTAAGTCCAACGTTTCTCCAATTTTTTATACCTTCTGAAAAAGATAATTTGTCGAGGTCATCAAAATAAGCATTTGTTTGTGAGATGATTTCGTCGATGGAGTCGAATCTCTTTCCGCCGAGTCATTTCTTCAAGTTTGGGAACAAGAAATATTCACTCGGGGCTAAATCTGGAGACTAGGGCGGATGAGAAAGCAATTGTCATGGAAACTGCACATGTGTGCACCCTTGCAGTGTCCTGATGGAAAATAACTTTTTTTTTAAATTTGTTTATTTTTTTCAACTTCTCATTGAATCGACCCAATAAGTTGGTTTAATATTCACCATTGATGGTTTTCCCCTTTTGAAGGTAATCAATGTGGCTTATACCACGTGCATCCCAAAAAACGGTCGCCATGATTTTATTGGCTAACAAACCCACCTTTGGCACCGATTCACCTCGAGAAAACCACTGTTTTGACTATTGTTTGGTCTCCGGTTTGTTGTGGTGGCTCCACGTTTCGTCCACGGTTACGAAACGGCGCAAAAACTCGTTCACATTGCAGTTGAACAACGCCAAACATTCTTGCGAAATTGTCACACGGTTGCGTTTTTAGTCGATTGTGAACAAACGCGGGAAAGTAATCTTGGGGAAAGCTTTCTAAACCCGAGTGATCATTCAAAATTGAAACCACTGAGCCATGTGAGATGCATAAGGCTTCCACAATCTCTCTCACTTTCAATCTCCGATTGGCTAAAACCATATCGTGAATTTTTTCAATTGTTTTGGATGTAAAGACCTCAACTGGGCGTCCAGAATGTTCGGCATCTTCCGTGCTTGTACAGCCACATCGAAATTCAGTAAACCACTTCTTTATCATGGAAATGGATGGTGTAGAGTCCCCATAATATTTATCAAGCTTAGCCTTGGTTTGAGTGATGGTTTTTTCCGCAAAAAATAATGCTTAATAAGCACATGAAATTCACTTTTTTCCAATTTCTTCTCCAAACACGCGGTGTCTGCTATAAACAGCTGCCAAGGTGCCAAGCCAAACACCAAGGACACCATCTAAATGACGCAGCTTGTTCAAATTTTAATAGAAGTCAACTGACAGTTGCTTCAATGCTTGTTGAGTGTTACCATTTTAACTAAGAGGCGGGAAATTAAAGCCCTCGTATTATTGCTATTCCATCACTCTTACTGTGACCTTTGCAAAACCAGTGCCAAAAGCATTGTAGCCATATCTTAAGGTATTTTTATTTTAGAAAAGAAAAATAGTTTTTGTTAAAAATGATAAGTTTCGAAAATTTTATATTTCAATATATGTTTACCTCAAGAAAAAATGCATTTCAAGAAAATTTGAAATCTAGAGATCAGCATCTAGAAAATGATCGTATGTAAACGACACGCTATTTATATTTCTTACGCGAAATACAGAATTAATAAGTTTGTAATCCTACTATTACTATAAACGCGAAAGTTTCTAAGAATGTAGGTTTGTTACTCTTTCACGCAAAAACTACTGAATGGATTTTAATGAAACTTTACAATAATATAACTTATACATCAGAATAACACATCCTACTATATTATAAACGCGAAAGTTTCTAAGAATGTAGGTTTGTTACTCTTAACGCAAATACTACTGAATCGATTTTAATTAAACTTCACAATAATATAGCATACACATCAGAATAACAATAAGGCTTTTTAAAGATGTTGTGTGAATTGTCCAAAATATAACGATAAGTGTCAATTAAGTAGAAAAAAATTCTGCCATCTGGGAGCTATTCTGGCGTGCGCTGCAAAAACCGTTAGAGTTACAAGTATATAAACTGGAAATGTTTATCTCAAATAGCCCTACAAAAAAGCCCGGGACAGCATACATATATCTATCTTTTATGTGTAAGCCATACAAAATACTTATTATGTATTATGTATTTGAGTTAATCTAAATATAACTCTGTTTATCTGTTACGTTTTCACGTCTAAACCGCTGAACCAATTTTGACGAATTTCGGTACAGAGATAGAGCGAATCTTGCAAAAGGATAAGCTATTTTTATTATTGTATTTTTTTTATTTCTAAGGCAGAACAACGTTCGCCGGGTCAGCTAGTTTCATTAATATATAATTCCTGCAGCAAATTGGTCAATACTCCACTTCTGCTTATTGCTTTGCATGTGTCTCATTTCTTGTAGAACTGTATTAAAGGTAATACTAATTTCATGATTTAGATAAAATAATACTTAGTACGTTATTGAGTATTTGTAATTCAGGTTGAAAAACACTTGACAAATTGATGCATTTCATTCATCTCAAACCATTGACAGACCTGATTAAGTAAGAATTAATGGGCTGACCCTCCAGTAAATGTCTAATCTAATTCTCTTATTAGATAAGTAAATACCAATTTACTAGTTCAGTTCAGTTTTTGAAGGTGTGGCTCCAACGCCCTTGGCATTGATTTTGCCAATGTCTAAGTGGAATATAAAATGATAGGTTTAATGTTTAATAGTGAAAAAGGGGGGGGGGGGGGAGTCAAACGCAGTGATCGGTTCGAAAGCTATCTGTAATCCTGAGGACAGTACAAATAAATAGTTATATACACATGCGATCACGCTTCTCTACCACCTTTTAAAAAAAGTCCTCAAAAGTGTCATCAATCACTAACGTTTGGTTTTTAATGGTTCGGTCATTTAACATAATATTTTCGGAAGAACTTTTTAGCGCCAAGAGCACGAAGGTCACGGATCAGAGAACACTGGCCTTCAATATGTGACGGAGAATAGTGTTTATGCTTTGTTGGTTTTCAATTTTATTTACATTATTATTCAGGTTTTAGTGCAGTTAAAATTCATAAGCCTTAATTATTTATGTCTTTTTATTTCTATAATTTTGTAGGCGGAGGGTTATATTAATAAAGAAAGGGATTTTTAGTGGGTTTATTAGCTTCAATAGTTATTTTGTGTTTCTGCATTACTACATGTAAATCCATTAACTAATTATGAACACTATTCCATATCGATCTATTTAAGTCAACTCTATGAGAGCATGATAATGAAGTAGTGCAAGTCTAATACACTGAAATTTTAAGCTCTAGCTCCTGTGTGTAAAATGTAATTATATTTTTCTTATATTACGGCAAGATTTCTCATTAGGAATGAAATACCTTAAATGGTCACACTGATTTTTAATTCTGCGAAATATTACGTTTTTCGGGAAGTATCGATTGTTTTTCCAAAACGAACGATACTATCGATAGTCGTGTACTATCGATAGACTATCGATGTTTAACGAACACAACTGTAATCACTAAACTGTCAAAATTCTTTCAATATTGACCGTCGATATGTGCGTACACTGTTGTTTTTGTTAATTTAAATCTTATAAAATCATTATGTATTTATTCCATTTTTATCTAGAAATTATCAAATGAAGTTCGTGATATATGGATTGTTAGATATATTGATATATTTTTGTTCATTTTCGGGATTAATTTCAGTGACTGGTCGTAATCATGGGTCGTGTGATTCGTGCTCAGCGTAAAGGTGCCGGTTCAGTGTTTGTTTCACACACCAAAAAAAGGAAAGGAGCACCTAAACTTCGTTCGTTGGACTACGCTGAACGTCATGGCTATATTAAAGGAGTTGTGAAGGTAGGAAAAGGAGATCGTGTACTTTAGTTTCTTAATGGATTGTTTTCTATTTACATGTAAAGAAATTGAAACAAAGAAGTACGTTAATCTTTCCCTTTCGAGAAATTATAACTATTTGTAGTTATAAATGTAGCTGTAGCTGATCGATAATTTGAAGATAACCTCTCATTAGTAACATAACCTAAAACATGTCAAACTTCACAGCATCAACTATTCTACGGTTTGTTCTAATTATTTTCACATTTTTAGGACATAATTCACGACCCTGGTAGAGGTGCACCCTTAGCTGTGGTCCACTTCAGGGACCCTTACAAGTTCAAGACACGTAAAGAACTTTTCATTGCGCCAGAGGGTCTTTACACTGGACAGTTTGTGTATTGTGGCAAGAAGGCTACCCTTGAAGTAGGTGAGTATTTGTTTCCACCTGGTACCTAAAGTAACTACAGATTAGCATAGTCATTCATAATCTGGCTGTTAACTATCTGAATAGTACATTTAAAGAATATATCTACTACATACAAGATGTTGAACATGCGAAGTAATCCATTAGATCACTAGCCATCTAGAAAGTGATTATAAAGCCAATGATATAACGGCCAAATATAAGTGTGTGTTTGAATTAAATATTTTAGCATCTTAATCATTTTGGTAGTGTGCTGGGTTAATAGTTCCTAAGATCAACATGAATGTTATAGCTGTTTTATAGGTAAATGCATTCTAAAAAAAATCTTTGTATTTGTAATTTTGGCAATAAAAACTTGTGCACCTTTTTGTGTCATTGCTTTTTTGGACTTTTCCAAATCTTATATAAAGGGATTAAGTAAATTGACATTGTCTGGCTGACAATTGGAAGAATAGTAGCAACTCATTTGTCCATCCCTAGAGATACGATGGGATTACCCTCCTCATTGGTCTGAACTACATAGCATTAACTAATGTGTTGAGAAACAGTACTTACACACTATTAAACTGGTTGTTATTTGCAGAAGTAAAATTTATTTATATAGCACACTTTTACTAAGAAAAGTCTTCTCTAAAAAAAGAAAAGAATTACTGCATAACCTATTCGAGACTATTTTTTATTTTTTCAAATATTATTTTAAAATTAATTAACATTTCTATAAATGTAGGTTTAGAAAATCCAATTTTATTTTATTGGTTATGCAATGAAACTAAATACAAATATTGTTATTCTATAAATTAGTGACACTTAATTCAAATTGATTTATCTCAGGGACTAGTTTACTTGATCTTCTTAGCCTCAGAAATCAGTGTAGTCTGTCTTGAATGGGTTAAGGAATCAGAAGTTGATTAATGAATTTATTATAATTACTCTTGCTATAGTTTATGGGCGACTAGAATGGTGCCATTTGGCATCTGCCTTCAGGGTTAGAGGGCTGGGAAAGGCCAGAAAGGGAAATTCAGCCAAATCTAATATACCTATTTTCATGTCCCTTCTCAAGAAAATGAGATGCCATAAGATTTCATACCGCCATACCATCCATGTAGGGGCGGAGAAAGAATACTAACCTCTGTGGCCGGGATCGGCCTGTCATAAAAGGCGACCAAACCACCCACTCTAGCTACGTGGTAGGGCCTCAAGCCTGTCTGGATGGCGACCACCTTTGGTCTTAAGTATGCCGCCATAATAACCTTGTGTTGTGTTCCGGCCACGGCATTAGTGACCCAAGTTCCTGTACCCTTATGGGACAGCAGTGTGTTCGCGATGCCACTGGCGTTGCAAACACCTATAGGCGACGGTAACTGCTAAATCCTAAGCGGGCTGTCAGCCTGTCTGCTATCCTACAGCAATAAAAAAAAAGATTTAATGAAGTTATGCCATGTTACCTGTACTCAACAATGGATCCCAGGTTTCTAAGAATAAATTTTGGATGTGCTGGGATTTACCGCTTAGATGATGATGACTAGTCTGGTAATAGGGTTTAAAACTTCAAAGGCTGACTATGCAGGATACCGTATTTTTGTATAAGCTATTAATATATAGAAGTAAATTGTTGGAAGACTCGTTTGATAAATGTTTATTCTCAGGAAATGTAATGCCCGTGGGTGCCATGCCTGAAGGTACTATTGTGTGCAACCTTGAAGAGAAGATGGGTGATAGGGGTCGGCTGGCACGTGCCTCTGGTAACTTTGCAACAGTCATTGGCCACAATCCTGATGCCAAAAGGACAAGAGTGAAGCTTCCATCTGGAGCAAAGAAAGTCCTTCCCTCAAGCAACAGAGGCATGGTTGGTAAGTAATTTATATTCAATTTAGTGTATCTTGTGTATATCTTTCTAATAAGTACTGCACTTTCTATCAGTTTTAAATTGAGTGGTTGTTCCCATAAACTCAGAAAAAAATTATATTGTTGATCGCTAAAGCTGTGCTACTCTGCAAATCAAGTTTTATTTTATGGACATAATATATGTTTTATTACAATCTTGTCCTGATAGGAATCTTGGTTCATATGTCATCCCTGACTATCACACATAACTTATTTACAGGGATTAATTAATTCCTCATATATTATACCTTTACTACATGTGCTGTATGTTTTAATATAATTTTTAAAATTATCATGATGACTTTCTACTTACCTACTCTGAAGATCAATGATTACACAGAGGCTCTTTCTGAGGCATTTTTTCGTAATTTTCTTTTTATACTTTTTCTGTAAATGTATTATTAATGAGAATAAAATGTATTTAAGGTATTGTTGCTGGTGGTGGACGTATTGACAAGCCCATCTTGAAGGCTGGACGTGCTTACCACAAGTACAAGGTGAAGCGGAACTGCTGGCCATACGTCCGAGGTGTTGCCATGAACCCTGTGGAGCATCCTCACGGTGGTGGTAACCACCAACATATTGGTGAGTAATAGAAACCTTACAATGATTTAATTATGAAGTCTGCAGTATGCTAATGGGGATTTTAAGTGGCTACAAATATGAATAGCATAAATCTAGAATATCTGAAACAAAGATGGCTCAGTATTATCTAGACTTAATTAACTTGATTTTATCCGTGCAGGGGCGGAGAAAGAATACTAACCTCTGGCCGGGGTCGGCCTGTCGTAAAAGGCGACAAAACAACCCACCCTAGCTACGTGGTAGGGCCTCAAGCCCGTCTGGATGGCGACCACCTTTGGTCTTAAGTGTGCCGCCATAATAACCTTGTGTTGTGTTCCGGCATTAGTGACCTAAGTTCCTGTACCTTTATGGGACAACAGCGTGTTCGCTATGCCACTGGCGTTGCATACACCTATAGGCGACGGTAACTGCTAAATCCTAAGCGGGCCGTCAGCCTGTCTGCTGTCCTACAGCAATAAAAAAAAAGACTAAACTACATTGTTGACTGGTGTAAAAATCGAGAGATTTACTGAAGATACGTCTGATTTAAACAGTCTCTTGCATACAGTAATAATTGCTGTATGCTTTAAGAATTGTGCTAATTCTAATGATTTTATGCAGGTAAGGCATCGACCGTGAAGAGAGGTACGTCGGCCGGTCGCAAGGTTGGTCTCATCGCGGCGCGCAGGACGGGCAGAATCCGCGGTGGCAAGACTGACACCAAGAAGGAGGCGTAAACAATTCGTTATATAAATAAATACATAAAATCTACATTTCCGGTATTTTATTTCTAATGGACCCATTGTGTTTCGGCAAATCATTGAAGCCCCTGTTGCCCAGTAGTTTCAAAATTGCAATGTTTGGACGTAAGAGGGGTGGAACTCCAGGGACTCGTAAACACATTTTATAACTTGAACGCGGCCACCACAATCAGGTGCCAAATAAACTGACGGACTCATAAACTGCATCGAAGTTCAGGATTACTTTGAAATGATAAGTATGCAAACTTTTTAGATTAAATTATATAAATATGGAGAGACTAGCTCTTAATCTCAAAAAAAAAAAAGGAAAATTGAATTATTGTTACCAGCAGAATTGTTGGGTTAGTTTTTTTAACTCATCCGAGAGTTTTTGAACCATAATATGGATACTTCGTCCGAACAAGCGGCTCAAATTGTAGCATTGGTGCGGGAGGGCTTGGATCAACGAACAATTGGTAGAAATTAAAATTTAAACCAGTCTTCGGTTTCTAGAATATACAGAAGGTTTGTGGAGACAGATTCTTACAGAAGGAGACGTGGTACAGGCAGGACTCGAGTAATCACCGGTCGTGATGACTGATTTATTGTTACAACTTCCCTGCGAAATCGTTTCCTCACGTCAGTGTTATCTGTGTTTTGATGTTAATCAAAACAGAGCTTAATGAAGTGCGTGGAGTAAACGTGAGTGCACGAATATTAAGAAGAAAGTTAAAGGAAGCGGATATCACCCCTTTTAGACCAGCAAATGGTCCAAAGTTGTCTGTAGCTCACAAACAAGCTCGCTTAAGATTAGTGCGTGATCACCTGAATTGGACAGAAGAGCAATGGGCCTCCGTATTGTTCACGGACGAGTGTAGGACATGTTTATATGGTGCAGATGGTCGCAGAATAGTCTATCGCCGACGTGGGGAGCGATACGCTCAAAGTTGCATTGAGGAGCGTGTTCCTTTTGGAGGCGGTTCGTGTATGGTCTGGGGTGGCATATCGATGAACGGGCGAACAGAACTTGTGTGCATAGACATGGTCCGTCAAAACGGTAATAGAGAAGGTTTGACTGCACATCGCTAATTAACAGAGATCTTAGAAGATCACGTGGCGCCTTACATGGGATTCATAGGCGAAAATTTTACTTTAATGCAGGATAATGCCCGGCCGCACGCTGCTGCATAAGTTCCACAATATTGCGAAGAGGTTGGGATACGTACAATGAATTGGCCAGCACGCAGCCCGGATCTTAATCCCATTGAGCATGTTTGGGACAATTTAAAAAGAGCTGTATATGCGAGAAACCCTTTGCCCACGACAGTGGCAGCACTAAGAACAGCACTTTCAGAAGAATGGGACAATATTCCGCAAGATCTTTTAATAACCCTAATAAAATCGATTAGAATCCGTAATAAGGGCACGTGGAAGTAATACACCTTATTAAAACATAAATAAACCCCTGCATAAAGTTTGTGTCTATTGTTAAAACCAATTTTTTAATTAAACCAATTTTCCTTAAATTTCTGTTTTTTCTTCAAAAAAGTCATAGGGTCCTTTCCAGTATACAAACTGAAACTTAAGGATATGACCCCACTCTGTTTTAAAGTTCACGAACCAATCTAGAGGTTTCAATTTAAATCTGTATAGAAAGTTTGCATACTTGGTTAAAATATTTATTTCAAAGTCGTCTATTACTTTGATGCAGTTTATGAGTCCGTCAGTGTATTATCAAAAATGACCGCCAGATAATAATTACGGTGATTATGTACTATTATTACAACGACAACAACTTAAGAAGAAAGACAAAGCTCTGAAGAAGTAAAATAGAATAATAACAAGTTCTATGAAAACTACCCTCATATAAATAACTAATGTAGAATTTCTTCATTACTTATGGATTTACTTTAAATATTGGAAATTACAAGAACTTGAAATACTACTTGTCCTTCAAACATTTCATATCTATATGTATAAATAAAATGATGGCGTTCTTCATGTCCGTGATATTGCGTATAAATTGCAGGATTGTCTGCTCCGGTGGTATGGCCACGTTTTACGGAAACCGGATGCTTACGTGGGAAACAAATGTCCGGCCATGCCGTCTCCGCCAGGCCCCGGCAGGAGGGGTAGACCCAAAAAGTGCTGGCTTGACGTCGTGCCAATGGGCTCACAACCAGGGATGCTGAAGACCGTGCGAAGTGGAGTAGAAAAAGTCGGAAAGCAGACCTCGGGCACCGAAACGGAAGTTTAGGTTACAACCGGGATACTACGCATAAATGATGATGATGATAAATAAAATGATAGAGGTCGTAGTTGTGCGCACATCAAGGCAGAACTACTGAATGTTTTTATTTCTAAGACACGGCCTTTATCTTTAAAAAAATATTGCGATATCTTCATTTAATTTAAAGTTTTATGTAACAACTATTTTTATATGTACTACCTGTTCAGTAATGTGTTTTCTTGCCGCGATGTAGTGCGCATGCGTGGGAAAACTCATATTTTTTCGATTTACTTTTTTCTGTTATTGGACCAGCGAAGCGGGCCAGAACGGCTAGTCTTCAATATATTAGTCGTCGGTCAACTATTACAAATTATCCTATTGTTAGTGAAGGGAAAAGCGTCGAGGAGGAAAATAGAATATTGACCGGTACGTACATATTCCCTTGGAAGTCTCGTTTGAACAAGTTATTAAAAAACATTCCACATTTCTAATATACCTTTACTTAATATTTTAATTTACACTTAGTTTATATTATAACGAATATTTAATTAATAAATTCATTATCACTCAATCGGATTACATTTTTAAAAAGTATTTTAAAATTGCATTAAGAATTCGGAATTATCAGTTTTAAATGTGCGCTTAAACATGAATCTAAAGAGTACCACCAAGTTCCTAGGGGCCTAAGTACCTTTGTTGGCAGTTGGTGCAGTTTGCTAAACAGCGAACAAGGTTCAGACGTAAGTTTGCCCTTTTTCAGAAGTCAAACTGATTCCTATTCCTACAAATCCAAAGTTAGCCTTTCCTGGGGTACCAGAAAGTAAATCGGATTGATTAAAACATTCAAAACATTTTTTGTGTAGCCTTTAGAAATACATGGGTTCCACTTAATTGGTACATTGTTCAAACATTGGGTCTCTAATTAAGTATCCTTAAAATTTAGCTGCTATAAACGAGACTTGAGATATCATCCTGACAGCTAACAAACACACCACCCTGAGTTCTGATGCCGAATACATTACAGAAGGTAGGAGATATAAAATTTACTCATAGCGCGATAGTCATTACTTATTAACTTATGTGTTAGATGTTTAACTTATGACATTTCTTTCTATAAAAATAATCATCTTAATCAAGTAAGTTTTTCTATACTTATCTAGATCTTATATCAAGTACAAAGCAGTGATATATGAACGTTTTAGAAAGATCCGTTTTTGTTATCTAACTCATCAACACTAAATTCAGAAATATCTAAATCACTGTCGTTCTTAGAAATTACATTTTTTGTTTTTATTACCGGTTTGTGATTTAGTTCTGGCAAGCTTTCGGATTCATCTAATATCGAACTACCTAAAGTGGTGTTACTGCCACTAATACTAGCAACTTTAGTAAGAGAGCCACCTAAAACATCCACACTCCCAACACGAACAGTAGTAGGTGTTTCGTTGCGCTTGGCCAGCTGGGATTCAATTTTTTTCTTTAGCTCAGCGATTTTGGGTGCCGTTTGCGTTGTAAAGCGAATCTTTGTATCATTTTGCAAAGGTTCGCTCTCGAGGCTGCAAAAGAATTGTCACTGTTAAATCCATCAATCACTGTTATGTAAATAACTAATTATTAATTTTACTCAGTTTTATATCAATCACTACGAATACTAAGAATTAATTAAAGTAAATTAAACAGTGTTTTGCGTTAGTTAAAATCAAACTCATTTTCTAAAATTCACAAGAAGTTCTTAAATAGAATATTTTTTGAAATTCACTTAGTTATGTATATAGTATATAGTATGTGTACTGCTTCAGGACGTGTGTCTTCAGAAGCGACAAGAAACTACACCATCAAACATTCATATTATAATATACGCATATTATAAACCTCGAGTAATGTGATAACACCAGCTAGTTTACCTTGATATATCCCATTCTTCAGCATCCAGATTAACCAATCCTAATTCATATTTTTCATTATTATCACTTTTCTCCGTAATACTTTGCGACGGTGATGCACTTACTGATTTCATTTGTATCGCATCCATATCAAATAGTACTTTTTTCTTATTAAGGGAAGAAGTCGAAGATGCATTCTTTAGAACGCTCTTAGTTTGCTTTATATGCTGAATGTTTTCTTGTGAATAATTTTTATTTATAGGATTTTCCTGTTGTTTTTCTTCGTCTTCACTGCTAATAAAATCATGCTTGCGCTGATCTCTATAAAAGCTTGGTTCTATGTTGGATTTTGTCAGCTGTATTGCAGACTGACTACGGGTTAAAGATGTATCCTTTTCGTTGTCAATAGTATACGTTTTAGACGTACTGTTCAATGGACTAGCAGAAGTGGGTCTCCTTGCAGGAGACCTTAGTAAGCGTTCCATAGATTTTGAAGCAGATTGTACGACGGTCGTGTTAAAATATTTATTATCACTTTCATTGGATACATCCGATTCCGAACTAATATTTTCTTTTGCATATTCTGTTTCTGTATTAGTTTTATTATGTGTAGTATTTTTCATGTTAATCTCTTTGAATGAATTAGTTTTTTGCGGGCTTGGTTTGTTTTGAGGACTATTTGATGCCGAGTCTGGGGGAGTTTTGAGTAATGCCATTGCTTTTTTTGTCACTTCTGCACTTACGGATTGTCGTTTTACCTTAACTCCTTCATTGCCTTTTACAAAAGATAGTGCTTTTGATTTTACATTTTCTATTACTGATGTAAATCCTCGTAATTTATTTAAGTTTTTTGTCAGTGGCTTATGCGGATTAATGTAGTTAGATTCGCTTTTTACACTGGTAGTATTTTCATCTAGATACGTCAGTATCGAATTTCTTATTTTGTCATAGCTAACATTTTTCTGAAATAATAATTAATATGTTAATGAACTTGATCAGATATTTGAATTTAAGAAAAAATATTGAATTTACTTTAGATTTTAGTTCATGTAGTTGCAGCAGTTGGGCACGTTGTTTTCTAAACATATCTTGAGGCAGTCTAGTTTTGAGCGGATCTACTCCAGCTGAAACTAGCCGATTGTTCACTTCTTCTGTTAATTTTGCTCGAATCAATTTCATCGGGCTGTAAAATGTAAAAATATCGCAAAAGTTTCATGAACAAGTTTAGAATCCTTTTCATTTTTAAATATTTATTTTTAAATGACTCAAAACTTTATTTTTACAGATTCACTGTTCTTGAAACTTGTATATATTGTAATATATCATTTATATTCATATATTCTGTATATATAAAATATCTATGCATTGGGTGAAATTAAAGTATCGTCAAAAAATAAATTAATAAATATAAGGGCACAATTCACACAGCGCCACTTAGTCTCAAAGTAAGTAGCATGCACTTGTGTTATGGTTTCTAGACAACTGATAAACTACACACACACACATATATATATATATATATATATATATATATATATATATATATATATATATATATATATATATATATATATATATATATATATATATATATATATATATATATATATATATATATATACTTTTTTGTAAATAAATATATATTAAACATAAACATACAGACGCAAGAGGGGAATCGAACCCATGACCTCCCCTCCGTAAGCGTACCAAAGTGCGTTATCCGCTACGCCACGGAGGTCGTCAAATACAGTAACATTGTCTTGAATATTTTTATTCTAAGATCATAATATTTTTTTTATTTTTAATGGATTTTTTAAAGATCTTCAATAAACGAAATGCTACTCGTATATCGCAGGCCATTTGTCACTAAGACGAAGGGGAGTAGCTCCCGCCGGCGGGTAACCTCGAAACCTTGAAACTTACTGCAAGTATTATTCAGGCGTCATTTAAATGAAAAAGAGGATTGTTATCATTAAAAAAATACGCCAATAAATAGCTAGCAGTTTAGTCTACACAATGAAATACTAGAATTCCAAACATGAATTAAAATTTTCGAAAATTCATCCAATAAATAAATGTAGAGATTGTTTTCAATGTGTATTCCGTCGGAATTTATATATTAGATAAGCGTAACTTATTGTTTATTATAGTTATTGTTTAATATAGTTTATATAATATATATAGTAACTTATTGTTTATTATAGTTTATATAGTATGTTTCCCTTGTATTTTTTAATTGATACGAATGTTTATTAATATGCTTTTTAAGCAGAATAATTGTTTTGACAAATGTCGAGTCGGGTAACCCCGGCCATCAGTTTTGGGGGTATCCACGGCCACATGTATTGTAATGATTTTTATTATTCATTATATTAGACTAGTCTAAAATCTTTTTTGAGTAATATAATACCTACATTTAATTAAAGTATTAAATTGGTTAAAAAATAAAACATACGATGAAATAGAAGTCTTTATAAGACAAACTTAGAATCGGTAACTGGTGCAAGTACAGGAATACTTTAATTATGTAAAACAAATAAATTCGATATTTGCACAACTATAAAATACACACACACCCACATCCATGCATACATACACACACACGTAAACATATCAATCCTTTATTATTTATTTTGTAAATCATATCTTTGTTATTTGTAAAGTCTAGTGAAGAGCGGAACCTTTTGACACAGGTATTATATACTTACTAAAAGGTTCCCACCACCCATGTATTCTTATTGTAAACAAAGTTTAATAAAGATTTATTATTATTATTATTATTAAAAATAGAACTATAAATTGCTGAAACTGGAGTGAAAACATATGAAAATGCCAACCATGAATGTTGAATCAATAGATACCGTTCTGAGTCGTTAGCAGAGAGCAGGCAAGAGGCATTACCAAATGCAAATGGCAAATGTTGCTGTTGGCAATATTAGTGATGTGCTTAAGGTTTCTTCACCTCTCTCAGATGCCTCAAGGAAACGACTAGCTACAAGGAAAAGTAGAACACAGAAAAGAAAAAGTTTACATCTCCACTTTATAAAAAAAATGGGAAAGGCTAAAGACACTGAAGATGTGGATCACAAGTACTTATTGGTCAAAATAAATTTGAAAATGCAAGTGAAAACAAAGAAGGTTGCGCCTGAGCCATATTCGCAACATCAGAACTCGGAATACATTATATGGGGTAAAACATTCGAGGAGTTGGATCAAATTCAAGATCTGTCAAGATTGGGCTCACAAGTATGCGTAGATATAAATTAATACGATATGTACTACGACTGTGTTCAACGTGTCGCCAAAAAACGATTAGGTCTTTATGTGTATAATATGTAGATGACCGGAGCTATCCGCGACTTTAAAAAGATACCAAAATTTTATATGTACTAACTATATTTAAAGTGGCTTTAATTAGAATTTGATAATATTTTTATTGAAGTATTATATACTTATCGTATATAAATATAATGTTACGTTTTTGTGAAGTGTTTTTTCTTCTTCTAATTAATGCAATCATAATAACAAATTAAAAAAATTGCCCGGTCCTACCCCCTTTCCCCTACATACAATTGAGGTATGCGTCCATCTAGATCAGATCAAAGTATCTGTAGATCTAAAAAATATTTTCTACATTGTGGTTGATCGAACCCCCATAGACCATACAAATCCTCTTTAGCCAATGAACCAGCCATGTCAATGAATAATACCTTTCCGTAAGAGATGAAGATGATTTCACTTCGTTTTCAACCTTAGCCCGTGTTTTTAATTTTTCTTTTTCCATTTTAGATATCGTAGATTTTTTATTTGATACTTCATTAATACTGTTGTCTAGAGATTTAACATGTTTTAATCTGTAAACTTCTGCGTGTGATTTATCATTTTGTAGTGTAATTGTAGTATCATTACTTTTTCTCTTTTCTAAAGTTTCTGTATTTTTTGGAGATGCGGTCCGACTTTTGTCTACATTTAACGTTTCGGTAGATGTAGAACTTATAGAATCTAAGGTCAATAGCTCCTGAGCTCTTTTATGCAATTTCTCTAATGTTTCTCTGTTGAATGGTTTTCCAGATTTAGGCGAACGTTCTTTAGTATTTTTCTGCTTTGCGACCTGTAATAAAAAGAATAATTAAGGAAACCTTCATTTTATACTAAAAATTATTATATTAATATATATTTCTTTGTTAGAGGTTTAAGACTTACTGGCGATGATTCGTTTATCTCGATATTTTGTTGAGATTTTTTATTCAAATTTCTTTCTAGCATTGCTTCTAATTTTATAGCTCTTTCTTTTTCCGCCTCCGCTAAGTCTCGTGATTTTTTAGCTTCTTTTGCAACCTCATTAAAGTTCGCCAGTAATGATTCATATTGTTTTGCCTGTGCTTCTGCTTTTTGAATCCAAAAAGTAACTCGTGATTCTGCTTCTTTATATTTTTCAATGTTTTCCTTTTCAGTTTTAGTTTTCTGAAACAATTTAAATGTTATTGAATGTTAATTGTATAGGAATGTAATTTTTTGTTATTACTAAAATACTAATATTACTAACAGATGATTCAAGTTCTTCCTTTAAAGTTAGAATTTCTAGACCTTGTTGTTTTATTGTAGAATGTAGCTGTTCTATTATATTGTTATCTATTTTATTTAGTGAATTTTCTTCCTTTCCTTTAATTACATTTATTGTTTCTAATATTTCAGCTTTTAGTCTACTTATTTCTTTACTGTGTTGTTCTTGTTCGTCTTTTTTCCATTCTTCTAATTTATTAATTAAATATTCATCATTGTTAGTTGATACTTCAGCATCCTTTAAAATTTTATGGCTACTGTCACTATCGGGATTTTGCCTATGTATTCCTATGGTAGCAGGTTTGAAGAGATTTTCATTGTTTGGTGGTATTGTGATCACATTATGATTATTGACAGGGTTGTTCCCCAATGAAATTAACTCCTCCATTTCCTTTAATTTGCTTTTGAGCTCCGTTATTTCTGTGACTAGCTTTTGATTATGTTCTGTATCAATTTCTTTCTGGGGTACCTCATCAATATTTGCATGACGGCGTTCAATATGACTCTTTAAATATAATTGATTTAGAAAAACTTTTTCACAGTATTTACATTTATTATATTGACGGGCGTCCAAATTCGAAGTTGTCTGAAATATTTCTGCTCTGTTTGATAGAGTTTTAAGGATCATATTAGCTATATTGTCATTACCATAAGGCAGGGGAGTTTTGTATGTCTGTCTAGTTCTTTTTTTTAATTTTCTTATTTCCTCTTCTTTTCTATTGAGATTTCTTTTTGTATTTTCTAGTTCCTAAAAAATACAATAGTTACAGTTAAAATGTTTGATAATAAGAAATATTTTTTAAAAAGCACGAAATTTAATTAAAATCACGCAACCTGAGCCATAGTAGTTATTTCTTGTCTTAATATGTAAACACTTCGATCAAGATAATGACGGCAAAATTGTTGATACTCAACTGCTAGCTGTGCCAAGCGAAACAGCTTTAAAACGCCTTCGTCGAGAATGCGTACATCGAATTCGGACTCGAGGACGCAATCCAATATCTGAAATATATAATACTAAACTGCTGGTAGAACGTTTTCATGGATAATATTTATTGTGCCATTCTTAGACACTATACTAGGACAAATGCCGCTGATAGCTTGAATTTACGCATTGAAGCATGGAGTTTTATTCCTGGTCTCCGAAACCCAAAAAGTCACTGCTTTTGGCTTTGTAAACTATAGAAAGTTTAATAATAATTATTGTTGTTTGTTTATGGTCAAACTTGCATTATAACAAAAGGTAGAAAATTGAGAGAAATTAAAAAACATACTAAATGTTTCATAGAAACTTACATCGTTTAAATGTTGTTCGAGCAATACGAATTTTCTTTCTCTTATCAAGTTATCGACGTCAATCAGCTCTGAAAAGGCATTATTTTGTATATTAGTACAATGTTCTGTAGATTTGGAAATTATTATTTAGTATACTTACTAATTTTATTCCAGTCGATATGAACCTTCGGCCGATGGCTATTGAAAGCAAAGCCCGACTCTTCAGCTATCTTAGGAAATTGGTGATGCAATTCGTAAGATGTTTTGTAAGCCATTGTTTTCACTTATTAAAAACTTTTTAAAGTTTTTCGTGAAACTAGTTAAGTATAAATATTGCGTGCAGCGCGTAAGAATCAGCAGGATTGTTGTTTAACTCACGTTGCTAGGTAACGCAAACTACAATACTAATCTGACTAAACAGTACTAAAGTGAAGAAAGTATTAGGGCTTCTTCACACGTACCACGACCACACCACGTCGCAACGACAAAATGCTGTCAAGCAATGATTACGTGTGAATAGTGTCGCTGCAGCTTTTTGTAGTTGCGTTGTGGTACCGACAAAATGTCGATGTGGTTGCGTTGTATGAATGAAATGAATGAACCGGAGGAGGGGAAGAGTGCCGGCGGCGTGCGCGCACTGTCGTTGCATCGACGCAACGTTGTGTTTGCGATGTGGTCGGTATCACAAACACGGTCGATAACGACTGCAAAATGTGGTACGTGTGAATAGTAATGTAACATCTTTATTACGATATAGTATATTATTTTGGGGTAATTCAAGTAAGGTCCATATTTAATCTAAAGCAAATTGAAAGTTGTAAGCCTTACTTTCTTAAAATAAATGCTTTTACTCTACCATGTATATATATCTATGAAGTAATAATGTTTGTAAGAAATAGTATGCATCTATTTGATAAATTTATGATGAATCGCCATCAAAACAAAATTTGTTGCCCACCTAGTAATACGACTTACCTGAACAAAAGCTTATTTTGTGTAGCCCCCAGAAGTGAAGTGGTTGAGGTGTGGTTGTGGTCGTGGTGTGGCCGTGGTACGTGTGGAGAAGACCTTAGGCATGGACTGCATTGAATTTTTTTTAAAGTGTAACTTTATATGCGTGGGCTTTGAAATTATGATCCAAAACCTTTTTTGTAACGAAAAAGGCGGGCAAAGATTGTCGGGTAGGGTGGGAGAAGTGTCTCGCTTGCTTTCTGATAATGGAGAAGAGTGAAACTTACTTCTCTGTCGCTTTCTTTCTCGTTGTCCGTGGTAGCGTGTACTGCGTTGTCAACAGAGCTTTCGTTGAAGCAAGTGTTTAACAGCGCATTTCGAGTAAAAAGGTTTTGTTCCTTTCGGATTTCTATAAAATTGGTAAATTTACAATATTGATATACATATGTGATATATGAGTTTACGTAATAATTTTTTAGTAATTATAAATTGATAATTTTTATCTGCATTATGTTTATTTTTTAAGAAGCACTGTAATTAGTAAAGTAATAACAGCTTACTACCTAATCTCCCACTGCTGGTCACAGGCCTCCCCAGAGAGGGTTACGAACAGTTCACCGGCCATGTTTGTCCAAGGCGAGTTACACTTACTGGTTGGTGATCTCGGTATGTCGCAATTATGATGTAACATGCACATCGGAAGGCAAAACTGCCGAAGTGGTTCATGTCATCGATTCGAACCCAATATACCACTGAGCTACTAGATTCTCTAAAGCAGTATATACAATTTATAAAATGAATGCCAATATTCTACTTTTGTGTTCTTTTATTTAACTACTAGTTGACCCGGCAAATGTTGTTCTGCCATATGAATTAAAAAATAAGTAGCTTATTTGCTTCTCCAAGGTCCAATCTATAACTATACCGAAACCCATCAAAATTGATTCAGCGGCTTAGGCGTGAAAGAGTAACAAAAAACAAACTTTCGCATTTATAATATTAGTTAGGATACAATAATCTTCACCAGAAAGACGCTTTTAACGATATCTTTAATAATATTAATTGGAGTATGTTTGTATTGATGGCAAAACAAAATATCATCTAAATAACACCTATTCTTTCGAGTAGTTAATTGAGTAATAAACAATAGTAATCAGATTTATGGGGGGACAATTTGCAGGGGTGTATGATGATTTGTGTAATAATACCACGTAAGAAATGGTATTTAATAAAAGGGATTACGGGTAGAGTAATAGAAAAAAATATTTGTTTAAAAACAAGCACAGTCGGTACTTTTATTGACTTTTTGGATAAATTAATATGAGATTCTAGAATATGTTAAATTTGATTTTAATTTATTTAATTTGAATTTCCGATTCAGTAATAGGATGGATGTAATATAATTTACATTTAAATAATTTTCTTCTAAGCAATAAAATCTTTGGCTCGACTAAATATTTAATTGTAGACGAATAAATGTATGTACTTTTAGTTTTTTGAATAATAATAAAACACAGAAGTAATGTGGCCAGGAACCACTTTGCTTGGTTATAGTTTATTGCTTTAATCAAGATACAGAGCGCTTATTTCGTCGTAAATACACCTTCTTATATCTAACAGGAGTAGTCTCATGGAAAGGGCTAAGACCGGCGACATAATTATGCTTCATTTAGTTTTTTGTGATTTTTCATCTGTCAGCGGTCCTTTGTTTTGAAGGAGCCATAGAAAAGTGTGCACGTCAACTAGATGCCCAAAACGTGAACGAAAAATACGCAGTCAATAGAATGACACGGATGACGGACTGAATATTTTGTAACCAGCTCACGTTCCGAGTTCAAGTTTTGTTCATTGTACAAATGCAAACATTTTGCGTATAAAAAATAATAAATATCGCATAGGCTGAATCGTTGGTCCAGTAGGCTGCGTTCGCTTGTAGACGTTGCGAGGCTTACGCGGCAGGCTTCTCCTCGGAGACAGCGGTGGCGCCCGACGCCACGGAGCCGCACTCGTCGGGTGACGCCTGGCATGACAGAGACGGGAACCGCTGATACAAGGCAGCCCGGTACTTGGGATGACTGTAACAATATTTAGCATTAGTACATGTTTTTCTTTACTATTAACTAGTAGTCATCCCGATAATAAGTGGTTATTGTCGTCTATAGATGTTCGTGTGCTGTCGATTTTGAAGAAAGCGCAATTTTTTAAGCCCGTATCATAGTGCGGGGTAAATACCTCAGCTGTAGCTGAAGATTTTATAGAAATGTTCTGCATCCGAGACAATGGGTCCCAGGAAATGTGAATGAACCCATGTGAAACATACAGATATAAACACAATTGAAAAGTAGAGTTTAGGTACAAACTAACCTGATACCATATACAATCGGGTTATAAACGGCATTAGCCTTTGCAAAGAGAGAACCCCAGATAGTGGCGAGAGGGCTGATCGGCGCGCTCTCGAACACTCCGGTGTAGTTGATCACGAGGTACGGAGTCCACGCCATGAACCACAGAGAAATTGTCATAAGGGCAACCTAAAATATATTTTCATATGTAGTTAATAAAAAAAATTTAAAATGAGATTTAAAACACGGTAGATATAGTACCTTGGCTAGTTTGCATTCAGCGCTAGTATTGGCGGCATCTGATGACCTCAACGAGGCCACGTTCATTTTCTTGGCTTGTTCCCTCATGGCTTTTTCGTGAGCAGCGACAGCCTAAACAAAATCTATTTTGTAGAAATATTCGACAGTATATTTAAAGTATAAGTTAATGATATATCAGTATAATACCTGGACGATAAAGAAATAGGAGTATATAATGAGAAGCAGAGGCATGAAGTACACGAAGACCGAGTAGACGAGGATGTAGCTGCGGCTGAACCAGTCCTTGGATAAGTAGTCAGTTCCGCAAGCGGTCATGTTACCTTCGGGCACATACCTTTGAATAAAAATTGTTTGTTTAGTCGTTAAACCAGGCACTAATATTTCAGATTTTTGGTATGTAATACTAAATATTATTTACCTATTCCAGCCGAAGAAAGGTGCGAGAGTCCAAGCGAGGGAGAATGCCCAAATTCCAAGGATACGAAGGAGAGCTCCATTGTTAGTCATGGGCTTGGCGGCGATACCCTTCACAATGACGTTGTAGCGGTCGAAGGCAATCATAGTCATGGTCCAGATAGAAGCGCAACCAAACAATGATCCGGCGCAAGCGTATAGTTCACAGGCTAGAGGTCCTATAAGGTAAAAAAACTGTAGTGAGCCTTAATAACAATAGCATGTTGCTAATATATTTGACCAATATTTTGAAGAAAGAAAGAGAAATAAATTGAACAACTTACCAAATACCCACGTTTCGTGGTAACAGTTTATAACCATTGCAGGAGACATGGCGCACATCATCAAAAAATCAGAGAAAGCAAGATTTACAACAAGCAGGTTTGATGGTGTTTTGAGGCTCTGTCGATGGAAAATTATGAAAAAGAAATCTTAATTTCAAATTCAGAAAATTTTGAGTTTCATTCACAGAGGTTAAGTAAAATTAAAGGATACCTTAGTTGTGGAGAAAATGTAGATAACCATGCCGTTGCCAGTGATTGAGATGAATCCAAGAACGCCGATGGTGAAGCCCAGTAGACCGTGCCACAGAGGGTTCATAGGTGGAAACTGGTACCTAATTGGAATACAAAAAAGTATGAGAAGTAATAAAAATATTTTTGTTCCTATGGATTTTAATTATACAAATTATCAGGAAATTGACAATATTTTACAAGTGAAGGTTCAGAGGGTTGGATATTTACCAGTGGGGATCAACCATATGCAGCATGTCTGGTGGCACTTTGTCCACGACGGTCTGGTTTGAAGCGCCATAGGCAGCCACTTGGCCACCCCAGGCCTGAAGAGCGGCGATGCCTGGTCCGGGGTCCATTGATATAGTCATTTTTAGTATATACCTGTTGAAGTAATAAAAAGAATATATAGGAAGAGGAAACAAAATAGAATTGGAAATTAAATACCCGTTATTTTTAGTTGTACTTACAAAATTTAAACAGAGGATAACCCTCTGAGATGGTTATTACAAAAATACTGAAGAAAATCGTTGCACGAACTACTCCAGTTTTTCTTGTGTTATAACCAATCTCAAGATGAGGTGGATTGCCGAGGCAGTGGAGGCTACTCGTCTTTCGCAGCTCCTTCGGTCGCTTTTATACGCACCTTGAGGATTAACAAAGGCGTCATGAAAATCGATATTCATAATTAGATATACTTGTCTTAGAAGGTGAATACATTACCTACTCTGTTTAGAAGCAACTTGAACAGGACCGGCTTCAGGAAGTGATCAAACCAATTTCGTAAAAAACTGTAGTAATGTTCTCCATGTTCTTAGTTTAGTGTACATTCGCATATTTGAACTTTATTCACATTCTGTGCAAAGCAATATCATATCGTAAATGCGGCGGCCACAGTATTTGCATATTTTGTGCAATTTGCTTTTGCAAATGTAAAAATTTAGATATTTGTGAATTGGCTGATTCTACTCTCTCTACCGAGTCATCCATTCTTAATAAACTTAGATGGAGGATGATGAATCAAATATTTATTTTTATCACATTTTTAATGAATGGAAAATATGAAAAATAATTTAAATTACGTAAGCAGTGGTAAGATCATGTTGATCGCTGTTGAGCTTTCGCAGTTTTTCTTACGCTGGACAATGAATTTTATAAAATTTTGCTCTTCTACAATGCCAGGCATTGTCTGTGTTCCGGCAATCAAACATTTATTGTCATGTTTTTTTACTACTTACTATGCAAATAACATAGAATGCCTGAATGAATCGACCCCGTTCAAACTTATAAATGTCAAGTCTATATTAAGGCAAAAACAATGTGACGAATACGCGTAGCGGAATTTCTTCCCCTTAAGTATAGAGTGTATGCTGCGCCTTAACAATATCGCCGTAGAATGTTCCATAAATTTATAGAAACAAAGAACACAAAGAGTAAGACGGAGATATAGGACCAGACAAGTGTTAGAGCGAGATAGATATTGTTTCTAGAAATAAATAACAAAGACGGAAATACTTGTTCTAACAAGGATAGATATACAGTTGAATGATGCAATGGGGATCATTCTGGAAACTTATTCGGGTAAAACGCGACAAGCGGCACACGGGGCAGACTGGCACGGGCTAGCGAAACAAAACAAGGAAAAGAAAGTAAAGGAATCGAAAGGGCTTTGAGACTGCGCGACATCGATACGGTGAAGCATTGAGACAGCGAACCTGGAACACTACTTCGTCGGGAAAGTCGGCCGGACGGTTCGAAACGCGAGTGTATTGAGAGAAGCATGTGCGTCGTCTAAAGAGGTGAATTCTGTGTTGATTATAATTTTTATTATTAGATAAAGGCATTTATTTACTCTTCAACTGGTATTTTCTTCCATTCCCGGCACCTGTACGCACTACACGTAACAATAATTAGGTCTATCCTTTATCCCACTTCTACTAACCTACATCAAAAACAAAACACTCGCTATCAAATATTTAAACATCAATATCAAGTGTCGAAAACAGGGTAGTGGGGAATGCTATAAATAATATATTTTTTTTTTGGTCTCGGGGAAAAACCTCTCTTGACGGGTTCCCCCGGTTCGGGGGGACCGAGCGATATGTGGGACTCCGGGAAAGATGTTCGACCATCCGACTACCCACTAAAAAACCCCGCTGTTCTCCTATCGCCTACGCCCGGGCCCACGGATATATGGCCTGCCGATCTCGTGGCCCGGGCCGACTCCGGCCCGCCCTTTATCTTAAGGCGGGCCCCTTCGTTGTGTTGGCGCCAGGGGGTCAGGGTTTCATCCCCCCGGCGCTCTTCTGTAACAACTCTAGGAGTTGATGGGGGCCGCGGAATAGCACGCGGCCCTCTCCCTCGCGGCAATAGTGCGGGCGGCGGATCCTCCCCCGAGGGGCTGCCCGCGGCCGCTTTCTACGGCGGCTGGAGGTCGCTGCCCGCCCTCCGGCGCCGAAGACACGGCCTGCGTTGGCGGGAGGGGAGTGCGGTGGCGGACTCCCACTCCTGCTCCGCCGCCTCCTTGGCAGACACTACTGCCTCGCAAAAGGAGGCAACGACCGTCCATCCAGGATCGCCCCCGACCATGGACAGAACCAGGGCCGGGAGCGACAGGTCCGTAGTCAATTTCGGACGGGACTCGCATCCGCGTCGCGTGCTAGTCAGGCGTGGGTACAACTACCAGACGACACTCCAGAAAAACCAGGGAGTCGCCTGACGTCGTAGCCGGCCCAGCAAGACCAACCGACAGCGAGGATACGACTCCCGCCCCGGGAATACTCTCTGTGCAGGGGCAGTCGAAATAGGCATGGTTTCGACTACCAAATCAGGGCCCCGGGCAGAACCCGGGACCCCAATCAGTATTCGCAACCATCCCACCGGGGACCTCGCCACGAACAGAGAGCTAAGTTGGAAAGGATGTAGGAGGTAGGGATTTAAGGGTTGCTAATTCAACATTTCAAGTAAAATGATAAACTTGTTACGTCCAGATAATAATTTATTTTTTATAATTATTTGATTAATGGACAGTGAAAATAAAAGAGTTTTAACAAACAATATTTTGAGACACTGTAGTTTGTATATTCTGACAATTCGCCCTCAAAAATGTTATATAAGCGACCATCTGAAAGTCGTACGATCGAAATGAAATCGAAATATTAGAATAATTCAAATCTGGATTCGTATCTGTATAACTTGAGTCGTACCTATACACGTAATGCCGTTATGAAGAAGTATAAGGTGGCTACGTTAACAGGATTAATATACCTTGTGGTGTAGTTTGAGCCTAGAGCGGGATATTTTGTTTTAAGTGTTTATATTATTATTATGGATCCCAAGTTTTGGGTGCTATGATAAATTTTAAATGATGATTATAAACTAGTAACTCTACATTATTAGCACAATAACGATTATTTTTCGTTCTGACCATATTTTACTTGGCTGGTTTTGTTTTTTACGGGAGCGACTGCTGTCCGACCTCTCAACCCGAAGGGGTAAAACTGAAAGGTGTCCTTTCCTCGCTCCATGCAAGCTATTAGAGGCAGTAATCCATCAGTCGCCTTTTACAACTCCCTTGGAATGAAATGAGATGACCTTATTCTTCTCATCAGCCTGACTCCAGCCGGTGAGAACGTCTTATGCTGAATGTGCTACAAAACCTCGCCTGCAACTCTATAGATCCCACGCCCGTGCGCATAGGCGATGACACGGTCGAGCGCACGCATCAGGTCAAATACCTGGGATCTGTATATCATGACTGATGACATCGATTGCAACTTCAAAGCATGCATTACTACCGCGTGGATGAAATATTATGAGGTGACTAGTGTTAATTGCGATCCTATGATGCCCTTTTTAAGGCTGTGAAACATAGCCGCTGCTAGGTCGACATAACCAGGAATTGTGTGTGTGTGCGATGTGTACCGGTTTACAGTAGCCTTCATGTTCATGACATTGCCGGTAAATTGCAGTAGTATTGCCTTCGCTGGGCTGCCAAGCCTCAGCAGGAGGGTTAGACCCAAAAAGTGCTGACTTTTGACGTCATAATGCGTGCCAATGGACACATTACCAGAGGCGCCGAAGACCGAGCGATGTGGAGAAGAAAAAGTTGGAAAGCGGACACTGTTCACCAAAGCGCAAGTTTAGGCATCCCAAACCGGAATTTAATGCTAGGATGATGATGATAATGACTATAATATAAAGTTACAGGAATTTTAACCGCAAACCTCGTTGGTCTATTTGTATAATTGTGGCCTGTCGAAGAATTTTTATAATGTGTTAGATTTTTCAATTCATATTCACTAATAAATGTCGTCTGATATTCCGTTACCAGAGAAAGCCTAAGCCAGAACTCCATCCGCTGTCACCTATAATAAAAGCTTATCTCATACGGTACATCAGGTAGTAAATGAGGAGAACTTGGCCCTACACTGAAGGAAAAGAGATTCTACGAGGTCTAACTTTTTGGGTTTAGCTACTCACACTTGCTTATGTTAAAGGGGTTATTCAACCCCAACAGCTTAAAACGGCTAGAGGAGGATGCATCCATTGTAATATTTCAAATTTTACTTGTTAATGAGTGAATGAAATTCTTTTTCAAGGATACGGGCTCTGTTATAACCCATGTTTCTTTAATGAATTAAAGCCGATTGTGAAAGCTGATGATATTGAATCAACAGCTAATTTAGCAGCAGCTTAATAAAATAAACTGACGGGGCTCATAAACTGCATCAAAGTTCAGGATTACTTTGAAATGATATTTTTAATAAGTATGCAAACTTTTTAGATCAAATTATATAAATATAGTGAGACTGGCTCTTAATCTCAAAAAAAAAAGGAAAATTTAAAAATAGAACTGCAGTAAAACAAATGTATGTAGCCGGGAAAAGAAAATTTACTCGTAGTATCAGATTTGCGTGTTATTTATAGCAAAGTTTTGAATTGATTCTCATTGAATTATTATTACCAGCAGAATTGTTGGGTAAACTCATCGAGAGTTTTTGAAGCATAATATGGATACTTCGTCCGAACAAGAGGCTCAAATTGTAGCATTGGTGCTTGGATCAACGAACGATTGGTAGAAATTTAAATTTAAACCAGTCTACGGTTTCTAGAATATACCTACAGAAGGTTTGTGGAGACAGGTTCTTACAGAAGGAGACGTGGTACAGGCAGGACTCGAGCAACCACCGGTCGTGATGACCGATTTAGTGTTACAACTTCCCTGCGAAATCGTTTCCTCACGTCAGTTAATATCAAAACAGAGCATAATGAAGTGCGTGGAGTAAACGTGAGTGCACGAATAATAAGAAGAAGGTTAAAGCAAGCGGATATCACCCCTTTTAGACCAGCAAATGGTCCAAAGTTGTCTGTGTAGCTCACAGATAAGCTCGCTTAAGATTTGCGCGTGATCACCTGAATTGGACAGAAGAGCAATGGGCTTCCGTATTGTTCACGGACGAGTGTAGGACATGTTTATATGGTGCAGATGGTCGCAGAAGAGTCTATCGCCGACGTGGGGAGCGATATGCTCAAAGTTGCATTGAGGAGCGTGTTCCTTTTGGAGACGGTTCGTGTATGGTCTGGGGTGGCATATCGATGAACGGGCGAACAGAACTTGTGTTCATAGACATGGTCCGTCAAAACGGTAATAGAGAGGGTTTGACTGCACATCGCTACTTAACAGAGATCTTAGAAGATCAAGTGGTGCCTTACATGGGATTCATAGGCGAAAATTTTACTTTAATGCAGGATAATGCTCGGCCGCACGCTGCTGCACAAGTTCGACAATATTGCGAAGAGTTTGGGATACGTACAATGAATTGGCCAGCACGCAGCCCGGATCTTAATCCCATTGAGCATGTTTGGGACAATTTAAAAAGAGCTGTATATGCGAGAAACCCTTTGCCCACGACAGTGGCAGCACTAAAAACCCAGCACTTTCAGAAGAATAGGACAATATTCCGCAAGATCTTATTTAATAACCCTAATAAAATCTATGCGGAATCGATTAGAATCCGTAATAAGGGCACGTGGAGGTAATACACCTTATTAAAACATAAATAAACCCTTGCATAAAGTTTGTGTCTATTGTTAAAACCAATTTTTTAATTGAACCAATTTTTCTTAAATTTCTGTTTTTTCTTCAAAAAAGTCTTATGGTCCTTTCCAGTACACAAACTTAAGGATATGACCCTACGCTGTTTTAAAGTTCACGAACCAATCTAGAGGTTTCAATTTAAATCTGTATAGAAAGTTTGCATACTTGGTTAAAATATTTATTTCAAAGTCGTCTATTACTTTGATGCAGTTTATGAGTCCGTCAGTGTCAATGATATTTTATATATAAAAAGAGGATTGGTCAGTGTATTAGCAATAAATCAGTATTAGTTCATTTGTTGGTGAGCCAAGGACTTAATGTAAATTGATCTTAAGAAAAGGATTATCTATGTATTCCCTTACACCAGTGTGATTCACCACAGCTTTTATTTTTAAAACTTAACATCGCGACTGATTCAGATTCAGTGGCCATTTGAATGATCTACGGTCATGACTTTGTTCTATGCCCACGGGGGACAAAACATTTGCTGTAATAGTTCTTGTTGTAAGTGTCCAACAAAAATTTGTTTGTTTAAAGACACTAATTTTCTGTATTTGGTCTTTAGCAGTCTTTTTAAAAGTATTTAAAAATTTAAATATAGGATCTGTACGCAAGCCCAAGTGGCAGTGGTCAGGTAATATATTCCGGAGAACGAATAACCGTTGGACTAAACGTGTTCTAGAGTGGAGACCACGTCTTGGCAAACGTAGTGTAGCCCCCCGGCTAGGTGGGGCGACGACCTGCGAAAAGCGGCTGGCAGGAAGTGGATGCAAGAAGCCAAAGATCAGGATAAGCGGCGTACGTTGAGAGGCCTAGGTCTTTGTATTTGAATTTGACTGCAAATGATTATTAAGGGGATTTTGAACATGATTATATAGAAGCTTACAATTATATAATTGTATATATACAGTGTTCCAGAACTCATATATACAGAGTGGACTAAAAGTCTTTTTACTTTTCAAACAACAATGAAAAAAAAAAACAGATAAATTATATAAAAATTATATTTATTTATTATGAAAGTATATGAGTAGGGAATTTATTTTTTAAAAATTACATCATCCACATGTGACCCATGGTTATTTTGACACTGCTGTAACCTGGAGCGGAAATTTTCAATGACGGCTTTACAGGTGTTTTGTGAAATGTTCTGCTTTCCTCGCGAATACGTTCCTTTACTTGCTCAAGAGACACTGGGTTGCTGTTAAAAACTTTACTTTTAAGGTATTCCCAAAGAAAAAAATACATTGGAGATAAATTTGGGCAACGCGCTGATTGTTGCTCCCGCCGATATTTATTTAGATTTAATGTTATAATCTCAGATTACGGAATAATGTTCTGTAATCTGAGGTTATAATGGTGAAATGTGCAATACCAAGTTGTAAGAATGATTCACGGAAGCAAACTAAAAAGAACAATGATATTTCTTTTCATCGTGTAGTGTTTTGGTCAGAAAACTACATTTTAAGAAAATTACTCAGGGCGAGAAAGAGTGTTGCGGGAGGCGCGCGGGTGGCTTCACGCAGCATGCATTCCCGCGCCCCCCGCTTCCGACCTTCTCAGCATTGGAGCTAGTGCTGTACAACGTTGTACTCGAATATTGTGTACAGTCGCGGTCAGATATATTGCAGCAGATAAGGTGACCAAATAGGTACTTCTGAACAATTTAAAATGTCAATAAGTTCCATACACTACAAGTTACCATTAATATCTGAACATTCATTACTTCATTAATATCTGAGCAGATGCTTGTCAATAATTTCTATACAAACAACTAACTAAAAATATCTGAACACTTACAACGTCAAGTGTATCTACGCAGACAAACACTGAGCTTACCTAATTCGTTACTGCGTGATATATCACACAAAGCAAGGACGAACTAAAAACGACTATCTACGAGGCATGCCTTTTAAGTTTTGTCGTTTGAAGAAAAAAAAACACAACTAGAACCTTATTGTACTTTTTATTGTTTTTCAAAGTATTCACCACGTAGCATAATACACTTTTCCATTCGCTCAAACCAGTTATTATAACATTTATTTCACTCTAAAGTGGGGGGGTTCAAAATGGCTGACTTGAAAGCGTCGACTGCTTCTTCACCGGACTGGAACCTTTGACCACGAAGACTTTTCTTAATTTTAGGAAATCGTTTGGGCTTAGTCAGGACTGTCAAGACTGGATGGTCAAGAATTTCTACTTTTTCCTGCTTCAAATATTAAATCGTTTGACGAGCGCTGTGTGTCGTGGTGCAGGATGATGCGTCGCTTTGAGTTAGATTTTCGAAGTTCGGCGATGACTTGTGGTAAACAAACTGTGGTATACCACTCTGCGTTAACCGTTCGTATCGTAGGATCGTAATCGTAGGATCTTCAAGTACAATAGTCGCAACATGACCGGTTTTTCCAACGAACGTGGCCACCATCTTCTTTGAAGTGCTTCGAGAACGAACAACTATAGTCGGCTTTGGCTCGTCTTGAAAGACCCAGATTGTGGATTGTTGTTTGGAATCATGATCGTAGGCATAGATCCAAGATTCGTCACCACTGATGATGTCGTAGACGTGATTTGACTCTCCTCCGTTAAACCTTTGCAGTTTTCTTACACCATCTGACGCGGGCCGCCTTGTGATCGTCGGAAAGCAGATGCGGTATCCAGTGACAAACTAGCTTTCTCACACCAAGCGCTTCACGCAAGATCTTCTGAATGGTTGTCCCTGAGATGCCTAATATAGCCTCTATCTCTCGATACGTCACATGACGATCTTCGAGAATTAGTTGTCTCACAGCAATGATGTTACCTTCAGTGAAGGCGGATTTTGGGCGTCCTTCGCAAGATTTGTACCTAACACTAATATGTCCACGCTGGAATTCTAAATACCAGCGTTCGACAGTCTGCAGACATGGGGCTTCATCACTGAACACAGATGTTAGCTCTTCAAAACACTGAAGCCGTGTCAGGCCTCTTCTAAAGTTGTAGAAAATTATTGCTCGAACATTTTCCTTAGAAATCATTTTCGTACGTGACCTGAGCCTGACAGATTCCAATCGACGCTGTGACTAAACATTAACATTAATCCTAATACTTTTAACTGTTTTGAGATTCAAAATTTAAACACATTCGAATATAGAAGAACAGTTCCAAATTCAAAATTGCCGGGAAATATGGAAACGACAGAACTTAAAAGGCATACCTAGTATAGATATAGACTATAGATACACTTGACGTAAGTGTTCAGATATTTTTGGTTGGTTGATGGTATAGAAATTATTGACAAGCATCTGCTCTGATATTAATGAAGTAATAAATGTTCAAATATTAATGGTAACTTGTAGTGTAAGGAACTTATTGACATTTTAAATTGTTCCGAAGTATTTGGCCACCTTGCCTGCTACATATATCTGATGGCGACTGTAATAACATGATTTTTTTTTATTTCTTTATTTCATGTTTTTCTTTCTTTATTGAATTTAAGAAATTAGACTCTCTAACAAAAATGCTTGCACAGCTTCGTGAAAAACAACTAATACTACAAGAACATGCAATATGATATGCAATATAATGGCTCTTAGTTTAGTTACCGAAACTATGAAATTGTTAGGACTGTTGCGTGTTGTCATTCAAAAATATATTGACATTAGAATAAATTATCTTGTTCGTAGAAATTCGATTAGGCAAACAAAACGACAAGTTTATAATAAGTTTACCCTTTTTTTTGGTCTCGGGGAAAAACCTCTCTTGACGGGTTCCCCCGGCCCGGGGGGACCGAGGGATATGTGGGACTCCAGGAAAGATGTTCGACCAGCCGACTACCCACTAAAAAACCCCGCTGTTCTCTTATCGCCTACGCCCGGGCCCACGGATATATGGCCTGCCAATCTTGTGGCCCGGGCCAGCGCCGGCCCGCCCTTTGTCTTAAGGCAGGCCCCTTCTAAAGTGTTGGCGCCAGGGAGTCAGGGTTTCGTCCCCCCGGCGCTCTCCTGTAACAACTCTAGGAGTTGAGGAGCCCTCTGGCCGCGTGCTGTTCCGCGGCCCCCTGGCTGCACTATTGCCGCGAGGGAGAGCCCTCGCGGCAATAGTGCGGGCGGCGGATCCTCCCCCGAGGGGCCGCCGGCGGCCGATTTCTACAGCGGCCGGAGGTCGTTGCTTGCTCTCCGGCGCCGACGACATAGTCTGCGTTGGCGGGAATTAACTCCCGCTCCCGCTCCGCCGCCTCCTTTGCGGATACTACTGCCTCGTCCGTCCATCCAGGATCGCCCCCGACCATGAACCGAACCAGGGCCGGGAGCGACAGGTCCGTGGCCAATTCTGGACGGAGAGGGGAGTGATGCGACGGTTGCTCGGGCACCTCGGGTACGTACACCCGTGCACTCCTCGGTAAACTTTTTAAGGGGCAGTAAGTTGATTAGTTTTTTTGTGTGTTATTTAATTAATAAAAATCAAATAACATTCTTTTTTTTTATCTTATTAAATTAAAATTATTTTTATTATGCAAATCTTATTACCCTTAAGTACATACTTTTGTGAAATATACTTTTATTGTTATTATTTTAAGAAGTCATAACTGTGTTTTATTGATCTGCTAAAACCTAAATTTTACTATATACTTACCTAATACTTACAATGGAGTACATCAATCGTGGAACATCACTATTCGACCGCTACATCAGGTATCAGTATTTAAAGAACATCTGTCACTTGGCACAATGGACAACAAACGATGCGCGCGCTCTATAGCTTGCTTATAATATACTCTAAGATGAACCCATATTATTAGTCAGTTTAATAAAATAGAAATGGATAAGTATGAACTAAGTCCTTTGCTTGCTCTTTTGGTAAATTCAACAATCAACTTGTGTCAAAGTCAAAAATCAAAAAAAATTAATTTTAGAGGTTATCTTTTGAGTTTTATTTATAAATATTTTATAAATGTAGTACATAAGTAATTGTATTTAATATTTTTTAATTTAAATGTATTATTTATGACCCTACAATTATGGATTCAATTGAGGATATAGAACTTAGTGGTGATGAAGAAGAAATAACGGCTGAAACAGTTCTTAAAACCCTTCAAAGTGCTTGGCAAAATGAACGTTTAGCCCCAGAAATTCTTCCTCACAGGAATGATATGGTGGAATGCATGTTGGGACAACTGCAGCATATGGAGCGCAATATTAACAAACTTTCCAAAACAGATCTTCGAGCTTCAATTCACAAAATGGAAATTAGTAGAATCAAGTTTATTATATGTAATTATCTTAAAACTAGGCTTAATAAAATTGAAAAGTACTGTATTCCTATAATAAATGAAGAAAGACAAAGAATTGAAAATGGAGGTAACTATCTGACTCCTTCAGAGTACAAATATGCTCAGGAATACTTATTAAATATGGAGAATCACATGAAAAACGTCGTTTTGAACAAGGTTCCTGGTAATATGCAAGTATTCGATATGAGTAAAATGGCTGAGCATCCAAATTTGCAGACTCATGTGTTCTTAAAGGCGAATGAAACTGTAAATGGTGTAGTATTAGAAGACTTGGTTGGCGAAGATGAGGAAATTGACTTGGAAGGTTTGTTTTGTTTACTTCTTGGAAATACAAGCTAATATATATATATTTTTATTTCTGCTTATACAGCAGATGGGCTGCTGTCCTCATAATAGTAAGTAGTTACTGTGCTTATGGATGTTTGGGATACTAAGAGTAGGTACTGCTAATTAGTGCTAATACACTGTCATCCCCATAGGCGAACTAAAAGGTGGCTCAATTATGCCGGAACACAAGACAGGAATAACCTTGTGTTGGTCTATAAATATGCTGGCTTAATATTATGGCAGCATATTTAAGGGGTTGCCATCCAAACTTACTTGAAGACCTACCACCTAGCCAGGGTTATTTAGTCACATTTTACGATAACCTAGCCCCAGCCACAGGAAATATAAACTTATGTTACAAACATGTTATTTTGAATGTCCTTTAACTTTTGAGTGTGCTTTTAAGGGCAGTGTCAGTACACTTTTTCTCCTTGAAATTACTTGACCAAAGAGGCATAAGAAAGTAGATGGAATAAATGCCTTGTATTGTTTTTACTGAGTTGATAGACTAACTTTCAGAGGAAAATCATAGGCCCCCCTTTTTCTTGCTGTCTGTGAGATAGCAATGGAATTAATCATGGTAATGGTCATTGTGAACGATGAGCGAAGTACTGGAGAAAAATAGTAAGAAAACTACTTTGGACTCTAAAGTTGGATGGATTGTTAGAATATAATTGTTATTGTTAGATGTTTGATGGCTTATACCTGTCTATTGTAGCTGTATTTTTTGCTTTTATATTAACTGTGTTAATTTGTTCTTTTTTAGAGGGATCACAGCACATATTGCAGTATAAACCCATCGCAGACTTAGTAAAGAATGGTAAAGTCCAATTAGTATAAAATATTAAATATATTTAATTTTAATTAAAAGTTTTTTTTTTAATAATTTTGGCTTCATTTGTCTCATAAAGGCATAAATCACAGCACTAAATTTTTAATAGGACCATTAATTTTAAATAGCTGTTGTCCACATGGCTCTATAGATGAAATCACTCTAAGCAATGAGACTGTCAATTGGATATTAATACTGTAATATTGAGAAATATATAATAAATAAATATATATTCTAATAATATAAAGATCAGCTTCTAGATAAAAGTTTCTCTGGTCAGTGGATAATGGACTATATTTTCTATTAGTTTATTGAAATAAGGTCTCTGGGATCAACTTGAAATTTCTGAGTTTGAATCGCATATTGATATACCAGCGGTACGCACAGTTAAGGCTGTTGTTTGCCTAATTACTAGATACTGATAGTGAAGGGAAAGATTGTTGTGATGCCACAAAACTTCATACTGAGATCACTGGTACTTGTGCCCCGTCAATCCACCTTAGACATATTCTATCCATTTCTTCCTGGGGGAAGTGTGAGCCCTTAAAATAAACATTGAATTTCTCAATATTTACAGTACATCAGTACTGTGAGAGGTGACCAACGTTGATATTGCAATGTGTAACTTGGGTGGTTGTTGGTTGGTATGGTAAGTGGCAATGTGTAGAATAGAAGGGATAAAGAAGGCAATAAACTTTAAAAATATTTATTTGATACATTTCTTTCACTGAATAAGGTTCTATATATGTTTGAAATTATTACTCCACACATTTCGTACATTACTTCACTTTATACTTACAATAAATAACAAGTTAAAGTACTTCTTTTCAAATTAAGTATACTTTATAAGTACAATAAACACATAAAATTCTTTTTATATTAAGTCAACATTTCTAACCCAGATATTACTTACTATCTATGCCGGTTTATCCACTTGCGACTTCGTAAGGAGATTAAAAAATCCAGTTGTGTGCACTTTCAGAGAGAACAGATGACAAAACAGTCATAGGTTTACACTCTTTATATGGGTCATCTTAACAAACGTCTTACAAGGTCTCTCATCAGAAAAATCACCTTTGGTTGACTTTTATTTTGTATTATTAATCAATACAAAATTTATAATATCATTTTTGTTGATGGTGTGTATGCTAAGTCTAGCAATGCATCCATCATGTGGGTGAAGTTTGTGTGTGTGTGGTAGTCAGCCTGTATGTAAGGCCTAAGTTTTAAGTGTTTTAAATAGCACATCATCATAATTTTTACTATAAAGACATTTTCTTTCATCTATTTGTAGTAACTAATTTTAATACAATATAAAATGAGGCTATAACAATAGCACCTTTTTTATATCACGTGCATTTATTATAGGCACACTTAAATCATACAGTAGCATGTAACTAGTCACAATATTCCATTTTAATCAATGTTCTAAAATATTGAATAAACAAGCACCACCTTTTGAACATCACCATGAACCTGTTTGCCATAAGATATAAATGACCTTATTAGATTATATCGCGCTGTGTTAAATGCAGTTTTAAACTGGTATTTACGAACAATCTAGAAATTATTTTGTGTTAAGTAGCAAAAGTATCTAAAAGTTTACATATACTGAATATATGAATCTTATCACCCTTTATTTTGTTTTATTAGTTAGCGTCATCTCCAATACAGGAGGTAAAATTCACTAACCAAACTGACAATTGCATTGATCTCTACTATGCTGTATTATTATGTATTTAAATGCACCTTGGCAGTATATTTGAGTAGATCAAGATATAATAAGTTCGCAACTTGGCAGGATTACTGTGACATGATATATTTTAAAAGCTAATTCGACTTTAGGAATTGCTAGGTCCTAATTATTGTACATTCTGGACTGTGTCAGCTAAGTCGAGTATATTCTGTATTTATCGAGTGTAAAACAGTACTCTTTTCAGTGTATGATAAATATAATACATATAAAAATATCGAATATGTCGAATTCTGACTCACTAAATTTATATCTTCAAACCACAAATTATTGTGCTTACTGATGATAACGTATTATTATATTACATATATGTTCAGATTAAATAATAGACTTACAAGAATATATTTACCCCTATGAATTGGTTTTATAGAGTTTAAGTAAAAATATGATTAACAATAAAAGTAACTAATTAAATATTGCTAATAAATTCTAGTTTACATATAGTACCAGCTTTTACGTTAATATTTTATCAAATTTCACATAAATTGAGAACAAGATTAAGTAATAATTAAGTAAGATTATTTCTGCTGGATTACCACTTTCTCATTCATCCATCCAAAATTATAAACTATATTCTTTAAAAAATAATTAAAATTAAAATCTCCATTCAGATACATTTAAACAAATCTTTTACATATCTTATTTTTGACATACCTATTTTGCCTGTGCACAAATCAATTATTTTTTAAATTCACATCAATGGATCACTATTAATTATAATAATTTAGGAAATCAGGGCTGGTCGTCGGCGTCGACATATTTTATGTGTTCGGCAAATGCACTACTGGCCAGTTCCCTCAGACTTTGCTCAGCAGCGGGACTCAATTGTTGCACCATTTTCGTGAAATGTCCATCAGGGTTCTGCAATAGCTCGTGTGGATGACCGCACTCGACTATCTCGCCTGCTTCCATAACCTGATTATTTAAGTATATGAAGTTATTGGCCTCAGTCCAAGATTTTGCGTTGACTTATCTTTGTAGTTTAGATGTGTCTTAAACCCTCTTATTATTTCACCGAGAGTTATCGTTGTCGAGAGTTGAGCAGTGTAATGAGAAAACGCTTAATGCAACTAACTAGATTGGAAAAGTTAATGGTCGGAATGTGTTTTTATTATGCATGAATTTCTTCAAATTCAAATTGAAAACAAGCTTTTGAATGCGATTTCCATAAATAATGATTAGATAATGAAATATTATCCGTATAATTTTGTAAAATATATTGATTGAACGTGTAGTTTAACATTTTTTTTAAATGCGTCAATTTGTAATAGTCAATTGAAACTTACGACAACTCTGTCCGAGTCGGCCACAGTGTGCAGACGATGGGCGACCGTTATTACGGTGCAGTCAACGAAGTGTTTGCGAATGGACTTTTGTATTAGCGTATCAGTGCTGTAAATCAAATTATTTATTTTAATACATAAATAAAATATATATTTATATACACTGAAAACAAACCACTGTAAACTGGTACAGTCGTACACAAAACTAAAAACTGAAAGTAATCTAAAATAAAACAAGCAGTTCTAGCAATTATAAGTAAATTGACATGCTTTTTCTTCAGAATTCCTTGTAGATACGAATAGATCAGCAAAATAATTTAATTTTTATTTCCATCTCTATTTGCTCGTTCTTTACAGATGAGGCCACTAAACACGTGCATATCATTTTTGTGCTAAGCCACCATCGAAATTCAAATAGAGATGCGTGTGGTCTGATTTCGTCGCCTCTCGTCGACAAGTCCTGATATTTGGAAAAGTCTGGCAACACTTCCCTTTGGAAAGAGGGGATGTTAGATGTCCTATCAAGAAAGACCTTTGAGTTCAAACAATTGCATTGTACGAATAATGCTGACCATGTGCCAACCGGGTTTCTCTATCAAAATGTAAGAAATGCGAATGATATATTTACTTGGGGTCTACGTTGGCGGTGGCCTCGTCGAGCACAAGTAGCTTGTTCTTAGCGAGCGCGGCTCGTGCCAGACAGAGCAGCTGCCGCTGGCCCGCGCTGAAGTTCGACCCGCCCGTCTGCACCACAGATGTCAGTGACGTCACGCTGTTCTTCAGTTCCACCTAAAAATATTAATTTGTTTTTTTAAGCCAAACAGCTGCGTGGGCTTCCTAATTTCATTACTGTAAATCGTCTTCAATACGCCGTTTGATGATCCAAACGGCGTATTGATGACATGGGGTATATCTCATTCTCAATATTGATTCAATTCATCCATCTTTTCTTTGATCCTCCCCTTCTAAGACCATTTATATTCCTAGCATTTAATTATGTGTTGGAGAGAGAAAACTGAGCTATAAATCACAACCCCGTTATTAATTTTGAGTGCAAGTCCAAATAACAATTCCAATTAATAAAAAGTAAATAATAATAAAGAAATAAACATATAAAATTGTTTGGCTTACTTGTTCCAAAACTTGCCAAATATCGGCATCTGTATACTTTTCAAATGGGTCCATGTTGTATCTCAAACTAGCCGAAAATAGCACTGGTTCTTGAGGAATTATTGAAATTTTTGACCTCAATTCCTGAAATTATACATTAAACATAATTATTATGAATTAATAATTTACAACATCTTAAAAATATTTCCCTTGTTCGTATTTAAAATACTTACTTTTAAAGCAATTTTGCCCGTATCAATGTCATCGATGTAAACGTTGCCTTCAATTGGGGCCAATCTGAATAGGGCTGAGATCAGTGAGGACTTTCCAGCACCAGTCCGGCCCACGACACCCACCTTGCAAACAATATTAAAACAGTATTATCTACCCAGTGGCAATACTAATAAATCTGAAAGGTTATTCACAATTATCATATTTTTTTTAGATTATTTATGCAATGTTTTGCCTAAATGACGAGAGTGGTTTGTCGTAAAAGGGGGAAAAACAACACTAGTTACTGGTACTGGTAGAGCTCCACCTCCGACTGGACCACCACCAGGCAAGCCCTTGGTATTCCGGCATAAGGGACCAGGTTCCAGGTCCTCGCTAATATATATTCAGCTCGCTAATATATAATTTATATGATTTATGAGAGCCACTTCTTTGACCCGGAAATCCTCTTGCGCTGGCAGGTACTAGCGATAAATAGTTTAGTAAAAAAATAAAATATATATGAACAGTAGACATGAAATAACTAACCTTCCAACCACTTTCAATTACAATATTCAGTCCTTTCAGCACTGGATCGGCACTTCCATCGTATCGAAGGTACAGGTCTTTGAAGACAAGCCTGGCGCGTTGCGGCCAGTGTGGCGGGGGTGAAGGTCCGTCAGTCTTTTCCAAAGGCAAGGACGTAAATTGAACAACTCTTTCCACACTCGTCATTTGAGCTACTACTTCGGTGGCCTGTTTTACACCGTACTGCACCATGTTTACAAGGATCAGTCCTTGACTGATAGCTAAACCCACGCTACCCGCTTTTGTTGAACCTGCAATGTTTCGTGTTTATAAACAAGTACACAATCTCATCTAAAAACACCAGAAACTATATACCCAAAAACCTAGGACTGGATGATCATTTGTAATAAAGACTTGTTTCAAACACAATGTTTATTAGATTCACATAAATATTTCATTCTGAACAGTATCATACATTAGCTATATCAATATAGCGCAAAGTCTTTTGACAATTATAAAGTTTTAAACTTCAAACATAGCTATAATATATTTCAAATAACAGATTTAGTTACCATCATCTAGTAAGAGGAATGTGTAAGAGACAACCGCGACGTAGCAAGCGCAAATGAGGCTTAACCAAACCGAGAACGCCGTGTTCGATGCAAGTGTGAGGTACCTTTAAATAAAATATTTGTCTCTAGTTTCATCTTTAACTATAATTATATTGATAATTGCGTATATATAATAAGCATCTGGTAGAGACCAAAATCAAGGTCCTGGTTTCTAAGATGTTTCTCTTCTTTCAAGCTTCCATTTTTTTAAAGCTGATTTCAGCAAATAGGCTAACGGCTCACTTTTAAGGTAATCGTTTCCTACGGAAGTTGCAATACCAGGGACAGAGCCGATGTGCTGCCGGCTTCGAATTTATAATACGAAAGAATTAAAAAAAAACTATATCGCACTGCGGAGAATATCCCAGTCTGAAACCCATTCCATATGCGAAAAGTACGCTACATGAACGTCGTAAAACACTTACTGACAGGATCGAAGAGGCTCCATGAAATGGGAAATAGTGTCCGACTGAAAGCGAGCAGTGCGGTGGTAGAAAGACCACAAATGCACAATATAAACAGTTTAACATTGGGTAGAATACGCAAAGAGATTCTGTCGCTTGTCTTAAGAAACAATAGATGAAATAGGCTATATCTGATTATTCACATAGACGACACGACTGCCGTTGGAACCACGAAACCGAAAAGGAAAACCTGAACGATACCATTCCTTTGCTGTTTGTGAACTAACAGGAGTAATCCATTTGTCACATTTCACAAATCCGGTACGTAATGAAGGGGTTGGCTCGAACGACATGGACAGATCAACCAAGGGTTTTATGCCTTGAAGAATTCTTTTGTCGATATAATGTGTGATATACTTCTAATCGCTTACAATTGAAATAGAAATAGGTACAGATAAATATACTATTTTTATTCGAGCCTATATAAATAAATATTACCTTGATAGTGCTGTTAGGCATAATTACAATGATTTCATGAAAATACATAATGTAATAATTGATTTATTAATTATAATTACTTTTATCTTTCTAAATATTTACGTATGATACTTTAAAGTTTACATTTGATAAGTTAAAGTACAATTATTTAATGTATCTTGCTTATTTCGCATTGTTTACAATAAATATACATACATAACTTTATTTTGTATTCAAAAGTAATACTTAATAATATTGTAACAATTTTTTAAAGTATTACGCATTTACAGCATTCAATTCAACAATATACTTTGCATTCCTGAGTATATTCTGTATAATTTATAATAAATGAATTAAATAATAAATATTTAATTAATTAAAGCTTAATACATTAGATTACGCACCATGCGGCCGTGTGAACGTCTTGTTTGTCGTCGAAGTGCTTCCGAAGCATGGTCTGCGCGCCGTTCGACCGGACGGTTGATAGGCCGGCCATCGTGGCAGACACGTGCGAGAACACGGGACTACGGGAAACTCCTTCCACCCTACGTATAATTGAAATTAGTATGACATTTCTTTTTTTAGACAGCTCTTCTGCCAGGAATCACACGAATCAACTGCATTTCATATAATTCTAATATCAATCAAACTCATTAAACCAATTGGACACGAGCACTTTCAAAGTAGCTTTTTCTGTCTTTGTAAGCCTTCTTTATACAATGCGATTAAACCAAGCATAGATAAACCAAAAATAACTTAATATAGTCAACTGCCGTACGATAGTGGCCTGTGTTATGTTCCTATAAAAATAAATTTAGACACAGCTCTAGTCATTTCTATATAGCGTCTGACAAACTATATTTTTATGGAAAGGATTTCTTGAAAACTACCTATAAAAATGTATTGTTAAATAAATTGCATTCAAAAGCAATGCAAATAAAGCAAAATTATTCACACTAAACATATCAGAAACAGTGATTACTGGCTTAGTGTAATAAATTGTTTTATTGGAAAATTTAATACTTCTTAAAGTAATAAAAGATAATATTGCCATTAAACTTTAGTTTCTAAGTTGTTTAGATATCTTTGTTTAGACATCTCACTCGAGTAATCTGATAACTTTTGCTATGTCAATAGAGCCAATAGAATACATGTCAAAAAGATCGTTACTGAGATTTCCTATAACGAGACTTTTCTGGTGGTTGTCGTGACGGTTTCTTTAAACCTTTGAAAGTAATTTATCAAGACACCTCTCGGATATAACACTGAGATTGACATGATTAGATAATTTTTTATTGACCACTTCAATATAGAGATTAGATATAACCATTCATTTTCCTTACATATAAGAAAAGTTGACTTTTATCGATTACATTGTTTTATCAAGAACAACTTAAATTTAAATATTGAAATGACATCTTTTACTTTATCTTGACTATTTATATTTTTACAGATCTCAAAACTTTATACCTCAGTATTGCATGCATTTTGTGGGTGTTTGGGAACCAAATCTAAAATGTTTGTACCTTTTAATAGCTTGCGCTGTGCTCAAATACACGATTGTCCAGAAATACATGACTATACCGCATGCAACAGTTGTCAACACCATGTATGGGTTAACTATAGCTACCATTACTAAAATTCCGATCATTACCATGAATACCTGAATAAAAAAAGATGAAAAAAGAAGTTTTAATTACAGTGCATTTATAAAATAAACAATGATGATTCTTAGATTAATTAAGTAAAATAAGTCCTTGCCTGGATGCTATCCAAGTACATTCTGGGCAATATTTCGTCAACGACGCCCATGTCTTTAGAGAACCTGTTAAGAATGCGGCCGGATGGATTTGTGTCGAAGAAGCGCATCGTCGCCGCAAGGATGTTGCTGAACATTTTGTTATGAAGCCTTATTGAACTACGTGTGCATACCCATAAAAATAGTATAGACCTAGAAAAGATAATAAAGTATTTGTATAATTCTATAAAACTTAAGCTAAATGGACAACGTTTCAAAGTTAACACGAAATATAATTAGTGTAGAAAACTATTAAAATAAATATAAAAATTCATGATTATGTGAATAATGCACGCGACAAAAAGGTAAAATATTAAGGTGGAACACCATCGGCTAACAAGGCTAAGTAACATCTTGGAAATAATATCACCGATCGTGATTATATTAGAAACATCGATCATCAATGTTTCCAAGAAACAAAATCGAATTTTCGCTTTAATCGTAATAAGATTATTTTACAAGTTATTTTACAACTACTAATAAAGGTTTTAATTTTATGATATCCATCGATCATTAATTTTTTTTAATGTTATAGGACTGCAGACAGGTTGACGGCCCGCTTAGAATTTAGCAGTTACCGTCGCCTATGGGTGTTTGCAACGCCAGTGGCATTGTGAACACGCTGCTGTCCCATAAGGGTACAGGAACTTGGGTCACTAATGCTGAATACAACACAAGTTTATTATGGCGGCATACTTAAGACCAAAGGTGGTCGCCATCCAGACGGGCACGAGGCCCTACCACGTAGCTAGGATGGGTTGTTTTGTCGCCTTTTACGACAGGCCGAGCCCGTCCGCAGAGGTTAGTATTCTTTCTCCGCCCCTGCACAGATAGTGCAGGAGCGAAGTGTAATTTAATGCTTCCAAGAAACAACATCCAATTTTCGCTTTAATCGTAATACGATTATAACAAGTTATTTTACAAATACTAATAAAGGTGAATTCAGTGATTGCAATTTGATTTTTGCTAATATACATTTCAATCATTTGCGACAAGGTCGACATATCTCAAAATTTATGATTACTGAGTTAATTATGTTTAGAAAAATTTATGCTACGTCTAGATAGAAACACCATTTCTCTAAGACAAAGTTAGATAGAGGCAGTACTTATTACTGTGACGTTATAGTAGTCTCTATCTATGCTCGCAACAATAATGACATTTTATTAGTTGCGATATAACAGTGCTAGCGATTTGCTGTGATTGTACTTTTAAGGGCGCCTTCAAATAAGCCGCAAAGTGTCGCGCAGCAGCAGCGCTGTGGCCGCGCTGCTACGCCTGGTTCGAGTATCATAGTGTTGTATATTTATTTTCACGATGGACTCTGACGAAGAAACACTGCTCTTAGTGTTACTATTAAAACGAAAAAGGAGGTTCAACAAAGAAAAGAAAACCTTGCCGTTATTTTGTTTATGTCAACGAACTGAATTTGATAAAGGACTACTGTGACAAAAGGTTTCAGAATTACTTAAGACTAGCTGTGCCCGCGACTCCGTCCGCGTGGAATAGTGAGTTTGGGCAGAATTTTCCAGCTGAACAGAACAATAATAGTACTTTTACAGACAACATCCTCATAAGTTCATCTTCAGATAGTCCAAAAATAAAACAAGGAAGAAAACGGAAAAGTGATCAAGGAAAATGGAATAGAAATATAAAAAATTTGCTGCGCAGTACCGGACAAGCCTATAAGACTGGTAGCAATAAAATCAAAGAAGAAAGGAAAATCAAAGAGGCGTGCGGAGATAAATAAATGCAGATTAAAATGCAAATATAAACTTTGTGACAATGAAAGAAAAATCTTATTTGAGAACTACTGGGCGTTAGGTTATATCAAAAAACAATGGGAATACATTTCTAAGTATGACGGTCATTCATTACAGCAAAATATCGTTATATTCGTGAAGGAGGAATAAGAAAACCTCGTCAAAGGAATCGCGCATTTCATTTCAAGCTAGCTGATAAAAAGGTGAGTTTGTAAAATTTTCTGAACACTAGGAATAAATGACCGGCCAATATGCAGTGTTATAGAAAAAGAAAGCACTGTTGCAAATTGTTTAATGGCTGATGATAAACTGAGTAAACATCCGCGTGATGACGTGTCAATAAATATGGTATTCGTGAATACATAGATGCCATTCCAAAAATTGAGTCACATTATATAAGAGCCAATACATAAGCAAGCATAAGCTTATGTATACTCTAAGGGTAGTTTTTATAGATGGTAGTAAAAATATAGCTGATATTCACAATGACTCTGTGGAATTGCCAAAGGAAAAACACATAGCTTTCGGCAATTATTTCCTTTTTTATAGAATATTTACCCAAGAGTACAGTTACTCTAAAAACGACATGTGTGACATGAGAAAAAAGCAATGATGATCATTGATGTATTAAAATACCCGGTTTTTATATATCAATGATTGTAATATAATTATATTTTTGCATTACAAAAGTATCGTAATCTGTAAACAATTGCACATAAATACTTGATAAAAGGGCATACTCAAAATGAAGGGGATGAAACTCATTCGTTGATAGAAAGACAGGTCAAAAATTAATTGAAGCGGGACCAATGATCTCACCAGACGCATTTATCGGTGCCATAAAAACAGCCAGAAATAAGTCCAACGCATATCATGTGAATGAAATGTGCACAGACGATTTTGTTGATTGGAAAGATGTATGTCACCAAATGGGAGTCAATTTGACTAAGGACGACAAAGGAAATCCAGTCAAAATTGGAGATATAAAAGTGTTTAGAGTTGAAAAAAATACACCACGCATTACGTTTTAAAAGAACTCTTATAGAGAAGAAGTATTTAAAAAAAAGCAAATAAAAAAAAGAAAAGAATTGACGTGAGGGTTAAGAAAGTTAACGATCGGAAACCAGGGATAATCAGACAGAAATAAAGCAGTTTTTGGACTTGTTAAATAGAAATCTTATTCCACAATAATAAGATTTTTTTTACAAAATTTACAGTATACACTACTTTTATGTATAATACTTTTCTAATTGTCATTTTATATTTTTAAGAGATGTTCAAAATATTATTATGTTACTACTGAGTAATAAAATAAAAAACGTCACAAATATCAATTATACTATTTTTACCTCATGATATCATGAGGCTGGTTTGTGGTATTTTATTGTAAAAAATGACTAAGTATTTTAAGAGAGTTGATTTATTAAGACTGAGGGTTTGCCAATTTCTTAATATGATAACTTTTTTACCAACAAGCTCAATATTCGTTGTTGATTATATATTTTAAGGTTATTAATATGACGATGTTGTAGTTCACCTTTAGTTCCTACAATATTAATAAAAAATTAGACTTTTATTATTATTACTTCAGCTTTATCTCGAATTGAAAACAATTATTGAGTGTGTGGCGCGCATCGGTTCACACCGCTCGCCATCATAGAAAATACCGTTAGGCGCGGATACCACCCTCTGCTGTCTGGGGAAGTTCACCCGATCGCTAACAACGGTCAGTAAAAGTCGTCCGCGTCCACCGCGCGCCAAGACGGAAGGCTGCGCGCTCGCCTCGTAACAGGTCGCGCGCCCGCCATTAATTGACAATCGCAAAGACTGTTAGTTTTAGCGTATATCGTATTGTGACGAACTTTCTTTACGCACTGTCTAATTCCATTGTTGTAACTTTAAAACTATTACAATACAGTGCAGTACAATACAGTCTTTAAAAATTCCGTTGTTTATGTCTTTAGTCTTATGCTATAATAATGTTGGTCGGGTAATGTAACGACTCGTAAATCTCCAATAAGTATAACAATAAATCAAAATACTACAAAATTATTTTAAAAATTTCTGCAAGAATGACATGTGTTCCCTTTCGGGAAAAAAATGTTCCATAGCATATTGTGTGCTATTTATTTATACGCAAGATTTAATATGTTTACATTAAACTTTAATATGTAGTTGTTAAAAAAATATTTAAAAGGTCAAACATTATCGCGTAAAATTTGACATGAAACTTTTAAATAAAAATAATTGCTCTCCTGAAAAAATATATTTTTTGAGATATGTCGACCTTATCGCAAATAAGCGATTTGTCATGATAATATTACAAGTCATGACAGTATTGGCTCGTAAATTATCCTCGTATCTACGAGTAATTAGTTAGAGTTACTCGGAAGCATTAATTTATAAGGAAAATCTGTGCGGTTCCAAATATTTGTGACATATCATAAATCAAAAAACACCACAATACACAGAAACGAATATACAAAAGTGTTCATTGCTTGAGCAATTAGAGAAATGAAAATCACATAAATATAATATATTTTCTCCTAGCATAAGTCCATTTATGGAAATATCAGACGTTTAGGTGTTCAATACACTAGCAATAAAATTATACTCTTTTTTCACTAACCTGTTAGTAGTGAGTATAATGCATCCCAAAATGGCAATCGCCCAGATATAAATGTAAAACGGATGGTTAATAGGAGTTTCTTCAGTAGTGGTGATATTTTGAAGAGTCATTGCAGTGTTCACCATTGTGCCAATAATAGTCTCCTTGCCCGGAATGGCGGTGCTAATTGGTTCCAAAGTCGATGATTCGGTAGTTACATTTAAATTATCATTTAGTTGTGTTAAGTTGCCCACTCTCTTCTCTATATCTATTTGATTAGCTTCCACTACGTTCATCCTGAAATAAAATGTTATTTTTACATGGCCTGTTACCTGTTACGTTTTATGACCAAATAGCCCAGGAATATCCTTTAAAATTCTTTCACGAATTATTTTGACTCATAATTCGAAATACATTCACACAGCAAGAGTTCATTAAATGCTCATTGATATAATATGACCTTTGTGACGTAACGGCTAACGCACTACCATACGCTTGCGGAGGTCATCGGTTCGATTCCCGTCTCGCGTATGGGTGTTTATGTATAATATGGTTTTATTTACAAAATAAAAGAATATAAATAGTATATCAGTCGTCTAGTACCCATAACACAAGTAATATGCTACTTAGTTAGGGACTAGGTGGCGCTGTGTGAATTGTCAAAATATTTATTTTATTACATTGGGTGGTAGGGCCCCAAGTCTGTCTAGATGGCAACTACCCTTGACTTATGAGTGTGCCGCCATAATAACCCTGTATTATGTTCTGGCATTAGTGACCCAGATTCCAGTACCTTTATACGGATAGCAGCGTGATCACGGTGCTCTAGCGTCGCAAACATCCATAGGCGACGGTGACTGCTTACTATTTAAGTGGACCGTCAGCTTGTCTACTGTTTCTCAGCAATAAAAAAATTACTATTAGTTACCACAACTATTTATTAAATGAGAACCTCTTTTTTTATTTTGAAATCACCCTTCTAAAGCTCGAATTAGGTTTAAATGGGTTAATTTAAAGTTAATGAGCCAGATTCCTGTACTCCTAAGCGAACAAACGGCAGCGTGTTCGCGGTACCTCTAGCGTCTCAAACATCCGTAGGCGACGGTAACTGCTTACTATAAAGCGGGGCGTTACCTTGTCAGTTGTTCCTCATAGATAAAATAATACGTACCAATAAGTAAGCCACAAGTCGCTGGCAGAGGTAACGATCTGAGCTAAAAGGATAGAGAAGACTGTGAAGAAAATGAGTCCCCATCCTCCGCCAGCGCGGAAGTACTGCGTGTATACCGACGCCGCCACACGACCTGTTGTAGTGCATTGATATGGGAAAATTATTACAATACTTTTCAGGAATATTTTATGAACGAAGTTAAAACAAAATTTTCTCCTGAAGGAAACTTTTTAGCACCGTTGCATTTTGAAAATGCAATGAAACGAAACAGAGACAAACACATTCATAAATAGGATTTAGCCTGCGAGAGAATGAGATAGAAAATAAGTATACTGATTGTCCTATAATCTTCCGTCTCCTCGTTGTTCGGACTTTCATAGCTTTTATACACTAAATATGTACATGAAATGTAGTCTACTTTTATAAAGTTTCACTTCTGCCGTGTGCGCACACACACACTTTTATTTTATTAATGTAATACCTGAACTAAGACCGACAGCATATTTTATAATTTGTATGTAAAACGAAATATCATTGAGAATATATTATTATAAAATACATTAAATGGTCAAAGAGCTATTCTTTATTTATAATCACAAAATGTATGAATTACTCGAATATTATGAAATTTCAAGTAGCCTATTTATCCATGGAATATATAACAGTAAATTAAATTACCACTTTTTACAGGAGAAACTCAAATTTGTTGTTATTCAGCCCCTGATTCTAATAATTATCGATAATAAAATTTATTCTAGTATTGTGTAACATATTAATTTTACCTGTTTCCATGATTTCTGCTGAGTCTTCTTGTTCCTCTTCTTCATCAAGAGGGCCCTTATCCGCTATTGTACTAGTACTGGTTTTTGACTGTTTTCAATATATGAAACAAAATAAAATATGGAATTTTTATTATCTGCGCATTGGCCTGCTTGGACTTCGGTGCTTTAACGACTCCACGGAGGATGAAAGCGAATGAAGAGTCCTTACCTCGTTTTTTCAAAAAATATAGACAGATAACTCTTAAAAGAACAAAAAAAAAAATACAAATACAATCATAAAGACCATGACAAAAATATTATAAGTGTTAGCATGTTTGTAATACGAGGGCTGTTTGATAACTCCAAATAAAAAAAATAATATAATGAAAAAAAAAATTGAATTGAATAAAAATTTTTTTTGACAATTAATCGTTTTATTTTTCAACCTAATCTCCTTTTAGATCAACATTTAGTCCAGCGTTTTTCCAATTTTTTATTCCTTCCAAATAATAGATTTTCCCCAGGCCCTCAAAATAGACGTTTGTTTCGGTTATGACCTCTTCATTCGACCCAAATCTTTTACCACCCAGCCATTTCTTCAGATTTGGAAAAAAAATAGTCGCAGGGGGCTAAATCTGGATAATATACTGGATGGCGTAGCAGTTCGTAGCCCAATTTATGGATTCTGCAATAGTGACTACACACATGTGCACTCGTACATTGTCTTGATGGAAAAGCCCTTTTTTTTTGTCAAATGTGGTCGTTTTTCCTTTAAATCAATATCGAATCTGTCTAAAAGCTCAGAATAATATTCATCGGTGATAGTTCTACCCTTCTCTAAGTAATCTATGTGATCATGCGGTGTCCCGCATGATCCCAAAAGCTGTGGCCATGACCTTGTTGGTTGACAGACCCACCTTGGCCTTCTTTGGTGCACGTTCACCCGATGAAACCCACTGCTATGATTGTTTTTTGGTCTCTGGGGTATTATGATGGATCCATGTTTAGTCTACGGTTATATGTATAACGGTATAAAAATTCGTCCGGGTTGCGGTTGAACTTCGTCAAATACTCCTTTGAAGTGGTCACACGGTTGCGCTTATGGTCAAGCACTCGCGGCATCCATCTCGCGAATAGCTTTTTCATGTCATTTCAAGTAAAATGTGATGTAATCGCTCAATTGAGATGCCAACAGCCTTAGCCATCTCACGTACTTTCATTCTCCGATCGTCTAATATTATTCCACGAATTTTATCGACGATTTCTGGCGTGAACGTGGCGTCTCTTTTAGGCGACCTGAACGTACGACGTCACTTGTTCTGGTACGACTACCCCAACGGAACTCAATAAACCACTTCTTAACCATTGAAATTGATGGTGCAGAGTTCCCCTAGTATTTATCAAGTCTTTCCTTGGTTTCAGTAGTTGACGGCAGCAGTGTTGCATTTAAAATTACTGCGCGAGATATTATAAAAGTAAGGAAGTTATCAAACAGCGCTCGTACTTTACGTAATTCTTATTTATAACTCGACGACCTCCGTGGCGTTGCGGCTAGTACCCATAACACAAGTGCTATGCTACTTACTTTGGGACGGGATGGCACTATGTGAATTGTGCCAGTAGTTTTATTATTATTTATTAACTACTCTCTTAGCCACATTAGTTTTCACATCTGTCCAAACCGGTAAAGAAAAAATTAAATAAACACTTGGGGGGTTAACTTACTATGTAGTGTTATATGTATAATGACTACATATTAGTATTCAGTCTATAGATAGAATACTAACATTGGTGAATATGATGTTGTCACACGTGGCTTCACTTAATGAAAAGGCTAGCTGTGTAATAAAATTTCTATTTAACTTATTTAAGGCCAATTCAAGCAGTTGACTGTGATATTTATACTTTAAATGACATCAAAAATCATTTTACTCGATACACTACTAAATATGAAAATTAGTGATGGTTTACATCAGGTTTCGTCTGAAGTACGATTCGGAGTACACTTCGGAGTTCAAAGTACGCGGTTGGGTATTATCATAGTATTATTTAGTAGTATTTTATTCTAGTATTATATTTCTGCGCACCTAATTTAGTTTGTAAAGCGAATACCGTATGACGCCCCAACCCCCCAACACAACACAAAATGGTAAAGGGAACTTCCCTTCTGAATTTCACAATTATTTCTATGTAAAATTATTGATACCAATTTCATATCAATATAATATAAAGAAATTATTATGTGTAGAATAAATACTCGAAAACTTCACTTCATTGATACAAGTTAAAATATTATACAAGTACAATAATATTAAACTATCAATACAAACCTGAATAGAGAGGGTGCGCTTTATTTGTTGCGGAAAACCAGCATCAGGCTCCTCTTCTTCTTCCAAGAGTTCGGCAAACAATGGTGATTTTGACACGTCATCGAATACACCCTGGGTCTCAATCTCGCCCTATATTAAATAAATTGTACACCATATATAAAACATTTATAAAGAGGAGTAATGTCACTGCTCTCGCGGATTTATCGTGCTTTCTTATACATGTGGAATCCCGCCTTTATAGGACGGCTGGGTTTATAGCGTGTAACTTAGATTCTGGAATTAAATAGTATTATTTTCAGGGTCCTAGCTGTCGGTCCGGCGTTAGCCCGGGAATCCGGGAAGAATAAGAAAAAAATATTTTCACTAAGCGATGCTATTGAGCGATTCACATCTAACACATATGGCCTACAAACGTGGACAGAAGTAAGCTATTATTTATGCAGAAGCTACTTTCTAAACTCTAGAAAACTCAAGCGGCAGAAACGCTTCAATAGTTGAGCAAGGTAAAGTGAAACTTCGAAAATGTTCATAGATCCTCCTGCACTCTCAAAAGGTTAAAAGAAAGAAAGAGAACAGGACAGTAAGATTCCTACTATTTACAAAGTTATACTACAAATAAGACGCATCGCGAGAGCTTATCAGCTCAATGGCCTTGCTTCTGCTCCCCGCTGTTGCTAATGCACATACTTCAGATTAACTGATATAAAAGGTATTAAATATATTATCATTCAATGAAATTAAAGAATATATAGTATAATCTTTACCATAATCATTCATGAAATCTGAGACTAATTATATCACAATGTAAACAATTTTTTGTTGATAAATTTGTCAGCTGCGTAGATAGCTCGTAGTAGCATAATACGGGTGTTGTTAGTTTATCTTAATTATAATAATTGTAAATATTTAAACCATCTATTCCATAAATTGTTTACGGTTACATGTCTCATTTTATTTACGAAAATTTTAACTGTTAAATTTTAATTGGATAATAAAATAAATATTTATTTAATATAGTTAAAATATACGTCATTATTACGTTTTAACTTGTTTTAATAAATTTTAAGTCGTGGGATCAAAAAACTATTGCTTTTCAGAAATTTTCATAATATCTAAATTGTATCCACATCATTGATTTTTCTTTAAACTGTGTTTGGCATAAGTAAATCTGAACGCATAAAGAATGATATGTAAAGACATATATGCAGATATAGACTCATAGAGCTTCTAGTTGCATGCTTAAGTCGATAAACTATTAAATTAATGAGTAAGTTTTGTAAAAGCTAGATGTTTCAGCGAGCGAGGCCGCTAGGCTAGTAAAGCATAATTATTCAATACTTACATTGCGCAATATAATGACATTATCCGCCGTTTTCAGATGGTGCAGCTGATGCGTGACTAATATTCGTGATGAGTGCCGAAGAAGGCCGTTCACACATTCGGACACGAGGTGCTTGCCCACATGTGTGTCCACCGCGGATAACGGATCATCAAGCAGATATATGTCGGCCTGTTAAAAATAAAAGGAACGATAAATTAATAATTTATAATTCAAACAAATAAAAAGAACATACTGACAATTAACCTCAAATCTATAGACGCACTTCAAAAGTTTTTTAAGATAAGACTAAGATAATTTTTATCACGAATTTTTACAATGGTCTATCATTCACCACCACATATAATTTAAAATCACATGTAGGTATATTTGTATACACACATGTATATTTATGAATATAATTATATATATATATATATATATATATATATATATATATATATATATATATATATATATATATATATATATATATATATATATATATATATATTATAAGCTATACCCCCTCCCGTCCATACTGGTAAACCGACCGCTTCTATATAAAGCGCCGCAAGTAGGTGTTAGGCTCTCTTTCTCGTTCGGTCATCGTCGCGTGTGGAAGCTGTCGGTCTGCCTGCCATTTCGTAAGCACCATTATCTTGTACCTATTTAGGTCGTCGCGATCGCGTCACCGCTCTCGGAGGCGCGAGACATGTCGTTCGCGAAAGAATTCGCGAAGTAGGTCGCGATACCGACGTTCGCGTGACAATTTTAATTATTTACGGCGTAGTCGGAATGATTCTCGTGAAAGGGATAGGTCGCCCGGTAGGTCGCGGCGCTGTAGGGACAATGTGCCAATTGAACACTGTCGAGATCGACAAGCGCGTGCACGTTCTATTAACACGATGTTTGATACGCTGATAGCTAGATTAGACGAGCGTCATAATAACCGCCGCGTTAATAGTACCCCCGTTTGTCAAGATTCTACCCCTACGACACAAAATGAACAGATCAACCTTCAGGTTGATACGAACACTGTTTTGACAAATGGTTCTGTGAACAATTCGCAACCTACCCTCATTCCAAATACTAATCATCAACGCGAAAATAATTTCGATAATTATTCTGTTCCTACCCACAGTAGCGAATTAAATATTCAAGATTCGGCGAAAATATTAGCTGACGCAATTAAATCACTGCAGCCGGTTAGAAGTCAAAACTATTTTATCTCTAACTTTGACCCATCCATACATAGTATCGAGCAATGGTGCTCGGAAGTAGATCGTGCGCGTGAAACTAACGGCTGGAGTGACCACGAGTGTTTGTCTCGGGTGGCTTCATGTCTCAAGGGAGAAGCTAAGACTTGGTTAAACGAATGGGTTACAATCGACCGTACATGGTCTAACTTTAAACAGGATATTATTCCTTTATGCCCTCGTAAACAGGATTATGCCAATATCTTATTCGAGACAATGAACACCACCTCAGACAAATATCAGACATATGCTGAATACGCCCGACGTACCATGCTACGCTTAAAAAATTATAAAAGGTTTAAGTGACGAGCTCATGGTTCTAATTGTTATTCGTGGTATTATCGACCCCCAAGTCCGCGCAGCGGCGGCTAATGCCTCGCTTACACTTGAAAATCTAGTTTCGTTTCTATCAATCTACAACAAACCTGATCGAAACAAGCATGAGGGGCGCGGCTTTCAGTCGAAAAAGCGTTTTCATTTTAATGTTAGCAGTCAAAGCCCACAGAATGCCAACCGTCCCGAACTTAAATGTTACGTTTGTAGACAGCGGGGCCACATGGGCCGTAATTGTACTAAAAAGCCGAAACCAGACTCTGACTCATCAAAACCGTCGACTTCGCCTCAGCCCCCTACGTGTACGTTTTGCAAAAAGTTAGGCCACGTAGAAACGAACTGCTTTGCTAAAAATCGTTCGGAGTCACGTAACCAGCGAAATGTCAATTTGTGTGCATATCAGTCGCAAAACGAACTAAATAATGACATAGTTACCGCTGTAGTTGATGGTGTACCTATGGATGCACTCATAGATAGTGGGGCTTTGAACATCTCTTTAATTTCCTCTCATGTTCTTAAATATTTATCTTGCCAACCCAAAACTACACATTGCATCTTGAAAGGTGTTAGTGAAAAGGAGATAGTTGCTTCAAAATATGTCACAGTTACGATTGAGCTTAGCGATATATCCATAGAGGCCGATCTTGTTGTGGTTCCGTCCGGGTGCATGAATACTGCGATCCTTATCGGTACCGATATTCTTAATCGCAAAGGTGTCGTTTATGTCAGAACAAAGGACCGACAGTACTTGGCGCGCTCGAGCGAGGCCACACCAGTAGTGGTAAATGCAGTTCAGCCCGAACTAAAACCTGAGATCAATACCCCCCTTCAGGGTGCCGACCTAGATAAACTGACTAGCGTAATTAAAGAATTTTCAGACTTTCTTATTTCGGGTACGGCAGTGACCACCGTCAGGACGGGCAGAATGGAGATAAAGCTTACTAGTCAAACCCCAGTAGTTTATCGCCCTTATAAACTCTCTTACGAAGAGAAGCTCAGGGTTCGTAAGATTGTTGCCGACTTGATAGACAAAGGTATCGTGAGGGAGTCGCAGTCAGAGTATGCCAGCCCGATACTTCTGGTAAAAAAGAAAGACGGCTCTGACAGACTTTGCGTTGACTTCAGAGCACTTAACCGTCTGACCGTTAGGGACCGTTATCCACTTCCCCTCATCGACGATCATATAGACCGGTTAGGTAACTACGCGTACTTTTCGAGTCTTGACATGGCCACGGGGTTTCACCAAATACCCTTAAGTGAGGAATCTATCCCTTTGACAGGCTTTGTCACTCCCGAAGGTCATTTCGAGTACTTGAAAATGCCGTATGGACTGACTAACTCCCCGATCGTTTACCAACGTATCATCAACAATACCTTACGCAAGTACATTGATCAAGGACAGGTACTGGTATACGTTGACGACGTGCTTATTATGAGCTCAACCGTGAGCGAAGGTATTGATCTCTTACGTAATGTACTTAAAACACTCACAGACGCCGGCTTCTCTATAAACTTGCGGAAATGCTCCTTCCTGGTCACGGAGGTAGAATACTTAGGCCGCATTATAAGTCAAGGTCAGGTAAAGCCGAGCCCTCGGAAGGTAGAGGCTCTTGTCCACGCACCGGTACCTACCAATGTTAAACAAGTTAGGCAGTTGTTAGGCCTAGCGGGCTATTTCAGGCGTTATATCAAAAATTACGCCACCAAGACCTCATGCATCGCTCACCTGACGAGAAAAGGCGTGCCCTTTAACTGGGGTCCAGAACAAGAAGCAGTTCGTCAGGACCTTATTCAAGAACTGACTAGTCACCCCATACTTGCCATATTCGACCCGAAATATGACACTGAGGTCCACACTGACGCCAGCAGCGCCGGGTATGGTGCGATTCTTCTCCAAACCCATGAGGATGGTAAGAAACACGTCGTTTCTTACTTTAGTAAGGTCACCCAAGGAGCTGAGAAGAACTATCACTCCTACGAGCTGGAGACGCTGGCGGTTGTCAAAGCCCTTCAGCACTTTCGTCACTACCTGGTGGGTATAAGATTCAAGGTTGTGACTGATTGTAACGCCCTAAAGGCCACTGAACGCAAGAAGGACCTGCTGCCGAGGGTTGCACGCTGGTGGATTTACCTCCAGGACTTCAATTTCTCCATTGAATACCGGAAAGGGGTCATGATGCCTCACGCCGACTACCTCAGCAGGAATCCACCAGTCACTGTCAATCAAATCTCACGACCCAAGACCTGGGCTCAGATAGCACAAGCTGCAGACCAGGAGACACAGGAACTTAGACAAAAGCTACAGGAAGGCAACCTAGACTCCACGAGGTATGTTGTCCAGAATGACCTGCTATATTATCGACACGTTCCGGTTGGAGAGGAACCCAGACTTCTCTGCTATATTCCTAAGGGCCACCGGTTGAGCCTCCTGCGAGTGTTTCATGATGAGCATGAGCACATCAACGCTGATAAAACAACAGACCTCATCCTGAAGCATTTTTGGTTTCCTGGACTCCACCAATTCGTCAGGAAATACATTTCACACTGCGTGACCTGCATCTCCAAGAAGCGTGTACCCAGGTCTCCGCAACAGATGATCACATCCTGGGAAAAACCTGACATTCCTTTCAGTACGGTTCACGTGGATGCCTTAGGACCACTTCCTGTATCTGAAGGGTACAAATTTATCCTGGTTCTCGTAGACGCCTTCACGAAGTTCTGCCTACTGTATCCGCTGTGTCGCCAAGATGTTGGTGAGTTAAAACGAACTCTGTCTCAAGCGGTAGCTCTCTTCGGGGTTCCACGTCTCATGGTGACAGACAGGGGTCGTATGTTCGAAGCCAGTGAATTTGCTTCATGGATCAATGAACTAGGTTGCAGTCTCCACTATATCACACCAGAGATGCACCATGCCAATGGCCAAGTGGAAAGGTACATACGCACGATCCTTAATATGTTACGGATCGAAGTGAATCACAGGAACGCCACGTGGTCAGAGACGCTTTGGAAGATACAGTTGGTCCTGAATATAACCAAACAGAAGACCACACAAGCGTCGGCTTTGAACTTGATGATTGGCACGGATGCGACCACCCCAGTTATCCGATCGTTGGTAAGAGATATAGCCTTGTCTGAGTCGAAACCTAACAGGGAAGCTCTGCGAGAGATTAGTAGGAGTCGTGCGCGTGAACTACTACAGAAGAACCAAGGTCAACAAGATGTCTACGTTAATAAGGACAGACGTCCCCCACGTGTGTTTCAGGTTGACGATCATGTGTTCGTTGTGAAGTATTCACAATCCACAGGCAAACTAGATCCTGGAATGCGTGGACCATACAGGGTTGTAAAGACTCTGCCCAACGGTCGCTATGAGCTAAAACTACTTGGTGGTGGTTATGGAAAGACTACTCAAGCGGCGGCGCAGTATATGGTGCCATGGCGAGGAGAGTGGTGTCCGGAGACGTGTGCTGCGTTCTTCGAAAGTGAGTATATGGCGTGTGTCGCCTTAGCGTTAGTCGCTTAAACTTGGCGTGTGTCGCCTTGGCGTGTGTCGCCTTAGCGTTAGTCGCTTAAACTTGGCGTGTGTCGCCTTGGCGTGTGTCGCCTTAGCGTTAGTCGCTTAAACTTGGCGTGTGTCGCCTTAGCGTTAGTCGCTTAAACTTGGCGTGTGTCGCCTTAGCGTTAGTCGCCTAGACTTGGCGCGTGTCGCCTGGGCGTGTGTCGCCTAAATTTTGATAATGCTACGTAAGTTGTATGGTGGGATAAGATAAGAAGAGGTCGGGAAGCGCGTCCTCTTATATTTAAATATTTTCTTTATTGGTATGTGAATGAGAAATGAGCGAATGAGATTACTTTAAGTTGGACCACAATTTTGCGTGAAAGAGATGAGTGTTTGCAGACTTTTTGTTGTTGTTTGTGCCAAATGTGATATGTTTTCAGACGACGATGGGGATGAGACCTGTAATGAACCTCCCATCCAGCGGGAGGATGATGGTCAACCGGAAGATGATGTAGCTGAGGGAGGATCTAGCACAGGAACAGTAGGACACTCCATGCCTTTGCTAGACTGATAAGTCGTCGAGGACGACGAAACATCAGGATAGGCCGTATAAGCTATACCCCCTCCCGTCCATACTGGTAAACCGACCGCTTCTATATAAAGCGCCGCAAGTAGGTGTTAGGCTCTCTTTCTCGTTCGGTCATCGTCGCGTGTGGAAGCTGTCGGTCTGCCTGCCATTTCGTAAGCACCATTATCTTGTACCTATTTTTGTTATTTAATATTTTTGAAGTTAGTTTGATTGATCAATGTCGTTTTGATGTAATAGCAAGTGTTCTGTTCTGAATAAATTCATGTAAAACTTAGTGATTAAATAAATAGTTTAGGTTACGTCAATTTTGTTATTTTTTTTTTATATTTTTTCCACTTCTGACGCTAAAAATATATATATATATATATATATATATATATATATATATATATATATATATATATATATATATATATATATATATATATATATATATATATATATATGTGTATATTTTTATTTCATCTGTAGAGAAAAACACGTGGTGTATGTAGATTTATGAATATTTGAGCAACTACTTTGAATAATAGTTATGAATTTTCACGGAAACTTGGCAGACAGTTGTATTATTGAATCCATTTTGATTTTATTTCTGCGCATATTAGGCTTACAAAGACAACACCTAAGATAAACTGAACTGAATTGAAAATATTAGGCTTTCAACAATATTTTCAAGATTAAAACTTGCTTGCTTTCATGCTAAAATAAACAAAAAATAAAACTAGAAGTTGGGATCTAATACGTGTGGAGATATGTTACATATATGCATAATCTATAATAAATACAATAAGTGACAAATCTTCAAGGTTTCAATCGACTATTCGATTTTATGTTTTAAAAATCACTGAGTGTGGAGATTAAATAAGCTCATTCACGTAAACAGTAGAATGCGTAGATTTTGCAATGTCACGCCAACTTGAGGCTAACAGACTCCGCCCGACTAGATTAAATCAGCTACCGTTATCAGCGAGACATTTCAACAGGTAAAGTGACAATTTATAAAGATTTATGATAATTTCTGAGTACACGAAAACTAATGTTTCATGATTTAGATGTACCGATATGGCAAATATATACCGTCATCCTACCATATCGCAATTTTGTTTTCAGGTACGACTCCAGTTATCGTAATCATAATATTATACGACTATATCATATTATATCATACTATAGACGGAGAAAGTTTGGATTCGTGAATATTTTTCTCTGTACAGTGGTGGAATAAGAATACTGAACCCTGCTGACAGGCGGCCTATCGTAAAAGGCAACAAAACACAAGCAACCCTCCAAGCCCGCTTGGATGACAACTACCCTGGTCTCCAAATATGCCCACATAAGTGCCCCAGGTTCCAGTTTCCAAATGCGGACGGAAGCGTGCTGGGGTGCCCTTGGCACCGTAAACATCCATAGGCTACGGTAATTGATTGCTATTAAGTGGGCTGCCTGTCTGCTGTTACAAAGCAATAAAAAATTAATATAATGTAGATATATAAGGGTACATTATGTATTAATCGGTTTGATAAAATTCCCTTATAATACAATTTCAAAATTGAGTCTAAAAACATAACAAAACGTATGACTACAATTTTACTATATTCACAAGGTTACGAGATTAAACGGTTTTCAATTTCACACAACTAATTAATATGAGGTAGGTACGGTACATCCATCGCATCGGCATGTGACAGAGAATTAAACAAAAATTGATCCTGCCATGCTCTTGGGTTCAGGTTGGTGTTTTAATGGCAGTCACCGATGGCTACCATTTGCCAGACAAGTGTGTGGCCTCCAACATAGTTATGCTCACACAATCTCGCCGGCTTCTCACGGCGGAAAGATCCCGTACAAAACTGCCATGTACAAATACATAAAATAGGTACACCATTACGCGGATTACCAAAGTTTAGGGATGATTTAGTAATTTTGTTACCACAACCAACTATATGACAAATGGTATTTATCAGAAACTTTTTGTATTCTATAAAATAGAAATACGCGGAATGCATTCTACAGATTTTTAGCTTTTGGTTTGCCTGATTTTTATGTAGAATATAAAAAGGCTTATTCCTTTCATTAAATATTTAATATAAGGCTATCTGGGCTTGCTTTATTTTAATTATTGTATTAGATCTTTATACATGTAAATACAAAGAAGAATAATTAATCGAGGCTATTAAAGATAATAATTTGATTAAAGATAGCAATTTGATTCCTAGGGATAGGAAAAGGTGACAATTTATTTATTTATTGTTAAAACTGTGTACAGTATAATTTATAAATATGTTGGTAAGTATATTTTTTATCAACACTGCCTTTTAAAGGCGTACAATATTTATAAAAGTATTTTTATGCTTCAAATTATTAGAAAATAATAATAACATATTCATTTATTTGCAATTATAATTATTATATCTAATTGTTTTATTAATCTGAATCACAAAAATAATAGAATTAAATTAATTTTAATAAATAAGAAAAAATAATTTAGAAATCATTTATCAAATTAATAAAATAATATGTATAAAGTTTTTTAATATCAATTCCATAATAATCCTATATCTTTAAACGAGCAATTCTTGTATATATATAATTGGAATCTCGGAATCGGCTCCAACAATTTTCATGAAATTTAGTATACGGGGGGTTTCGGGGGCGATAAATCGATCTAGCTAGGAATCATTTCTAGAAAATGTCAAAAGGTGGCGTTTGAGTAGTCCCAATTTAAACTGAAAAATGACTCTTCCTGACATCTATCGGCGAATAATAATACTATTTTTTTTAAATTGCTTTAACGACACAACAACACTAAGGCCTAAAGCTATTCCAGCAAATGGCGTTGTTGAGTAACAAGAAGTCAATGAGTGTTTGCTTTGAGATTAGACTAAGAAAATCAATTGTTAATTTCTAAAAAACACAATTTATAAAAATAAAAAAAAATACCGAGCAAAGCTCGGTCATCCGGATATTTTGCCCTTAAATAAGAAACTTGTCCTACAGATTATTCATCTAAGTTGACTTCTATTAACATTTGTTTCAATTTGTTTGTAAAAGACTGTTATAATTAATATCTTGTAGCAATTTGGGCAAGTGATTATAATATTCTGGGGGCCACACAAGATAAGCTTTTGTTCAGGAAGTCGTATTAATAGGTGGACAACAAATTTTGTTTTGATGGCGATTCATCATAAATTTATTAAATAGATGCATATTATTTCTTACAAACATTATTACTACATAGATATATAAACATGGTAGTGTAAAAGAATTTATTTTATTAAAGTAAGGCTTTTACAACTTTCAATTTGCTTTAGATTAAATATGGACCTTACACACCTTTTTTGTGACTTAAATACAATAACTTTATATGTTGAATCACCCCAAAATAATATACCATATCGTACTAAAGATGTCACATTGCCATTATATGCAGTAATAACAGTAGACAAATTGGCTTTTTTAGACAACATGCGTAAAGCGTATGAGTATTGATTGATTTTTGCACTAAGGTTTTCAACATGTAATTTCCAATTTAATCCACTGTCTAAATATACTCCTAGAAATTTTGTTTTTTGTACAGTTTGTAATGATTGCCCTTTGTAATTTACTAGAATGTTGGTCATTTTAGGTATTCTATTTTTAAAGTCAGTAAATTAGTTTTTATCAGGTTACCTTTAAATTATTACATTTAAGCTAGCGTTTTTAGCTAGCGACCATTTCAGGCCGAAAACTTAGAGAGTAAAAGTAAGAAAAAAGTGTGTGTTTCCGAGTAAAAACATGCCGGGGACCAATCATTGCCTGCCTTGCAGAGACCCGCAAAAGCGGGCCGGCATCAGTCTGAGCCGTGGTCAATCATAATGTCCCGAGGTTCCGACGCTTCAGAACAAGCAAGTAACACGTCAAGTGACGGAACAATTGAAGAGAAAAAATCGGGATTGCTAGATTTTTTAAAACAAAGAAGCCCCTTTACGAATCGAACTGCTTCTGCAGTTAATATATTAAGTATGTATATTGAGACAAATCCACAAGAAGAAGAAGCAGATATCACAAAAGCAGTTAGAAGTGCGGGTGCTTTTGGTTCACCAACAAACATTTAGCACCATTAAATATAAATAACGCTAAAGTATTTGGCTATATCAGCGACATCGGTACCTTCAGAGAGAATGTTTTCCAAAACTGGATATGTAATATCATCTAGAATGAGCAGGATACAAGCAGGTGCTGTGGACCAAATTTGTTTTGTAAATCAAAATTATGATTTATTAGCAAAAGATGCAAAATAAAAATAGATTTTTATGGTTACATATTGTGTCCGTTTGATGATTATTTCTTATGTACAATTAATGCGATTATTTTAAGAAAAATAAACAACATCTTTATGATTATATTATTGTAGTGTATTTTTTGTTTAAAAAATCTAAAAAAACCTTAAAAAACCGGTTTAGTTTTCAAAGTAATCAGTATATACCGGTGTTGAAAATCGTAATCGGTTCACATCACTAACAGCTATAACCTTATGACGTCATAACTATGGTGACCAATCATGGCGCGTTTATAGTCACGTGATTTTTATTCAAATTTCATCAATTTTTAATTGTTTATAATTAACTGAAAAAAACTATTTTTAAGTTTTTCGCATTAAATATCAATATTATTAATAATAAAGTTTTAAAATATATAAAAAAAATCAATAATTTTTTTTCAAATACCCAATTAGCCTCACTTAGCCCCACTTTTCGGTACTTGAAAAAAAAAAAAAAACCGTTGACAGGCCATCATTCTTTGTTAGCTCTAGAGAAAATATTTTTACTCTGTGCCATCAATTAATTATCATATGATATTACAAAATCGAATAGAATTTATTTTAAAGAATCGATATTGGAACTACAGAAGCCTTTGATTCTAGGAAGTATATGAGTTCTACAGGTCAATGCACGACCGATGTGAACCTAACACAATTTTACATTATAACGCGTTATTTCATAAGACCTACATGTAACGATTCTCCAGGATTCTCAAGATTATGACGCACTACAGTGACATTTAATATTATCCTTAATGCACAAAATATACATAACGCCGGAATATAACACTCGGAAGTGCTCATTATTATTTACTTTAAATTAATTATAATTTAATATGCAGTTATTAGGATAAATAAAAGTTCCAAGGATCATTAGATAGAGAGAAAACTATAATAATTATTACACGATATAGCAGGCTCAAAAACGCACATTGAAAAAATGTACTTTTTAACAGAGTATATGTGAAACGATAGAGAACAGAAATGTTAGCAATATGTGTAATGTGTAAATAATATGTGTAAACCTTTTAAAATTCTAAAATTTAGACTAAATTATTTTTAAGAAATAAATTCCCATATACTGTACTTTAATTATTAATAAAGGTTTTTTTAAAGTATACAACCTATTTTTACCTCCCGCCAACGCAGGCCGCGTCGACGGTGCCGGAAGGCGTTCAATGACCTCCGGTCGCCGTAGAAAAGCAGCAGCGGGCGGCCCCTCTGGAAGGATTTTCCGCCCGCACCAGGCCACGAGGTCGGCAGGCCACATATCCATGGGCCCCGGCATAGGCGATAGGAGAACAGCGGGGTTTTTAGTGGGCAGTCGGATGGTTAAACATCATTCCCGGAATCCCACACATATCCTTCGGTCACCCCGGGCCGAGGGAACCCGTTAAGAATAGGGTTTTCCCCGAGACAAAAAAGACTCGGCACGGAGATTTTAACGAGTGACCCCCACAAACGTTTCGACGTGCGAAAGCCATACTGTCACGAAGGTTGTCATAGAATGGACCTAATACTTGCCTGCCGATAGCAAGCTCTGGCCAAGCCAACTCGAGCGCGTTGCCCGCCGCTGAGGCTGATGCCCCGCTCCCCGACGAGCGTGGCGTCCCCTGCCGGCAGCTGCTCGAAGTCACGCAACAAAGCGCACGCAGTCACAACCTAAAGTACGAAAACAAAAGTATCTAAGTAAATATTAAATATGTTTTATTTTCCACAGTATTCATTTAAACTTTGTCTTTTTTGAAATGAAATGAATAAATAGTCATTTCATTTCAAAAAAGATAAAGAATTTAGCCATTTTCGCAAATATTTATTTGCGAAAATGGGTAAATTCTTTATTGGAAAGGGTATACCCCGAAGTTGGTCCCATATAAATTCGGGGAAAAAATTCCAACCCTTAAGGGTACGAAAACAGAGAATGATTGATTGTTCATTCACTGATTATATCTATGACCACACAAACTTTTGACAGAATTGATTTACCTATATATATAAGCATGTAGTAATTAGTAGATTAAAGCCGAAAAAAATTATAAAATAAACTTTTTAACGAAAAATTAAACCGCCGAAAAACTGAAAAGCAAAAAATAATAAACCTTCTTTTTATTGACCTTAATAACTAAGTTCTTAAACTAATGTAAGTGTGTACCTAAGTAATTTTGAGTCGGTGCCAAACAAGCAAATTAATTAATTACGTAAAGCTAGATGCGCAGGGTGACGCACCCCTTCGCCGAAAAGAGCTGAGCGTTTACGAAGTTAATGTCAGCGAGACAGCAACTCGAACGGGCACACACCGCACACGTGAGTGCACTGGTGCCGACTCCAAATTGCTTAGGTATAACTTACATTAGTCTAAGAACTTAGTTATTAAGGTTAATAAAAAGAAGGTTTATTATTTTTAGCTTTTCAGTTCTTTCGGTGGTTGAATTTTTTTTAATAATTTTTTTTGTTGCATTTTTGATTTATTTTGTAAAGTTACAAAACATGATAACTCAAAAATGGTTCACTTTTGAAATTATCGCAAATAGTCACCCCTATCACCTCCTAACGGGAATACGTCGAATTATTTATCAATAACCCTGTAGGTATAGATTTCATAGTCAATAAAATATTTGTCCTTGGGTTGTCCTGATAAACAACGTTGGAGTAAATAATTAAGAGGAGAACACTTAATTTTATATATTTGTTAAATATCTAACGTAATCTCGAATTGAATGTACATACATTAGAGCATAGCCTGTTTTAAAATCAAGTATAGGCACCGTACAAACACATTTTTTTCTTTTTTTCTACTACTTTCCGTAGCTACAGCAAGCGGATAGCACGTCATAACAAACACATGACATTCGAAGTTACATCTATGTTATTACTCATGACACCAGCGATAAACAAGGACCGATAAAATTTACAACCATCTTTGTTTACAAATCGCTTATTCCAATATCATTGCACCTTGTAAGTAAGTAGACGAAACAAAAGATAAACCAACAAAGCTGGCTTTTAAATCAATATATAAATACTTCTTATAGTTTATTCATAGTATGTACTACAAATATTTGAATTATTTTATTACATTTTATCAAAAAACAAGGAAAGTCGTGAAAAAGTATCAGAGTTAAGCAAAATGATTAACGAACAACTAAGGAAAGATAGAAAGTAAAAGAGATCATTAACATTCCAATATCATATAAATAAAACAGGAGGTGTAAAGAAAGCGTTTAAAGAGTTGAAATCAAAAAAAGATTGGATGCCTAATTTGAAAGATAAGCATGGAAAATACTCAAGCAATAGATTTGAAATATTACAGATCGCTACAAATTATTATAAGATCTTGTATAAAAGCAAGAATTTTAAACTCACTGAGACTACAATAGACGAGAAGTAAGATTCTGAAACTGTACAATGAAGAAACAGCGAGAGCAATTGGCTCGCAAAAGTTAGAAAAAGAACCAGGTCCCGATTGTATTACAAATGAACTTCTTAACCCTTTAATGCCGGTTATTGTTCCGAAGTTAACAAAATTATTTAAAGAAATAACAGAAACAGAAATAATTCCTGAAGATTGGATGAAATCGACGATAATATTGTTACATAAAAAAGGAGATAAAGGAGATATTGGCAATTATAGACCGATAAGCTTAATGTTTAACATATATTAAATATTCTCAAAAATAATGCTATTTAGACTAATGATCAAAATCAGCCGAAGGAACAAGCTGGGTTCAGGAGCAATTTTTCAACAATAGACTATATACATGTCCTACGACAGGTACTTCAATAATACACTGAATACAATATGGGTTTCGTACTACTTGGGTTTCGTAGACTTTAATAAAGCTTTCGATTCGTTAGAACATTATTTTATATGGGAAGCATTACAACAACAAGGTGTCCACGGTAAGTATATACGTACGTATACTAAAAAACATTTACGGACAAACTAGCGCTCATGTAAAAATGCAGGTACCAGGCGACGAATTTCCACTAGAAAGAGGCGGCCGGCAAGGAGATCCAATTTCACCAAAAATATTCTCCGCTGTTCTGGAGATGGTTTTTAAAAAAACTAGAGTGGGATAATGTAGGTCTCAATGTGAATGGGGAGAAATTGAGTCATTTGAGATTTGCTGATGACTTAGTACTTTTTTCTGAATGTCCAAAGATATTGGAAAAAATGTTACAACAATTATCAGACGAAAGTGCTAATGCTGGTCTCTCAATGAATATAACAAAGATGAAAGTTATGAGTAATTCCCTACAAGATCCTATTAGAGTTAATAATCAATCATTAGAATATGTCAATGATTATATTTATTTAGGACAATTAATTTCACCGACAGAAACCATGCAAAAAGAAATCGAAAGAAGAATAGCTAACGCGTGGAAGAAATTTTGGTCACTGAGTGAAATATTGAAAAATAAAGAAATACTTATGCCGGACAAACGAAAAGTTTTTAATGTCTGTATTCTGCCATGTTTGACGTATGGATGCCAAACATGGGCCTTTACTGATCAGCAACAAAATAAAATAAATATATGTCAGAATGGAATGGAAAGAAGTATATTGGGAGTGAGTAGAAGAGACAGAATAAACTTAAAACGAATAAAAAGAAAAACCATGTTTGAAAAAGTACAAACAATTTGTAGAAGATTAAAATGGCGTTGGACTGGGCATATGTTAAGGGAGAAGAATGAAATAAGAAATGGACTAAAATTATTACCGAATAGAATACCCAAGAGAAAGTAAAAGAAGTAGAGGAAGGCAATTTAAACGTTGGGAAGATGATTTTAAGAAGTTAGCTGGCCCAGAATTGATACGTATTGCAAAAATCGGACAAATTGGAAAGCCTTAGAGGAGGCCTTTGTCGAAAGACAAGCTGATGTAGAAGACATGTAACCGATTGTCGAGAAGAACTAGATTATATTTATAATTTAAAAAAAATACTTTTGTTAAAAAGAAAAACAGAAATAAATGCTTATTTTATTTTATTTATTTTATTTTATTACATTTTATAGCTATAGGCATAAAATAAAATATTCGACAACTACACAACATTAATTAAGTACCAATTAGAATGTAGTGAAAATGGAATACAAAAAGTTATTTGAATGTTACAATATAATGTTTTGAGCTAGTAAGGGAGACTGACAGACTATACATTTAAAAAGTGTTTATCGTCACGAATAGCAGGTGCCAGTGTTGCCAATAGAAAAAAAGAAACATTAACAAGGATCGGAAAGGGAAAATAGGAAATTAGCTAGAAGTACTGAGGAAACAAATTAAGCTAGAAAAGATAAAAGAGGCAGTGGGAAACCGGTATTAAAATCCACTTAAGACTAGCCATTTCATTCACTAAGAGTTGGTCCTGGTCTAGCCGGCCCAAAAAAAAAAAGATATAAAAACCAAAGTCAAACTTAGGCTCTAAAATGGAACTGGGCTGAAGATAATAAATATACGTGGTACAAGTGTACCATCAATACGAAGTGCACCATCGATGCAAATAAAGTGCCCAGACTTCAGTATCATTAGGGCTCCGAGTTCCAAAGAGGAAAAGTTTGGAGGTGGAGGTAACACATGCTGGAAAAATGATAATTTCTATAAAAAATATCGTTTATATATACGTACCTTTTTATAGCGTATTTTATCGTATGGCAGTCCGAAAAGAATGTTTTCTCTAATGGTGGCAACAAAGAGCCAAGGTTCCTGGCTGGCGTAGGATACGCGCGCCCCGCCAAGCGAGACACTGCCGTGCGATGGACGTAGTTCCCCCAGGATGACTTGTAAAAGCGATGACTGGCAATGAAAGACAAAATCAATAGTGAACTTTAGTGCTCTCTCATACATAACTTGACGTAATAATAATAGCCCATAATGTCCCATAGCTTCCCAGGAGGGAACGGACGATAAACACGTCATGCTCGTCCAAGGTGTTTGAGCTGCACATCACGGTCACGTCTTTTCGCAATGTGTTCCTTCACTGTTTGGTACGTGGCAATATAATACGCACATTGAGCTAAAAGACAAGCCCGTTTTAATAAATTACATCTTTGTTTTTAGCTTTTTCCGCCCGCTTCGCTGGTCGAATAACAAAAAAAAAGTAAATCGAAAAATATGAGTTTTTGTACGCATGCGCGCTACATCGCTTTCCCCACTTCTGCTATAAAAATAGTTGTTTCTTAATACTTTAACAACTTTATTTTATTATATAAAATATCGAAATGTGTTTTTTAGATATTTAAGGGCCAAGTGTTTAAAAAATTAAAACTTAGAAAATTTTATTGAAATATATCCAGTAGTTTTGCCGTGATGCGCGCACAACTGCAAACCTCTATCATTAATTTATTTATATTTTATAATATTATTAAATGGTAGATGTGTGTAACAAAAATGATTAACTAAATTTATCGCTAAGGAGCAAAAGCTGCTGTAAAAATTAATGCATAATTACTTTATTAGTTTGATATTATATTCAATGTTTTCAAAAGTATGTGTATTATTCATTTGCATATATATAACATATTCGTGTTATATAAGCAATATTGAACAAATATATTAATAATTCTTACGTTTGTCTGGTTAAATAAAAAAATCTTACACGCCAACCGTAGCAGGTATATCGTGACAGGCCCCAACACACCACTGGTGCCATATACTTATATAACCCAACATAATAATAAAAACTTTACCTTTCCTGCACCAACCAGGCCAGCGATGCCAACAAATTCACCGGGCTTTACATTTATGTTGATATTCCTCAATGTGTAAACAATTGGATCCGACAGCCAACTAGCACTAACGTTTGCCATAACCAACCCTGTTAGCTTTCCACTCTTGTCTTTGTCCGTTCCATTGATCGTTAAATGAGTTGGATCAATTACGTTTGAACCTTTTCCATTGTTTGCTTTCAACTCGTCTAATAGCAGAAAATCCTAAAAAAATAACTATTAAAATATTCCAAATTAGAAGAATAATTTTATAATTAAATCAGTTGTTATCTACTCTACCTCCAATCGTCTAATAGAAACTTTGGTTTCCGCTAGAAAAGAAAGTGCCAATGGGAAAAATATGTTGCAAGCGAGTTGCAGTAAATTAAAGTATTGTACTAAAGAGAATGTAATGCTGGCACGGATGTCCCCGCCTATCACCACGAACGCAGTTACAGCAGCAAACAAAATAAATCGTTCAGTAAATACGCTGAGAGCCGTAGAAAAACCTTTTATCATTGACGTTCGTAATATAAAGTGGACTTCGAGCCTGTAACAAACAATTCGTTTAATTAAACTCATCATAACGACGACCCGTATTAAGAATCGTGCTGACGCAATCTTATTACATTTCGTTGTAGTTGAACGTTATAAATAATTAAAAACTTATATATATATATATATATATATATATATATATATATATATATATATATATATATATATATATATATATATATATATATATATATATATATATATATATATATATATATATATATATATATATATATATATATATATATATATATATATATATATATATACATACAGGGTGACTTTGACAAACCCGTCCACATTCACACAGAAGAATCTTTAGTAAAAGTTATGAGAAACATGTATTTTAGTTTTGTATCACATAGTACAAAAATGTTGAGTAATCAGCATCACAAAGTCATTCAAAGAACTCGCAATTTACATAATACGGCGCTAGAGTGTCAATGACCTCTCCATCTGACCTAGTAAAAGGCTGAGGACGGCGGCATTGCACCGGGCGAGCGAATACGCACTACTCATTAACGCGGGAGAGACAGAGACAGGTAATAACAGGTTAAGGTACGAAGGTTGCACCATAGCACTATTCTGTACGATTGAATTAATGATCATATATGAAATATTTTATGGTGTAAATTTGACATACAATTTTTTTTTGCAAAAATGGGTTCCTTAAATGATGTTTAGTGCGTAAAAAAAATTTGGACGGTTTTGTCCAAGCCAAAGCTATACTATACCAGAGCGAATATTTTACGAGTTTGTCTCGAGGTACTTATAGCACATAAAATTGAAAATTTAGTAATGTCCCACTTACTTTCTTAGCCTGTCAACCAGTTTTTCGAAAGGTTTCTCCCAAGCGTACATTTTGATGACTTGTACACCGTTTACCAATTCGCTCATCACTTTTACTCTTTCGTCCGTACGTTTTGCAATTTTACCGCGAAGTACTCCTTGCAAATGGCTTAAATATGCTGAAAGAACGCAAAATATTTTAATAAGTCGAGTGAAGTATTTAAGAAATACTAGTAGTTAGATCTTAATACAGTTAATGTGTCATCTTAAGGTGCTGGGGCAGCTATATGTCCGCTAGCTCGGCGACAGCAGAGTAGCGCGGTATTTTAGTGGATAGGCCCGAAGAGTCACGCACATGTCTCGACTCCTTCGCGGTCAAGAGGATACGCAAAAAGGCCTTTTCGTATAGTCCCAGCAAGAAATAAGTATAGGGCCACCCATCCTAAGAAATTATACATAGAGACGAAACAAAATTTTATGATATGTACTTTCCAGCGAAGCAAAAAAACGTTCATCAGTTTAATCTTGTATCACTAAGGCTCAGAAGTGACAGTGTAAATATCAGCTTCTTTATTTAGGCATTTGGAGATTTACATAAAATATGGTAAACTGCTACTTTATTATAGATGATGGTCGTTGTTATTGTATTATGTGGTAGTTTTATTTATACTTTTTAATACTTATTATTAATTAATATTTTATATCCCTTTTTACGAAAATTGCGGGAACGGAGGAGTATAAAATTTGGCACAGTTAAAGTTTATATGGAGGAAAAGTGCAGAAAGCTATTTTTTTAGCTTAAAATCCATTACAAATACATTAAATTAATTAAAATTAAACAGTACACACACTAGTGCTCGAATGATACACAATATAATATTTTTATCCGTGCAGGGGCGGAGAAAAAATACTAACCTCTGCGGCCGGGGTCGGCCTGTCGTAAAAGGCGACAAAACAACCCACCCTAGGTAGGGTACGTGGTAGGGCCCCAAGCCCGCTCGATGGCGACCACCTTTGGTCTTAAGTATGCCGCCATAATAACCTTGGGTTGTGTTCCTGTACCCTTATGGGACAGCAGCGTGTCTGCGATACCTCTGGCGTTGCAAACACCTGAAGGCGACGGTAACGGCTAAATTCTAAGCGGGCCGTCAGCCTGTCTGCTGTCCTACAGCAATAAAAAAAACATACACACACATGCATAACTGACGCTTTTGTTTTTTTTTTTTACTTAATAATAAATATATAATAAAAATATATTAAAAAAATATATCTTGCTCAAGCATAAAGAAAATGGTGTTAAGTAGGTAATCTGAATTGATTTACTCTTGCCTATTTGTGAGAATAGTGTGTACAGAATGGGAAATATGTGGTTTCGATACGGATTTACAATGCATGTTTTGTAATGCAAATGCTGTTCAAAATGATGTAGAAAATGGCAAATTAACCGAGTAGCTATGATGAAACCTTGCATTATAGAGGTTTAACCTTTTGACAAAAGAACCCTATTAAAGTTAGAACTTAAAAATTAAATGAATTATGGTCAAATTTCGACACCTGGACGATCACTAGTTGAATGAAATAGCGCAAATATTAACAGTGCCAGGGCTTTCCGATATCGTTAGGGCTCTATTTAACAACACTTGCGAGTTCCTTTTAATAGGTGAGACTCTACAGCCATTTTTACGGCGGGAATGTAGAAGCCAGTCGCTCTCATAAAAGCTTTACAATATGTATAGTACTCGCCAAACTTTAGGGCCGCTCTGAACCTAGCCGCATTACGGTGCGCAGAACACAAAATCAGGTATCAGCGGGACGTACGCGGGGCGTGCAAGCAGGGCAACTTTGATCAAGGTGTTATCAAAAGATGTATACACAACTTTCATATCACGGAAAAAGAATTACCGACGATAGCACAAATTTTAAATTTTTTTAAAGAATACATACGTTTTGAAGGGTCTGCAACAAGTTTGAGGAGAATTTTGAAAGTTTTAGATTTTAAATGGAAGAAGACCGAAGATAACAGAAAGGTTTTAATTGAGCACATAAATATTCGCCTAAAGCGAATTGAATATTTTAAGAAAATATCAAAATATCACGCGGAAGGATGACCTATAATTTATACAGACGAATCGTATGTCGATTCGTCGCATACTACCTCAAGTGCCTGGACTGATGGTAGCACAAAGGGCTTAAAGAAAAATATATCAAAAGCCAGCGTGTTGTGCATGCCGGATATAAAGGAGGTTTTATACCTAACGGCCTTTTGATGTTTAAGGCTGGTACAAAAACAGGTGAATACTACAGTAATATGAATTACGAGAATTATGAAAAGTGGGTTCGCACACAATTAATGCCAAATCTCCCACCAAATTCAGTTGTGGTAATAGATAATGCGCCCTACCATAACAAGTTAGAGGACGCAGCGCTGACATTATGGAGAAAGATATACCTTGCAGCTCCAACATGTTAAAACCAGAGCTGTACAAATTAGTAACACTACATAAAGAAAAATTTAAAAAATATAACATCGACAAAATTCTGCAGCAACACAACCACACGATTTTGCGCCTTCCACCTTATCATCCCGATCTTAACCCAATAGAAATGGCTTGGGCAGCAATAAAAGGCTACGTAGCTAAAAAAAATGTTACCGGGAATATTAATAATGTCATGAAACTTGTGGAGGAGAAGGGCAATGCAATGGATGAACATGAATGGACTGCGTTATGTGACAAAGTTATACGCATTGAGGAGGAATATAAAAAGAGCGATGTTGTGATAGATGACTTAACCGTTCAATTTATCATACACGTGAGCGAAAATGAATCGTAGAAAGAGGATGGAGATTTCGAAATAAGTGAAGAGTGACGAAGAAAGTTCTTAAGATGAGAAATCTTCTACGAGTAGGGAAGATGTTTTTATGGAAGGTGTAGCCCCATTATAAATAAATATAAAAAATAAATATTGTTTTGTCGTAACCAATGTATTTTTTTATAAAGAAGTCCCTTCACCTTTTTTTTTTTGGTCTCGGGGAAAAACCTATCTTGACGGGTTCCCCCGGCCCGGGGGGACCGAGGGATATGTGGGACTCCGGGATTTTTCCGACTACCCACTAAAAAACCCCGCTGTTCTCCTATCGCCTACGCCCGGGCCCACGGATATATGGCCTGCCGATCTCGTGGCCCGGGCCGGCGCCGGCCCGCCCTTTGTCTTGAGGCGGGCCCCTTCTAAAGTGTTGGCGCCAGGGGGTCAGGGTTTCGTCTCCCCGGCGCTCTCCTAACAACTCTAGGAGTTGAGGGGGACCGCGGAACAGCACGCAACCCTCACCCTCGCGGCAATAGTGCGGGCGGCGGGTCCTCCCGCGAGGGGCCGCCCGCGGCCGCTTTTTACGGCGGCCGGAGGTCGTTACTGGCCCTCCAGCGCCGCCGGCGTGGCCAGCGTTGTGGACCAACGGCGATGTGGACCAACGGCGATGTGGACCAACGGCGATGTGGACGCCTCCTACCGTTATGCTCAGGCCCGGTGGCAGCCTCTGACGGGGCCCGTAAAATAACTGAATTTACATCAATCGAATTTGATTAAGTAATTAAACAATATAATATAGGTAATCTAACAACGTAACTGAAGATTTTAATTTTATAATTTTAATTTTCAATAATTACAAAAAAATCTTGGTTATGAAATGTCCACCCGACTGTACCATGCGCAAGTTCGTACTGACAGCTACATTCAGAGCGGCCATAAAGATTGGCGAGTACTATAATTATATTTGCAGTGTTATTTTTCAACTTCGCACTTCGACTCTCGACGTTGGTTGTACATTATCTGGTTATTTTTCTGCTTACTCATAAGTAGCATATGTTCGGTTACAGGGGAATTTTTCTTTAAGTTTTAAAACAATAGTTGTCAAGTAATCCTTAAAATAAGCTAATTTACATGTAATGCACCTGGTTCCAAAACAAGTGTTCTTGAAAGCCAGTATATATAATAAAGCCTTGCAGAATATAGATTTATGGTAATATTTAACCGCAGACCCGGAGATGTGAAGGAAATGGTTTTTCTCCGTTCCTTATAAATAATTTGTAGTATTTAATAAAATAAATACCTTGGATTAGTACAGTCTGAACAAATATAACTGCTAAAGCTGCAAAAGTAGCCCATGCCACGTGTTGCCAGACTAAGTACGACACCACTGGAATCACAATGGGCATAACCCAAATGTAATGAAGGAAAACGGTCACCAAATCAAAACGATTAACATCGTTCGACATCAGGTTTATTACTTGGCCTGGTTCTGTCTTATTTAAGCCAGTTTTGCTGAGTTTCAATATCTGTAAAAACGAAAAAAAAAATATATCATTGATTATGATTTCAAAGTCAAACAAAAAAGATCATTGGCACGTCCTTGTCCGGTGTATAATTAGCGATTAGGTTTTAGTTTGGTTTAATGAAAAATAGAAATCACCCACTTCTTAAAATGTTATTAGCAATACCGGACAATCTGCTAATGAGGCAACAACTAATTGGAGCGCGGCGTATAAAAGCTGCGCAGGCCGTTAGTACCCAGTCTCAACTTAGCTATACATTCAGGGCTGTCTTCAAAGTTCTACTTGAAGTGATAGTCATTTATGCACAGTTTATTTAATATACTGTGATAATTCATACACTCCCATCTAGAGTATTCTGACAGGCATTTACGGCAGTACCTATCTGTGGTATATTATTGTTTTTTAAAGCAGACGCAAAATATTCACATTTATGGTATAGCATCAATAACTGATTAAGCTTAGACTATCTTATTATTATTGTAGAAATCAAATCCGCTACCACTAGACGGCGCCTGTGGAATTATATATAAATGTGTCAAACTTGACTAAGTAGGATTGATTACGTAAACTGATAAAATAAGTGGCCAAATTAATTCAAAGTGCTTGCCATAGTGTTCCCTAATATTTACGGTGCGGGTGAAAACTTTTTGACGCCGACTTTTTCGTGATATTAAAGAAAATTTATAGTACGAGTAAAATCAAATATAGTAAATAAAAAAATAGTAAGGTAAACAAACCTTTCGATACATTAGTGAACAAGCTGCTATTCTGATGCGCATGCCCACACCGCTTTGGCTGAGTTGCGTGTGGTTGTACATTAACGCAGTTCCGATACTCAACAGGTTCATCAAAAAATTATATATATGAGCATTTCTATATGTTTCTGGTGTCTTTTCGCCAGAAAAATACTCAATGAACAAGGCTAAGGTAAATGGAATCAGTGGCCTGAAAATAATTTATTATTAATTCAAGTTATGACGTCAAACGTGATCAAAGTAATTACATATGTTTTAATATTTATATTTACCACAAAACAATGAACAGAAGACCAACAAAAAATCCACACATCATGTATTCTACCCAAAAAGATCTCATTATCGCCCTAGATAAAGAAGGTTTGGAGCCTTTCTTTTTTGCAATTTCAAGCTCCCTTTCCCATGCCTCTTCAAGGCGGTCTCCCAAGCGACCGGAGTGGTCGCCTTCGCGGGCTTGCCAAAGGTCTTCTAAAGTTAGACCCTGTTTGTATCCTCTTCGAAATAATTTGAAACTCCATCTGAAAATAAAGATTAACTTTATTCGAATTCACGTAATTAGCGCATGTTTGAAGTATATAATTCCATATAATTATCATGCCAAATTTCTTTGTATTACTGTAGGATAGCAGACAGGCTGACGGTCTATTGGTGTTTGCAACGCCAGCGGCATCGCGCTGCTGTCCCAAAAAGGTACAGGAACTTGAGTCACTAATGCCGGAACACAACACAAAGTTATTATAGCGGCATACTTAAGACCAAAGGTGGTCGCCATCCAGGCGGACTTGGAGCCCTACCACGTAGCCCGAGTGGGTTGTTTTGTCGCCTTTTAAGACAGGCTGACCCCGGCCGCAGAGGTTTCATCGCCCCTGCACAGGAATATAATATATTATATTCCTTTATGTTCAATAATACATTATTTTATCAATTTTGTAGTGTTTATTGTTTTTTTTCTGAAAATCGGTAGTTACTAGATTAGAATTACTCGTAGATAATAACCAGCCGCAATGTCGCGAAAACCAGAATCAAGAATTGGTCGTACGTAGTATCTTTGAAAACCCAACTGTATATAATTTACTTTATAAATAGTCCACACATTTTCTTTAGTAGAATTCAACGTAAAAGCAGCATTTCAAAATAATTATTGCTGTGAATATTATAATTCCTTTTAATTTCATGAACTCTATGTAAATTAATAACAACAATAACTATGTACGCAACTATACACATTAAAAAAGTCTAAGCAACATGCATGATATTAAAAATTTACCATTTATACTAATTAATTTCTAAATCTTTACTCACTCAAAGTGCGTAGGTATGTAAACTTTTTTGTTATTGGTGACATACTGGCTGGTTGTAAAAAAAAATTCGATTATGTTTTGTTTTTTTCATAAAATTAAATGAAAGCGAATTTGTTTGAATTTAAGTGCGTTTTTATTGCTACGTTTAGTCTTGATTTTATAATTTTACCAACCATTTAAATAAAGTTAGCGACAAAATTGAATTGTTAGATATTCTTTACGTCATGGAGTGACGTCATTTGACCGCAAATGAAATGCAAAGAGCTGTAGGGATGTTGCAAGCGGGAAGTAATCAATCTCAGGTATCTCGGCATTTTGGCATTCATAGAAGTATTATTTGTCGTCTTTGGCAGCGCTACAATAATACAAGGGAACCCGCTGAACAGCATCCAGGCCGTAAAAGGAGTACAACCACTCGGCAAGACCGGTACATACAACTGACTGCAAGACGCCAGCCGATGTTAACCGCTCGAGAGATAAGTTTGAGGCTACAAAATTCAAGTGGTGTTGATGTAAGTCCCCAAACTGTGCGAAATCGACTGCATGAGTACGGCCTACGAGCTCGACGCCCAATTAGGTGCCCACCGATACGTCACGGGAATCGCGCTCGTCGAAATGAATGGTGTAGAGAACGCAGAACATGGTCCCAGGAACAATGGGATAAAATTATGTTTTCCGATGAGTCGCGATTCGGGTTTAGGCCTGATACAAGAAGGGTGCGAGTGTACCGTCGGCCAGGAAATACTGAAAGGCTCAGGTGCATTCAGGAAGTTCATCCATACAGCGGCTCATCCACCATCCTAAAATTTAAATTAGTACATGTTGCTTAGACTTTTTTGATGTGTGTAAAATATAAAACAACAAACCTATTGTTAAAAATTCTCATGGAATTGAATTTTTTATATTCTTTGTATAAATCAGAAGTAAATATTGTATATTGAAATTTAAGAATAGCACTGTTTGACGGCATATTTGCATAACATTTAAATTGAATTCATCAACATCGACCAAATAGGAAGCTATACCGAAGTTTTCAATATGAATAGAAATGACGATTTTTACTGAAAAGGACCTCTTTGTAAAGTGATCCGTCATTACATGACTAAAGCACTGGTATCGACAGTATAGTCACGATCAGAAGAATAGGCTCCCCAAGTACCTAATCATCGTCCATACAGGACATACTTACATTTAATTTAATCTGTACGATGCCGGTGACGGACCGAGATTGCACCATACAGGAATGAGAAGGATAGCTCGAGAGCAGTAGACTGTAAGTCGGTGTAGTTCGGTTCAAGTCACGGAGGAACTGTTGCACGGCACCAGCTGAATGTCACGCACTGAACACAAAATTTTATGGCACGGCCAATAAGAGTTTGGAGTAACTATCGACTATTAGGTCGAACGTTAACCATCCCGCGCGTTTAGAAGCTAGCGCGTTACTGGTCATATTATTTCCGTCCCACCCTCGCTTTCTCTATTTACCCTCACCGAGAGTGAGGGTAGGTAACAAAAATCAGGAGGCGGGATTTCAAATAGCCTTTATGCAAGGATCGAACATAATCAATCGACTGGTGCAATTGCACCAGATTGCCCTTCAGGCTTGTAAAAACTACGTATACGATAAGAAAAGTACAAATATTACCTTGAACTGAACTCGTACTTTTTATACATTATCACGCGGTATAAGTATACGCAGGGAACCTTTTTTTTCATAGAGAAATCCTTTTCGCGGGTACCACCGACCGTAGGGTATTGTAGGGTTCTCCGAGCTTATCTACTAGACACCATACTGTCCTTCTATCGCCAAGCGCTTTTTTATATACCAAGGAAACCAAATTACCAGTATCACACCAGACGGGGCAGTCGACGTAGTTATGTCGACCTCACCGTTTACGGCGGCCGCCTATGTGCAGCCGGGATGTGAAGGACAGTTACGGCCGCAATGGTATATCGACTAAACTAACAACAACAACTTATGGTCAGCGTCAGGGCCATCGGAAAAATGGATCAGTCAAAGAATTGGGTTTTTGAAAAAAAAATTGTTGATTTTTTGATGTATTTTCAAACTTTATTATTTATTATTAATAATAGTTTATTATTATTAATAGTTAATGCAAAAAACTTAAAAAAAATTTTTCAATTACTTATAAACAATTAAAAATTGATGAAATTTAAATAAAAATCACGTGACTATAAACGCGCCATGATTGGTCACCATAGTTGTGACGTCATAATGTTATAGCTATTCAATTATTCAATAACAGTACAGCGTTATGGTGAACGCACACTTGTCCGAGCCGAACGCGCCGAACGAGTCGAACGAAACGAATTTTAGAATTCTGTATATGAATGATTCGGACGATTCGACGCGGGCAAGTGTGCGAGGTTTCATGAGATTTCTTAAACAGAATTCTAAAATTCGTTTCGTTCGACTCGTTCGGCTCGGACAAGTGTGCGTTCACCATTAAAGGCTATTTATTACACGTGACTAGACAATAATATTGAAAATTTGTTACTAAAATACGAGTTGTTAGTTGGTTCCGATTAGCTATGTGTGATAAAGAAGTATATAATAATTATTTGATTTGTATACTTCGATAAATTATAATTATTATCAATGACGTTAATAAATACTTACATCGAAATGATCTTCACAACAAAAAAAAATCGATTTTGTTTTGGGATTATCACGGTGCACTGCTTGAAACCATTTGTTTCGACATTTGTCATCTTGGGGAACATTAATTAAAAACATTTTGTCAGGAGTTGCTTTTGTAGTATTCGTACATAATGGTACAAAACAAGAACGATAACTTTTTAGGTTTGATATTTTTAATATAAATTTAAATATTTAACAATGACAACAAAATTAAATAGATCAAAACACTGTATTTATTATTTTTCTATCAACTGCAATGAGTGAAAACTAACATTATGACATCACACGCTCTCGGGTTTGTTCGGGAGTTGTCGGCGTGTCTTCGGTACTGGATCATTGCGAAAAAAAATAAAAATAAAATAGTTTTGTCATAAAACTTATATAATAATATGATCTTTTCATTTATCACAAAAAAAATTCAAAATCCCAATTATGTGATAAACTTTATTTCATTCAATGCATCTTTCACTTAAATAAAAATTTAACCTTTAGGCAATCATCGACACACTCATACAGATCAACCTGTTTCCCCAGTAGTATTAAATGTACTAAATGCCAAAGAACTAAAGTTATAGTTTTATGTTTGTAAATTAAAACAGGGATAACCTTGACGATTCCTATACATTATCGCTCGAACGTTTCTCACTATCAAATATTCAAATATAATTTATACTATGTACAGCTAGGTAAGTGTACAATAAAGATTTCCGGTTGTTTTTCTTTACTATTGCCAAATATAAATAATATTCTTGATGAATGGACTCATGAAGGATGCATCATCAGGAAAGCAGCATTTGGTAAATTAATATTGACGAAGACCGCAAAATTTACAGGTGAGAACTTCATCTTTATACAGGGTGACTTTGACAAACCCGTCCAAATTCACACAGAAGAATCTTTAGTAAAAGTTATGAGATTAGTTTTGTATCACATAGTACAAAAATGTTGAGTAATCAGCATCACAAAGTTATTCAAAGAACTCGCAATTTACTTAATACGGCGATAGAGTGTGAATGACCTCGCCATCTAACCTAGTAAAAGGCCGAGGACGGCGGCATTGAACCGGGCGAGCGAATACGCACTACTCATTTACGCGGGTGTGACAGAGACAGGTAATAGCAGGTTAACGTTCGCTGTTTGCACCATATGCTTATTCTGTACGATTGAATTAATTATCCTATATGAAATATTTTATGGTGAAAATTTGACATACAATTTTTTTTGCAAAAATGGGTTCCTTAAATGATGTTTAGTGCGTAAAAAAAATCTGGACGGGTTTGTCAAAGTCAACCTGTATATAGCTAAGTATGAGGGTGGTCCAATATGTACGTAGCCTACAAATTATAGCCACAAAAATTATAAAATAAAAACTTTTGAACAAAAATTAAACCGCCGAAAAAATTTAAAAGCTAAAAATATTAAACCTTCTTTTTAATAACTAAGTTCTTAAACGAATGTAAGTATACCTAAGTAATTTTGAATGGGCGCCAGTGCCCTCACGTGTTTGCCCGTTCGGGTTGCTGTCTCGCTGACATTAACTTCGTAAACGCTCGGGATTTTCCGACGAAGGGACATGTCACGCTGCGCCGCCGCCGCGCGTCACGCTTTACGTAATTAATTAATTTGCTTGTTTGGCGCCTTCGATCAACAGTTACTATTGTTGATCGAAGTTTGGCGCCGACTCAAAATTACTTAGGTATACTTACATTCGTTTAAGAACTTAGTTATTAAGGTTAATAAAAAGATGGTTATTTATTTTTTTCGGCTTTTCAGTTTTTTCGGCGGTTTAATTTTTTGTTAAAGTTTTCATTTTATAATATTTTGTGGCTATAATGTACTAATTACTACATGCTTAAATAAATCAATTCTGTCAAAAGTTATGCGTGGTCATATAGTATAATCAGTGAGTGAACAATCAATCATTATCGGTTTTCGTACCCTTAGGGTTAGATTTTTTCCTAAATTTATACGGGACCACCCTGGGGGTGGTATACCATTTCCAATAAAAAAATAATTTTTAAAATCGGACTTATCTGTAAAAAATTATGCGTGGTCATACATAAAAAAATAAAAAATATATAATATACGCTTCGAATTGAGAACCTCCTCCGTTTTTTCGTCGGTTAAAAAATAAGAAATTTTGAAAAAGGGGCGATTTATTTCTCAATATAATCTCCTTTGAGTACGATAAACTTGACCCAGCGATGCTCCAACTTTTTTAACCCATCTGAAAAATACGTTTTCTGAAAGTCTACAAAGTATTGGCGGCGAAAACATTTTCATTCGACTCAGATTTCCCGGCGAATGACGGAAAGTTTGGATCCAAAAAAGAAGTCGCACGGGGCCAAATCTGGGAATACGGTGGATGGGGTAGCAGGTCGTAATCTAATAAGATCAATTTGGCCGTGACGACGGCGGAGGTGTAAGCTGTTGCGTTGTCATTGTGGAAGAGCACTTTTTTCTTCACCAAATGGGACTGTTTTATTTTCTGTAATTCAGTGTCGTATCGGCCCAATAATTCGGCATTGTAGAACCCTGTGATCATTTTGCCCTTCTTTATGCATTCGATGTAGATCACACCTTGTGAATCCCAGAAAACGGTGGTCATCACCTTTCCGGCCGATAGAACAGTCTTCGCCTTCTTCGGAGTACGTTCGACGGGTGAAATCCACTGTTTCGACTGTTCCTTGGTCTCTGATGTGTACCAGTGTATTCATGTTTCGTCGACGGTCACGAAAAGACGCTGAAACTCCTTCTGATTTTTTATTGCTGAAGGACAGCAAACAGGCTGACGGCCCGCTTAGAATTTAGCAGTTACCGTCGCCTATGGGTGTTTGTAACGCCAGTGGTATCGCGAACACGCTGCTGTCCCATAAGGGTACAGGAACTTGGGTCACTAATGCCGGAAAACAACACAAGGTTATTATGGCGGCATACTTAATTAAGACCAAACGTGGTCGCCATCCAGACTGGCTTGAGGCCCTACCACGTAGCTAGGGTGGGTTGTTTTGTCGTCTTTTACAACAGGCCGACCCCGGAAGCAGAGGTTAGTATTCTTTCTCCGCCCCTGCACGGATAAAAATTTATTTTAGGACTATATGGCGTTGAGAGAATATATTTATTTATTTATTTATTATTATTAAATTGCAGACTTCGAACATAGCGTTATTTTTATTTTAAGATTGTAGAATTGTGAAACAGAGATGACAGACGTAAAGTCAGAATTCTCATCTTCCATATTTATGACTGTATTTAACAGAAAGCGGAATTCACGCTTCGTCCAGACTAAATAGGTATTTAAGCGGTACTCGCATCTAACGCCAAGACGGTGATATGGAAAATGGAAACTATGTAAATATGTATTACCACGTAAAGACGTTTACAAATACAGACTTCGAATACAAACTGGATTCAAAACTAGTTATTTATTTAAATCTATGTATTTTCACATTAAAACGAATCAGAAAATCGTGTTTACAGACAAATTATTCGCGGGTTAAATCAAATACTAAACTTGTGTTGCCAACGCAAGGACTTTGCTTAACTTTGTTATTTACTATTTATTTTGTTATTTATGAATTATAGACTTATAGTTTACAATATGGCCAAAAGTATACTAACTAATAATTAATTTCAGTACAAGGGGCTCCACCAATATGTTGGGACCCAAGTGAACCTTACTTGACAGCAGTGCACAGATTTCCTCTTTCGGGTTGGGGTTCATCAAACATCAAAAACTATTCTATGTATGTACGGAATATGTAGCCGCAAACCAAATTAGAAGAGCGAAAGACTCAGAATCGCCCTGCGACAAATATCAAAACCAACAGAGTCAAAGTCACCAATCATAAGCCCTAAGGTAAGCTCTAGGCAAAAACGGGATTAAATACGTGAAAAATAATGAGTATAAAATAATAACTTTGATCATTTTGTAAGAGGATATCAAGAAAGCATTCCCTCTATTAAAACCTCTTTGTAAAATAACTATATGTATACTATTGTATTATCATAGATAAATATACTTACGTAAGGAATGTTTTCGAAATGAAGTTTGCTTTATCGTGAGGATTAATTTCTTTTAGCACTACTTTCGATTCCATTTTTAATTAAATAGATTTAATTGTGTAAAGAATGGTAACACAACTATAAAGATTTGATAAAGCTGTATTTTAAAGCACTTATGTTGACGTATATTAAAAAGTTTCGTAAATATTTGTATAAAACTTGGTCCACTTGACACTTACTATTTTAGCTCGAAATGTTTGTTTTGCGCTTTAGAGTAAATTTTTTTAGCATTGCGAAACTACTAATTTTTTATATAGTTACACATATTTCTCACGTCGATCACTTCTCGAAATGTAATTTCACCCATATGTATCAGGTTGTAAGTAAATATCTGTTATTTTTGTAAATAAATGTTCAATATTTGAAATACAATGTAGTTTTTGTATATTTAACAAGCAGACGGAGTGAGTACGCGAATCGCGAGCTTACAGCTCGAGCGTCGCCGACATACTAAATTACTAACCTAAACCTAACCAAACTAACAATAAACTATCACAGGCAGGCAAGGCAACGGCTGGCGGCAGTTGCCGGCTATAGTGATCACTTCACTGTGCTCGTATTACTAAACCGTATTCTTCTTTATATACCTATCTACACAAAATGATAGGCGCTTAGTAAACATAGTTAAACAGATGATAGTCATGATGATACGTCGTCCAGTTCTTGTTTTCAGATGACGACATAAATAACCTTATTGCACGAATATGTAACGTTATATAAATAATTTCATTTTGTTTGCATACATTTTGTCATGTTTCAGATGATTTTTGTGATTATCGAGCAAAATTTTATCAACTTATACAAATGATAATATAAAATTGTTGCGTCATTTTGTAGTTGATATAACAGATTTTTAAGCTCATATACGTAAAATCTCTATATGGGCTGTTCCAGCTAAAATCAACAATAATACATCGAGATTGCAATAATAGGAAAAAAATCTTTCAAATTTAATTCGACCGACTAGCTGTGCCCGCGACTCCGTCCGCGTGGAATAGTGACCGGGCAGAATTTTTTGGATTACAAACCCTATACCATAAAATATGCAAACAGTCGGTATTATCGAATACGTACGTTCGAACCTACAAAGTCCAGGCTAAGCTAAACCCTATTTCATATGATTGATGATGATGACATAAATCTGAGGTCAACTTAAATTGGCCTTACAATTTCCGAAACATCATTTTTAACAAAAACAATTTTTTTTTAAATAAAAATAGCCTAAGTTATTCCTTGATACATCAGCTATGTGCCAGTGAAAGTCCCGTCAAAATCGGTGCAGCCATTTCAGAGATTAGCCGGAACAAACAGACAGACATACAAAACGTTGTTTTGGTTTATGTACCGTGTATACGTCCGAATGCACTTAGTAAAAAGCGGTTATTTTAACATTACAAACAGACCCTCCAATTTTATTTATTTGTATAGATTATTTTTCTAGATGATTGTTAAATACTAAAAGAATATATTTGCATGGTTTCACAATAAATTATTTATTGAAAAGCTCGACTGAAAAAAATTTATCCTTTTCTTCGGAATCCACAAAGAGCGCCACGAACATTATTCTTTAAATACTTGATTAATATAGACGCATATATAGCTTAGTAGGCGTGGGAGAAATGTCACATTTTTGCGATTGGAACATTTGTATCTGGAACAGTAAAGTGTTCCGGATCACTGATATGTTTCATTTGGAACATTTGGAACATTGCATCAAGGATATAAATGGTTGTATTGTTTCATTTGGAACATTGCGTCAAAGATATAAATGGTTGTATTGTTTCATTTGAAACATCGTGTCAAACTTGTCAAAGTTAAAAATACAGATGTTCATGTCGTATCGCAGGCATATTGAGACACAGGTGTTAGGGTTGAACAAAGCTAAATATTTATAGTAATATTTGAAAATATTAAATATAGTGAGATTATTAATAAAACCGATTTCACTTCATACTTTATCCAGGCTTAGGACTGGCGGCCAGACGCTTAGACTAGCTGGCGTATTTAAAAATCGATTTTATTTACAATGATTTGATTTGTTATTACATTATTATTTTATATTAAAATGATTTGTCTAAATTAAAATTATAAGTTATAATTTAGAAACAGCATTTTTGACATCTTGTCATCTTTTAACAAGGTCCGACGCGTATTTATCATATGGCTCGCTTTTGAAAATACGCGTTCGCATGGCACTGATGTCGCCTTAATGCAAAATCTTTTTTTAATATAATGAAAATATAATATGGAGTAAATTCCTTTTCTGTTTTCCCACCATATTAAAGGATCATTACTTCTGGGTAACATTTCATCATTTAAATATTTATATCTATTTCTATATCTATTTCTTTGATTCCTGCCGCCATTTGATTTTGTGGTCTGAGATACTGATTCAGTTCAGCATCAAAATCATCCCATAGCGATGCTTTGGAAGTAGACGCTACCGGTTGAGGTGCAGATTCCTGCCTTTCAGTAGATGATTCCGTATTAGTTGCAGAAGTTGAAGTTGCTAGCCGCCGTCGTAGCGTTGTTAAAGTCAATTTATATTTTTCTTCTTCTCTGAAAGCGAATCCTTTAAAACGTGGATCCAAGATAGTTGCTTCGGCGTGATAAGGGGTATGTTTGTAATAATATCTATTTTATTTTTTTGGCACTTAGACCCTTTAGAATTACAACCTTCAATTCTACACCATAGTTGAGTAATAATAAACAAAACACTTAAATAAATAGCTCCATTCATACTAAACTAAACACATGTTGGTGTTACAAAAACAACTTGAGGAAAAATGAATTTGAATAGTTTTGTGAAAGGGACCACCGTGGCGAAAGATAGAACAATGGATGGGGTAAAGTAGGGTGAGCGGCAACAAACTGTTTTGTTTTGGTAAAATTCAAACTGAGGCAAGAACAAACAATAATTAGGCGCGAAAACAAAGTATCAATGCAAAAAACATCCCAGTATCAAAGACACAAACGCCATACTGGTCATTATTACGTGCACACTGCACAGGGTATCGAAAATAGTAAAGTGATTCGTCTCATTTGTTATCTCATTCTCACTTGCTTATATTTTATTTGTTGTCCCCCTCTCTCGCTACGCTTGTTGCTCATTGATTCAATATGTCCCCGTCGGTCTCTCTCACACGTAAGCGACATGAATGATAGCGCTGAACAAAGAGTTGATGTTCCAAATGTTCCAAATGATGCATTTGAAACATTATTCATGTTCCAATCTTTTGGAACACCTAAATGTTTCGGAACAGTGAGTCGGTACAGTAAAGAGTTACACACGACTATAGCTTAGTACAATATACTGGGTTGTAATCTTAACCACAACACGCGTCAATAACCTTCTTTTTATGTTAATTTATTCAATGACAACTGACAATTAAGTAATAAATATGTCGCGTATAAAAACTTCCAGAAACAAATTTGACCTGCAATATGTTTTTGAAGTGAAACTTCTTTGGGCGGACCCCCGATGATGAGAGTAAAATTTTTACGGATGGATGAAAAGAAAATTAGCGACACGTTACGGATGAAACGCAAATTAGCATCACGAAGATGTGAAACGTTTTTTCTAATACTTACATTTTTAAACTCGTGTTAACTTTCGACTGGAATGACTGAGTTTAATAATATAAAAAGTTATTTATAGGTTATATGAAGCAGTCTTGAATATGAAGTAATTTGTTTTGATAAGGATTAATACCAAGATACAATAGCCTTTTCTAGCGGCGGCATTTTAGTTGGATTTTTTAAGTAAAAGAACAATTAGTGTGACATAACTATAATAGTTAGACATAATGCTGTAGCGACATTTTTTGTATATAATGATGTGTTCTGCAAAGCCGTAGTACGTTATTTTATTCTATCATTAGTAGTTTTCGCAGCGCACGCGATGTATAGAATATTTTAGGTAATTTTTTTACACCTTGGGTTATATTATTGGAGTTATAGTAAGGATCCTTAATTTTTTGAAAATATATTATAGCGTATGTCACCTGGGGATAATGTAGCTTCCCAACAGTGAAAGAATTTTACAAATCGGTTCAGTAGTTTCGGAGCCTATCAATGTAAACAAACAAATCTTTCCTCTTTATATATACCACAAACATTTCCGTTCGAAGCGCTGTCCATTTAATAAACTTGGAAGAAATCTGGCGCCGATTCATGGCCGTCTAGAGTTCACTAAATTAACTAATTTAGTGAACTCTAGAGTGAAACTTCTTTGGCTAACTAGCCAAAGAAGTTTCACTTCTGATATGTGTACTTTGTACGCACGCACTTTTTTTATAAGGCAACTAGGAAGATGCAATGACCCTGTTCTTATCTGGGGCCAGGACAGCACAGTTACATTTTCGATTCACTTTGTATGTATATGCGGTCGCGCGGAGGCCTTTGCGTGAGAGAATAGCATCCGAACAAAGTTCTCTCATATGTGAGAGTGCATCCAGTAGTAGGTATAAGTTACAATACAATAAAGATTTATTATTATTATTATAATAGTAACTTTTATTTACCCAGAAATAAAATAGGGATAACTCAAAAATATTATAACTTTTTTTAAATAACTACTAAAAAATAATATATCAGTTGTAAGAGTTGCAAAATGAAACTAGTACTTTGCCAAATCTTGACACCTAAATAGATAGCTAAGAGAAACCCGAAATGGTAAATCTTTTAATGTGTGACTCTTTCATTGTAACTACAACACACACCCATCAGTTTGGAACTTTTTGTTGATATTAACATTTTTGGGAATGTAACTTTTTTATTACTGTGGGACAACAGACAGGCCAACCTAATATTGAGTAATAATTATTGCCAGAGACTGCTAACACGCCGTCGTCCGCGAAGGGGAACTGGAACCTGGCCATTTATAAAGAACACAAGTTTATTATGGCGGCATATATGCAGGCGGACTTGGAGCCCTATCACCCTGCTAGTTGTTTTATCGACTTTTACGAAAGGCCACCTCCGGCCGAAAGGATAATTATTCTTACTCCGCCCCTGTACAGAGATTTTTTTAAAGGTGCAATATTGTATTCGCACAACCCTAATTCGTAGTTTTATAAATTCGTTCAGATTTCGGGGACCAAATTAAAAGAAATATATTAACACTGGAATGTTTATTCTGTACATACATTATTCAATACTAGTACATACATTGTAATAAAATATTACAAGGCTCTTTGCACTTTTCGTACATGCTGAGTTTTTGATTCAGTGAGTGCTTGCTCTAATTTATTTCTTAAATTAATTAAATTAGGTATATCACACTCCAAGAACACATGATGTATTACATTCTGACATTGAGAAGCTGCTGTTGCGTTATTTATACTACAATTTATAACTTTAGATGTGTTATAATTTAATTCTGTTATATCATAATTAATGTTGTATGTACTATCATTGTTACGCTCATTTACTTTTGGAGACATAGTTACAAAATCCATAGTAACTTTTGGTTTTATTTCTTCTTTATTGCTCCTTGAAGCTATCTGAAAGATGTTAATAACAATATTGAATTAAATTAGAAGTGTTATATTTAATAAATACTCTGTTAATAAACTATAAAGAAAAACATGTTATAAAGTAGTTGCAAGTGTTTGGCATATATGAGGTTTGCAGTTGTGCACACATCACGGCAAAACTGGATAGATATCAATTACATTTTCAGTTTTATTTCTTAGACACTTGGCCCTTATCTAAAAAAAAATTATTTCTATATCTTCATTTAATATAAAGTTATTAAAGTTTTAAGAAACAACTATTTTTATAAGCACGACATATTCAGTGGTGTGTGTTTTCTTGCCGTGGAGAAGTGGGGCAAGCGCATGCGTACGAAAACTTTGTTAATATATCAAGCAACGCAGAAGTCTCGTGTAGCACCTATAGTTGCGGCACGCTATGATGGCCGTTTTGACATATTAGAATAGTGATGTTTAATGGCAATTTATTCTCGAAAAAAATATAATGAAATCTACAAGTTTTTAATGCAAGTAATACCTGATTAAAAAGGTTTAATAAAACAAAAATATAAATGCTTACTTAATATATTTGAACGATCTGAATATTGGAATGAAAATGAATACATACTTTATAGGCACACAAGAAACAAAGTAATACAAAAAGAGACCAAAAAAGGTGCCACAAAAGGCTATTATTAATCAGATTCGTCCATACTGCTATTTTCACTGTCATCACTGCTATCATCACCCACATTAATTAGAAGTAAATATTACCAATGTTCACATTTCTTTCATAATCTTCCCTTATTAATTGAACAGTTCTATTCACAACCTTTTCCCAGTCTCCTTTAGTCACATGTTCACAAGCTTCTTCTAATATTTTTAGCATTTTTGTTGTGGTAAATGGGGGTTCTGTATTGTCTTGCACCATATCCCTTAATTTGAGCCCACACCAACTCAATTGCATTATATTCACAATGGTAAGGCGATAAAAATAAAAAATAAATGTTCGCGGGACCCTAATATACATATTATTATATAGTTTAGAAATCAATGTAATAAAAAAAATTTATGACTACCTGCATGTCGCTATTGACAATAAAGAACAGCAATTTGCTTGCTCCTTCAAATGTAATTACTAATTAATACGAAACTTTATGAGTGGACAAACGTCAAAATGGCCACCATAGCGTGCCGGTAGTATAGTTATAAATAATTCTTCTCAAAACTCAGCACCATCTAGTCCCTTTAGTAAGCAGCAAAGTGCTTGTGTTATGGGTACTAGATAACTAATATTTTTTGTTTACAACTTACTACTTATCATTATGTATTATAGTCATAAGTTGTTAAGCAATAAAGAGTTATCTATCTACATATAAATTATTTATTTAAACCTAAACTCCAGATGGAAAATGATCCCATGACTTCCATATCCGATGTAAGTTAACCACTGAACTAAAATGGTAGTTAGTAATTGATTTCAGAAGTACCTGTACATCAAACCTCCAGTTCATGTCCTGATAGGATGCTTCTCTTTTTTGCAACAAAAACAATGCTTCTGACAATTCTTCTTTTTTATTGTTGTATAACTTTACTAAGACTTCTTGTTGTTCATTATTGAATCCCGCTAAAGCCAGAGATGATTTGAAATCTGATTCTGATAACTGTGAATTTTAATTAATATTTTTATTGTTTTATTACTTAGACACTTTTCAAATAATTTATTTAAACATTCATTTGTTTGTCATTGTAATTACATGGTATTTTGGAATTCAAAGATATAACTTAAATAAATTACTATTTTCTCAGATAAATTTAAATCTTTATAGTAGAAGTCCAGCACCTTATTATTAACACATCTTAATCAGAAAGCAAATAAACACATATTTACATGCTAGTAGTACTAAAACACTTTAAACAACAAAACCCATTTTTTTATTAATTAGCATTGTGGTGATAAAAGATGCCCCCTTTCTAATATAATTTTTCATGAAAATGACCTGCTTAAAATGTGTTAGAGTTATGTTTTGGGAATATCAAGAGCATCTAAACTTCTCCCTGCCTTTATCCAACATTATACGGGGTCAGCACAACATGTTCTTTCCTTTCACTCTCCTCTATTAGCCACGATCTAAACATTCACACCATTTTTTCTTTGGTCTATCTCTTCTTTCGTACCCATCCCACTTTTAAGAGTATAAAAACATTCTCTTTTCTTCTACATCAAGAAAGTTAAATGTAGAAAACAAAAATACAAATTAAAACAAAAAAAAATGAATTTTATGACATTATAACCTAATATTACATATAGCATATGGGGGTGTAAGGGGCTCTACCAGCATCTTCGGGGCCCAAGTCAACCTCACCTGCAAGTCGGCACACCCTGCTGAATAACAGACGAGGCCCTGACCACGGCTTTCCTTTTGAGGTTGGGGGGTCAGAAGGCAGTCACCCCCTTAAAAGCCAAAATCTGCCAAATCAACTTATGGACAGACAAGGAATGCGAGATGATGATGATATAAGGGCTAGGGCGCCGCCGCCAAACGGCGCGCAAGAGCTTCGCCCGGCTCTTGTGAGAAGTGGACAAGGGCTACCGTGTTATGGGCGGGCACGCCTAACGACGTTAGCCCCAACTCACGCAGCCCAAACATCTCGAAAGATCCGCTTTGCAACATGGTACATGGGCACACTAACCGGACGCGCGAGTGAGTTGGCCGATGTGCTCTCCAGGCGGAGGATGGCCGTGGCGTTCCTACAGGAGACTCGGTGGAAGGCCAGCAGAAAAAGTGCTGGCTTGACATCGTAAAGGGTGATATGCGTGCCAATGGGCTAACTACCAATGATGCTGAAGACCGTGCGAAGTGGAGAAGAAAAAGTCGGAAAGCGGACCCCAGGCGCTGAAGCGAGAGTTTGGGCTGCAACCGGGATTCAACGCTAAGATGATGATGATTACATATAGCATATGATATTTACATTCTATAAAAAATGTTTTAATAAGAAATATTTTAATGGCTCCTTTATATTGTTAAAATGATTACTTACATTATGTTTACTTCCTTCTACTAAGAGGTAAACTATTGCATGTACCAAGTTTTGGACATCAGTTATAGATATATTCAATTTATCTGAAATTGAAGAAATAAGTTTGAATAGGAAATTACTGATCAGACACTAATTAAGTTCTACAGAAGGTATATATACTCATATCATACAAGAATATCTTGAAAATAATTATTTACGCTATAAATTCTCAAAGATGATAAAATAAATTGTGACAAACTTTAAAGCAAAATCATAATACATAACTGGACATACTTGCAGCTATTCCGTTCTTCTTGTCATTAGTCCCATTACTTAAATAATCTAGACACAATTTACAGAAATCTATTAGAACTGAAACAAACAAAAAATTAATTATTAATTTTATAATTTACCTTGCTAAACAAATAACTACTTTCCTGACCTTGAGTAGAGTGCTGATGAAGTAAACTTAGGTGTTCTTTTTGTAATTCTGTTAGGAAAATTATCATTTTTGTTTAAATATGAAAAATTCTAGTTATTCAATTGTTGGTCTGTTTACATTTTTTTCCTCGGCAGTGACAGTGACTTTATTTCTTTCTGAATTTTAACTTTTTAAATTCGTACTCTAAAAACGACTTTAGATTGAAATATTTTAGGATTGATAAAATAAAATACTATGTCTTAACTTGACACTGGACAGTTCGCAAGCCGCGACATGCCAAAAAAAGATAAAAAAAATACTGTGCATTTTGAATGATGACTTAGTGTCAATTTGTCATTCATTCATTCATTGTCATTTGTCATTTAACATTTTTGTGTCATTTTATTTGACGTGTTTAATGTTAGAAATTTATCACATAGAAATAAGATTTCCGCAGCATGTTTCTATAATTTTTTATATCACAGCTGTTGTTGTAAACTTTATTCATGGTTAGAAATCAAAACAGTTCAACATGGCTTTAAAAAAAGTCAAAGGAAACTTTGAAAGGATGTTCGATAAGAACTTGACGGATTTAGTTCGTGGAATCAGAAATAACAAAGATAATGAGGTATTTTATACATAAGACGATTTTTTATGTACTTAAAGATGAATAACATCCTATTTCTAATTAAGTTTGGTCTAGTTCCTAGCCAGTTGTATAGCCTATTAAGTAAATATATTTATTAGATACCCCTACTCTGGTAGGTCACTCATTTGCATGAAACGTTAAGTAATGTTTCTTAACTTTAACAGGAAATATTTTTATACAATTAAAATATAATTGTGAATTCCGGACATCATGAATTTTCTTTAAATCATAGTGTTGACATTAAAAATTTTGTGGACTTTGCGTATGGTATTGAGAGTAAACAAACTGATTTTCGCTATTCTATTAATAGATATTGATTTAGTTTGTATGTTCTGCATGTACAGGCAAAATACATAGCACAATGTATGGAAGAAATAAAAGTTGAATTGCGACAAGATAATATTGCAGTGAAAGCCAATGCTGTTGCAAAATTGACATATGTGAGTATTCTTTTCTCCTTTTTTAAATGTTCATTTTATTCATTTATAATTACTATTAGTAGTATTTATAGGCATGGAACAAAGATAAATAGTTATGTATAATAACAAATCAATTTGTGATTTTTCATGTTTATATTGTAGAGTTAGTTGATAGCAGTTTATTAATTAGTAAAATACCTTAATACTTATTAGCTCTGTTTATTATATTATAAATTTGTTACTGAAACTTGTAGAATTATCTTATTTGTTCTGTAATAAATGTTTAGATTCTAATGTCCATACTTAAAATAAATTTAGAATTATAATTTCTTGTAATTAACTGAAGTTTGAAATGTGTTATAATAAATATCGTTATGCAATTGCAATGTTTTTAATACACACTATGCCTTAATTGAGCAAGATTTTTGTTTTGTCTAAACTAAAGCTCTGGAGTACTAGTTGCAGTATTATCTCTATGGGCATGACTTCTGCATGCATGTTTTAGCTTGGATGTCCTTTTATGACCCTTTCTTTTAAGATTAAGCAAAAAATTTGACAATAGAAAGCAAAGGTACTGTAGCAGAAGGAGGAATTTACTTCTTGTGGGCCAGAAGCTCATGTATCTTTGTTACTAGTTAATTTTGAGCTGAAAGTGGCTATAAAAATTACAGTAAATCATTATTAAGCTTACTTTATCTTATTGTTTTCATTATTCCAGCTACAGATGTTGGGATATGATATATCATGGGCAATATTTAACATAATAGAAGTAATGAGCTCAACTAAGTTTACATACAAAAGGGTCGGCTATTTGGCTGCTAGTCAATCATTCCATGCTGATTCTGAGTTGCTAATGTTAACTACCAATATGATTAGAAAGGATTTGAATGCCCAAAATCAGTATGAGGCCGGGCTAGCTTTAAGTGGATTGAGCTGCTTCATATCCCATGACTTGGCCAGGGACTTAGCCAATGATATCATGACTTTGGTAAGTGATTCAATAGTTATTTTTATACAGAATATATTTTTAATAAAATGCATCTGTTATTTTTCATATACAGGGTAATCTTAAATTAACAAATTCCTCAATTTAATAAATTTTTCACAATCACGTAGAACAACCCATTAAAGCTAAGGCAAACCATACCATTACCTTAGGAAAATATATTATATCAAAAACTTCTTTAGAAAGAATTTTTCTTTGTTAGAAGTATAAATAAGTTTCCGCTGTTTTGAGAGAGATGGCATGGCATGAGGCTTACGTTAGAATTTGCAAATGATAACTGGATTGAAAATTAGGTTGCTCATTCAAGAACAACATAACCCTATCATATTTTTAATTTCGTATTAGTATCATATATTTTTTTAAATGTTTAAATTTGTGCCAAATAAGCATTATTCATGGGAACTTTTAATTTCCTTCTTTAATTTAAAAACATCTGCAGCTGAGGCACATCAATTGCTCGTAGAAGCATATAGTGAGGCTGCCTTGAGTGTTAGAACATGTTGTGAATGGTTTCAAAAGTTCAAAAATGGTGATTTTGACATAGAAGACAAAGATTGCAGTGGAAGGCCAAAAATTTATGAGGATCAGAAATGGAGGAATATTTGTGTCAAACACAAAAGGAACTTGCACTTACTTTAGAAGTCATTCAGCAAGTAATCTCACATTGTTTAAAATTGTTAGGAATGATTCATAAACGAGGTAATTGGGCACCATAGGAATTAAAGCCGAGAGATGTTGAACACCAATTGTGCATGAGTGAAATGCTGCTAGCTAGGCACAAAAAAGAGGTTGTTTACATCGAATCATCACTGGTGATAAAAAGTGGATACATTATGATAATCCAAAATGAAATTGAACTGAGTCATGAAGGAAATATGCCCTCAATACTACTCAATACTCCAGACACGATAAAATTATTCTTCTACATGATAATGCTCATCCGCATGTAGCGGTTCTGGTGAAAAACTATTTAAAAAGACTTGATTGTGAAGTACTACCACACCTGCCATATTCACCAGACATTGAGCCGTCCGACTATCATCTGTTCCGGTCAACGACACATGCTCTGTCGCAGCGGTTCACATCATATGAAGATACCGAAAATAGGATTGATTCGTGGGCAGCCTCAAAAGATAAGGGGTTCTTCAGATGTGGAATCCGAATGTTGCCTGAAAGATGATTAAAAGTAGATGCTAGTGATGGACAATAGTCAGTTAAATTTAAACTTACCATTCTTTCACAGTAAATAATAATTTTTTTGACAACATACGGGGGAAACTTATTTGTACTCCTAATAGAATACATATAGAAAGTATTATTAACCTCTATATAACAATCGTCATCCCTCGAATTACCTGATCTCGAGATTGCCTTGTATTTACTGCCATTTACACCATGGATATAAATCATAAACTGAAATATTTCAGATGAGTTCAACAAAACCATATTTAAGAATGAAAGCAGTTTTAATGATGTACAAAGTTTTCCTGAGGTATCCTGAGGCATTGAGGCCAGCATTTCCAAAGCTCAAGGAGAAATTAGAAGATCCTGATCCTGGTTAGTATTTTTTATATACATATAATTGTTTCCAATTTATACTTTATGATTTTTATCTCATAAATGCTTTCACAATAATACTTTTTTTGTAATCTATATTATCATTACAAAAGAGTTTTCATCCTGATAAGTTTCAAGCTTTCACTTCGACACACAAGTGGTTGTTACGACAACCTGACGGTCGTCGACAAATATAGATAAGAAATTAAACAATTTTAAATTATATACAAGTTTATTACTAATATAAAGTACTGAATGAATTAACAATTTAGAGTTCGGTTTATAATTATATAACCGGGACGTGGGTACAAGCACTAAGAGGTTTATATCGGGCGTTAAATCGTAAGGGTGTAGGGTGACTTAGCTTAGGCCTCGTCCTGCGCGTGGAGGGTCATCAACATCCTTTCCTTTCACGGGGCCTGACGTGCCCTGCCGTTGGAAGTGGTCTGCAGCTTCAGCCCGTACTGAGGGTGGCTGCCTCGAGACCGCTGCGAAGGATGGCAGCTACGGGTTGTTGTTCCGAAGGACCCGTTCTGGGGCGTCTGCTCTCAGCCCGTACGGTGGACCCTCTCCTCTGAAATGCGTCGAAGATGTTTCTGTAGCGCGAAAGACCCGGCACCCTGACACCCTGGACGACCAGGAGTGGTGTCGGTATCCTTCGCGTTACATTATAAAATGCGAAAGTGGAGTGGTGATAGCTTATGACCGTCTTTATAATAACAAGCAAAATACGGAATGAAAATTAAATAATAAAAAAATATAAAAATGAAAATTGTCTAACCAGGAATCAACTAACTACTATTACTCGGACTATCACCATTCCACCACGCCATAAACACAAAGAAAAGTTTAAATAAATATAAATTTGAACAAAGATAGGTAGTTTCAGCATATCAAAATAAATAAAAAAAATAATTCAATGAAATGACCTTCGATATATGAATCGTCGGCTTCCAAAAGAAAATCCGTTTTAATACGGTATTACAAAATAACTTACATTTACAGGTTACAAGATCTAATTAGCGACATTAATTTTTATACATATATAAGATTTATGACGATACGTCGGTGGCATCAACATTAAAAGCTTATTACAACTACATTAGGTTTACAGTAAAAAACAGATATAACTAAGAATACGTACAAGCCACGACGTTAACTACTGCGCGAATTAATTTTTTTTATTTTTAAAGAATTTAAAACAATAACGCGGCGAGCACGTTGGCCTAACACAAAATAATTAGGTTATGATTTACATTTACACCCACGTGCCTAGTCCCGGTAGCTTCCAGTTAATATTAACTTGCAATATTTAAATATAAAAAAAAAAAAAAATAATTTATTTTGGATTAATTTTTAGGCACAAAACTAGGCAATAGCGACCGGCCCTAATGGACTTAATTTTATGAGCTCACCTGAGGGTTATGCACTAAAACTTTATATTACAACTTTATAATATGTTTACAACACGCGCACGTTAAAAAAAACTTAACTGTTGAAGGACGGTTACTTTCAGGCGTCTTTCCCGGTGTGCGAATCTTGGCGTCCATCGCAGCTTCGCCTTTTTATACTGGCCGTCAGGGCACCGCCCACTTTTTCGAAGGTTCCAGATTTGGCTTCTAATGGTTTGGCATGGAAAAGTACTGGGTAGCACCTGTACTTTGGACCCGCTACTCGTTTAGACAATGACAGAGCTATAGGCCAGAGGGGCAAAGAATTATTTGTGACGTAAGCCCTGACGACACTTGGTTCCCGTTCTTCGTTCATTTGTAGTATTTTCGATGACCGGTAACCGATCGAATGATTCGCGTTCATTCATCTTTTTACTTATCGATGGACGCTATTCAACTGAACGATTTCTCGAAGATTCTTCCCAGCCGTCGTTTAATTCTTATCTACCTACTTTTAAGGTGCGCGATCGAAATTATTATCTGGTTCGTTCCGTTTAAATACCCTCAAGATTAATTATTATATATTGTTGAGATAAATTCGAAATTTTTATTAAGTATTTAAGGATTAAATATTATATAAAGAAAATTAATTATCCTACTCTTGTTACAACGTAACAATACCCCCTCTCCCAGAGAAAGGATTTTACGTAGTAAAATCCGCTGCGGTAAGCGCCTAATAGGAATAGAACCGCCCAGTAACTGTCTTACTTACATACATCCACTATCAAATACCTATCATACGTCCTAACACACGACCTGTCATAATTTGTCTGAAGAAATTTCTATATCTACAGACTGCCATACAACCAGAGTACGAATCTATAATAAAGATTGGACTCAAGAACAGCACTGCATAACAAAGAGCGTCTAAGGGATAGAAATACTGTAACGTGAAACTTCTGTACGAATCGGTACTGTGTAATACGTTTGTCTTTGCTGGATTTGTTACAGTCACGACCCGCTGTAACTAGTAGATTAGTGTAGGCTTATTTAAAGAGTCACAACCCGCTCTGACGAAGAAATTAGTGTAGGCTTATTTATAGAGTCACAACCCGCTCTAAACGCGCATAACGCAAAACAATAAACAGCAGACGAGCAGACCTATACCAAGAAACTGTCATACTCCGCTTAAAAAAATTGCACAAAGCAATTAACATAACGTGTGTAGACTTATATAGAAGTCTTACAACACAAAACTCCCAAACTAAACATCAAAATTCGTGTAGGCTTATTTAAATCCAACAAAGGCAACGCAGACAGAGACCGAAACGCAACAACTATTTAAATTAAAATTATTGTAAACGAGAAAAAAAAAATTAAAAATTTTAAACTAATATTCTGAACACTACTAAATAACAAGAATCGAACCGGTAACTATGACAGCGTTGTATATGCTAATGATTGCTTAAACAAAATTAAATAAACTAAATGGCATTGTGAGTATGTTTAGTCTTTAGCGAATTTGTTACAGTCACGACCCGCTGTAACGAGAAAAACAGCAGACGAGTAGACCTATACCAAGAAACTGTCATACTCCGCTAAAAAAAATTGCTGAAAAGCAATTATAATAAACCGTGTGCAGACATATATAAGTCATACAACACTAAAACTCCCTATCAAAACATCAAAAATCGTGTAGGCTTGTTTTAATTCGCTAAAGGCGACCATAATCAACTACCAAACGAACTAATGTTGTAATCAATATTACCGATACAAAATAAAATAAATACTAACATATCATACCCCCCCGGTTAACAATTCGAAGAGAGAAAAAAAAATTAATGGGTCGAATCAACGAAAACTATATGATATAAATCCAACGCGTATAATCCGCCCGAATATAAAAATATAAGTAACTTGATATAAGGATCAAAGATACTATTAAAGTGTTATAACATAATACTTCTAACCTGCGAATGACTATTACGTATGTGAGCTCAGGTTTAATCAAATTTAAATAATCCATGTTACGGTCCATTTTTAATCCAAAATAAAAAAAAAAATTGTGCCAAGTTAAATTAAAAAACTAAATTAATTAAATTTATTAAATACCGAAATTAAGTTAATTAAATAACGAGACAGCTATATTGAATTAAATTAAAGAAAAAAAATACGCAACGAGATGTGACACGTGGGTAAAAATATAAAATAAAAAATTTTGAACGATGTAAATAATTGCACGTAATTGCTATTAAATTTTCAGACCAAAATTAAATTAAAAAATAATATAAAAACCACTAAATAAATACAAAATATGCACCAATAATAATATTAATATCTCTGAAATAAATTACAATTACGCACAACACATACAAACACAATTGAAAAAAACATTAAATAAAAATTAACTGTAATTGAGAGAAATTAAAAAAAAATGCAAAGTTATAAAAATTAAATCTACACAAAAATGTTGTAGAAAAAAAAAATTTATTAAATTATCCCACTGTGTAGTTCTCGCGCAAGTGTGGGCAATCTGGGATGTTAATCGATTACCCTGCGGAGCCAGACGACAAAAATCGGCTACCCGTTCTCTTAAGGAGAAACGGATCGGTGGTACCACCCCGTTCAGCCTCGTCCGCAAAGACTTACCACCTGGGTGAAGAATACGGACACCACAAAAGTACAAAAAAATATAAACCTCTCTGTGCTATGCTTTAATTGTTGGGCGCCACTTTGTTACGACAACCTGACGGTCGTCGACAAATATAGATAAGAAATTAAACAATTTTAAATTATATACAAGTTTATTACTAATATAAAGTACTGAATGAATTAACAATTTAGAGTTCGGTTTATAATTATATAACCGGGACGTGGGTACAAGCACTAAGAGGTTTATATCGGGCGTTAAATCGTAAGGGTGTAGGGTGACTTAGCTTAGGCCTCGTCCTGCGCGTGGAGGGTCATCAACATCCTTTCCTTTCACGGGGCCTGACGTGCCCTGCCGTTGGAAGTGGTCTGCAGCTTCAGCCCGTACTGAGGGTGGCTGCCTCGAGACCGCTGCGAAGGATGGCAGCTACGGGTTGTTGTTCCGAAGGACCCGTTCTGGGGCGTCTGCTCTCAGCCCGTACGGTGGACCCTCTCCTCTGAAATGCGTCGAAGATGTTTCTGTAGCGCGAAAGACCCGGCACCCTGACACCCTGGACGACCAGGAGTGGTGTCGGTATCCTTCGCGTTACATTATAAAATGCGAAAGTGGAGTGGTGATAGCTTATGACCGTCTTTATAATAACAAGCAAAATACGGAATGAAAATTAAATAATAAAAAAATATAAAAATGAAAATTGTCTAACCAGGAATCAACTAACTACTATTACTCGGACTATCACCATTCCACCACGCCATAAACACAAAGAAAAGTTTAAATAAATATAAATTTGAACAAAGATAGGTAGTTTCAGCATATCAAAATAAATAAAAAAAATAATTCAATGAAATGACCTTCGATATATGAATCGTCGGCTTCCAAAAGAAAATCCGTTTTAATACGGTATTACAAAATAACTTACATTTACAGGTTACAAGATCTAATTAGCGACATTAATTTTTATACATATATAAGATTTATGACGATACGTCGGTGGCATCAACATTAAAAGCTTATTACAACTACATTAGGTTTACAGTAAAAAACAGATATAACTAAGAATACGTACAAGCCACGACGTTAACTACTGCGCGAATTAATTTTTTTTATTTTTAAAGAATTTTAAAACAATAACGCGGCGAGCACGTTGGCCTAACACAAAATAATTAGGTTATGATTTACATTTACACCCACGTGCCTAGTCCCGGTAGCTTCCAGTTAATATTAACTTGCAATATTTAAATATAAAAAAAAAAATAATAATTTATTTTGGATTAATTTTTAGGCACAAAACTAGGCAATAGCGACCGGCCCTAATGGACTTAATTTTATGAGCTCACCTGAGGGTTATGCACTAAAACTTTATATTACAACTTTATAATATGTTTACAACACGCGCACGTTAAAAAAAACTTAACTGTTGAAGGACGGTTACTTTCAGGCGTCTTTCCCGGTGTGCGAATCTTGGCGTCCATCGCAGCTTCGCCTTTTTATACTGGCCGTCAGGGCACCGCCCACTTTTTCGAAGGTTCCAGATTTGGCTTCTAATGGTTTGGCATGGAAAAGTACTGGGTAGCACCTGTACTTTGGACCCGCTACTCGTTTAGACAATGACAGAGCTATAGGCCAGAGGGGCAAAGAATTATTTGTGACGTAAGCCCTGACGACACTTGGTTCCCGTTCTTCGTTCATTTGTAGTATTTTCGATGACCGGTAACCGATCGAATGATTCGCGTTCATTCATCTTTTTACATATCGATGGACGCTATTCAACTGAACGATTTCTCGAAGATTCTTCCCAGCCGTCGTTTAATTCTTATCTACCTACTTTTAAGGTGCGCGATCGAAATTATTATCTGGTTCGTTCCGTTTAAATACCCTCAAGATTAATTATTATATATTGTTGAGATAAATTCGAAATTTTTATTAAGTATTTAAGGATTAAATATTATATAAAGAAAATTAATTATCCTACTCTTGTTACAACGTAACATGGTATTGAAGTATTATCACATATGTAAACTTCCGCTTACCCTTACTTGTTTATGTGGCCCTCCCTTTTGCCCTTAAGGGTTTCACAAGATAGATGTAGCTTAATTTAGTTTTTACATGAGTAACCCTAAAAAGATATCCTTGTGGTCTTCATTTACCTAGGAGTTTTGTTTACCTGTCAGCATTCTTCACTGATCCAATTTTTTCATTGATTGGAATGGCATAAATAATTAATTTGTGACTGTGATTTTAATGTGATTTTGAATGATTACGTTGTATATTTGACATTTATATGGTGGATTGATGTTATTCAGGTGTACAATCAGCCGCTGTAAATGTTGTTTGTGAATTAGCAAGAAAGAACCCAAAAAACTACCTCTCACTCGCGCCAGTGTTTTTTAAACTAATGACAACATCTACAAATAATTGGATGCTGATAAAAATTATTAAACTGGTATGTGCATTTTTATAAATTTCTATAAATTGTTATAAACTTCTAATTTTGGTAATACAGTAATCCCCCTATAACATGGTAGAATGGTTCCGTGTTAGAGGAAATGTGTTGTAGGAATATTCTCGTATAACGCGCTACTATGATTTCATATAACGCGTTGTGTACAAATGATTCACATTTAACTATTCTCATTAAAGAGTATTTAAATCGAATATTAAGAAAAAAATATGTTTGAACGAAATATATTATGCGTTTTATTAAAATCAAACTAAGAACAATTTAAGGTATGCGAAATTTAATTATGAACTGTACTAATCATTATAAATTTCAGAGTACATTCAGAAATATGTTGTGTGAAATCACCGCGTAACATGGGGGAATATCCGTGTTATACGAGGGACTGAAATCGCATAATATGAAAATGCGTTATAAGAGTACCGTGTTATAAGGGGGATTACTGTATATGAATTATGATGGGTATATATTTGTGTTATATATAGAAGATTTGTTACGTCTTTTTAAAATTGATGTATTGATTCTTATATTTAACAAAACTAGTTTTATAACCAGATTTTTATCATATTGGGTGGAAATGTATTTTATCTCTTCTTATATTCAAAAATCAAAATGAAGAAGTATATTTTTATTATGTTCAATAAAAATGGTGGGCGTTACCCAATTTATCATAATGTTAATTAGTGTTATATCGGTTCCATAGTTTATCAATGTTTATCTATATTTGAACGGTATGTAAATGTATATGAATGAAATCAAACAGCTGTAATACATGTATGTTATTATTATTGACGATTTCTGGCGCATCGAGTTTCGCACATTTGAACACCAGAGTGCAGATTCAGAGAGAGATTCATGGGTTTGTTTCCCGTTCTGAGTCTATATATAAGTAGTGTATCAGTTGTCTATTCCCCATAACACAAGAACTCTGCTGCTTTTTTAGGACTAGATGGCGCTGTGTGACAGTGTATTTATTTATTATATCAATATAATATATATTTTCACGACACAGTATTACCACATTAGGAAGTGAGTGAGTGAGTGAGTAACCATTTATAATAATATTTATCATTATTTTTTCAAAATACAAAGGTGATGTGAACATTGTCCGATGAACTGCAAAAAAGTACTGTGTTGTAGATGCCAGCACTGTGACCTCCAAATAAGGTGTTGAACATTATTATGTTTACCATTTTTTGGTATGGTGGTGGTTTGTGGGTATGATTCCTATGGAAAATATATATATATATATATATATATATATATATATATATATATATATATATATATATATATATATATATATACACATATACATATATATATATATATATATATATATATATATATATATATATATATATATATATATATATATATATATATATATATATATATACCTAGTCAGGTCATAAGTATTGTCACACAGTAAAAACTTTTCTTTTAGAATGCTGGCCACAAAAAAGTTTATTGAATTCGAATCTCGAATTGTTCATGAAAATAAAAATGTATACTTTTAGAATTTTACTCATTTTTTAAATATGGAGTGGACGCTTAAAGAAGACCGTGTTGCAGTTATTGCGTTGCATCGTTGCGGTTACGCGCCAATTCAAATTTTTAACATACTGAAAAAATTTGAATATAGCCAAAAGATTCATTTATCGTACCATCAAACGATACAATGAAGACTCTAGTGTAGATGACAGGTCAAGAAGTGGTCGCCCTCGGTCTGTTAGGACTCCAGCAGTGATAAAAGCTGTGAAGGCACGAATTCAAAGAAATCCCAAACGTAAGCAGAAACTGTTGGCCCTTCAGATGGGGTTAAGCAGAACCACGGTGAAAAGGGTGTTAAATGAAGACTTAGGGCTTCGGGCATATCGAAGAAAAACAGGACATCGTTTGAATGCTCGTCTAATGGACCTGAGACTGAAGAGATGCCGCGCTTTGTTGAAGCGGTACGCGGGAAAAAAATATCGGGAAATTCTTTTTTCGGATGAAAAAATGTTTACCGTAGAAGAGAGCTACAACAAACAAAATGATAAGGTGTACGCACACAGTAGTGAAGAAGCGAGCAACCGTATTCCGCGTGTCCAACGAGGTCATTTTCCATCCTCGCTCATGGTATGGTTGGGAGTTTCTTATTGGGGCTTAACAGAGGTACATTTTTGTGAGAAAGGTGTAAAAACGAATGCTGTTGTGTATCAAAATACAGTCCTGACGAACCTTGTGGAACCTGTTTCTCATACCATATTCAATAACAGGCACTGGGTATTCCAACAAGATTCGGCGCCAGCTCATAGAGCGAAGAGCACACAAGACTGGCTGGCGGCGCGTGAAATCGACTTCATCCGGCACGAAGACTGGCCCTCCTCCAGTCCAGATTTGAATCCGTTAGATTACAAGATATGGCAACACTTGGAGGAAAAGGCGTGTTCAAGCCTCATCCCAATTTGGAGTCACTCAAGACATCCTTGATTAAGGCAGCCGCCGATATTGACATGGACCTCGTTCGTGCTGCGATAGAGGACTGGCCGCGCAGATTGAAGGCTTGTATTCAAAATCACGGAGGTCATTTTGAATAAACTTTAATGTCATAAGAATCTATGTTTTGTTAAGTTCATTTTGGTATATAAATGGTTACATAATGAATAAACTTGTTACAATTATTTTACATTAAACATGTGACAGAATTTATGACCTGACTAGGTATATATATATATAATATGATCTGCGAAAAGTTTGTTTTGGGTCAGGTGTACATGTCTATTAGAAAAGAAGCCTACAATAGATTTTCATGTAAGGAAAGAAATATTTTAAAAATATGTATTTTATAACACATTTTATTAAAAATACATTTTTTTACATTTATTTAAAACTATAAAATTATATGTACATTTTCACATGTGACATGGATTATTCGCAGTTTGGCTTAATGACACAGTATGAGCCAGATATTGGAAGAAAAATAACGCAAAGCCTGATCGATCTGATTTGCAGGTACCGAATAAGAAACTTGTCGAACAAGTTTTCAACAGCTAGTTTCATTCAGTATATAATTATTACACCATCAAACACATTTTTAAATAATTCACAGATTATTATAAAATATGCAATCTTTAGTTATAAGGCTTTTAGCATGATGAAAATTATCATAATACATGCTAATTATTTAAGATATACAATTAAGTCAATAAAATTAATAAATTATAATTTTAAACAATCTGTTACATATTTATGCAAATGAATAAAACTAGTATTGTTAAGTAACAACTTAAGCATAATTAAGTAAGAAGTCTCGATTTACCTCTACGTATGTATTTAAGTTCTTTATTAATGACCAACTAATATCTACTTAATCAAGTTTTTACTTTCCTTTTCATACATAAAAGGTCATGTTTGACAAATTAGTATTCATATATTTTTACTGTTGATTTCCCTTTCGACTTTTTCGATTTAATACGAGGAAGGAGGGGAACCCTTAGTCTTGATTCCTGATTCCTTCAGGATTCAATTATGTAAACTATGTTCTAGAGAAACTATCACCTGCATCTCGATATTAGCCATTTTCAATTTCAAAGTAATCGGCTGCATGGATAATCTAGGATTTATTTAGCAGTATTTTGTTATATATTTATTATTGTATGATTTCTGTAGATATTTTGGCCAACAATACAGATTGCATATTTTATAAACAAAAAAAAAAAATAGAGCCCTCTGATTCACATGATTCAGGCACATACACAGCATCACTGTTTATTTTAATTATTGTAGAAAAGAAGCAAGAACATTTAAAATACCATACTCATCTCGGTGTACAAGGACCTCAATATTCCCAGAATGTACCATAAACCACTTTAGTTATTGGTTGCTACCACATAAGCTAGTCTTATGTAGTGTCGTTGTGTTTGTTGCAGTTTGGTGCCTTAACCCCATTAGAGCCTCGGCTTGGCAAGAAACTGATAGAACCATTAACTAATTTAATACTTAGGTGAGTGAGAACTCAAGCGCAGAGCTTGATCGATGCTACTGGCGACAAATGTGTTTTTATGAAATACAGTTCCATCCTTAAGATGATCGATGACGATGAAATCTTTAATCACTTGTACATTTCATTACAGCTACGTTTTAAGCATTTTAAATGCATGCTTTTTTTCATAGGGGTTTCGGCCTCTTTTCAGCAGTTTCGACCAAGGCTTTTGAAAGTGGTCGAAACAAGCGTTTAAAGTATCTAAAACAGAGTTTAAATAGTGAATATCAACTGTGAATACTTAAGTAGTATTAGATGTATTTTGTTTTGTGTATAGTTGAAATAGTATTTCTTCAAATAGTATCTCATATAAATAAAGTGGAAGATAGTAGGGCTTGTTGTTTTCTCATAGCTTTTTCTATATTTATTTTATTGTTTCATTGGCACATTTAGGCTTTACAGTGTTATGGTAGATTATTGATTCTTTGTTCTTTATTTAGATCCCTATAGCACTTTCAGTTGTATGAACCAATTTAAATATTATCTGTTCACAATAATGTAGTTATATGGCATGTTTGTTACTTCATTTGAATGTGAATTATTAAGATAGAGATGATGTTGTTAGATAATTTGTATTTCTTCTAAATTCTTTTTCATTGCGTCGTCATTCTAAATGTACACTTTGGATACAAAAACTTTTTTTCACAAATCACAATAGTGTATGTAAAATAAACGAAGTTACTGGGCTTTTTGAAAAACCCCGCTGTTCTCCTATCGCCTACGCCCGGGCCCACGGATATGTGGCATAAACAACTTTTTTTACGAAATTATTGTAAGTTATTTGGAACCTAATTTAATGCTTAATGAGACTGTCTATCGAATACCGGATTCCTAACATCGAAAATATCCTCGCCGCTCATTGATATACGAATAGCCCGCACTGTAAACAAAGGCGTCCATTTGTCCATTTCGTATAACTATTATTGAATCTAGATGTCAGTAGTTTAGATTTATGTATTCAGTTAATTAGTTACAAAGTTTATAATAACTCATAAGTTTATAAACACATATTAGGTTTAGTTATAAATAAATGGATACATGGTCACGTCAGCAACATGTGCCTTTAAAACCCTTACCTTTTCTAAACAATGTATAATATTTTAGCACATCGGCCATGTCCCTGTTGTACGAGTGTATAAATACGGTGATCGCGGTGCTGATCAGCATCAGCAGCGGGATGCCCGGGCACGCCGCCTCTGTGCAGCTCTGTGTGCAGAAACTGAGAATACTTATAGAGGACAGCGATCAAAATTGTATGTATTTTTTCGAATAACCAATAATAAAACTTGTTTCATTCATTTCTCCGTGCAGGGGCGGAGTAAAAATACTGACCTCTGCGGCCGAGGGCGGCCTATCGTAAAATGCGACAAAACGACCCCTAGCTAGGTGGTAGGATTCCAAGGCTGACTGGATAGCAACCACTCCTGGTCTCCACTAAATACACCGCCATAATAACCTTGTGTTCTCTTCGAGACTGGTTGCGTGTTCGCAATGCCTCTGATGTTACAAACGTCTATAGGCAACGGTTACCACCTGCTATTACTATACAGTTGGGCTGTTTTTGTTTTCATTTAATTTTTAATTTATTTAAATTTTACGTAAACAATTTAGAAAAGCAGCAACAAAGTTATCATTCCTTAACGTTTACAAGTTTACATTGACAGTAAATTAAATATAATTCGTTTATCTAAATATCAATGTTTTTATTTAAATCATCCACTATCTGGATCTGAAGTGTAAGGTTAACAAGATAGTAAGTAAAAATTCGCACTCATTGTTTGCAGAAGCTCAATGCTGAACAGTAAGTTACAATTAAAATTTCAATGACGTTTACACAACTTTGAATCCTTATTATCTATAGTTAAATAATGTATGTATACTCTGATATAAAATGTTTATGACTATAATGACTTGAATATTTGCATCGTCATTTTTGAAGATTACTTTTGTTTAGGTTTCATCATGTCCAATAAAAGACTTTGCCTGCTTGCATTTTTATAATCCTATAAAAATATTTGTACTTATTGTTACTTTGTTAACTTTGTAGATAATATTATAATAAAATGAGACTACAGTTTTCATTAATACGTGTGACAGTTGAAATGTTTGTAGACCAAACAGGAAAATGACTAAATTAGAACAGAATCGTTGTATTTCTACTCTGGAGGTGCAGAGGATCCTGACCTCCAATCTACTAACCTCCAATAGCTTTATTATTGTGAAGTCAAGTTTCTTTCTTGGAGGTCTTCTTGTTAAACAATAAAATATGTTTTAAAGTTGGTTCACAATAAAATTTGGTTCCAGGATGCCTTGATTTATTTGAGTAACATGGGCTCTTTATATTTGTAAATATTATAAATAGATGCTAGGTAAAAACGGTACATATGTGTAAAAGAGTGAGCGAGATAGGAGATATGGTATTACGTGCCGCTCGTCGTCCCTGGAACAGTGAAAACTTTGAACAACGTACTGCTGCTACACTACTACATATTATTGCAAAGTTATATTTGAATGTATAAAAATAGCTACAATTTCCATATTCAAGGCTATTTGACCAACCAATAAATGAACTGGATGTATATAATCAAGTTGTCCTATACGCATAATATGATATGTTGTAGTAAAATACTTGGGACTGTTGGCGATGTCTCGAATACTCAAAACCCATCCGAAGTCTGTGCAGGCGCACAAAGATCTCGTGTTGGCTTGCTTAGATGACAAGGACGAATCCATCCGGTTGAGAGCATTAGGGCTTTTGTATGGAATGGTAAGTAGTCAGGACATTCTTTTACATAAATTTAATTACAGCTTGATAGATGCTATTTGGTACAAATGTGTATTTACGAAAAAATATCAAATAATTTATATAATATTAGCTTTTTCGAATCAAGACCGTCATAAAAGAAGAAGCCTGCAGCATACCCTAGGTTCTTGTTTATCTGGACGTATTTGGGTATACCAATAATTTATTATTTATATCGCCTATATATGGCAACCCCCGTGGCATAACGGGCAACTTGCTTCGGTATGCTTGCGGAGGTCACAGGTTCGAATCCCGTCTCACGTCTGGGTGTTTACTCGTATGTATAATATGTATTTATTTACAAAAGAAATGTATATATGTAGTATATTAGTTATCTAGTACCCATAACACAAGTGCTGGCTGACAGCCACTTAATAGTAAGCACTTATATATACAGGGTGACTGACAACACCGTCCAAATTCACACAGAATAATCTTTAGTAAAAGTTATGAGAAACATGTATTTTAGTTTAGTATCACATAGTACAAAAATGTTGAGTAATCAGCATCACAAAGTTATGGAAAGAACTCGCAATTTACATACTACGGCGCGCAAGTGTCAATGACCTCTCCATCGGTACCGCAAAAAACTGGTACAATGACCTATTACGAGGCCGAGGACGGCGGTCATTGCATCTGTGCGAGCGAATGCTCATTACTTTTACATTACATTTACGCGGGAGTGACAGAGACAGGTAATAACAGGTTAACGTACGAAATTTGCACCATATGACTATTTTGTACGATTGAATTAGTGACCATATTTTCCTTGGAATGAAATATTTTATGGTAAAAATTTGACATACAATTTTTTTTGCAAAAATGGGTTCCTTAAATGATGTTTAGTGCGAATAAATAATTTGGACAGTTTTGCCAAAGTCACCCTGTATATTATACTATTTAAAATCAGCAATTTTGAATATCCACGTGAAACCACCTAATCTTATACTAAAGCGACGGCAAGACCCTGTTTATAACAATCCACGCTGCAAAACATCATTTGCACAGAAATTCGCGGATTATCTGGGCCCTAAATTATGTAATGAAATTAGCAAAGTAATTAAATTAAACAAACTTCCCATTGGTAGGTGTAAGAAAGTTTTGAGTGATTATTTGTATGAGCTGAATTATCAAAAGTCAGAAGAGATTATCAAAACAGTTATTTAAATATAATATTACATTTTACTGATATATAACTTACATACATTATATTCACATACAATCATTTTTTCAATAATACCTAGTCAGGTCATAAATTCTGTCACATGTTTAATGTAAAATAATTGTAACAAGTTTATTAATTATGTAACCATTCATATACCAAAATGAACTTAACAAAACATAGATTCTTATGACATTAAAGTTTATTCAAAATGATCTCCGTGATTTTGAATACAAGCCTTCAATCTGCGCGGCCAGTTGTCTATCGCAGCACGAACGAGGTCCATGTCAATATCGGCGGCTGCCTTAATCAAGGATGTCTTGAGTGACTCCAAATTGGGATGAGGCTTTGAGCACGCCTTTTCCTCCAAGTGTTGCCATATCTTGTAATCTAACGGATTCAAATCTGGACTGGAGGAGGGCCAGTCTTCGTGCCGGATGAAGTCGATTTCACGCGCCGCCAGCCAGTCTTGTGTGCTCTTCGCTCTATGAGCTGGCGCCGAATCTTGTTGGAATACCCAGTGCCTGTTATTGAACATGGTATGAGAAACAGGTTCCACAAGGTTCGTCAGGACTGTATTTTGATACACAACAGCATTCGTTTTTACACCTTTCTCACAAAAATGTACCTCTGTTAAGCCCCAATAAGAAACTCCCAACCATACCATGAGCGAGGATGGAAAATGACCTCGTTGGACACGCGGAATACGGTTGCTCGCTTCTTCACTACTGTGTGCGTACACCTTATCATTTTGTTTGTTGTAGCTCTCTTCTACGGTAAACATTTTTTCATCCGAAAAAAGAATTTCCCGATATTTTTTTCCCGCGTACCGCTTCAACAAAGCGCGGCATCTCTTCAGTCTCAGGTCCATTAGACGAGCATTCAAACGATGTCCTGTTTTTCTTCGATATGCCCGAAGCCCTAAGTCTTCATTTAACACCCTTTTCACCGTGGTTCTGCTTAACCCCATCTGAAGGGCCAACAGTTTCTGCTTACGTTTGGGATTTCTTTGAATTCGTGCCTTCACAGCTTTTATCACTGCTGGAGTCCTAACAGACCGAGGGCGACCACTTCTTGACCTGTCATCTACACTAGAGTCTTCATTGTATCGTTTGATGGTACGATAAACGAATCTTTTGGTAATATTCAAATTTTTCAGTATGTTAAAAATTTGAATTGGCGCGTAACCGCAACGATGCAATGCAATAACTGCAACACGGTCTTCTTTAAGCGTCCACTCCATATTTAAAAATGAGTAAAATTCTAAAAGTTATACATTTTTATTTTCATGAACAATTCGAAATTCTAATTCAATAAACTTTTTTGTGGCCAGCATTCTAAAAGAAAAGTTTTTACTGTGTGACAATACTTATGACCTGACTAGGTATATGTATCATATATATTTTTCTTTACCTCCTTCTTCCATAAATATTTTATTTTAGTATTATTATTTATTTTTACTATTATATCTCATTTAACTACTATATATTATTTAATTATTAATATAATGGTAATTATTATATATTAGTACTTATGTTAGAAATACTGGTCCACTGAGATACAGTATTCACTAGTTCGGGTGCCAGTGTGATCTTCTCTAGTCAAATAAGTTGTTTGTACATCAACTGTTGTGCTATGTATCTTTTATGATTAAAATTGTATCTCATGTTTGAATAAATAAATAAATCAAGTAAGTTACCGATACTAGAGGCACCGCAAATACGTTGATGTGCGTGCGGTTTTAAAGTATGGGTTCATTTTACCCATGACGTGGCTGCATTACTTCTACAGTGGCTGCATTGCATTATCAGCATATTGAATTTATTCCTATACACACCTACATGTGTATACTGTAATAATTAAAGTGTCTATCATATATCTATGAATCAAAAAATATTCCACAGTTAACAAAAATAATTGCTACGTAATGCTAGGGAAACGATGATGTGTTTCAATCCAAGACAGACTGCAAGTTTCCTGCATAATATAATAATTTCTTTACATTTATAAAGGTGTCAAAGAAAAACCTTATGGAGATCGTGAAGAAACTAATGGTGCACATGGAACGTGCAGAAGGAACGCTCTATAGAGATGAACTGTTAACCAGAATGATAGAGATTTGCTCACAAAACAACTACCAGCACGTCGTGGACTTCGAGTGGTATGTCACTGTACTTGCGGAACTCACTGAAATGGAAACCAGCGCCAAACACGGTGAGTCAATTATTAAAGTTGCATAAATAGAAATATTTAGTCTTTGGGTCCCAAATCGACGAGGCTATGGATATGGGCTATTTCTTCTAGCATCTAGGTACAAGGATCAAGGATGAACATGCATAAGATGCATCTAATTTGGTCCTATAACAGTTCGTCTGGGCTCCATAGTGAAAGTTTTAGAAAGTAAAATTGTACCTTAGTTGGGCGTATGTCAGCTTGCTTTGATCTACACACACACATTCGATTCGATTCGACACTAGTCAAAAGAAACCAATCTCCGCTGGCAGTTATGGCAGGCAATCAGTTCTGAATTTTTATGATTTACTGATAAGAACCAATCATGATTAAAAAATTCGGAACGTCCATGTTTGGGAATAGTGATTTTTTTCTATTGACTATTATTAAAACTTTTAACTAGCGCAATTTCATAGTACTCAAAAAAGCTATTAGAAGTCTTTAATATGTATGAGCAAATAATATTTTAGTAAGACATAGTAATATTTAGCCTTATAGTATCTTTGATATCAGTAAGGAAAATATTTTTTTAATTTCTGAGGAACAGCAGACAAGCTAACGGCCCACTTTATAGTAAGCAGTTACCATCGCTTACCAGCAGCAGCTATGGTAACTTAGCAGCAGTTACCATAGTTGCGACGCTAGAAGCACAATTTGAGGAAAACTACATCCAAAATATTAACTTCAATAAAATATTGATATGTTTTTCTTATTCTTTGAGGATGAGGTCTTTTAAAATATAAAAATGAATAATCAAGGTGCCCCCTTTCCCCTAGACTAGATCAACAATAGGTAGAAATTTTTATGCTAATTAGGCCGTGTGTTCTGCTTTACATAAACATCAAATTTGCGACTTTTGATAATAAATTATATAAAAGAAAAGTAGTATATATAAGGTTTCTGTATCATCAGGATGCATACTAGCCGGTCAGCTCACGGAGGTGGGGGCACGAGTGGCGGATGTGCGACCATTCGCAGCGCGCGAGTGCGCGGCGATAGTAGCACGCGCCGCCGCCTCCCCACCCGGCCCCGCCTCCAGAGAAGTCTTGTACGCTGCCGCTTACGTTCTAGCTGAGTATTGCGAGTGAGTTTACTACTTATTTATTCTTTTTAATTGACTAATCCCATGTTCATCATGAAAAAACTATTGATTGAACTAACGAAATCACTCTTTTTATTTTCATTAGCAATCAACTGAAACGTGAATTTTGCTTGTTTGAAGAATTACATTTTGTACCAAACTTTTATGTACAAATTAGCTCATTAGGGGCAGTTCAAGTATTATGTAAGCAGATTTATTACAATTATTTACCCCATATGCTTATAATTGCGTAAACATTGGTATATGCATTTTTCTTTAAATGTATTCTGGTTTTTTATTGATTCATGAGCAGCAGTTATAATTCTAGAAATAAGAAAATAGCGTTAAGTATAGAGTAAGGTACAAATATTGTAATCTTAAGAAATATTAAGAACAAAATAAACTTGTTTTAAATTTTTCGTATAAATATTAATTCCAATTAACATTCTTTAGTCCATGACACCTGAATCTATGATTCTAAGTTTTCGATGACATTGGATGTTTGCTGCTTAATGTTATGTGTGTGCTCACTTTCATCCGATTTTGGCATGTCTACGTCGTTCTCATCGAGTCACTCAACCTCGTGGTGCTCTAAATTTTGAATAATTCACATCAGTTCATTAGCACGACGGGCCGCCACTATTATAGGGGCCTAACTTTCATATCAGTGCGTGTTTACTATATAAAATACTAAACACGTACGTGATGCGTAATGACTTAACGGAAGTATGATAAAGACCATACGTTTTGCATGTTCGATTTGATAGCTTCAATTTTACCATAGGACAAAAATAATCGTAGGGCATTTGCAGAAAATCTTTAAGTGAAGAATTCAAGCGTATAGCTAAATTGAATGGAAGAATGAGAAATTGCCCTTCATCATCCAAAACCAAGTCATCAACTGTTTGTTTTACTTTTACCACTTCTTGGACGACATCATTCTATGTTTCTTCTACATTTTATAATTTGAAGCGAGTGTTTGCTTTCACGCACATATTCTGAATACCATTTAATGTCTGGAAAATCAGGAAGATCTTGTCCGCCCGGCTCAACATATTTTGCAGTAACATGATAGCTATCTATTTCCAATGAACCCCATACCTCAGCTAACACATTTTCTGCAAACTCGAAACTGGATCTTTCTAAATGTTCATTAACTGTAACGCCTCGTTCATCCAAATGAGACGCAATAGAGTTATGAGGAAATACGAAACCAGCCAGTTCCCGACTAAGAGCAGCCATTCTGCTAAGAGCACTGGTAGCTATAAATAATCCAATGAGATCATGTCGCTTAAAATGTTGTATAGCAAACAATATATCTTTTTGATAACGCGGATTTTCATCTGGCCCTCCATCAACCGTTATGATTACCACTGGTTTTACCAATCCATGGTCAGTTTTATCTAATGCTGGAAATTCATCAAGCTCGAGAAGCATCTAGAAAGCCTGAGCATGAGTATTATCAGTGGATGAACTATGCTTTCCACTTCGAATAGCGATGTGTGTTGTTCCAGAATATCCAATGGCTTGCGATTGTTCTAGTATACTGGAAGTGATTTTGATACCAACATAAACTGATGGTATCAATATATGCCGCTGAGCGATTACCCAGTCGTGATCAGGCAATTTGATTCTATATTCCATGTGCATTAGAAGAGGTGCTTGCTTATTTGCCGCAGCTACTCAAGTTTTATCATCTTGAGATCTGAAAAATACTTGATCTGGTCCAATTATGAATGCTATGTTCTCCAAATAATGGATTGATGATCAGTCTGAGCCCGAGTGAGCTGAACAGTGACTGTCGATACATGTCTTTGTTCCTCTGCAGAATTAAATTTTCTGGGAATCAAACGAAGATATGTCCCACTTCGACTAATGTCAAATCCTATTTTACGTCATTTTTGTGAGTTCATCAAAAGTTTTTACACTGTGAATAGATTCCGTTCGTCTTCTATCTTCTGCTGCACTCCCAAATAAAGCAATATCCGCAATTGTTTTCAATAGTAATGATTGATCGTTTTCTAGGCTAAGACATCCCACTGAATCCCTCAGGAATAGTTTTATGTATAAAAAAATAATAATACTGACGTAATCACCATCTAGAACCCCTCCCCCCACCCCATGTTATCAAAAACCCCCTCGCCCCCATATATTGCTTACGTAATACTTGAATGGCACTTTACCACCATTGGCAGCAGTAAAATATATTCAGAATATTATAAAAAATAGTAAACACTATGCTATATCGCTAATAATTTAGTATCTCTAATGCCAGCAAAGCAACCCCATAGGTTGAGATTCCAAATCCTACAAAAACTTTTATTATTCCAACGGCAAACGATTCGCCTGTAGATGTTAGCAATACCAGGGCATCACTAACACGCTTGATCCTCTAAAAAGTTGATGACGATTTTTGACAGTGCATTACCCTTAATTGATTAAATATTTGTATGTAGGGAGGAAGCCGTGATGCGTGAGTCCGTATCACCGCTGATGCTGTGCGCGGGCGTGGGCGGGGCCCAGATGCGCGCGCGCGCCGTCTGCGTGCACGCCGCGCTCAAACTCACTGCCAAACTCCTCTTGTGCTACGAGAAACGCAATGATGCTGATGCCGCTATATCGGTAAATATTTAATATTCTTTATAATACATATTATCAATTAAAAATACAGTTCTACCGTTGTTATTAACGTTTATTGCAAATATATAAATATAGTTTATTATAAAGGGTCTTTCAACAAGGACGGATCGATGTTGACAGTTTGTGGCGGCATCTGTCAAATGCGTTGTTATTTCTTCAGTTACTGATGCCAAATCACCACATGGCAAGTTACACGATTGAGCAGCACGTCCAAATGATAAAACTTCATTATCAAAATGAGTGTTCGTTAGTACAAACGTTGCGCGCATTACGTCCATTTTACGGCAGACGCGGTGGCCCTTCAAAGTCGACTCTCCAACGTTTAGTGACCAAATTCTAGACGACTGGTTCGGTAAACAACCAACCAACACCCTTACGTCAAAGGAACGCCAGATCGGCCTAGAACATCGCTGTTGTCCGTGAGAGTGTGCAGGAGAATCCGAGGTAGTCGATTTCTCGTTGTGCACAAGAACTCAGCTTTTCGCAGACTTCAACTTGGCGAATTTTGCGTAAGGACTTGGCCTACACCCGTACAAGATACAACTGACACAGGAGCTCATAGTGAATGACCATAGACAACGCCGTTTGTTCGCTGACTGGGCTACAGAACGTTTGGAAGAGGACCTCGATTTTGGCCGAAAAATCATCTTTAACGACGAGGCGCATTTTTGGATGAATGGTTTTGTTAATAAGCAAAATTTCCATATATGGGACGACCACAACCCACAAAGAGGTTCACCAGGTGGTAATGCATCCACAAAAAGTTACTGTTTGGTGCGGATTTTGGTCCGGCGGCGTCATTGGTCCGTAATTTTTCGAAAACGATGACGGCGAGCGCTACAGATCAATGATTAACAATTCCTTTTGGCCTGAATTAAACGATATGGACGTGAACAACATGTGGTTCCAAAAATACGGCGCTACGTGCCACACAGCGAGCGACACAATGGACATTCTGCATGAACGGTTCGAGGGTAGGGTTATCTCTCGCAGAGGTGACGTGGATTGGCCACCAAGATCATGCGATTTGACTTCACTAGACTTTTTCTTGTGGGGTTTTCTCAAGTCGCATGTTTTCTCATGCCAATAATCCGCAATCAACCGATGCCCTGAAAGTCAACATAACGCAGGCCATCGCTCAGATTCAGCCGGATCTATGCAATAGAGTAATTAAAAATTAGACCTCTCGGATCTGTGCCACCGTTCGAAGCCGCGGTGGACATTTAAACGATGTCATATTTCATAAATAATGACATAAATGGGCCTTTCAAATAAATAATTTGAAAGAATAAGTCTGTTTATATCGTTTTGAAATTATTTTATTTTAAAATAGATAATTCGTGAAGCCCTGGCTGGTCTTCGTCCGTTGTTATGCAGCGAAGATATGGAGGTGCAGGAGCGTGCGCACAACGCCACCGCGCTGCTAGGGCTCGTGCTTGCAAAACTCGATCCCACTGATGCGAGTAACATCGATACACCCCTGACCGATATGCCGGTGCTTCTAGATCACGAACAGAGGTAAGCAGGAATGATTTCTTAGCAGCGAAGCAAAAGTGATACTACTGAACTATAGAGAAATATCTTACAACACAATTATCAATTTATATGAAATCTAATATTTCATCTTATTCTTAAATGAGTTTTTTCCAAGGAAGCAGCAGTCAGTCGCATAAATTACCCACTTCCGCTACGATACGGAAGTTACCAAAATATTCATTCTCAATAACTTTTCATTCTTTTCATGAGTGAAAAGTCTAACATTAATAATAGTTTAAACTAGAAACAAAACAATCGCCAGTAAGTTCCGAATGGAGTAATATCGAGTTTTCGGGTTGAATTCCCGTTGCAAGTGTGGGTGCTATCAGTTTTCAAGCACCTGTGCAGCAGTTGTATCCGTGCTGGGGCGGAGAAAGAATACTAACCCCTGCGGCCGGGGCCGGCCGGTCGTAAAAGGCGACAAAACAACCCATGTAATACCACCTTTAGTCTTAAGTATGCCGCCATAATAACCTTGCGTTGTGTTCCGGCATTAGTGACCCAAGTTCCTGTACCCTTATGAGACAGCAGCGTGTTCGCGATGCTACTGGCGTTGCAAACAGCCATAGGCGACGATAACTGCTAAATTCTAAGTGGGCCGTCAGCCTGTCTGCTGTTCTACAGCCATAAAAAAAGAACAGCCACAAGCGGTCCGCTTACTTTAAGACTATGCGGCACTGTCTGAATTGTCACAGTACCTATATTTATTCAATTATTAAGTATAATTTTATGCGTAAATTGTATTGTATGTATATTTTTATAGCAATGGAGTAGATGATGACGAGTCGTCTCCCATCGACGCCGAGTCGCCCTCAAAGAGCATCAGTGGTGGATTGATTGAGGAACTGGCAGAACTGTTCGACGGAGAAATGAAACCGGTCGCACCCAAAGCACAGAAGAAAGTGCCCATGCCAGCTGAGTAAGTGGACAATCGCTCGCGTATTTATCATTAAAATTACCTTTTTCGTGTTTATATGATCATTTTTGATAGATTTTTATGAATTTCAGTGGAACTGTAACAGTTATTACTTCAATTAATAAGTGCGTGGTAGCAGTGTTATTTCGCTCGGGACGCAAATCAGTGGAGCGGAGTCTTAGGCAGTTTTCGCCTATAGCGCATATTGTAACATCGCAGAAAACGAACGGACACACTAAAATCGACTGTCTGTGTGAGCCCCCGTCCGTTTAGGCAAGCGTGACGGGTATACTTCTCTTTATGGGAAAGCCTAAGTCCAGTAGTTGGATGTTACATACGGGCTGTAATTATTATTAAACCGTTCACAATTAGATTAAGGTCGCGAACGGCCTTAGATACTATTTTCTCCGAGCAAGGGCGGAGTAGGAATACCGACTCCTGCGGCCCGGGGACGGCCTGTCGTAAAAGACGACAAGAAAGCCGCCATAAATGTGGTTCCAGTTCCTCTACTTGGACGGCAGGATGTTAGCTGTGCCCCTGGCCTAGCAAACACCTACTATTAAGCGGGCCGTCAAATTGTCCGCTGTTCCACGGTAATGAAGAAAGGCGTCCCAAATGTGAAAGCATGTTTAGAGGGTTAAAAACATATCCTTGTATGTTTTCATCAGTTTGAACCTGGAGCATTGGTTGTCGCAAGATCGATGGTCGTCGGAGAGCTCGAGTTCGGAGGAGGAGGACGGCGGTGGGGCGGTGTTCGCCGCCCCCCACCACGACCCGCGTCCCACCGCCCAGTTCACACCGGAGGAACTGCAGATGGTGAGTACACAAACATCTTATACTCATCTTTCCTATTAACTAAAATTGAGTTTTATTGAAAAAATAGAATTAACACTATAAACAAATTGTGTTAAACGGTTAATTTAACCTTTAATTGCATATTTTTTAATAAGATGAATTCGTTTGTGTCATTCTAACCTATTGATTTATCTCAGAGTGTAATAACTCTAAAGACATAGAAGTAAGACGATAAAATAAGAAAAAGAAGACCAAATAAAATTGCAGTAGCTTCTTTTTATGAAAATACTCTGTAACGGACTTGGATATTCCTTGCAATCGAGATTATTATTTTTAAATTAAGTCCTTATTTGTGTTGTAAGAGAGTGATAATAGTATTGCTTTGTCCCAGTTGCGTGAAGCTCGTCGCGCGGAGCAGGCGAATAACCCACACTACCTGAAGGACGACTCCCCGCGCTCCTACCAGCAGGACGACGTCCCCGTCGCTGAAATCGCCCTCGAAGTACCTCTTCAAGTGCACAGTAAGATATTTTTTTACTTATGGCGCAGCTGCCGAGGCCTTTGTGCCATACCTTTAGACTTTTTGTGTTATACTGCTATTATATGAGCTACTATAATTTTACGAATCCAGTTCTAAATTTATACTACATTGAGTTATATTGTTTATCACATCAAAGGTATAAAGACATTATACTATCTTTTTTTATTGTTATGGGAAATCATACAGACGTACGCCCTCTTAATAATAAGCAGTTACCGTTAAGCCTATGAATGTTTGCAAATCCAGGGGCACCGCTAACACGGTCCACATTTATGCTGGAACACAACACAAGGCCATTATAGCGGCATATTATAAAACCAGGGTTGCTTGCCATCGAGATGGGCTTGGAGCTCTACCTATCTTGGGTTGTTTCGTCACCTTGTACAACAGGTCAGCCTCGGCTACAGGGGTCAGTATCGTAATACACCCGTGCACAGAGAATATTACATATTGAAAAATTAATTACATAATGCATACATAAATTACAACTTTGGACTAATTTTAATATTAGCTATAATATAACTTCGTTCGTTAGGTAAGAGATCTGACAAGTACTTATTATCTCGGGAGAGTTCCACAAAGAAGAAGAAAGAAAAACGTTCGTCTAAGAGCAGAAAGAATAAGAAACATAAACATTCCACGGAATCTGACAGTGAAGGTGAGTTATTTATTTGATGTTATACAAATTGTTCGCATACATTTACCTCTGTGCCAAATTGCATCCAATTGCATGATTGAGTAACCTCTAGTGTGTTAACTTTCAAAATGACAATTCAATCGCATCTGTAGCTCCCATTACAGGACTTTCTATAGATATGGGTTTGAGCACTAATTTATGAAACTAAAGATTGGAAAAATTAAAAAAAAAAAAATATTTGAAAAAAAAATTCTCTAAATCTAACTGGAATTTTGTATAAATCCGATTAGTTTTAAAATTAACATATATTTTTGTAATTTACAACACTACTTACACGATTTTAAAATGCATGGCAACTGTTCTATGAGAAATAATATGGGTTACCTAAAACTTAACATATCTTTTTATTGCTGTAGGACAGCAGATAGGCTGACGGCCCGCTTAGAATTTAGCAGTTAACGTCGCCTATGGGTGTTTGTAACACCAGTGACATCGCGAACATGCTGCTGTCCTATATAAAAAAATGATTGCTGTCCTGTCCTATACGGATAGGACAGGACAGCAATCATTTTTTTTTGTACAATAGATGTGCTACAATAGATATTAGTATCATAGATAGCATAGGTGTGTAAATTACATGTGAGAGGGTGAGCTAGTTCATTCTTATACGATTTTTCATGTGTGCGAAGGAGAAAGAACTATATAAATGTTAAACTATGCCCGAAACTAAACAAGGTGTCCTGTCCCAGGACGCGCCCAGGTGCGACACGATTACTGTCCCGTATTGGGACGCGCTCAAAAGAGTAACAAACAAATCCATTCATAATATTTGTTATAATTTTTGACGCGAATAGTTTTGATCATTATTTGATAGGTTTCAGTAAAGTGAATCGTTCAGAACTTTTTAATTTTCCTTCTTTATTCTTGTGACAAAGATTTAAATGATATTGAATGATTTTAGACGATGAGGTCAACAATGTCCGACCAGTGGTTGTGGGAGGTGGCGATTTGCCGGAAGGGGCGGTGCCTTCGGACGAGGAGCCGCCGGCGCCCCCGGATGACCCTCACAGGGCCCTTGATCTCGATCTAGACCTGTGAGTATTTATATTTGTGATCCCATACATCTTTATTCTTAACAACTTATATACTTATTATGTCTATTACCCATAAGACAAGTGCTCTGCTAATTTACTTTGGGACTAGATGGCGCTGTGTGAATTGTGTCAGTATTTTTATTTTAAGTATCTAATATATATTTATACATTTTAATAACCTAATATACTGTTTTAAGTCCACTACGCGAAGAAGAGTTGCTCACGAGCAGAGTACAGCAGTATCCATCTCCCAGCGTTGGCCTTTTGGAGAAACGGTCAAAACCCAAGAAAAAGTCATCAGAAAAGCCCTCAACAGACAAGCCGGTGAAGAAGAAGAAGAAGGAGAAGAAAACGAAGAAAGACAAAGAAGTAGATCTAATGCTGCCAGAACTCTCTAAAAATGACAATCAAGATCTCCTAATCGAGGAAGTGAATAATGCAAACGGGGAAAAAGTGAAAACCCATGACGGGGAGGCGAAACCCACCGAAACAAAAGAAAAGACTGGAAAACTTAAAAAATCCAAGAAAGACTCCAAGGATAAGGAGTCGAAAAAGAAATCTTCCAAAAGAGGTATGTATGCATTATATTGTTATTCATCAGGGGTGAAATATGATGTGATTTGTTCAAAACCGACATTGTTCTACGATCATGACGAAAGTGTATGTCACCTCTGTCGGTCCCCGGGAGAGAGCGATAAACCTAAAAGTTCTAACTTAACGTCATAAAAGGTGATGTACTCCAGTTGCTTATTACCAGAGATGCTGTAGATTGTGGATTAGAAAAAAAATTTGGAACTTGTTTGGGTTGCAAACGGAATTTAACGCTAAGATGATAATTTCTGCATTCGCAATACTATCCCATTTCAATGAAACACCCGGAAACTATTATATTATTCAGACTGTCGCCATTTATCACGCTGTTATCTACTGCACAAATGAGTTGGCGTAATTCTCGTAGATAAAAGCGACATCTCCCGATGATTTATATTCCTCGTAGATCACAGATGACATTTCCATTGCAGATAAACACGAGACGAAAGTGGGTTACGAAGAGGCGTTAGGTATTTCCACACCCAGCAAAGAAGTCGTATAGTCATAACTCTGTTTGTCACGTGTCGAGCTGTTTCAGTGCAATTGTTGATTTTACAATTCATTAGACTAGGCTTATCCGCGGTTCCTTTCGAGTGTAATTTTGAAATCCGTTACACTTTGTACCGTGTTCAGTAAATGATCGTTAACCCGGGTTTTTTATTAGAATTTGATGCCTGGATTGAGATTTTTATATCATGACGGATTGAGATTATTTCTAAGTATATAAATATGAATAAAAATTATAATTTCAAAGCACTTAAACTTTTTAAGGCTGTTGAAAATAGACATATACGTATTTTCGCACTGGAAATAAATATTTTTGTGAAAGACCTCTCTATATTGCATAATATAATAAAAAGAATAATTACAATGAGCTGAACTGTTTTATTATGTGAATGTATAAAATTCAAAATCAGATTATTTATCTCTATAGCTTAGATAAGCTTATTAGAACATTATCTATAGTTAAAATATATGAAGTATAAGGCTTATTTACAAACATAATAATAAGTGCGACTTTGCTAGAAGTCTATACAGATCCTTAAAATATTTTCATATATATTAAATCTTCATAAAATTATATCTGGAATACTAGGATTAATGTTTGCATACTAATCCTAGTAGCCACCGAATCAGCTATGTCGTATTATTTAAAGAATTGTTATAAATATACTGAAAATCCAGGAATTGAAAATTAGCCAAGTGAAACTTATAACGCTAAGTTTATTTTGTTAACACCTCAGTAAGTGTATATGTAGTTAGACAATGTTTATAATTTGTATATCGACGAATTAAACGTGTCCATTAAATATTCCCGTAAGTTTATTATAGCTAATAATTAAAACGAAATATATTATCGTGTACAGATTTATTAAAAATGATTTTATCAAATCACAGACTTTTATTTACGTTACACAAAATTTATATAAAGTGAAAATCTGTTTTATGATCATTGAAAAGATCACACAATATTTTTATGTAAATATGCTGAATATAAATAAATGTACAATATAGAAAGTTTGTTTTTTCCGAATAACCAACACTTCTCTTTTTAGCCAACAGAAATCTGGAATACCCCCCCCCCCCCCCTCCCAGGTTGAGGACTTGTTAAATGGAAATTTTTATTCAGTTTCCATGTCTCAATGTTTCGTTACTTATACCATTTGGACAAAAGTAAAAAAAGGTGGGGTGGGGGTCTTTGTGGATTTCTTTCGCTCTCAACTAGCCCCCGGACAGCCGCAATCGCCACCACCATCTCCTTTATTTTTTTTCTTGTGCGAAATTGACACCTGTAATTTCAGTACTTTCTAAATTTAACTTCACAGTCAATATGAGGCATATGCTCTCATATTTATTGTTTGATTGGACAGCAGAGTCGTTTGCCGTAAAACGTGGCCATACCAGCGAAGGCGACACTCCTGCAATTTATCCGCAATGTCACGGACATGAGGGTTGCCGCGAATGCGGGAGTTCCTAACGCGGTCCTTCCGCGTCACTCCACACATCCACCGCAGCATATTCATCTGCGTGACACGCAGTTACTGCCTGTGTCGCTCTAACACCGGCTACGTTTCACAGTCGTATAAAAGGACAGGCCTAATGATGGTCTTATAGACCTGTCCCTTCAACTTTACCGGCATCTTGGGGTCACAAATGACACCAGTTACCTCACGCCATTTGGCTCACGCGGCAGAAATGCGTGCCTTGACGTCAATGTCACCAGACGCGTGAAAACTTAATGATTTCAGGTATTTCACCTGTTCCGTGCGGTCGTCTGTGTCGCCGCCTATGCGTACGGGTGTGGGATCTGTGGAGTTACAGGTCAAATACTCGATCTTCGCCACATTGAGCTTTAGACCACCGTTCTCAAGCGACTTCTTCCACGCCTTCACGCGGTCGCACCAGCCTACCCCTGTCCGCAACTGGATATCGTCAGCATACATGAGCAGTCTTGAAGGCTGCTCATGTGCATCTCTGACGCTATTTGACAGGACGTTTAGTATCACGCTGAACAAACACGGACTAAGGAAGGATCCTTGGTGTACCCCGACGGTGATGGGGAAAGGTTTTTTTGTGTCGCCAACAGCGATCCGAACTACGGAATCGGAGTAGCGGTATATGTCTCGGATAATGTCAATGTAAGTCTTTGAAACCCCTTTGGACCGTAGTGCCCACCAGATCATCACCCGAGGAATACAGTCGAATGCCTTCTGCATGTCCTTTTACGACAGATCGCCCCCAGCCACAGGGCTTAAAAACTTTTACCACCGCATAGTGCCTGGATCAATAACAAAATCGGTCCAAATCTATGATGTCATTACAAATTCAATATCCATCTTCATCATCAAATGAGGATTCATTTTAAACTTGTATAAGTTAATAACTAACTAATGTAATAATAATGAAGTTAAGGTTGATTAAAAAAACTACAAAACAGATCTAAGACAAATTTATTGCGGTACGCGTCTGCAAAGCTACACAATCACATGGTTAAATAAACTAACACAACATTGTACTTTAAGAAAATAAAACACTATAACAAATAAAATTAAATTCAAAAAATATATCTTCTATATACATCGTAACATACATAATGTACAATCCGACAGCTACAGATTATAATAATATTCAACCATTGTTAACTGCAACAGTAAACCACAATGAATTTATTTCAACTCATTTAAACACCACGTGTTGGGAAAACTGCAATTCAAGAATATTCATTTCACATGTACGCGTGAAATTATCACGAAGTGCACTTATTTTGAACTATTACCAGCTACATGTCCCTTACACTAATTAATTCAAATAAATAGTAATAATTTAATGACTCAATGAAGTGCTGTTCCACTTATACATCTTCTTCTTCAAACCAATATCTGTTTTGAGGTTTCAACATTTTGACATTTTTCTAATCATTACATTACTTTAATATAAATCACTTAAAAAGGAATTGTTTCTAATAAAGATGTTTTTACTCCATATTTCAAAATTTAACTGTTTGCACATAGCAGATATTGGTTTGACAATGGCGATTATGTATACAGCAAATTTGCAATAACCACTACATGTATCCATTTTTAATAAGTTATTCAATATTTTTCTTAATGATAATCTAATTTTTACTTTATATAGGTCAACACTTCTACCAATAGGAAATAAATTAATCAAGTATCGAAAGCATTAATAAGTAGAGAAAAACTAGCATTAATCGATTAGGTATTCGAACAATCCATTGTTTACTTATTATAGAAAGATAAAAACTTTTCAAATACAGACTATAAATAGTTGGATAGAATACTTTCATTATTCGATAAATCACTACTAAGATGTGATGGATGGATGCAACCACAGTAGGTAACACAATTATACGATTAAGAAATTCCTGTAACGATAACAAAATTTTTGTATATACCAGTGTGGCTACAGACTTATATTCATTAGCACAAAGAATATAATTAAATTCAGTATCATTTATAAATTCTATAGATAAAATAATATTTTTTAAATTAGTTTACAAATAGAAATACTTGTTTGGCTTATTAGCAAAGCGGTTAAAAGAATCAGTGTACTCTATGCTAATGGATATAGAGTTGAGTTCGCATTTAATACTGAAGGCGCCTAGACGCCTACTTCTCGAGCATGTATCTGGGTATGTCGAACCTGACCTCGACGCCGGCCTTGCGCGCGAGCGCCACGATCTCGGACATCTGCACCACGAGCTTCGCGGCCTCGTCCAGGTCGTCACGCGGCACGATGCGCAGCCCCGAGTCCGCGATCAGCTTGCGCGCCTCGTTTACTTTGGTGCCCTGCAATACACGGACAAATCGCACGTCGCATCATCCCCAATACGGAAGTAAGTTTTAATTTTCCCGTAAACAATTCTGGAATGTGTAATCGAGGTATCTCTAAGAACGAATGAAAAGATCCAATTGATATGATCCTATAGAAAACTAATTTTTTTGTAAATTATTGAACCGGAACTTAAGGGATACTCAAATCACAATGATAATCAGAAAAATCATTTATTGAGTTTCCACTATAGTACTAATGATGTACTGGTTCATAGTATAAAAGCTACTTACTATTTATAAACAGTTGAGCTCCTTTCGTGAGGTTGTAATTATTTATTTTTTGCATATAATTAGAGATTTTTAAGTTAAAACCAAAAAACAATGGTATATAATTGAAGGGTTGTAATTCTAAAGGGTCTAAGTGCCAATTTTATGGAGATATAACAGAAAAAGGTTGTGTGAAAGTGCGTTGGTACTTAGACCGCGCCACAACTTCATGTGAGTGAAAAATTAAAAGAGATAGGCACTTGGATCCATTTGAATATTATTAGGCTTGGTACATAGATCGTATTTTTGTAATAATATCGATTTTATTTTTTTGGCACTTAGATCCTTTAGAATTACAACCCTTCAATTATGGATTCAAATACATAAACAGTAAAGAAAAAAGGTGATAAATGAATGGGACAAATAAGAGCGGAAATATTAAATTGATGATATATTAAAATCAAATATAAAATGTTTATTTACCTGTAGACGCACAATGACCGGTATTTGGATGTTGAGGTTTTTGGCGGCGGTAATGATACCCTCGGCGATCACGTCGCACCTCATGATGCCGCCGAATATGTTCACCAGGATCGCCGACACCTTCGTGTCCGACAGGATGATCTTGAACGCTTCCTGTTTTATATAGGAGAAAATAATTTTCTTGCTTCATAAATCCATAAACTATGAGGAGCCTTTCTTTTTAATTTTAATCATCCTGGTTTCACCCGAAAATACCACTCGAGATATATAAACAAAGCAAAATATAATAAGTTCGTACATCTGCGTTGTTGTCCCTCGCCAACACTTCCTACCTACCCTAGCCTACCTTCAAACTTCAGTGCAGTTATTGTCAATAGTGTAAACTTAATGAAAAATTCCTGATTCCAAAAATAGAAAGATCAATAAATGTATGTAGAATATCTCTATAACACTTACATTGTTACCTTTACTTTTTATAAGTATCCTAAACACACAGGAATAAAATATACATTATGAGAAACACAAACAACTGACCAAGTTTCAGCTTTACTGTCATTTTCAAATAACTATTAAAAACAGGATTTTCAGTACTTTATTCTACATTATTTATTTATTCACATGCATTTTAGAGTATTGTATGACAATTGAAAAGAAAGACGGCGATTTAAAAACCTGAAAATACTTGTTCGCTAGCTTCTTTAGTTTAACAGTGTATTTACAAGCAACGTACCGATACGGCCTGCGCGGTGGCGCCACCGCCGACGTCAAGGAAGTTGGCGGGGTCGCCGCCGTACAGCTTGATGATGTCCATGGTGGCCATCGCCAGACCGGCTCCATTCACCATGCAACCGATGTTACCTAATAAAACCATCTTGCATTTATACAACTGTAAATTGTTTAAATAGAAAGTCAGTGAACTAAATATTTAAGAGACCAAGAGGGTAGCTTCTGTTATTTTATTATTTAATATTTTATATAATGTTGTGTTTATATCTTATAATTATTTATTCACATGTTATAATTATATTTTATTCAGATTTAACACGTTCACTGCGTCATGAGCATAAATAACTTCATGCATGACTCTTCTCTGACGCGGTCGTCGCAATCGTGTTTTCTCATTACGTGTTACTTCGTTTCTAATGAACGTTGTTTTATAATGTGAGAAAGGTCTTATCCACATCGTATAAAGTTTAAAATTGCTCCGAATAGACCTAATAAATACTGGCTGAAAAGCCACCAAAAACAGCTTCACAGTGAACATGTTAAGGTGTTACAAATTAATTATTTCAATAAAATCTAATTAAAACAATAATCGGTTGGAATAACAAATGTTAACGCAATTGGCGTGTTTGGCCTTAATACTTGTACAATTATGTATTGGTACACTAATATATAAATGTTATAGTATTCAGTAGTAATATAAGAAATCTCATGAATTTCCAATTAAATTGGCATGGCATTAATATTGAATATCAAGCTAAAAATCTTGGAATGAATACTGAATATTATGATATTATAAAACACATATTAAAATGTTTCAGTTGTTTTAATATTCTTCATTTGCTTTCCTGCTTAAGTTGTTTAGTTCACTAATTGAGGCGCAGTCGGAATTATTTTTTATGTAAAAGTTATGACTACTCCATTAAAACCTCAAACAGTGTAATAGTGTATTATCACAATTGAAAAGTTTATACTTATTAAGCCTCACTTTTAAAAATTATTTAAACTAAACGAAGTTTTAAGTAGCTCACCATCAAGAGCGATGTAATTGAGATCAAATTTGGCAGCTTCAATCTCTTTGGGGTCCTCTTGGGTGGTGTCTCTCAGACTGAACAGTTCCTTCTGTCTGAATTCCGCATTGTCATCGAATCTGAATTTGGCATCCAGGCAATAAACTGCATACAACCACAAACAAGATCAACCTGTTAAGCTCGTACACATAGCAATCTTTAGACGACCTCCGTGGCATAACGGATAACGCTTATCGGAATGCCCGCGGAGGTCACGGTTTTGATTCCCATCCCATATCTGGGTGTTTATTTATAATATGTATTATTTGAGTAGTATTGTTCAAACCCAATGTATCATTCGTATGCGGAGCTAGTTTTTAACATTGAGACGCTAGATGGCGCTGCCAAAAAACGTGATTTTTCTGAATCGCGCTAACGTTTTAGTTTCACTTGTATATAGGTCATGCTCGCATTTTAAAGGGATCGAGTTTTGAGATAGGAGTTCGTTTTGAGTTGAGGAGTTAATTTTCGAGTTGTTTGTTTTCGTAGTGGGTTGTCAAGAGTCGTTGCTAGGAGGTCATTTTGTTAGCGTTGAGTTTTCGTTAATATTAGACCTGTGTCGGTCGTGACCGATTCGTATAGTGATCGGGTTAAAAAGATTCGGTCATTTCGGTCCCAGTTCGTATTCGTATGTATCTGTTTAATATAAATGACCGAAGGATTGCGCGATCAATCTCGTTCTCACGTTAGAATTTCAATATTTTCAATCATTTCGGTTATTTCGATCACAGTTCGTATGTAACTATAAATGACCGAAGGATTGCGCGATCGATCTCGTTCTCACCTTAGAACGAGAACAGGGACTATGCGTAAGACTCCAAAAAGGGCAGATTTTTTTTCGTAATCTTTATTGCTATAAAAACGTAACTATACAATTATTTTTAAGATTTATTATCATTCAATAGTAAAATTTTATTATCAAAAAGTGGCAGTTTAAAATATTTCGTGGAATATTTCCAAAACGCAACGATATTCGTGGAACACCCGTGACATCACGTGGCTACATTCGGTTCGGAAATATACTTATAGTCACAATGATATTTTATATATTTCTAAAAAGAGGCAGATATGTTTCAATTCAAGCGCACGCCAAGTGAAGACTCGAAAACAGGCCAATTGGGACGTTTTGTCTTTAGTCGCGTCTAACCAAGCACTAAGTAAATAGTGACGATAAAATTATAACAAAAATGCCGTCCTGTGTGTATAGAAAAAGTTTTGTTGGGTCAACATTGCTGCTTTCAAATAACTTGTTTACAGCCTGAACTTCCTCCAAAACAGGATTTAAATACAATAAATACAGATGATTTACAGGATCATTGTACATGGTATAAAGTGTTTCTGCCATATACCAGTGTTTATCGCGCCTGGCAACTTCAAACAGGAATTTCAATTCCACCCATTGCTCTAGCAAAGGGATTTATCCTAAATGAAAATAATGACGTACGCATTAATGTAATTTTTCATGATTAAACTTTTATTTTATAATTATTTTATATGCTAAAGAAATATGCTATATGCTAAACATGAAAATATGCTAAATTGGCACCAGTGGTCACAGGTCAGTAGTCAGAGTCACCGATGCAACTGATTGATTTATTCTCAAAAATTCAAAATTTAAATCCGCTCCAGCGATTGACAAATCGCGTGCGACCCGAGAGATCCCGCGCAATCCGGTTTATTTTGGATACAATCAATGCGTGATTGAATGCACGAAATAATCGATTAAATAAGCAACACGCTACGGTAATGCTCCACAAATAAAGTCCAATTTCGTTTGTGATATCACTTGGTGATCGAATCTATGGAAGACCGAATCGATTAAATAAGCAACACGCTACGGTAATGCTCCACAAATAAAGTCCAATTTCGTTTGTGATGTCACTTGGTGATCGAATCTATGGAAGACCGAATCGTTAAATAAGCAACAAGCTACGGTAATGCTCCACAAATAAAGTCCAATTTCGTTTGTGATGTCACCTGGTGATCGAATCTATGGACGACCGAATCGATTAAATAAGCAACACGCTACGGTAATGCTCCACAAATAAAGTCCAATTTCGTTTGTGATATCACTTGGTGATCGAATCTATGGAAGACCGAATCGATTAAATAAGCAACACGCTACGGTAATGCTCCACAAATAAAGTCCAATTTCGTTTGTGATGTCACTTGGTGATCGAATCTATGGAAGACCGAATCGATTAAATAAGCAACAAGCTACGGTAATGCTCCACAAATAAAGTCCAATTTCGTTTGTGATGTCACCTGGTGATCGAATCTATGGAAGACCGAATCGATTAAATAAGCAACACGCTACGGTAATGCTCCACAAATAAAGTCCAATTTCGTTTGTGATGTCACTTGGTGATCGAATCTATGGAAGACCGAATCGATTAAATAAGCAACAAGCTACGGTAATGCTCCACAAATAAAGTCCAATTTCGTTTGTGATGTCACCTGGTGATCGAATCTATGGACGACCGAATCGATTATATAAGCAACACGCTACGGTAATGCTCCACAAATAAAGTCCAATTTCGTTTGTGATATCACTTGGTGATCGAATCTATGGAAGACCGAATCGATTAAATAAGCAACACGCTACGGTAATGCTCCACAAATAAAGTCCAATTTCGTTTGTGATGTCACTTGGTGATCGAATCTATGGAAGACCGAATCGATTAAATAAGCAACAAGCTACGGTAATGCTCCACAAATAAAGTCCAATTTCGTTTGTGATGTCACCTGGTGATCGAATCTATGGAAGACCGAATCGATTAAATAAGCAACAAGCTACGGTAATGCTCCACAAATAAAGTCCAATTTCGTTTGTGATGTCACCTGGTGATCGAATCTATGGATGACCGAATCTTTCAGAGATCCGCGACTCGGTCATTCGCGTATGGGTCCTGATTGGGTTTAAAAGATTCTGTCAATCGCGATCGACACAGGACTAGTTAATATTGTAAGACAAAGTTATATATTAAATTGAGTTTGAGTTTCTTTTCAATCAAAAGGTGTATTGTTATTTTATAATATCTATAATCCAACCATCCACCGTCCCCTCTAACATATTGGTGCCGAAACCCGGGAAAATGTATTAATTAATTTAAATGTAGTAAATTAATCATTGCATAAAATTTTATATTTGATTATCAGTTATACAGGATGACCGACAAAACAGTCTAAATTTTTTTACGCACTAACATCATATAAGGAACCCATTTTTGCAAAAAAAATATTGTATGTCAAATTTTCACCATAAAATATTTCATCCCAAGGAAAATATTTAGCACTAATTCAATCGTACAAAATAGTCATATGCTGCAAATTTCGTACGTTAACCTGTTATTACCTGTGTCTGTCACTCCCGCGTAAATATAATGAGTACTCGCTCGCACAGATGCAATGACGGCCGTCCTCGGCCTTCTACTAGGTCATTGTACGACATTCTTCAGTTATTTGCGGTACCGATGGAGAGGTCATTGACACTTGCGCGCCGTAGTATGTAAATTGCGATTTCTTGGGATAATTTTGTGATGCTGATTACTCAACATTTTTGTACTATGTGATACTAAACTAAAATACATGTTTCTCATAACTTTTACTAAAGATTCTTCTGTGTGAATTTGGACGGTGTTGTCAAAGTCACCCTGTATATTACCCATAACACAAATGCTGCGCATTTACTTTGGGACCACGTGGCGCTGTGTGACTATATATTTAATTTTTTAGCTATGCATAATAATAACTAGGTTTCTCATTAAAGCAATTCTTTTTTGATATAACTATCAAATTGAAATTTACAATTTGGTACATTAGTTTTAACCCTAAGTGCAACCTTCTGGTTTAGGAAGTTATTCTAAACATTTATATTTCAAATAAATGAAAGAAAAAACTATAATGGTACTGAAAAAAATAGTTAAGAAAAAAAAATAATTAGTATTATTAAACCACTGAATGCATTTTCTGGCACAAAAATAGAAGAATACAGTCAATGATAAAGTAATGTAATATACTTACATTTGCCAGTAAGAGCATCCTCTGCATAAGGATTAATTTCAATGAGGAGCGCATCCTTCTTCAGGAATAAGTCATACATCTTTTTAATCATGTCTGTAGCATCTTGGGCAAAATCTTGCAGGCCAATCTAAAACAGCAAAATTATATTCATCATCCATTGGTGAGCTTTTGTCAAACAGCGGCCGAATTATCACTGTGGATTTATTGGGTTTACTAATAAATATTGCAACCATGCAGGGATGGAGAAAGAATACCCCTGTGGCTTTAGGCGGCCTGTCGTAATCGTCGACATTCTCTAAGATTAGAGGTTTTTTTTATTGCTGTCTAATAGCAGACAGGCAGACGTCCACTTAACAGAATGCAATTAGCATTGCATGTTTCGCGTCGCGATGCCCCTGACGCTGTCGTCCCTATGTTTTCCTATGGAAACTGCAAGGTGGGTCATATATGTCATATAGCCGGAACACAACACAATGTTATTATGGCGCCATATTTAATGACTAGAGGTGATTGACATCTGGACGAGCTTGGAGCTTACCCCACCCAGCTGGGGTCCTTTAGCTACAAGAGTCAGTAGTAAGAATACTCCGCTCCTGAACCGAAACCAGATTTTACGCATATTATGAACAAACGCAAGCACATTGTTGTGAAATCATGTTGCAACACCTCAATCATATTTCTATTCCAGGAGCCTATGGATATCCCACAAAGTAAAATGATTATCATATTAGTCAAAGCCTTGTGTCATGTCACAGATTATTGTGCAAGTCGGGTTTTTAATGTATACGTTATTTGTAAATTTATACAAAAAATCATATGCAGCAAAATTAATCATCTTATTTTCTCTAAATCCCCTAGGTGGGGCACAAGACATCCACTACTCTGCCATCGCGTTCTATCGTAGGCTACGCGTTTTGCTTCAGACCACGTTAGTCCAATTTGCGTTAATTTCACTGCCACCGAGAGCCTCCTGGTATGCTTAGGACGGTCATACTTCCTCTTGCCTAGTGGATCCATTCCAGCGCCTGCCTTGGAATGTGGTTTGGAGCTCTTCTGATGGTGTGACTGATCCACTTCCACTGGCCACAGGCAATCGGTGTTTTGTGACAGATAACAGATAGAGTAACTAAACTATTATTCGTCCAACAAATAAGAAAATGAAAACGAAGCACAAATATTAATAATCCTACCTTTTCAATGACTCGTGATATTTGCTCTTCACTAATTCCTTGGACAATATCAATGGGCTCATAGGTGATGGCATTGGGGTTCTCCGCAGCCACATCCTCGATGTTCACACCTCCTTGTGAGGATGCGATTATGACTGGACCCTGCGATCATTTTACATAAATTACTAGCTGTGCCCGCGACTCCGTCCGCGTGGAATAGTGACCTTGTCACTAAGGGGTATGAAAAATAGATGTTGGCCGATTCTCAGACCTACTCAATATGCTCACAAAATTTCATGAGAATCGGTCAAGCCATTTTGGAGGAGTACGGGAACGAACATTGTGACACGAGAATTTTAAATATAAGATAATTCTACTAACCAATCTGATAGTAAATGGTTTATTATAGGGAGTGTTATCGCATGTGAATAACATAATCTAACTTTAATCATATCTATATATACACTTCAAATACAATAGAAGTGAATAACAGAAACTTTTCTTCTTCCTCCTGCCCTTATCCCACATTATATGGGGTCACCACAACATGTTACATGTTGTAATAGTTGTGGCTTATATAGTATTTACAACTGGCCACCTGCCTGACATTAACCCCTTTTTGGGGAAAAATCTGTCATCCTTTTTATTAAAATTATTTTTCTCTTTTCATATTGAAAACGATTACAACTATATTAATGAATTTACTACAACTATATTAATGCTATTTATTTACCAATTAATTTTTATATTAAGAATATGTGACCAAATTTCTGATATTTCAAAGACCTTTTAATAGAAACCAGTTTAATAAAGTTAATCCTTAGCCACAAAATATTTAGAAAGAAAGAAAGAAAAACATTTATTTGTCAAAGAAAACGACACTACTCAAGTACACTATTACATAACACTCATAATATAAAACTAATGCCGCAATCCTGACAAACGAGGTCAGCCACTCAGCATTTTGCTGCATCGAAATTATTCCGACACAGCGCTGGTTTTCAGTGCCAACTCCCAGTTTTACTACATTAAAACGATCCAAAATTGTACAATGCATGGATGATACTGCAGCTAATAGGATGACAGTGAACGTAAAAAAAATATTATTATCTAAATATTAATTATAATAAATAAATTAAGAAACAATACCATATTATATACACAAGGAAATATATAAGAAAATAACCAAGCGTCAAACATAAAATGGTTAAGCAATTACAAATTAAAAGATAATTCACAAATAAATAGGGTCTTTTTTCTGTTCAGTCATTAAATATTTTTTATAATTTATTTTAAATGAAGTGATAGACTTTTTTTCTCTAAAAGGTGGATTTAGGACACATTATATTTTTTTATTGCTGTAGGACAGCAGACAGGTTGACGGCCTACTTAGAATTTATCAGTTACCGTCGCCTATGGGTGTTTGCAATGCCAGTTGCATCACGAACACGCTGTTGTCCCCATAAAGGTACAGGAACTTAGGTCACTAATGCCGGAACACAACACAAAGTGATTATGGCGGCATACTTAAGACCAAAGGTGGTCGCCATCCAGACGGGCTTGGGGCCCTACCAAGTAGTTAGGGTAGGTTGTTTGGTCGCCTTTTACAACAAGCCGACCCCAGCCGCAGAGGTCAGTATTCTTTCTCCGCCCCTGCACGGATGGATAGATAGATAGAAATGTTTTCTCACAAAAAATTATGTAATGTTTATGATATTCCTTTTTACTTTCATATGTATATAATATATAGATACTGAAATATAAGTATGAAATGATTTTATGTTATGCAATTTAAAAACTAAAATGAATCCTTCTAAACAGTATTCATTTTCTTTGAGGTATTTTTATGTTATCATTTGATTATAACTTTTATCTGACGATTGAAATCATTTCAAAACATTCCAATAAAGACAATTAAGACAGTACATATACATATTACGTTGTTTGAAGCAGGTCCTACGCAAAGCAACTAATTGATGTTACGATTCGTTAATAGCCCTACATTATTGAAATATCATAGACATCAACTTCACGGACAACTGCAATGACTGGTATTGCGTAATAATGTTTTCTTATCTAATTTTCATATGAATGTAAAAAATAAACATGATGCTGAATAATGATGATCAAACATGAAATGTACAAAGTAACAAGTAAAGAAATATCCAATATATATAAAGTATGACCTTTTTTGGAGCGTTTTATTACAGTTAAAATCAAAACGTGCATTTTGGAGTCCAATCCTGGTGTTCAGTACACAGGGTTAAACTAACAGCTAATCTTTTTTGTACTGTCGTCAAATCATGCAAGACTATTTGCCAATTGTTGGGCGGCGTAAAAAATTTCTGGCAGAATTATGAGGAATTAAAATTTTGATCAGATTTAGAAACGACACGCCATTACTTAATCTCTTAATATTTCTCTTAAATTTTTTTTGCCTGTACTAGGCATTGGCAAAATTTTCCTGCAAATAATTGTAACTTCATAACTGCCCAAATAAATCAAAGGCATGTCGACGTCCGTTAATAATCCGGTAATGTGCTATTTGTGTTAAGCTTCTTCTGATTCAATAAAAACAATTGTCATTTTTTAACGAATTTTTGGCTGATACACTAATCTAACATGCGTATTCCATGACATATGATTTTAGATATAAGATCAAAGATAAAAATGCATTCATTTGTGGTATAAATATCAGTCGAGACTTATCTTTTGGGTATAATAAATATTACGTAATTTCTGTTTTTCTGCTTCACAATAAAAACCAATCCTTTCGAAATTATTTGTGATAAATATTACCTTCTATATATCAAAACCCAATATTGCCATTACCTTTACAAAATAATAATTTACAAAGCATCCACAATTATTTAAAATCTGTAGAAAGAAATTGATGATGATGATACCAAATATGTTAACTAAATTTACTGTATGCAAATATGAAAAATATTGTTTGTAAAATATTTAAATAGGCGCGCCGCGGTAGTTCACTTTTGTTGCGCACCATTTTTTTTTTACGGGGTGGGGAAATCCTCATGGACTACCTCCGCCTGGGGAAAGGCGGAGGGGCGTGCCGGACTCTTACCGGCTAAAACCACCACCCCGGTGTCTCCTCACACGTGCACGCGGGGTCGCGGGTATCCAAATTCTTCCGCTGGCCCGGTCTGTCCGGGCCTCGTCTCCTGCACGGGGTAGTGGTGTTTACCTACCCCATGCATCGCCTCAGAGGCGCGCGCCTCCACCTCAGGTCCATCGAATAGGGAGCTGGAACTTCCCCAAGTCCCTCGCCCCTGGACCTATTCATGGGGGCCGGAAAAGGGCGTTGTCCGCCCTTCTCCTGCGCCCGGTGCGCCCTCTGCGGCCGGGGAAGGGCGTCGAGATCTCCCTCTCCCGTTCCACAGTTTTATGTGTGCGGATAAAAATTAGTCTCAACATATTTTCCTCTAAACAAATATGAAACTGAACGGAAAACGCATTCATAACGTTATGTAACACAAGTGCATGAACAAATCGACTAATCAAATGTAAAGGAAGTTCCTTGTTAAGTAACCGGTTATATCCTGTAGAATAGAAAATATTCAATAGGCATACGTTAAAACTGCGTTCCATCATGATGGCGACGTAGAATTCACGGCGGGGAAACTTTCGCTCCGTGACCATGACCATATTGCAGATACGCCCGCCGGCGCCTGTTTGTTTCGTCACCAGGTACTGGTTCAGCATTTTGCTGGCCAACTCGCCGGCTACCTCAGGGCTGTATACCAATAAGTTTTCATCAGACAATCAACTGATAATAATAATAACAGCTGTCCCACTGTGGGCTTAGGTATATCCACTACGGTTGTCTGAGGTGGATTGGCGGGTTACACATTGATCTCAGTATGCAGTATTCATAAAGATATTTTCCATCACTGTCGGTACGTGGCAATTATGATATATGTAAATTAGGTGCAAAAACCTGCCTAAACAGTGCATGCCACTATGGGGTTCCAACCTGGGTCTCCAAATGTAATAACCACTGCGCTACCAGGTACCTGCAATCAACTCAGTTAAAAATTCTAAATTGTTATATGATATTAAATATCTCATTTGCAATATTTAAAATATAAAATTTACTATATATAGCATTTGTCAGTAAGTTAAGGTTGAAGTTCAAATTTATATTCATTAATTAAAATGATTCAATGTTTTAAAAGCCCATTACCAAAATACTTCTGAATAATCTTTATTTAAAATATTTCTGATAACACATTTCTATCACATCTTAAACTCAATATTTTTTCTAATATATTGTTTCTTTTGAATTCTATTTGTAACCCTCATAATGTTACAAGAAATAATTTGGCACAAGTCACTCATATTGATTTATAAATACAATTTACCTTGTTAATTATTATTAAGCATATGAATTAATGCAACAATTTTATAATTGATGTCTTTATTAAGAAATACCTTCGAATATATTTTATGCCTGAATGGTACTAATACTAAAAATATAGCACTTGTAACTTCAAAAATAATGTTAAATATTTTATGTATAAGAACTAAATTCTGTACAACAAGCCTTTTCAACTGAGTATTTTCTCAGAACACAAACTCAACTAAGTTTGTGTTATAATTACTTACGTGTTAACCATTCTGACACCACCTTTTAGTCCACTTTTAAACGTTCCTTTTCCTCTACCTCCAGCAAGTACCTTAAAATAATTTGTAAAATAAATATAAACAAAGAAATACTACATCGCTCATCGGCCCATATGCTCCGTTTCATTTATCTGGCTCTAATACAGAGAATATCAAAAACCTTACAACTAAGAACTTTATTTAAACTAATGTAATATATTTATTATGTTTTGTATTTCTGAGGATTTAACCAATCAGTCTTTATTAAATTTTGTAATTGATCAGTTTAGTTAGATACTTAAGGATGAAGTGGGCCCTCCAGAAAGTCCTTATTTCTTTTGCTATGATTAAAAAATACCTGTAACTTATGCAGTATTTATTAGTTTAATATAGTGTTAAAGACTAAATACTAATTTAGGTTTAGTAAGTTTATATTTTCAAACATGAATAATCTTTTATAAAATAAGTAATTGAAAAGAAACTGTCAAAAATACTATAATTACTTAAAATAAAGATGAATATGTTTTTACCTGGGCTTTGAGTACAATATCTTTGGTGTTGAGGTCCTTGGCAAACTGAACTGCCTCGTCTTTGGTCTTGGCCACATTGAATTTTGGCACTGGAATTCCATGGTCTCGGAGTAATGTGTAGCTGACATATTCATGGACATTCAGATTACGAACTTGCTGCTTGCTGGGCAGGTTGTTGGCTGTTGTTGCTGCCAAAAGCTATGCAAAAATTAACATTGTATTAATTATCGCTAAATTTTGTAAACAAGGAATTTTCCATGATAATTCTGATTTTATTTTAACTAAACAATTTTTTACATTTGAGGTACTGTATAAAACAATAATATACTACTTTCAAAAATCTAAAACCCTACAATTATACAATATTTCATTAGTCAACAGAGAAACAGTCTCAAACAGTTTTAGAAGGAAGGTCTTCAATGAACATACATATTTAATAACAATTCATTAAATAAATGTTGTATTACAAGTGAATGCATAAAAATAAATCAAAAGTCGATATATAAAGCAGTTTTTTAATAAAACATTTCATTATTGTCTAATGCAAATACAACTATGATGTTGTGACGTAAGGTCACATTAGAGCTAAAAATTACAAGGTCAGATTTATAAATAAATTTGTAACTATTTAACTGAATTTTGGTATTCATAGATTCTAAAAATCATAAAATAAGTAGAAAAGTAAATATGCTTAAGTTACAATTTATTTTAACATACTTTTTTAGAAAACAATATTCATAATTGATTAATTTTTATTACCAAGTGTACACAAATAAAAAAAAATTTAAAACACTAACACAAGTAGAATTCAAGTAAGTACAATATTTTACGTACCTTATTTGCATTTCTAAGAAATATTGTTTCAGCAAGACCAAAGGAACGGGGAAGTAAAGTCGCCATTTTTCCACTAATCAGAGACAACTAGATAGAATCAGATTTGATTCGCGGTCGACTGACTGACTTAAAGACAGCTAGCCAGCAGGGTTGCCAACCTTTGAATATTTTTCCTCGTACAGAAGCAGATAAAAATCTCGTACAGTGGCTTTCGAATCTCGTACATTCATATTGCGCGTAAAATGTAATTTTACAAGTTTGCTACAAATAAAATATCTCTATCTATTAAAAAACTATCTATTATTATAGGCTTAGTTTATCATATCCAAATATGATATCAAGCGTGATATTTTAAATTAGATATTTCAGCGACCATTGATGACCCTAGGCAAAATACGCACTTAACTTTAGTAACATCATTGGTGTCGGGCAAAAGCCAGTCCTTAAAAGCAGGATCCTTTAACTACTGCTGTCTAAAATGTTGTGGACGATGCTGCGATAATGTATTACATTCCCTTTTGCTGGTCCATGCGCCTTTTTTGGGTAATTTTCTAGGCGGAGTCAGAGTAGGCGAACAATCTTCGAACTTCGAACGAACTGTCTTCGTTGCTATCACTCATTCTGATATTTCTACCGCAACTAAGCAACGAATGACTCAAAGAAAATATAGAATTAACACCAAATCACTTCTTCTTATTACAAAAAAAAAGAACTAAAATTAACTAGTTCACTCGTGACTGTTGCTGTAAGGAACAGTACAGATAGAGAGAACAGTAGATATTGTATGTGTGATGTGACAGAGATGGCTAATGAGAAGAATAAAAAATTTTATTTCTCGGGGATTTCCCCGTTATGGACCGTTCCTATTTATTTTAGTCATTCATATCATTCGTTCATATTTATTCGAGTGAGATATTCAGTTTCATTAATCAAAATCTCGTACATAATTGTACGAGGCTAAGAACGTCCTCGTACCTCATACGGAAGACCAGAAATCTCGTAATTGTACGAGAAACCTCGTACAGTTGGCAACGCTGCTAGCCAGCCATATTTTTAATAGTTTTGTAATAACTACTGAGCAGCGTTGCCGATTTGTAGGGAATACTCGGAATTGCGGGGAACCTGACTGAATTGGGGATTGGTTATGTGCGGGGAACGCCGAAAGACAAGATTTATTTCCAAACCTAAAAGTTGCGATCCGGTTATTACTTGTGCTGCCATTCGCCAAAGCATCCGTGGAGAAGAAATTCAGTTATTTAAATAATATCAAAACAACTAATAAAAACAGATTACACACAGAAACTATAATATCTTTAATGACGACTTGGGAAACATTAAAGAAATAAGGTGGTATTGTCAAATTTACACCGACAAAAAAATGTTAAATTTAAAAGTATGGCAAAATCCTGAATAAATATCAATAAAAACCGATTAAATAACAGTTTGTTTTTATATTTTTATGAAAATAATGTGGAATTGGATTTTCCTTGAATTTGGGTAGTTATGCCTTAATTTTTGGTGAATTAGGAAAACAGGCATTAGCAACGCTGCTACTGAGGTCATTATGACAAGAGAATTGTTACGTCAAAATCAACAATTGAATAACCATTGACTTCAAAGGAGGCTATTTACAGTATTTACTCTGGAATCAGTAAATATGATAAATGTTTTCCACGTGATCTCCAAACTCTTGCTAAATCCCAAATGATGCAGTATTGGTATGATTTCTGGGATAAAGTACAATCAAAAATTTCGCCTAAGCCATGGTATTTTAAGTATAAAAATTTGTCCAAAAATTCGGTTTCGGGTATTATACACTTTAGGCCCGCTCTACATTCCCGGCAAAACTACACGAGACTAGCCGAATACGGGAGTGTAGAGGCACTATTCGGCAAGTCTCACCTATATTCGTGTAGTCTAGGTTTCATGTTTTTTGTGTTTGCGCGAGACAGAGCCCTCCACCTCCACATTCCCGTCTCGATTATTCCACTGGCATAAACGAAGTGTGCGCACGTCGTTTTTGTTATCAAAATGCCTATGAAATGGACGCACGATCTCGAGTTAACCTTTTTAGAAACTTACCAGTGCTATCCCATTATATGGGACCCTAGGCACCGTGAGCTTATAGACAGAAATAAAGTGTACGATGCTTGGAACCTAATTAGTGGAATATTAAATATTCCCGTAAAAGAATTGAAAACTAAGAAAGATTCTCTTAAGACAACATACAGGATGCAGAGGCGAAAAATTAATTATTTAAAATAATAATTTATTTATATATCTTCGTCTATTCCAACGACGCTTTATGACTTTTTTTTTCTTTTACTAACATATAATTGCAGTAGGCTGCAGCACATAAAACTACAGCGGCAGACGTTTCTAATAAGTCCATCCTGTACGAGTTCTGAACGGGCAATGCGTATGAGTGGGAATATGGAGAGCCGCTCTCGATATTGTCATCTTTCGGCAAAACATTTGGCCGAGACGTCTCGGCAGGAGTGTAGAGCGCGCTTTAGACTCTGACATTGTTGTTCTCCAGTCTTTTTATCTAAAATAAGGATTCTCGACCATTCCATATGTGAGTGTGGAATAGCTGAGGGTATACTTCACCACATTTTCTTTGAATTTTCTAAACTTGTTCCCTTAAATGACATTCTACCTAAAGAGTTCCCGCGCCCTGTCAATGTGAAGTTTCTCCTAACCTTAAAAGACGGTGTAGTTGTATATATTCTAAGTAAATTTTTAAAGCTTAATAATATTTATTTATAAGGTAGTTAGTATATGCGTGTATATGCTTTTTGCGTAGTCCCCAGGTTCTCAGAATTTATAATAAGAATTTACCGGCTAAATTTTCTTTCGCGTAAATAAATCTAAGTTTATAATCTGTCACTTTCTAATAAACTACGACACTGGCAAATTCAACGCCAAAAGCGTTGGGGCCAAATAATTAAAAGAAGAAGAAAAGCCATAGACTAAATAGACTTCAACTTCACTATAAAATTCAGAGGCAAAATCAATTCAATGTTACACTTACACTTTACGTAAAGTAGAAAACAAGCCTGCAAAAGTAAAAATCTAGATAAGATTGAAATTAAAACTTTAAATTAAATATAACAGTCATACAATTATTTTTAAATATAAGTATATTATTTACTTAACCTTATATTATTTAAAGAGTAAAATTTATAAATAAATAAAGTTAAATACTTAATGTCAAGTATATTTATTATTAAGAAAATCCTGATATACTTTATTACATACCGAATAAACTTTATTATATATTATTTATATAAATAGGCAAACAAAATTCACACATAGCACCATTTAGTCCCAAAGTAAGCAGAACTGCGTTTACAAGACAACTGATATACTACGTACTTTTTTTTGTAAATAAGAACATACATAAACCATTCAACCATCACCATATAGGCGGTGAGACCCACCCTGGCGTGCTAGTTGAACAGGCGTCACAGCACCCTGACATTCCAGAGTTCTTTTGGACATGGATGTTCCAGGAGTTATCAGTGTCTTACAGGGCCGCACAGTATATCCGGGTGCAAATATTGTGGTGCAGGCAACAACTGGCAGGGACTCTGTGGCACATATGGGTGAGGATTGCCGTGCCCTCGTCTCCCTTAATGGACAGAACTTTGTATTTCTGGCATCAGGAGAACCATAAAAAGTTTTTCCTCATTGAAAAGGTGGTCCCATACAAATATGAGTGAAGCCAGTCCAATAGAAATATCTTAGATGATGTGGTATATCTATACCTCCCGTCTATGGACGTTTCTTAGCAACTAATTCATTCTAATAACTATGTCATACACACTAAATTATGTAACATTAATTTTGTTATTAAAAACCTTCTAATGCAAGGTTTTGTCATTTAACAGATGAGATGTGTATTAGTGTATTAATAATACACTAATAAAACGTGAATTCAGTTTTTCTAAACTTCCTTTTAAATTTAAACTAGCTTCAGGGTTTGAAAGATAAGAGTAGCTTTTGCAGTATAATGTATACTATATAATTAATTAGAGGTGAAACGGATAGTTGTTGTGCCGGATACCGAATATTCGGCCAACCTTGAAGCCAGATAGCCGAATATCCGGCCGAACTTAGTCGGGTGACACTGGGATATTGAACATGATAAAATATATTTACAGATTCATGTTAGAGGGGCCAATATGGTGAAAGGTGTTCGATTAACTGAGTACGACTCGGCTAGATGCTTCGTAAATACGCTCCAGAGAGTTAGTCCAACCTGAAGTAACAACAATGATTGCTGCTGGTAAACGGCTTGTTACGCACTTTAACCACTCGGGTTTAGCTCAAGAAAAACTACTGGCGATTCAAAAATAGCTAAATTTACCTGAGCATCAATTGGTGCAAGATATTATTATTACAATATATACACGGTGATTTTTAAAGCGTTTCCGAAAATTTTGAATTATTTATCAATAACAGAAGCTATTTAGAACGTTAATTTAATAATATATATATATATATATATATATATATATATATATATATATGTTTTTCATCAAAGTCGATATTCATATCGTTTACTGAGAAAAAGTGAGAACCAGTAGTAGCGCTTTTAATCACACGTAGGTACATCTATCTAATATATAAAATTCTCGTGTCACAGTTTTCGTTGCCATACTCCTCCGAAACCGCTTGACCGATTCTCATGAAATTTTGTGAGCATATTGAGTAGGTCTGAGAATCGGCCAACATCTATTTTTCATCCCCCTAAATGTTAGGGGTGACCCACCACCAAATTTTTTTTTTAATTTTTTGACATATTATTATTTATATGGCAGAACAACGTTTGCCGGGTCAGCTAGTACTATAAATAGAAATACTATGCGTTGTAATATCGAGTCACATAAAATTGTCATCATCATCATCTTAGCGATGAATCCCGGTTGCAGCCCAAACTCTCGCTTCGGCGCCCGGGGTCCGCTTTTCGACTTTTTCTTCTCCACTTCGCACGGTCTTCAGCATCCCTGGTAGTGAGTCCATTGACACGCATATCACCCTTTACGACGTCAAGCCAGCACTTTTGAGGTCTACCCCTCCTGCCGGGGCCCGGCGGAGGCAGCATGGCCAGACATTTGTTTCCCACGTAAGCATCCGGTTGCCATAAAACGTGGCCGTACCAGTGTGTTGTTATTAACAAATCAAGTCACATGTAAAAAAAGAGATAATGTGAAATGTTTAATTTGTTAAATTACGTTGTATAGGTAATTTTTTTTTGTTTCGGGGAAAAACCTCTCTTGATGGGTTCCCCCGGCTCGGGGGGACCGAGGGATATGTGGGACTCCGGGAAAGATGTTCAGCCATCCGACTACCCACTAAAAAACCCCGCTGTTCTCCTATCGCCTACGCCCGGGCCTACGGATATGTAACCTGCCGATCTCGTGGCCCGGGCCGGCGCCGGCCCGCCCTTTGTCTCAAGGCGGGCCTCTTCTAAAGTGTTGGCGCCAGGGGGTCAGGGTTTCGTCCCCCGGCGCTCTCCTATATTGTAGGAGTTGAGGGGGGCCGCGGAACAGCACGTGGCCCTCTCCCTCGCGGCAATAGTGCGGGCGGCGGATCCTTCCCCGAGGGGCCGCCCGCAGCCGCTTTCTACGGCGGCCGGAGGTCATTGCTTGCCCTCCGGCGCGTACGACGTGGCCTGCGTTGGCGGGAGGGGAGTGTGGTAGTGGACTCCCGCTCCCGCTCTGCCGCCTCCTTTGCGGACATGACTGGCTCGCAAAAGGAGGCGACGGTTGTCCATCCAGGATCGCCCCCGACCATGGACAGAACCAGGGCCGGGAGCGACAGGTCCGCGCCGATTTGGGCGACGAGGGCGCGGCGCTCCTCGCGCCACGCAGGGCACACGGCGACAGTGTGGTCCACCATGTCCTCCTCGTCGCCCGCGCCACAATGGTGACACCCCGACGTCATCTCCCGCCCTATGCGACACAGTTACCTCCCGAAGCAACCGTGCCCCGAGAGGACCTGCGTCAGGCGGAAGGTTAGGGCGCCGCGGCGCCTTTCCACCCATTCGGTGTATAGGTAAACTTATTTCAAGATTTGTTTTTCATTCCGATGACCTATTGATGTAGTTTTGTTGTATTAGGCTTATTATTACAGTTTTATTTTTAATTGTTTCAGAGTAAAATGTCGCAAAGAGAAAAAAATCCGATTTGGTAGTACTTCGACAAAAGTATCAGTGATACATCAAGTCCTATTCGTTAGGAAGCCACGAACCAAAAGAAGAAACATTACACGGACTGAAGCTGCATTTATCCAAATTTCATGACAAGGAATACAGGCAAGTACTAAAACGTCTATCAGAATTAAACGATTTCAAAAGTGAAGCAAAATTGAAGCGAACGGACTTAAGCGTATCATTGCAATTAACAATCAAGCAGATCAGTCGACTCTTGTTCAGACAACCATTCCAAGTTTGACCTCTAAACCTAAAGTTGTACTGTGGTCTGATGATCATGAAATTAAAAAAAGGATTGACAAAACTATAATGGATCTCATAATCGTGGACATGCTGCGTTATACTGTGGTGGAAGGTGAAGCATTTCGCCGACTTAATTTATCTGTTCCTCAAGGAGTTCGCAAATATCGGTTGAAGTCTGAAAAAAATTTTAGAACGTCCAAACGATGACCAACATGAAAAATTCACTATACGAGTCCATGAACATCAGATTTTCATCATTAAAAAAACTCCCTTCGTTGATGGTAGCTACAATATTGGACCCAAGAATCAAGACTAAATACCTCAATTCCAATGAAGTGGACATAGCTGTTACAGAGCTAATATCTTTCTTGACTGAGTCTGAAGTCAGCATGCAATCATCCCGCAGCACTGATAACGCCAATATTTCTTCGGCTTCAACTACATGCGTCTCGCAAGCTCACCACATACAGCAAGAAAAAGAGAGTCTTTGGGATGTACACGATAATACGTCTAGTCAAACAGAGACCACAGAATCTGAAGACATACACTTTCTGAAAGAAAAGATTCAGTCTTACCTGTTGGAGCCATTACTACAACGCAATGCTGACATATACAGTTATTGGAACAGAAGTCCATATCCTAAATTGAGAAGTGCAGTTTTAAAATACCTTTCAGCTGCACCTACCAGTGTCCCGAGTGAGCAGATGTTCAGTGCTGCTGGCCAAATATACTCGGATCGTCGCAATAATTTACGTGGCGAAAACGCAGACAAACTGCTTTTCTTGGCGTAAAATATAAGACTTTTTAATTATGAAAATTAATAATACGAAAAACCAAAAAGTAACCCTAAATATAAGATATTTAGAAGTTTTTTTTTTATTTGATTTTATAACTGTTTTCAATTTAAATGTTTATTGTAGTTTAGTAGTGAGTTACTTAATCCATACTAATATTATAAATGCGAAAGTAACTCTGTCTGTCTGTCTGTCTGTTCCTCTTTCACGCCTAAACGGCTGAACGGATTTTGATGAAATTTGGTATGGTGATAGATGATAACCTAGAAATGGTCATAGGCTATAAATAATCACGCCATCGTTCTTAGGGGGTAGGCAGTAGGCAGATAACTAAATTGAGTTAGTGATTTTTTGTGCTTATCCGGTATCTATGAGAATCGGCCAACATCTATTTTTCATCCCCCTAAATGTTAGGGGTGACCCACCCCCAAAAAATTTTTTTTAATTTTTTGATATTTTATTATTTATATGGCAGAACAACGTTTGCCGGGTCAGCTAGTTCTACATAAATGTAAGTATGACTGTCCTACTAATTGTGATCTAGGCATCTTTGTTAATTCTAAATGTGCGATTTGATTATCTTTTTTGAGACTGGAACTAAGAGTGTAATAGTAATTTTAGTAATTATTATTTTTATATAAGAAGTACATTTTTTATAAGAGGTAGATTGATGATTCTTTGTACAAATACAAACCAAAGTATAATTAATAAGATTTCAAAATAACAATACTTAGTATTTAATAAAACAGTATCAATTAGTGATTTGATTATTGATAACTGATAAATATTTTGCTAGGCAAACTTAATTTGAAAAAAGTAATAAAAATATTATTAATATTTTTTATATTATTATTAAATAAATTATTACAACAAAATTACTAAATACTGTGTTTCCATTTCATGTCCTAATTATATATAATAATGGGTAAAATGCACCAAATTTCAGTATTTTAAGGAATTTTAATATTATATTTGACCACATGAGTTTCGGTTTCGGCCGAAACTGAAGCCACGGCCGAATATTCGGTTTCGGCCGGAAAACCAGTTTCGGTCGGACACTAATATATATATATATATATATATATATAATAGAAAATTATAGACTATAAAATAATCCATAAAAATAGTTTTAATACTTTATTATTTACTTTAGTAGCAAATAAAATATTTAAAAAAATTACTTCTGTAGGGGCTCAAAATGACTCAACTGTACTAAAGTTTGATTCAAAATATATGAAAAATTATAATACAAGTTAGAAAAATCATTTTGAACTAATTAGTATGGATATCTAATATGTTACACAGTAATTGTTTTCTAATTAAGTTAAGAAGCTTTTTTGGCAGTATGTTTCATATCAATGGTTTTAGCTTTATCTTCAGTCCAGACTCCATTACCACTAAAATAATGATTTCTTTCAAGCATATACAGAATTAAACTTAATTTTTGAGATTTAGTTAATTTACTCATTTCAATAGTATATTTAATTAATGATTGATTTTTCTCAAACAATTCAAGTATTTTTTTTATTTTATTCCATGGATAAAGAAGTATTGGACAATTTTGATAAATATCATCATTTGAGAAATATAAAGATAATTTTTTATGTACATGTTTAACTTGAACTAGAGGTATATTTATCCAAAATGGATGTCTCTTTAAAGAATCGCTAATACTCTTAGAGTTATACTTCTTGTTAAAAGATTGTTGTACACAAAATACTAAGTCCTTCCCTTTCCCTAATCGATCTCCTGGTGATTTTTCATACATTTCATATCTATCTGAACTACCTGACAATACATTTAGAGATAAACACTTTTTATTAATGTTGTAAAGTCTATTTAGTCTTTTCACTACGGTATTATTATAATGAACAACTTTCAGAAATCTTGGATGTAGGAAGAATGTATTGAATTCAGGTGTATTTTTTGCCTTTTCTAACCTTTCTCTGACAGTACTCGGACTGAGTGTATAAATATCAAAACATCTGACTTGTGCTTCATTACTTATACCATATTCCTGTAAAATGTTTCTAATCTCCACTAAAGTATCATATCTCTTTGTGGCAATTTTTGGATGCAATCTTATAACCTCTTTTATATCAATTCCACCTATTGATCTAAACTTATTTATTATGTTTCTAAGATTGTCAGGATCAACATGTATAAGATATAAATTATTCTTTAATTTTTTATCAGGCATCATTATCTGCGACTGTAATATCTGCAGTGTTTTATTGATGAATTCCAATGGTCTATGTTTTATAGTTGGATATGTTTCAATGCCTCTAAAGAATTCTTCCTGACTTAAATCCAATATAAGCTCAAGGTACCTCTGAATAATTTTCAGCCTCAATGAGTAAAGAGTGAATTCATTGACATCACCCAGTATTAAAGTAGTTAGTGATGTAGGCCATTGTGTCATGAAGCCTGCAAGTCGATTTTCAACGTTCACTTGTGGAAATATTCTCTGAAGTTTTTTTAATTTACCTACTGTTGTTTTCTTCACAAGAGGTAGATAAGATACTAAATCCTTTCTTGATATATTCACAACACCACATTCTTCTAAAACTTTAAAACGAAGTTTAACAGTTACTGGTAGTATTCCAAAGAAGGATGGCTCTTCAATCAGATCTTTTCTCGTGAAACCTAAACCGCAGACAGTCTCCACTAAGTCTTTTATTCGTGTCTCATCTAACTTTCTTACAACAGGTTGTTTTAAAAGTAAATATTCAGCGTCAACTTCCTTGATAAATAAATGTTTTGCTAAAATATTAATGATGCCTTCATTTTCTTGTTGCATTTTAATACTACAATAACTATGTTGAAAATATTGTAGCCTCCACCGATAAGGGTTTATCATGTTTAGTTTCTGTATTATCATTTAGAGATAGCCTTTATTCCGAACTTTTTTTAATGAATTTAAAACTCTGTTCACATCACTTGCCTAAAATTCATTTTTCCAAAATAAATAAATTTTGATAAATACTGTCAAGTGTCAACAAGTTGTTTCAACGTCAATATGTTATTTATTATAAATTATGGCTTCTATACCAATCTTATTGCAGTGTCATCTACCTTTTTTTATTTTATTCAAGAACTATTCTAGTTTTAATGCAAATATTTTGAAATCAAATTTGTATTTCTGTTGCCATTTCGTTTCAAATTCAATCCACATACATACATTATTACATTCATATAATATTTTGTTATCTTCTTCCAGGGTTGCCAACCTTTGAATATTTTTCCTCATACAGAACCAGATAAAAATCTCGTACATTGGCTTTCGAATCTCGTACATTCATATTGCGCGTAAAATGTAATTTTACAAGTTTGCTACAAATAAAATATCTCTATCTATTAAAAAACTATATATTATTAAGGCTTAGTTTATCATATCCAAATATGATTTTAAATTAGATATTTCAGCGACCATTGATGACCCTAGGCAAAATACGCACTTAGCTTTAGTAACATCATTGGTGTCTGGCAAAAGCCAGTCCTTAAAAGCAGGATCCTTTAACTACTGCTGTATAAGATGTTGTGGACGATGCTGCGATAATGTATTACATTCCTTTTTGCTGGTCCATCCGCATTTTTGGGTAATTTTCTAGGCGGAGTCAGAGTTGGCGAACAATCACTGTCCTCGTTGCTATCACTCATTCTGATATTTCTACCGCAACTAAGCAACGAATGACGCAAAGAAAATATAGAACTAACACCAAATCACTTCTTCTTATTACAAAAAAAAAAGAACTAAAATTAACTAGTGCACTCGTGACTGTTGCTGTAAGGAACAGTACAGATAGAGAGAGAGAACAGTAGATATTGTATGTGTGATGTGACAGAGATGGCTAATGAGAAGAATAAAATGTTTTATTTCTCGGGGATTTCCCCGTTATGGACCATTCCTATCGTTCGTTCATATTTAATCGAGTGAGATATTCCTGCAATAAAAATTATTTTTTAAAGTTTCATAAATCAAAATCTCGTACATAATGTACGAGGCTAATAACGTCCTCGTACCTCGTACGGAAGACCAGAAATCTCGTAATTGTACGAGAAACATCGTACAGTTGGCAACGCTGTCTTTTTCTGTCACTGGTGACATTTGTAATCAAAGTCAGCATGCTCAGAGAAGTAAATATCTAGAAACTAGGGATATCGGATGTGAAAAAAATATCGTTATTTGGGTCATTTTCAAAAGATTTTACATTTTTAAAATAATGATATATTTAGCTCAATATGTAATAGTAATTTTTACACAAAATGTACAAAAATCTCAATAAAAACGGAGGAATTTTTGTCAGTATTCTTTTTATTTGGCAATAATTACAAAAATATCAAAAACTAAAAAGCAAACCAGTATTTGTCACTGGTGTTGGGAACCGGCAAATTAACGGCAGTAGCCACTCTTTCTGAAAGTACCGAGAAAGCCGTAGATATTAACAAGTATCTTAGAGTCTAAGACAAGTATAGAACCTTAGACATTTTTTTAATAACCCTTACTCATTACCAATTTATTATAACAGATGGGGACTGAGTCATGGGACTTAATATCTCAGTTCTTTGGGAAATATTTTATACATGGCAACATTATGAAAACTATTGCTGTCTCTTGTGCAGCCACGCAATAGCTCTGTCTATAGGTATATAGTCTAAGTATAGAACACAATTTAACAAAAGAACTCACAAGTCAAACAGTCATAGACCATAGACAATTAGGAACCAACACATAGGAATGGCTTAGAAAAAACTGGCGGAAAATAACTGACATTACTACACTACATGTGTACACTATGTACACATACGAGATAATATAACACTGCACAAAGAAGAGACCTGCACAAAGAAGAGACCACAAATCTAGGAAATACTTTATAATGTCTTTTATCTCATTCTCTCCACGTTATATTATAAAGACATATATGTATAAAGATGTATATAGGTGTCTCTTTTTACTGTGACATTTCCGTTTCGTCAAGTTTTAGATCTCAACGAAGCTAAAGAAGTTTTCACTTCAAAGTTCAAAAGGTATATCGTTTTTGATACAGCGCCGTATGACCCCAGCATGCGGAAAGAATAGGTTCACCCCAGGTCATTCCAAGGGAGGTGTAAAAGGCGACTGATGGACTACTCCTTTGCCAGCTTGCATGTGGCAAAGGAAGTGCACCTCTCGGTTTTTCTCGGGTCGAGAGGTCGGACGGCAGTCGATCCTGTAAAAATCAAAACTAGCAACAAATACTATGGTTAGAACACGTAAATGATTTGTCACAGATAGGGCGTCGCCGTAAAACGACGCGCAAGAACGTCGCCCGACTCCTGTGACAAGTGGAATAGGGCCGCCGCCCGTGGGCGAGCACGGATAAAGAAATTAGCCCCATCCAAAATGAAACTCCGCTTCGCAACTTGGAATATTGGCACGCTGACTGAACGTGCAAGAGAGTTGGTCGATGTACTCTTCAGGCGGAGGGTTGATGTGGCATTCCTTCAGAAGACTCGGTGGAAGGCCAGTAGATCCCGGTTCATTGGGAAGCTGATCTACACGGGTGCACCTGGTGGGGAAAATGGGGTCGCCATAGTGCTCTCGGAGGAGCTCCAGAACGACATTTTGGAGTTAAAGCGCTGTGGCGATCGGCTTAGGGTTGTGAAAGTGGTTGATGGTGAGATTGTTACCCACTTGATAAGCGCCTACGCGCCACAGGCCGGTTGTAGCAACGCCGACAAGTTAGTGTTTTGGAACCTACTCGTAGAAGTGCTTTGTGGGATTCCATTGTCGAATGGAATCGTTTTGGGCGGTGATCTAAACGGTCATGTGGGTGATGAATGTGGGGAATTCGAGCGTGTTCACGGTGGATTTGGGTATGGTGGATGGCATCCTCAGTACGTGTGCGGCTGCTGACCTTGCCATCGTGAAAACGTAATTCAAAAAGAGACACGAACATCTCATCACCTCCAAGAGCGGGAGAATGCTACCCAAATCGACTTCCCACTCACTAGGAGACACCACATCAGCAAATTAGCAAACTGCAAGGACATTCCTGGTGAGAGTCTCACTTCACAACACTGTCATCTTGTCATAGACATTTATAGAAAGAAAAGAAAGAAAATCTTTACATCTGCGTGAAGCCCAAAGGCAAACGTGTCAATCGCCTTCAGCGCCGAATCAGGTGGTGGCTGCTTGATGAAGTCAAGTCTCAGGAGTTCGCCTCTGCCATCAGCGACAAGTACGCTGGTGGTGAGGGCGAACCGGTTCAAGCATACTGTGACAGTATTCAGGCGGCTATTATTGGGTCGGCGAAGGAGGTGCTTGGTGAGTTTAAGGGCGGACTCAAGTGTGACAAGGAGACTTGGTGGTGGAACGATTCAGTCTAGAGGGAGACCACGGCGAAAAAAGCCCTCTTTAAGAAGTGGCAAGCGTCCAGATCTCCTGAAGATCGCGAAGCATACAGAGCTGCCAAACGTGCCACCAAGAAATCTGCAGCCAGAGCCAGACGAGACCACTTACAACCACTGTACGACAAATTGGAATCGTCAGAGGGGCAGAAGCTCGTATAGAAGTTGGCGCGCTCCAGAGTTAAAGCGGCACAGGATATTTCCAAGTGCCGCTGTGTAAAAGACCCCGGGGGCAACCTGTTATGCGAGAACCTCGCGGTGAAGGAGAGATGGCGCTCGTATTTCCACGGGCTGCTGAACAAGCAGCACAAAGAGGTGCAGCCGCCAGATCTTTCTCCAAATCAAGGATTAATGCCACCGGTAACGCCTGCAGAAGTCCAGAATTGTCTTCCCCGCATGAAAAATCGGAAAGCTGTCGGAGCCGATGGAGTCCCCATCGAAGCCTGGAAGGCGATGGGCTCTCGTGGTGTGGGTATTTTAACAAACCTTTTTAACTGGATACTCCTCACCGGTACGATCCCGAACCAATGGAGGCTGAGTATCATTACTCCAGTCTTCAAAGGCAAGGGATCGATGCAGGAGTGCGGTAACTACCACGGTTTAAAGGTCATGTCCCACACCACGAAGCTCTTCGAGAGGGTTATCGACTCTCGGATTCGGCAGCAGTGCACTGTCTCGGGATGTCAGTATGTATTTCACCCTTGACATGGGACTATGGACCCTATTTTTGCCCTAAGGATTATCGTGGAGAAATACAGGACGAAGAATACGCCTCTGCATTGCTTTTCAGAAGGCCTTCGACTGTATTCCTCGCGCGGTAATCTAGTGGGCATTGCGATCATTGCGATGTAAAGTTGAAGGGGCAGGTCTATAAGACCATCATTAGGCCTGTCCTTTTATACGGCTGTGAAGCATGGCCGGTGTTAGAGCGACACAAGTAAGAACTGCGTGTTACGAAGACGAATATGCTGCGGTGGATGTGTGGAGTGACGTGGAAGGACTACGTTGTCCGTGACATTGCAGATAAAGTGCAGGAGTGTCGGCTCCGTTGGTACGGCCACGTTTTACGGCAACCGGATGCTTACGTGAAAAACAAAGGTCTGGCCATGCCGCCTCTGCCAGGCCCCGGCAGGAGGGGTAGGCCCAAAAAGTGCTAGCTTGACGTTGTAAAGGGTGATATGTGAGCCAATGGGCTCACTACCAGGGATGCTGAAGATCGTGCGAAGTGGAGTAGAAAAAGTCGGAAAGTTGACCCCGGGCACCGAAACCAAAATTTGGGTTGCAACCGGGACATAACGCTGGGATGATGATCGTTTTTGATACAATTTTGGATATTGTATATTTTGTATTGATAAATCGATTTATGGATTATAATATGATTTTATTATATGGCTAAAAATATCGATACATTGATACTTTTTCTACAAGCCTACTAATTAATTAAAAAAACAGCAAAGCAACGATTGTTTGGATTGGGCGTGTATGAAGATTTTAGTTATTTAGTTTCAGTTTGTTTAAGAATAAACATAAGATATGGCTAGGTCTAAAACTGGATATTTTGCTCTGGGGTTCTTTATTGTGTCGTTCATATTCAATATCGTTGCATTTGTGAGTCCATATTGGTTAGTTACCGATGGCAAACTCAAAGATCCTAAGTTTATAAGAATAGGTAATTTGACTTGTATTTTATATTAGAATATTTAATATTTTGTGTAAATACTGTTAGGAGATTTGAATTTGTTTAAAATACATAATTATTTCAGGACTTTGGGAAGTTTGCTTCAATAATTTCGAAGAAACCTATCATAGATACGATACCGTGTTTACTGGTTGCTGGTGGATATTTGAAGAAGAATACTACATTATACACGATCTTCTTTTGCCCGGATTCTTCATTGCAACACAATTTTTCTTCACCATTACTATTTGTTGTGTTTTGGTATCTATCTTCTTAGCTGTTCTATTTTTAAAGAAGGATAGGGATGATGACGCTTATTTAACGATATTGGTTACTCTTGGAACTGTTCTTGTTATTGGAGGTATGTATATTAATTTAAAAAAACTAGTTAACTGTATCTTTATTACTCTTGAATCACAAATTTTATTGAAAGAAAAGCTAAAAAGAGCTTTTATTTTAAACATTTGTGAAATGTGTTAGTAACTAAGTCCTGTGAAAAAATTACGTAAATTAGAATAAATGACAGTTTTACTTGAAATTTTCAAAAAAATTCAATAGTTTAACCTTTATTAGGGTTGTCTGGAAGAGATCACCCATTAGCTAGGAGACCGCCCTTTGTGATATCTAGTTTTATATTTTTTATACCTGTTTTTTTAGTACAGTAAAGGATTGTCTATCTATCTATATCTGTTAATATGTTGCTAACTAAATAATTGGTTGTTATAATAAATTTATTACATACATATACAATAATTATTGTTGATTGGACTAAATATAGTTTTTCAAATAATACCTTTTTAAAATAGTTATGGAAATTTTATATTTCAGGTTTTTCTGGGCTTATATCGGTAATAACTTTTGGGGCCAGAGGTGATGGAAGAGACTGGATGCCAAACTGGGAGCACAATGATCTTGGATGGGCATTTGCCCTTGGAGTTATTGGAGTAATCTTGCTATTTCCAGCTGGAATTCTTTTCTTGGTTGAAGCAAGGGTGCAGAAATATAAAAGGCTACATGCGATGCAAAGTAGGGAACCATCTTCTTACACTATGCAAGAAAGAAAGATTGCATACACTGGTGCACATACTGATATTTAAAGATAATTTGAATATATTGCTATGCATAACATTAAGAATTACCATTTCAGTGAATCTAGATTTGACTAGAATCAGCAACTACTGGTATACATTTTTCTAGTATACTTTTGTTAAAGATAAATTTTAGTAAAGATGGTTGACACCGATGAGTTCGTTCTGCATCTTTGTTGTATGTAAGCTTGGAAAAAATATTTGTCATTTATAAAACTGCTCTTTTTTATTAGTAATCAAATAAAAATATTGCAAATTTTACATTGATAAATTTATAAGTAAGCTATATTTAAACTTAGTTGATAAGCCAATATGTTATTAACATTGTGAATTATCCGTCCAAAAAGGAATCTCATGTTTGATTTAATTTTACTGTTCTATTTACATTTTTACTATAAAAATATTTTTTAATTGTGTGCCTTAATATTAAATATACAAGACAATTAGTTTTATTGTTATGTAATTTAGTTATTATAATGAAAAAAGTGGAAAATAAGATTAATAGTAAAGATTTAAGAATTTTTAGAAAAAAATATGATATACTAAACGGTTTGTAACTTTAAGAACTAGTTTTTAAGACAGGTTTTTCAATAGCAGCAGCATTGCATGGTATAAAAAATAATTTATCCAAATTAAGGCAAGATGTTCTCCAAAGTGAATGTATACATATAGTTACTGTATGAAATTAATTTGTAATGGAAGGAAGGGCAGGCCCTTCCTTCTGCACTTTTCCTGCCTGCGCTTCTATAAATATATAAACAAGTGAATAATTTTCATATATTACCAGCTCGATCTAATTTGAATAATTTTATCACATTAAATTATATTAAATTACTACTTTTATTTCTAGTACTTTGTAGCTCTTATTTGCAGTTAAATGTGATTTTACATTAACATCTTAATTTATGATAGGCCTTTTCAATTCGTATTTTGTTTAGTTTTCTTACTTGAAACCTCACAATGTAAGGGTTACAGTCATACATGTACTTTGATGGAAAGGATTTATATCAGTTTGCACTAGGGAGGCCCCTATGAAATGTGCTCTGATTACTAGACCATCCATTTCGTAATGTAATTTATATAAGAACTGTATATAATATAATGTGATTAGTACATAGAACGTAACATCAACTATTATTAATTTTTTAATATAAAGTGGGTCATGAAATAACAATTACCATTTCGAGTTAATTTGGCTTTATTATTCTTAAATTTTTCAATGACAAATGTCAATATTGTATCTAAATACAAGGGTGGCTGTTTTATTCATAAAACGGCCAGTTTCAATCCATATCAGTGTGAAGCAGGCCTTTGTAATCACCATAAAATATAATTTTCATTAATAGTACATAAATGACAATATGAAAACAAGTTTACGACACAACCATTGTCTATTATTATTCACTTGTATGTCGTCACAAGCATCTCTATGTTTATTACTGGAATTTTATGTAATCTGAAATTATTTGAATTTTTTTAGGAAACTTAAGTATGATAATTCCTCAGGTAATGTATTAAATACATTTTATATTGTGTACTTTAATTCTAACATTTCTTAGGCTGCTTTCAAGAATGCGTTTTAAATGTTTCCTCAACTATAAATTCTAAAAGAAAATAAAATCATTGCAGAAAATGTAAATATAGCAGTTAGGATGGAAATAACTGTTTAATTACGTATCTTGTTATTATATATGGTATGGAGATATTTACCTAAGGAATGAGTGTTTTTTTTTTACTTTTTTATACTCTTATTTACGTATGATACAGTTGTTTTACTTATACCATCATATATGCATTATAAATTCATAAAATATTATTAACATATAAAATTATGACAAATTCATTTTGAATGAATTATATATTCGCCTTAATACAATATTAACCTGTGGTTTTTTTTAAATTAAATACCTGTTAAATAAAAACTTGTTCATTAATTATAGATAACATTAAATTTGGCATCTTTAGTTTCATTTGTAATTTTTAAATTACATGGCACACTGCTCTTGCTGAGTAAAGCTGATTTAGCTGTTTCGAAACCCATGGAAATGCATTTAGCATCACTGTGCCCAGCGAGGAGTGCATGAATAAAACCACTAGCGAAACAATCTCCAGCTCCTGACACGCTTATCACATTATCCAGTACTTCTACTTCATAAAACCTTACTTCCAAAGAAGAAAATATGCTTTCGGACTTATTTTCTGAATTAGTTTTCTTCACAGTTAATATACCTTTTGGTCCCATTGTGACGACTATGTAATTAATATATTTTGATACAATTTTGGTTAATTCAATTATTTCTTGAACTTCATTGATTTTTAAATCTGAAGTTGATAATTCTGGTTGAATACATTTCGCCATAGCCCGTAATTCTGATATGTTGGGCGTACTACAGTAAATACTGTGCTTACAATGTGTAATTTTTGTAGCCTTGCGCCGGTCTGTTGGCTCAAAAAATACTGCAACAAAAAGAAAAAAATTTGCTGAGTGGATATGTTAATTGTAGTTAAAGTGTTCGAAAAGGGTCCATCGAACAACAGCGCAAGCGTATGTATACTGGCTTTGAAGTGAAGCTTCGGTAGCTGACACTAGAACAAGATCAAAGCACTAATCTGTTTTATAAAAATTAATTTTAAAATGTATGCAGTAAAAAGAAAAATGCAATAAATTTTAAAATTTAGTATTTAAGCCATAAGTTTAAAAATCAATGTTGATTTAATGTACAAAAAGTTTTTTATCGACAAAAAATTCAGTGATTCAGTTTTTGGCAAAAATCCGGAGTTACATGGTTCCGAAGCACTTACCCTTTACAACATATGTAAAATGAAGAAAATAGTGAAAATAAAAAGAATTATTTAAAAAAAGGAAACAAATAGAAAGCCCACATAATTGTCAGGTAGGACGGAATGGAAACAGCTATGTTTAATAAGGCGGTATAAACAAGGTCTTTGCCTAACATTTTGGTAAATTTTAATAAGACAAGATAAATGGAATAACATTGAAATAAATGAAAATGACTGAAAATGTACAAAATTACAAATGTCCGTATAGGAGAGTGAGTTGAACTGAGTTGAGAGAGTAGTTTAATCTTTGGTCCGTTTACTCGTTGGGTGGTTCGTTTGAATTACTTTTTAAAATAAAATTAAAAAATTGTTCACTTAATAGAAAATAAAATAAGTTAAATTCGACTATTTACTAAGTATTTCAACTCACACAAAACCGAAGTAAGGTAAGTCCAACTCAATAACATATTAACTCTAAATAAGAGGAAAGCAGGCACTCCCTTACCGTTTAATAGATGCGATTTTAACATTTATGAATTCAAAAAACGTACATATTAGGTTCCTAGAATATTTGAAACCTAAAGAATTGTTTTGCCGTGATATAAAATATACCCTTTATCTTGTGTATGTGATAATATCTCATAATTTGTTCAGAGTTTGTTACGATCATTTAGTAAAATATAGCTTTTAGATTATATTAAGTAAATTATTCCATCATATTTTAAAATAAGCTAAATAAATATCTTACACATCTTTTATTCATCATTTGATGCTTCCAAAACAACTTTAAAGTGTTGGAATGCTCTTAAAATCATTTGTATATCTAATATAAATAAAGTTTGCTTATATCCATGATATTAAAATTGCATGTCTGCTGACTGCTGTGCTGACTGTATCAAACTTTGTGTATACACTTTGTTTATTGGGTTGATATATTTTAGGATTATGAAGAGAATTGTAGATATCAAAATAAGAATTATCCTTATGTTATACAATATAATGAGAAAATTAGTTTCCAAAATAAAATCATATATGACTTAACAGCCAAATTATTCACACCATGAGTAATGTGTGTGAACCTTTTGGCATTGTGTTTCTAGGTGAATGTTAAGCATACACAAGCTCCATTCAGCTTGGATTTCGAAACATTTTAGTTGTTACTTGTGTTTGTTATTCATCTGATGTAACCTTGTGTTCTCCACTATACACAGAAATGTTATGTTTATGTTATTTGTGACAAGTTGAAATTGCTTGATTTAGACTTTAAAGGTTGATTGGAGTAAATTAACAGTAAGGTCAACCTTTGATTCAAATAGACATTAAATAAAGTATAGTTGTATTTGTAAGTATTTACAAGTATGTGCTGTACTTTAGAGGGTATAATGGTTATTAAATTACATATTTATTAATTAAATTATAACAATTTAAATTATTTCAATTAAATACATTATACAACACTTTTATTTATGATTTGATTTAGAAATATAAGAAAAATTCATTTTATAGATAAATAGAATATATAATATTAGCTGCCTCACAAGTGGTAACGAGGTGGTCACAAGTCACAACATTATAGATTTATTGGTATTATCAAATTAATGTGAAAGTGTTTATTGATATCTATATAAATTATTAGGATAAATTATCCTAATATTAGCTGCCTTTGAAAGCAGCCTCTGTATATACACTACTTGTGGCCCGACTGCAGAGGCGGAGAATGAATACTGACCTCTGCGGCAGGGGTTGGCCTGTTGTAAAAGGTGACAAAATAACCCATCCTAGCTATGTGGTAGGGCCCCGTCTGGATGGCGACCACCTTTGGTATTAAGTATGCCGTCAGCCTGTTATGCCTGTCTGCTGTCCTACAACAATAAGTCTACACTAAGAAGAAAGATTTGTTGCTACTATATCATATATATATATATATATATATATATATATATATATATATATATATATATATATATATATATATATATATATATATATATATATATTCATATATATATATATATATATATGTACTATATATATATATATATATATGTACTATATATATATATATATATATATATATATATATATATATATATATATATATATATATATATATATATATATATATATATATATATATATATATATATATATATATATGATATAGTAGCAACAAATCTTTCTTCTTAGTGTAGACTTATGTTATTTTCATTACTCACTATAATATCAAATTAAAATGTTAGTGACCTTTTTTGCATAACAATGGCAATTGTCTGTGAGAAATAATTCTACAAAAAATATAGAAGGAAGTTTATTTAAAGTAACATAAATGTAATGTGGTGGGGTAAATGAATTATTTTCCATTAAGAGTGGAATGATATTTGAGTAAGAATATAATAATTTTTTGAATTTGACTGAATGGTTTGATAAAGATGTTCATGTTTAATCACTGATTTCAAGGATAAGCAACAGATCTATGTGAGAATCATAGAATAAGGTAAAAAATCTGCAATGGCAAAACATTTTCCCTAGGTTTTGTTTGGTTTCTAAAACTTGGGGCCATATATTAATATATATAATTTTGGCACTGATTTTGTCAAAGTCACAGTCTTACTGCAACACCATCTGGCATCTCTTTGATGGAATGGAATGGCGGAATAGGAAAAATTGCAACATTTTCCATAAACAATTTTCAGTGAAACTAAAGTCTTACAATATGTTTATGTTATTAACTTAGAGTACACATAAGCAATGTATACTCTAAGGTTATTACCTTCCAGATATTGTTCCTTCAAATAAAATTAGTCTTAGTAAAGGTCAATAGACAAGTGAGGCCATTTGCATAGAAATGAGATAATAGAGCCAATCAGTGTAATTTATAGTTTTGCTACTCACTATTCCCTATGAATATTGTTTTTTTTATATTAATAACAATCAAGGAGCATCTTGTGAATTACATATAGTTACATATAGTGACAGATAAGCAACATCGAGTGAACTTTCCAGGAAAGGGAATTGAACTTAAAAAAAATATTTAACATTTGGGATTGAAACTATCCAAGGGAAATTAAATATTTAAAAAAAATAATTTTTCAAAACTTCAAATCAATTTCCTAGAAAGTTCACTATGTCCCATAATAAAGGTTGCCTTTCAAGCATCGATATCTTTAAGGGCAAAAAGTTCCTGGTTGCATCTAAAGTTTACACTTTCAGCACTTGGGTTTACTGCTAAGTACAGACACAAAGTGAAACTGCTTTTTGTTTATGTTTTTCTTGATGAAAAATGAGCAAGAAAATTACTGTAATAAAGATGGTTAAATTTAGCATAATTTAGTTAAATAATGCATGAATATACTTGAACTATTCACACAGTGCCCTCTAGTTTCAAAGTATTAAATTTGTCGACCTCTGTGGCGTAACGGATAGTACACTTCGGTACGCTTACGGAGGTCATGGGTTCGATTCTCATCTCACGTCTGGGTGTTTATGTATAATAAGTATTTATTTACAAAAAAAGTATGTATGTAGTATATCAGTTGTCTAGTACCCATAACACAAATGCTATGCTAATTAGTTTGGGACTAAATTTATTTTAATTTTCGAGGTTCCGTTTGCCCCTCAATTCAGGATTGATACAGAAGAGCGCCGGGGGTCGAAATCCTGACCCCCTGACGCAAACCATGGAAGAGGTGCGCCCTGACACAAAAGGTGGGCTAGTTCCGGTCTGAGCTAAAAGATCGGCCAGCCAACATTATGAGTAGGTTCAAGCACTAAACGGTAGGAGAACTTAATCCTAGAGTTCTATAGTGCCTCTGACTCCCCTGGAGGGACTTACTTCCGGAGTTTTTCCTCGAAAAAAAAGCAAAATACTTGTGTAATATAGACTACTTACTTTTGTAATAAATACATATTATAGATAAAAATTCGTCGAACCCGTGGCCTCTGTGGGTGTTCCGACGTGTGTTAGTCATTGCATTACGGAGCTTGTCAAGTTTTACCTATAAAGTAGGAACCGAACGTGTACCCTTCCTATGCTGTCTTTAAATAGCATAAGAAGTAACCCAGTAGTCGATTTTACGACTCCCTAGGATAAGGAAGCCTTATTCTCTTGCATGGGCCATGTTGTCAAGGAGAAATCGAACGTTAATATACAATAATAGTTTTAATTCTTTAGCTTACTGTGTTTAATAGCCATGTTAAATTATCTAATTACAGAACAATGAGGAATAGGAGTTTAGCTGGCAACTGTGGCATTGGCGTGTTCGTCATTGCCCTTGTCACCGTGGCCTTGGCGTTCGGCACCCCCAATTGGCTGGCCAGTGATCCCAAAATTAGAAGCGCCAGATTAGATAGGTAAATAGGGTAATAAAATATTAAATAATATGTTTGTGTTTAAATAATATTTTAAAATACATAAACTTGACCAACATGTTCATTAATTAAACAAATTCAAATTAATTACTAAGGTATGTTATGTATACATTAAATTTGAAAAGTTTAATAAGGACACTAATCTCGTGCAAGTACTGTAATTTAGCAAAAAAACAAATATTATTAAGTGATAACATAATATGTATTATCACTTAACAATATTCAGTTTTTGGTAGTATAATATAAATATTTCTGATCTGGATGACCTACATATATGGCCAATAAGAAGAATAAGGTTGTGTCTCACGGCTGCCCAATTTCAGAACACATTAAGGGAAACTTTTTCAAAATGGATTTCTTAGTATTTTTCATTTAGTGCGGCTATATAAGGCAGCCACTCAATCCTGGTGTCGTAAAAAGTAACTAATAATTACAGCTTCTGCTAGCTCACATGGAATATATATCCAGGTTCATCCTTTCGATGTTGAGGGATGAAATAGCTAATGACCTTGTAAAAAGAGCACATCAATTCCATTTATTTTGCCACATAAATATACTGTAACAACATAGCGCCATCTATTCCTAAAGTAGCAGAGTCGAGCACTCTAAAGTAAATTATTTGTGTTATGGGTATTAGACAACTCGTATATTACTTAAATACTTTTTCTGTAAATAAATGTATATATTGTATATAAACACATAGATTCTAGACAGACTCGAGTCTGTGTTGGGCTTGAGCCCAAGACCTCCGCAGGTGTTCCGTCGTGTGTAAATGAAATTATCAAGGAGGCATATCAGTGCCAGAAGGCACACCAAGGCTATGCATGTAACATAATTTGAAAAAGAAACACTACAATTTAGCTTATATTATTATGAATGGAAATTCGTATGCTCAATAGGTATTGTTAGATCAAACGTCATATTTAAACCAGTGTGCTAACAACCGTGTTTCATTACGCATGCGCTCATACACAAGCGTTATAGGTATATATTATGAAAATACAGTGAATAAATGAAAAGCTATAAAAAAACAAGGGTATACCTAAAATATATGAGTAGCTTTGCAAGATTTGATACATAGATGAAAATAAACCAAATATTTTGGAAACTACTAATTGATCAGTTAACTTGGAACAAATTAAACTATTTATTGCTGTTTTATCTAGATTGGGGCTGTGGAGTCATTGCTTCAGATCTTTGTCCGACCCACTCGATCAATATCAAAGGCGCTTCTTCGTTGGATGCCGATGGGTATATGATCCTTTTACTACAGGATACGATAAAATTCGAGGCTTTCTTTTACCTGGTCAGTATTCAAATAATCATTTATATCGAAAATAAGAAAAAGGACCCAAAATGGAACCCTGTTGCACTCACGTGTTTATATTATTACAATGTAATTTTATATTATTTATCTCTATACAACTGATCTATTTTGCAAATAAGATTTTATTAAATTATGGGCATTATTGCGAACGCCGTAATGATTGAGCTTCTTTATAAGTTTTGTGTAATCTACGCAATCAAAAGCTTTGGGGAGGCCACAAAATGCATCCTTAAGTAGGTATACTCCCCGGCACGTAACTTGGCAAGAGTCGTTAGATGCGCACAAGTCGTTTTTTAGGTGTCTGGTTGTCAAGCGTGACGCGGGGAATGATGTAGCACCGTTCCGAGCGCGCGATTGGTGCGTCAGTCTACCCTTGCCTCCCGCATCGTGTCTACGATCCGTTCGCTCCCGATTACACTTGCGTGCACTAAAGTTGTACCCTTTGTTTATGTTGAGTTTTTGTTAGGAGTTGTTTATGTTGAGTTTTTGTTATTGTTTTAAATTTAGTTTTTGTGAGTATTATTGTTTTTAATTTGATTGCAATGCCAGGACCAAGTACCATTTTACGCAGACATGCCAGAAAAATGGTTTATGATGTGTACTGTTTCATGGAGAAAGAAGCTCAAACTGAAAAAGAGACAGTAAAACGGACTGCAGAAGCTACCAAAATGTCAGAAAGGACAGTCAGACGTATAGTCAAAGAAGGTAGAAGTTCCGAATTTCTCACTGTCTTTAGGACACCAGGAAAAAAAAGGAACAAAACAAAGCCGATCACAGAGAACGATACTTTTGACCAGTCTGTAATAAGAACCTGTGTGCATAATTAAATCACTAATAAAGAGCTGCCCACAGTAGAAAAGCTACGAACAAAATTAAAAGAAGACATCAATTTTAATGGCTCTGAACGCAGTCTGTGCAGGATTCTGAATAATTTAGGTTTTCGGTGGAAAAAAGCCGAAATCAATAGAAAAAATTAACATTAGGTTGCTAAGGATTGAGTTCCTTAAAAAACTTATTAAATATAGGTAAGAAGGAAGACCTATTATTATTTACACAGATGAGTCGTATGTTGATTAATCTCATTCAGGTATGTAACAATTACCATACTTTGTTCCCGCATATTTGTATCTTGTGAAATTGTTTGGACGTTGAAAGAGACACACTTATGAAAATAAATCATTATATCTCTTATTAAAGGTTCTAAAGCGTGGTCAGATGTGTGGAGGTCGCAGACACCTCCGGGTCGTATTGTCGGAGATAAATGAAATCCGGGGAGCGTGGATGCTTACAGTCGTTTATTCCAAAGGCAGAAGTTTAATGTACAAGGCTTATGATTATAAACTAGATAATTGTATTTACATTTTTGCCGGGAAGGGAAACCAACGCTTAGTAGTTGTCAAAATCTGACCGCCTTATTTTTTATCGTGGTTAGTGATGTGACGTGCAACTAGTGCCGCCACACCACCCCCCCACGGAGAAAGATACAACAAAAATTTAAAGTTGAAAACAACAGTATCGAGCTACTAATAACATTATAAATTACTATAATCACTTATGCCTAAAATTAAAAAAAATATTACAGTATTAATATTACAAATGAAATTAACAATGATTAGTAAAATAATTACAAATAATAATACTAATAAAGTATGATCAGTCAAAATTCTTAAATCTAACACGTCTGCCAGAGCGTGTGGTATATGGCTGTTTAACTTTCTCATCTGGAACTTTTATGGGAATTGGTACTACCGTTGGCAACTCTTTCTGGTTGACAGGTAACTTATCTTGGTTAGGTGGGGTAGGCAGATGTTCAGCTTGAATGCGTTCATTATCAGTATGATCTATAAAAGCTGGTTTAAGTCTGTCTACACTTACTACAACTTTGTTGTTTTTAACGGCTAGAGTGAATGTTTTTCCATCGGGCGAGCGTTCTAATATTTTAAATGGACCTGTATATGGCGGTTGCAGTGCCCGGCGAACGGTGTCATCTCTCAAAAAGACATGTGAGGCAGTTGCCAACTCTTTAAATATAAAGGTTGAGTCTTTAGAGTGTCGAGAGGCGGGCACTGGGCGGATAGTTGACATCTTCTGGCGTAATTGTACTACAAAATCCGTGGCGTCTTCAATTTTGTCTGAAATTGAGGAAGGTATCAACATTTCTCCGGGAAGTCTTAAAGTCTCCCCGTAAACAGTCTCTGCAACTGTGGCTTGGAGATCTTCTTTGAAAGCCGACCGCATTCCGAGCAAGACCATAGGGAGAGATCTCATCCAAGAGTCTTTATGGCACATTAACGCTGCCTTAAGCTGTCTGTGGACACGCTCAATCATCCCATTTGCGCAGGGATGATATGAAGTAGTCCTAATGCGTTTTGTGGCAAATTGCAATAATAGTCGGTTAAACAGGTCAGATTCAAATTGGGAGCCTTGATCCGTTGTGATAACTGATGGTATTCCAAAGCGGGAAATCCATTCCCTGGTAAAAGTTTCTGCCACTTCCTCTGCTGTGATAGATCGCATAGGCCAAACTTCGGGCCACCTAGACACTCTATCAATTGCAGTTAAACAATACCGGTACTCATTGCAGACTGGTAATGGCCCGATAATGTCAATGTGAATGTGCATGAATCGCCCAGATGGTATGTTGAACGTACCCAAAGGAGTTGAGTTATGTCTCGAGACTTTGCTACGCTGGCACGCCTCACAAGCTCGGGACCAGGTACGGCAATCCTTTTTCATTGATGGCCAAGTGTGATTGACTCAATCCTTTTTCATTGATGGACAAGTGATGTGACGCAATCCTTTTTCATTGATGGACAAGTGATGTGACGTGCAACTAGTGCCGCCACAGATGGATCATCAAAGGTGCTTAAAAAACCAATTTCGAAAGGACAAAGGATTGTGATAGTGCATGCTGGATCCGAAGCTGGATTTGTTCCTAATGCGCTGGTCTTTAAATATAAAGCGGGAACAAAATCTGGCGACTTTCATGATAACATGAATTATGAAAATTATACCAAGTGGCTTCGCAGCCAACTTATACCTAACCTGCCGCCAAATGCGGTGTTAGTAATCGACAACGCATCATACCACAACAAACAGTACGATCCTGCTTCTACCTCGAATGCCAAGAAAGCGGCCATGCAGAGGTGGTTGGCGGAAAATGACATAGCATACGAAGAGAGTATGCTCAAACCTCAGCTATACAAATTGATTAGACTGTATAAAGAACAACACAAGAAATATAGTACATATTGACCAGATACTTGCAGAACATAACCATAGCGTCCTGCGATTGCCGCCCTACCATCCGGACCTAAATCCTATAGAAATGGCATGGGCGGCAATCAAAGCATATGTAGCCAGCAAGAGCATTACATGGAATGCAACCAGTGTGATGGGCTTAGTAAAGGAGAAGGTCTCATTGATGGGCGTCGATGAATGGTCGCAATTATGCGGAAAGGTAAAAAAAATTGAGGCTGACTACATCCAAAGTGACCATATAGTCGATTCAGCCACTGAACGTTTTATTATTTACGCCAGTGACGACAGCGACGAGAGTTATGTCGAGGATGAGGAGCCAACTCCTTCCACCAGCTCAGGTGCTACCATAAATTTAATGCAAGGGGTAGCACTATTAGAAAACGATAGTGACGACGGGAGACACATAATTTTTAATATTAAGTATATTTTTTTAAATAATAATAATAATTTATTTCAGAATCAAGTCCCATACATTATACAATCATATTAAAAATTCAGTCAAAATCAATAAAAGTTACCAAATTAGGAATGTGATTAAAAACAAAAATAAAACAAAACTAATATTAATAAACTACAAAATAAACCAAATAAATTAATAAACTCTAAAATCATTGAATATAAATCTAATTTGAATTTAAATTTAAAAGGGTTCAGTTTCAGTAAGTTTAGTTAGGATGTCAAATCTTGCGGCGCACTTCGAGCGCCTGGCGCCGAGGTTAGTTCGGGCAGCGGCGGGACTCTCCCGTCTGCTGCCGAATATCGGCGGACCGGGCGCAGTGTGCCGCAGGCTCTTTGAGGGAGCCGTGCGGTCGATGGCCCTTTACGGGGCCCCGATCTGGGCGGATCGCCTGACGGCCAAAATGACCGCGCTGCTTCGCAGGCCGCAGTGTGTTCTGGCCGTCAGGGCGATAAGGGGATACCGCATGGTGTCCTTTGAAGCGGCCTCCCTGCTGGCCGGATCCCCACCATGGGACCTCGAGGCCCGAGTCCTGGTGCTGTTATACCAGTGGCGCCGGGACGCGGCCGAGCGTGGCTCTCACCCTGCACCTCGCGAAGTTGAGGTAAAGCGGGCGGAGCTGAGCGATGAGGTGCTCATGGTGGAGTGGAAGGAGCGCCTCGCGCACCCCAGCGCGGGCCTCGCCACCATCGAAGCGGTGAGGCCCGTCCTGGCCGAATGGCTGGAAAGGCGCCCTGACCTTCCGCCTGACGCAGGTTCTCTCGGGGCACGGTTGCTTCGGGAGGTACCTGTGTCGCATAGGGCGGGAGATGACGTCGGGGTGCCACCACTGTGGCGCGGGCGACGAGGAGGACACGGTTGACCACACTGTCGCCGTGTGCCCTGGGCGCGAGGAGCGCCGCGCCCTCGTCGCCCAAATCGGCGTGGACCTGTCGCTCCCGGCCTTAGTTTTGTCCATGGTCGGGGGCGATCCTGGATGGACGGCCGTCGCCTCCTTCTGCGAGGCAGTCATGTCCGCAAAGGAGGCGGCGGAGCGGGAGCGGGAGTCGACCACCACACTTCCCTCCCGCCAACGCAGGCCACGTCTCGCGGCGCCGGAGGGCAAGTAACGATCTCCGGCCGCCGTAAAAAGCGGTCGCGGGTGGCCCCTCGGGGGAGGATCCGCCGCCCGCACTTTTGCCGCGAGGGTGAGGGCTGCGTGCTGTTCCGCGGCCCCCCTCAAGTCCTAGAGTTGTTAGGAGAGCGCCGGGGGGACGAAACCCTGACCCCCTGGCGCCAACACTTTAGAAGGAGCCCGCCTCAAGACAAAGGGCGGGCCGGCGCCGGCCCGGGCCACGAGATCGGCAGGCCATATATCCGTGGGCCCGGGCGTAGGCGATAGGAGAACAGCGGGGTTTTTTAGTGAGTAGTCGGATGGCCAAACATGTTTCCCGGAGTCCCACATATTCCTCGGTCCCCCCGGGCCGGGGGAACCCGTCAAGAGAGGTTTTTCCCCGAGACCAAAAAAAAAGGATGTCAAATTTTTATTTTTGAAGAATGTGACAATGAACCCATTTACTTAGCAGTGGAGAGTCCCATCTATCAGAGAATACTCTGAGGATTGTGTTGGTGCTATCTCGAACCCGTGCCAGTAGAGAAGCGCATCTTTTGCGAATAATTGCAGCGAAACCGTCTATCCGAGCTTCAGCAAACATGCCCTTAACCATAGCCCGAATGACGGCTACGACATCCTTTGCAGTGAAAATACTATTTTCCACCTCATCCCCCACGCGAGTCCAAGTGCCGGCCACCTGATCATGTAGTTGTGGCTCAACTTTAAATTGCCGCTGAAATTCGTTGGCTATGAGAGTGGGATCATGCTGTCCAGCAACGTTCAATGGCAAACCAGATCTAGCATTAAGTTCATTAGTCAATTTCCAAAATTTATTAAAATTTTTGTCAGAATGGTTTTTGGCTATCAGATCCATTTTAATTTGGTCTTGATAGTTTTGGCAAAATTTTAACTTTTTTTTTTAAATATTTTTTTAGTTTCACACATATTGTTATATAGAATACCATATCTAGGTCTGCCACTTGAGACCTAAAGCTTGAGAAATAAACTTCTTAACTTTTAATTGTATTTTATTTGTAACACCTAATACACTTCACGAATTCCTGTCTTTTTTAAAATTTCTAAACAGACATGATTAAAAATAAATTATAGCAATAACCGTAGAATAATGCGGGCAATAAAAGTGACCATTTTTTTTTCATTAAGTGCACCAAGCGCGACCTTACCCCCACTACGCCAAAACCTTGCCAACTTACGTGCCGGCGAGTATACAAGAAGAAATCAGCAAACTTTTTAGCAAAGAACTTTAATTATGTTTCTAAAGTAAAAGTGACTTAAGTTACTCCATATACCACACTCTGTATAATAAGAATAAATATAATCTAAAAGCAACCATCGGCCAGTGGTTGTTCAGGTAAAATGGGTCCAAACTTTCTTGAGAATATATGGAACAGTGTGTATTTTATCTTATAATTACTGTATCTAATAAAGAGCTGTTGATCTGAAAAAATGTATATGTTTTGTTGTTTTAGGTTTCATGATAGCTACGCAGTTCTTTTTTACACTGTGCCTGCTTGGAGTTCTAATATCCGCGATATTGGTGTTAATATTCTTCCTATGCTGTGGACCGGACCAAGACCGCTATGTTTTATTAATTAAAAGTATAGGATATATAATGCTGGTAGCAGGTAAAGATTTATTTTCTTTTATGGTATTTCTAATAAATATAGTGAAGTATATACACGTAGTGTGAGCTTCCTTGCTAGTTAGTGCACACTGTGAAACATCAAATGACGTTCTAGTTAATTTTTCCTTTTGAGGCTAAGACGTCGGATGACTTGCCCGCAAACAAATTGAAGATTTTATATCAAATAGGCTAATTTGAATAGCAGATCTAACTTCTAATGATACTTCGATGAGTTTTGTATCACAGTTTAATAGATATTAGTGATGATTATATGTTTTCTACTTTCATTTATCAATATATTTTGAAGTGTTTTAAATTTTACAGGTATTTCTGGTTCAATTGCCGTAATTGTTTTCGCATGCTTTGGCAACACTGAGGGCTGGATGCCAGATCACCCCAATAATTATTTAGGTAACTATTAAAATAATATAAACAATTATAGGTCATATAAGTTACAGTACTTATAGGTATATCAAAATTTACGAAAGGTTGCCTAATTATGCTCCTATGGTTGGCTTTAGCAGGAGCGTGAGCCGCATGAAATACTGCTCTCAAATAGATGGATGTAATTGTAAAGTCTATTTATTTATAATGGCAACTAATGGTGCCAAAAACCTTAATAAACAGACAAAAAAAGCAAGGCAATGGTTTCTGGGCTTAGAAGACAATTATGACATGGTGAATGGAAAATTACATGAATATTCAAGATTAAGTAGATTCCTTTCATGGATCCTGGGTGTTTGTTGTTTAGTGTCCATGACACAAACGCTTTGCTGCTTACATTGGGCTAAATATTATTGTGTGAATTGTCACAATATATTTGTTTATTAAGAAAAAGTGTTAGTATAATAGTTAGTATTAGTATCGAAAGTGATAAAAAATATTTTTACAGGTTGGTCATTTGGCCTGGGAGTGGTGGGTTCTGTCGCGTGCATCGTGGCCGCCGCTCTCTTCCTCACCGAAGCTAATATTCAAGCGAAAAAGAAGAACAGACTGAAGGAATCGCAGGCCAGGTTCGAACTTGAGTATGAATCTAAAGCGTAACAGTAATATATCAGTATGTAGCTAGGATTTGTGATAAGTCCAATAGAAATGAAAAGATTACATTGCAACGAAATTATACTGATTTCTAGAATAATGTGCTAAATTATGTAAAATTAGAGCTAAAAATGTCATATCAGGGAATATAATATATCTAAATAATGCATTTTATTAAAAATATAAACAAAAGCAGTTGTTTAAACAATCCATGGATACTATTTTAATAGAAGAAGATGGGCGATAGGGAACGAAACATGGCTGGCATGAACTAGTTTGAAAAAGTTTACCATTATGATGACATCCATGGTGTAACGGCAACGCATGTGGGTACTCTTGCGGAGGCCTCGGGTTCGATTCTCGTCTTGCGTGTGATGTTAAAAATATATATTTATTTACTAAAGAAAGGTTTATATTAGTTATTTAGTACCCATGACACAAATGCTATGTTATTTAATTTGGGACTAGATGGCGTTGTGTGAAATGTCCCAGTACATATATTTAGTATAGGCAGTGGAATTCAGTATCCTATTATTTATTGTTCCATATAAAATTACTTACTCCCAAAGACATTTTTAAAAAAAAACAAGGGACTAGGGAAAAAATCCTAGCTACATTTCTTAAGACTAACGAAGTAATTCCATTTTTTATTGTATTTTTTAGTCTTTTTAAATACTAATCAAACGAAGAAGCAATCTCGATATATGTAAGTAACGAACCAAATAGGATGTAGTTTGATTATAGAAAACAAACGATCTGTACCATTTGTGCCTATGTGAAATAGTTGTGAAATGTTTGTGTGGAAATGTATATATATGGTGAAGTCTACATTCTGATTAGATAATAATAATTTTTTTTCTACTAATCATTCCAAGTAAAATATTTGTGCAAGAATGTACCATGACATATGTGTTTTGATTTGTTTATTTTTAAATTCTATGTTTTTCGAGTATAATTACAAAATATATATAAATAGACAATGTATATAAATAGACAAATATTATGTTTACACAAACATAATATTTGTCTATTTATATACATACATATGCCGTTTTATGTAACAGTAAAAATAACGTATGAATTTTTTACATAAATGACAAAAACGGTAAAGATTTCTTTTTTAATTTTATATGTTTTTATTTTATCAAATATAAGCATAGTTTATATTTCAACATAACACTTTTTTATTCATAAATAATTATTAGGAATACAATGTTTATAATATTTCAGATTACATAAACTGAATCAGAATGCATTAGACTTTACCATTTATTGATAACTGATGTATATGTTGATATATTGATTTTGTGCCAGTTTATAAAATAATAATTTTACTAAGTTGAATTTTTCTCATTTATATTTTTTTACCATGTTCGTTCACGTATTAATTCGACATTTCGCTCTATTTTTATTGTTTAACGATTTATATATAGTGACCTCTTTCCATTCGATCATTTCGAGTCTCCATTCAATCGCTACAGATCTAGATTTGTTCTATTAATTTGCTTAAATACTACCATAGATGTGTTGTCATTTATTATGTAGGTAGTTATCGCGTTTGAATGTCAATTTGTTAAGAAGAACTGATTATTGATAAAAAACCAGGAACTGAAGCTATGTGTGTTTTTCTTCACAGTTACTATAATGAATAACATTTCACGTCATTCGCAAATATGTCGAGATACCTACATAAAACTGAATATTACATAATGCTTTATAATAAATACCCTTTCATGTGAAACTTTTTTTAAATAGTTAAATTATAAACTCGATTATGAATTACAATGGATATTACGTTGAACGATAGAAATTGATACTTTAGAAATATTGCTGAAAAGCTTCGCTAGATATATGTTTTTATAATTTTCATCACAATAATTTTTTAAGAAATATTGAATTTCGTATGAGTAACGAATATAATATTAAGATCACAATTAGATTTAGGTATTTTTTTATTGTTTTTAGGGAAAGAATGGTAGCACACAGACTTCAAATATTAACAATGTACCTAATTTTATATACCGTCCATTTTATTGTATTTTTATAATATTTTATTTTACAAATATTTTATACACTGTCTAAAAATTGTCTTATTGTTAATTTAAGATATATTAAAAATATGTGAAATCAAACGCATTTTCATTTGATTTTTTGTATTTTTAAAATAGGTACTTGAAAATTGTTACCTTCCAGTTTAACATTAAAAAAATCTAATTAGGAAACTAACTCGAATTTCAAAACGGACAGAAAATTTCATACACAATATTACAATTTTAAATAACATATAAAAAACTCTTCCGACAATCAAGTTAATTCTATAGAAACCCATATCTTCACAACAAAACCTCAAATAAAAAACGATATTGTGTATATATTATTGTGTATTTATTAGTATCCATATGGGACAGCAGCGTGTTCGCGATGCCACTAGCGTTGCAAACATCCATAGGCGACGGTAACGGCTGTCTGCTGACCTACAGCAATAAAAAAAAACGGTAAAAATATATAGCACAATCCCGTGCAGTCTTAGCCTGACTTGCTTATTTTGTAACTAACTGTCAACAGTGTCAACTAGATTTAGAAATGTCAAAACTTGTAACAGTTTCCGACGTTCCGAATTTATGAATCAAAGAAAGTTGGTGTTTATGTACTGTTTACGATATAATAATTTAACTAAACCATTTTCGGCGGCCACATTTACATAATTTATTAAAGCTTAATTTGTGACAATGGCCGCAGCTGATAATGAGTATCCAAGGGCTTCAAGTATGTACTAATTACTGGGCACGCCCATTCTTTGTACTAAAAATTACTCTAAACATTAAATATAAATGATAAACTAAACTCAAGTTAAATGATGAACCAATGTAACATAATACTATCTACCTATTAGAGAATATAACTAGAACTTAGTAATTATCCAGAGTTTTGGAGTTATTTTTATATTTAATAGTTTCTACAAACTTACAAAGCCGAAACTTAAAACGAATTATTTTCAGATGCTACGCTAATTGGCGCTAGTATTACATACATAGCTGGATTGTTCCTTCTATTCTCATTTGCGGGTCCATATTGGATAGAATCATATCCTGAAATGTATACCTCATTTAAGCGTATGGGCTTATGGGAATATTGCTTTGACCACTTCAGATTTCCTGCATACCAATTTGACAAACTGTTTCATGGATGCCACTATATTTTCAGCCATGTGAGTTTATGTTTTTGATTTACTAATTAATACTTAGGCTAACGTGGTGAAATCTTTTACAGGCCTGTGAAGAATTATTATGCCATATATCTCATAACTCATAACTTTGAAGTGACCACAAATACATTGAAATGTGGTAACTACTACTAGCACTAGTAGTTCATTCGTTTTAAATGAAATATAAAAATTTATTAAAGTAAAATGTATGTAATAAACTGTTGTACAAATACAATCTTTAGAGCAATAATCATACACCCAAAACTTTTGAAAAATAAGTCTCTTTTGTTATTTAAGAGAGTGCAGCAGATGGCAGGAGAAGTTTATTTTGGCATTGAAGTCTCAATTAGGGAAAAATAATGGGAATTTGTATAGATATTATTAAATTTAAGTTTACTAGATGTATTTGTGGAGTATTGAGTAACACACTTTATTTTGGTAATTGGAATGTTTTGTTGGTAATTATGAAAAACATCACAAGGTCTTATCTATACAAATAAATAAAATTGGAGGGTCTGTTTGTAATATTAAAATAAGCTTTTTACTAAGTGTATTCAGACGTATACAGGGTACATATACCATAACATTTTTTACAATTTTTGTCTGTCTGTTTGTTCTGGCTAATCTCTGAAATGGCTGCACCGATTTTGACGCGATTTTCACGGGCAGATAGCTGTTGTAACAAGGAGTAACTAAGGCTATTTTTATTTTAGAAATAAAAAATAGTTTTTGTTAAAAATGATCAGTTTCGAAAATTTTATATGTATTTCAATTTAAGTTGACCTCAGATTTATATCAACAATCATATGAAATAGGGTTCAGCTTAGGCTGGACATTGTAGGTTCTACACGCCTGCGCGGGTGTATAAAGCGCGCCGATAGGATCCCAGAAAATTTGGAATCTAGAGATCAGCGTCTAGAAAATGACCGTATGTATACGACACGCTATTTATATTTCTTACGCGAAATACAGGATTAATAAGTTATCGTAATCCTACTATTATTATAAACTCGAAAGTTTGTAAGAATGTAGGTTTATTACTCTTTCACGCAAAAACTTTACTGAATGGATTTTAATGAAATTTTACAATAATATAGCTTATACATCAGAATAACACACCCTATTAATATTATAAACGCGAAAGTTTCTAAGAATGTAGGTTTGTAACTCTTTCACGCAAAAACTACTGAATTGATTTTAATGAAACTTTACAATAATACAGCTTATACATCAGAATAACACATCCTACTAATATTATAAACGCGAAAGTTTCTAAGAATGTAGGTTTGTGACTCTTTCATACAAAAACTACTGAATGGATTTTGATGAAACTTTACAATAATGTAGCTTATATACATCAGATTAACACATAGGCTATAATTTATAAAGATGTAGTGTGAATTGTAAAAAATATAACGATAAGTGTCAAATAAGTAGGAAAGAATTCTGTCATCTGGGAGTTATTCTGGCGTGCGCTGCAAAAACCGTTAGAGTTACAAGTATTTAATGTATAATGGAAAAGTTTATCTTAAATAGTCCTACAAAAAAGCCCGGGACAGCATATATCTATCTTTTATGTGTAAGCCATACAAAATACTTAATACATATTATGTATTAATATATAACTCTGTATATCTGTTACGTTTTCACGTCTAAACCGCTGAACCAATTTTGATGAATTTCAGTACAGAGATAGAGTGAATCTTGCAAAAGGACATAAGCTATTTTATTATAGTATTTTTTTTATTTATATGGCAGAACAACGTTCGCCGGGTCAGCTGTTTGACAATAATACAGAACTCTTACATGTTTCAATAATATAGTGAAAATAGCAATTGATTTGAAGTATATATTGAGCCATATATTTTCCAGGAGTTCTATGTTATCAGAGAATGGCTGCTACCGGGTTGGCTGATGGCAGTGCAGTCATTTGTGACTTTGGCCCTTATATTATCTCTGACTGCACAAGTGCTGTTAGCATGTGTCATTGTCCGATACCCTCTACGCACAGCCCTCAGATATGAGTGGATGTTTGTGTCTTCTGCCTTTTTCATGGTAGCTATATCAAGTAAGTTTTACATTTTATTCTAATAGAACCTCTCGTGTAGTAAATCTTGCATATTCTTGAGTTTATGCAGCAACATACTAATAAAACTATTTTACAGTTTTTAAAACTCATGTTGGGTCAAGTGAATGTAGAAAAATAATCAATATATGGATATTTTTTTTGTGTTGACTACTTTTTAGTGACCATTTTCACCAATCCTTAACAATTGAACAAAATAAAAAGGTGCTCAATACAAAATTTAATTATTCATATACTACTAGCTGACCTGACAGACAGTGTCTAGTCTTGAACTATGAATATTGAATTCAAATTGGTATAAGTAATAAAAAAAAAATTCTTAGTTTTATTTTCCATCTATACCGTCAGGTTAACTGTCAAACAGCCTTATGGTTAAACTTTAAATGCATGATTTTTTTGTTTTGAATACATTATGGTATATAATAGGAATGAAATAAAATCGTTTGAGGTATTGGAACTGATGACTTCTAAATTGATACACAAGTGTAATAATAACACTTGGATATCATGTGAGATAAAAAAATATATATATTACCATTATAAATATTGTAATTTCTTTTATATCTCCAACAACAAGATAGCATAAAATATCTTGGAATGCACTTGGATTGAAGACTTGTCTGGGAACAACATATACAAAGAGAGATGAAATAAATCTGAAGTATACTGGACATAGATTGTCACTGATGACATTATTAGGAGGGCTTATTGGAGACCTTGCTGTGCCTGTGCAGCAGCACTAAAATCATCTGTTCTTAATCTGACTGATTGCAAAATGTGAAAAAATGTCTTTTTATTATTAAAAAAAAGGATATATATACTTTTTAATTATGCATATAATTTTGCAGGTATATTCCTGTTTTTGGCGGTGGCTATATTTGGGGGTAACTGTTACCGTCGTGACTGGTTATTGTACCCCTCATTCAACGTGCTCTCGTGGTCATATGCATTTGCTGTTATTGCTTCTATGTTATTTGGCAAGTACCCTATTCTATTGTCATACATTAAGATATGGAGCTTGAAAATATGGTAATTGATAATAATTTTTTACTTGAATTTTAATTAGTGATAAATGAAGGCTTCATATAAAATGTGTTTAAGAAATATTTTTTTTAAGATTATTTTTTTATTTCGTGATTTCCTTCAACATATATAATAGGGGCAGCTGATCTCTTGTATTTGTATTTATGATAAAAGAGAAATATATATATATATATATATATATATATATATATATATATATATATATATATATATATATATATATATATATATATATATATATATATATAATATATTATGTTTTATTAATAACAACTAAATAAATAAACATACTATGAAAATTCACACGGCGCCATCTAGTCGCAATGTAAGTTGCAGAGCTTGTATTACGGGTACTAGACAACTATTATATTATGTGAATACTTTTTTTGCTAATAAATACCCAATACATTCAGACTTGGGATGGGAATCCTACTTATGCCGACGTGCATTACTCGTTGCACTATAGAGGTCGTCATAACAATAGAAAACTAATGATAAAATGAGGTAGTAAAAATAGGATTTCTTTAATATAAGCGATTTTTTATCTAATCTATTATGTTTAGGTGTAGCAGCATTTTTATTGTATTTGGAGTCGGTGAAATTATACGAACTGCGAGCAGAGGCCAAGAATCTCGTGGCGCAAATGCAACACAGCCAACCTGAACACGCATTAAATCAATTACGGGATCAGCTGCACCAACAGCGCTTTGGTTGGAATTCATAAGAATGCGAATACACTATACCCCTTCTGAAACTAATTCAAAGACGACAAAGAATAACTAGAAAAATACACTTCGATTATTTTCATGTGGAAGTGTAAATATTGTCTTAGTTTTTATGTTTAACTTCTTGAGTCCTGATTTATTTAAAATGAAAATGTAATCATGTTGAAACAAATTTATTTTCGCGCGTTAATTGTTACGCGGGCATCAATCGTGTTAGGGAATTGTCGCAACTCATGCGCATCCGCACCTTACAAGAAAAAACACCACGCATATGTTAAATTCCAATGACGAGTCTCACTCGTCAAATGTACCTAAAGGGTTAAGTTTTTTTTGGAACATCATTAGTACCAGTCTCTACACAATAGTCATTGCTATTTAATAACAAGTGCTTTTTAATAAATTCTTCATGCACCAATTTTAGCATTTATTTTTATAATGTCAAACAATCTACATTGAATTAATCTTTATTTTAGATCTAATTAAATCAATAAGGACTCAGATAAATATGACTTAAAACGATATATGTGAAGTGACTGTTTTGTATAATTGCAAAAGATAGGTAGATTACACTTACAATCACATTATATTTTATAATGATCTATTGACATATAATCGACATTGATCGATTTTATTATTAACACATTAAATGCAAAGCATTTTGACAAGTTAGTAGCATTATGTGCAAGTTTTGTAGACAGTATATAATCAGCTATGTATAGATATTTGTTTATTAGGTTATTAGTTTTCAAGATATTATGATTCTTTTTCTTGTGGCTATCGACATAAATTAATTTCCTTCTTCATACATTTCTTTTGTAAATTCCCTAAGATTTGGTAAATTTGAGCCATATTAAGTATTGTGACCACGTGGCGTTTAATGTGTTAAGATTGTATGTATAAAAAGTAATTTTAACTTGTCTTTCGTTATTTAAAATGAATTTACGTTTATTTTCGTACTTTCATTACTACGAGTAAGCACATTTTAAATGTTAATCCATAATATTTCTATGAATCTCTGATCGGCCGATGTGTAGTTTTATATTAGAGCCTACTAATATTAGAATATTTTTATTTGCATTTACTTAAGTTTTTATAAAATGTTGCCTTAAATAATAAATTCCGTCCATTAGTTGTAGTTTTTATTTTATTGAGACTTGAATGTAGAAATGTAATGTTGCATTATGTAATTTTTAATATTTCTTTAATTGTACACTGTTTGATGAAATAATAACATTTTAAATTGTATTTATACTTTTTAAATAAAGCTATTTTATTATGGTAATATTTTTGTTATTTACTAACCTATAACTAAAGATAAATAATAAATACATTGGGACGATTCATACAGCGCCATCTAGTCCCAAAGTAGCACTTATGAGTACTAGACAACTGGAATATTATCTAAATACTTTTCTAAACAAATACATATTATACATAAACACAGATGCTAGACGAGAATCAAACCTGTTATTCGCAGGCATACCGAAGAACGTTGGTCATTACGCTACGGAGGTCGTCAGTAAATAGACAGTGGATCTGAATCTGAAAATGGCAATATTTCATTCATAGTTCATGAAAGGCGACCAAATAATATTACAGTATTAGCTTATAGAAAAGTAAATGGTACCGCCATTTGATGCCCGAAGGCGCCGCAGTGTTCCGCAGACCACTAGATGATTCCAATGAGTATACCAGCAACGTGAGTCCCCTAACCAAGGAACGAGGCGCACGGCCGAATTGGACGGGTTTTCTCGCACTACCCGTAGCAAGTAGATTAGCTTGAAGATTGCATACTTATTTACTTAATAAGTATGCTATCTTCAAGCTAATCCAATGGATGACAAAGGAATAATTTTATAAGTTTGTCTTAGTCATCATCATCTTAGCGTTAGGTCTCAGTTGCGACCTCAATTTTTGTATCGATGCCCGGGATTCGGTTTTCAACATTTTCTTCTCTACTTTGCACAGTCTTCGGCATCTCTGACGTCAAGTCAGCACTTTTGGGATCTATTCCTTGGACCGGGGCCCGGCAAAAACGGCATGGCTATACATTTGTTTCCCACGTAAGTACTAGGTTACCGCAAAATGTAGCGCTACTAGCGATGCAATTTATCCGCTATGGCACGGACAAGGACTGCCGCGAATCCCTTCGCTTTTGTCGACACATCCGCTGCAGCATAATCATCACCCTCACACGCAGTTCCAGATTGTGTCACTCTAGCACTGGCCACGTTTCACATCCGTATAAAGGATAGGCATAACGTCTTATAGACCTGTTCCTTCGACTAAACCGGCCACTTGGTGTCACAAATGATCCAGTCATCTCACGCCATTTGGCCCACACGCCAGCAATGCGTGCCGTGACGCCTCATTCCATGACACCAGACGCGAGAAATACAGATCTCAAGTATTTCACGTGGTCCGTGCGCTCGACCGTGCTACCGCCTATGCGCACGAGTGTGAGATTTAAAACCCTAAAATATAAATGAAGTATGCAAACAGTCAGTATTATCGAATACAACTGTTACGCTATGTGCCTCCGGAATACGTACGTTCGAACCTTCAAAGTCCAGCCTAAGCTGAACCCTATTTCATATGATTGATGATATAAATCTGAGGTCAGCTTCAATTGGAATATAAAATTTTGGAAACTTATAATTTTTAACAAAAACTATTTTCTTTTTATAAAATAAAAATAGCCTAAGTTACTTCTTGATACATCAGCTATCTGCCAGTGAAAGTTCTGTCAAAATCGGTGTAGCCATTTCAAAGATTAGCCGGAACAAACAGACAGACAGATAGACAAAAATTGTAAAAAATGTTGTTTTGGTATATGTACCGTGTATACGTCCGAATGCATTTTTTTTATTGTTGTAGGACAGCAAACAAGCTGACGGGCCGCTTAGAATTTAGCAGTTACCGTCGCCTATAGGTGTTTGTAACGCCAGTAGCATCGCGAACACGCTGCTGTCCCATTAGGGTACAGGAACTTGGGTCACTAATGCCGGAACACAACACAAGGTTATTATGGCGGCATACTTAAGACCAAAGGTGGTCGCCATCCAGACGGACTTGAGGGCATACCACGTATCTAGGATTGGGTTGTTTTGTCGCCTTTTACGACAGGCCGACCCCGGCCACACAGGTTAGTATTCTTTCTCCGCCCCTGCAGTTAGTAAAAAGCGGTTATTTTAATATTACAAACAGACCCTCCAATTTTATTTATTTGTATAGATGTATACTATATTTTGAATTATTCAAATCGGACATTCCATTGAAAAGATATTACGAATTTAAACAATAAACGACAATATAAACACATATTTTTTTATAAGAAAAACATTATTAGTCATTTGAAAACTTTTTATGTCCTGCTCGATGATATTTTATATATAAAAATCATTGGTCCTGCTTAAATACGCTTTACTCTACGTTTATCTTAAAACGTTTAAAAAAATAAATATCCATCATTGCAATGCCAGGACGGGTTGTTCGTAGTTAATAAAACTAAAATGACATTTTAATAACATGCTAAATTAAATAATCTTTAGGAAGTTTATAAAAGAAATAGAAAGCCACTAATATTTTTTGTAAAAAAGAATTAATTATTTGTTAAACTCTTTCTTTTATAAATAACTAGCTGACCTGGCAAACGTTGGTCTGCTATAAAAAAATAGCAGATTCTTCTCAAAGGTCCAATCTATATACCAGGATTCATCAAAATTTGTTCAGCGGTTTAGGCGTGAAAACGTAACAGACAGATTGAATTACTTTCAGAATTATAATATTTTGCTAAAGCTTGGTTTTCTTATTCAACATATCTTACTAATAATGCTATCCAAATATACGGATATTTAATGAAATTAATTTTAATAATTGTAATGGGAAATTTTGTAACACTTGAATTAATATAATTACAATAAGCTATAATATAAGGGTAATGAAATTGTATCAGTATGTTGGCAAAATATGTAATAATGGTATGATTGAGACATACCAAAAACCACGGGGTCAATCTAGGTACGAATTCAGCAGTGAAATGTTATGGTCTATCATACTTCATAAGATTTAGAAACTTAATAATAGTTTCAAGCATCCCGAATTTAGCGAGTTAGCGGTATTCTTCTTCCTGACCTTATCACACGTTATATAGAGTCGGTACAACACGTTCTCTCCTTCCACTTTCCTTTGTTATCCGTTATCTTGTGCATGTTGCATCTTTTTCGTCATATTATCTTTACGCAATCCGTACATATTTTTTTGGTCTAACTCCCCTCCTGTATCCATCCACTCTCAATTTTATAATTTTCTTTGTATAGGTATATGGCATTCTTGCCATCGCATTACATGGTCAAACCACGCTAGTCTCTTACTTTAAGTTTTTCAATAACTGGCCTTCTCATATTTTCGTTCCACTTAGCTGGTTAGCGGCGAAGTGTTATTATTTTGTAATGTATATTTAGTTACATACCTGGTTTTTGTAGTCTGTGGCATAGATCCATTACGTGGCCGATCGTTGGTTGTGGCAAGTTGCCATCAAGGACCACTAATGGCGCCCGCTCGAGTACTTCCATGTGACGGTCTACCTAAAACAACGTCCATTGAGCTTTATGAACTGGCGGTTGGAGCTCTGCTTAAAATTTATGGAGCCTATACCATAATCAATATACTTAGCTACAATATAAAATTATCTGCTAATATGTAATTTTTTTATAATCTGTTTGGGGGATGTATAAGCTCAATGGTCTGGGAGCCCTTGGCTATAAATAGCAAAATACTGGTTTAAAGAGTACACTGTTAAATTAGTATAAACTTTAAGCCTTACACGAGAAAAAACTTCTCAAACCTTACTACCATTCCCGGTGTAGATCTCTTCTAGGACCAGATTGTTGTCTGTTTGTTGTATAAGGATAACGTACTGCACCAGTCCAATGACGCAAATGTAAGTATTAGAATACTAATTTTAGCATTCTATTATACTTACATTTACATTATATTAATACATTAATACATTTGTATTAGAATAGTTATGGCACTCATCATTTTGCGTTGGTTTTTGACAAGGCCCACAATAATTAAGAGTGAAATTAAAACAAAAAAAAATTCAAAAATATTGTAGATGTAATCTATTACCATTGCTATATACCATGTATGGTATATAGTTTCTCTATCTATAGTAGTACGAATTGCGTGTCCTTTCTTTTGGGTAAACAGTGACTCGAGTCAATCCGTTGATTAAATGCCGTGAATCAAAGCTGTTGATTTATCACCGACATAAGATACTGTTGACAACATCAAGGATTAGTTTTCAGTCTACTTGAGCAGTGCAAAGCCAGTGTCGTCAATTCAAGAGATAATGATAATTTTATCCAGATTACATTATTAGAGAAGTGAGTATTGTTAAATATTAATATATTAATGTTCTTACGACCTTTTCTCAATGTAAATCAACTGTTTGGGTTATGAAAATTTTGAATCTAATATAAATTACTGAATTTCAGCACCAAACTCCTAAAGAAATTTTAGCGCAGTTAATCTTACCACTTTCGGTGTGATGGAATTGTGCAATTTCATATCGCCCAAACCTAGAAGGCACTCTCCGCGCTTGTCGAGTATGGCAGCGTATGAAGGCGTTCTGCCACCGTGGATTACACAACCTGTACAAAAGATTATATATTATGCAATAATGAAACTTATGGTTTCGGTGTAAACGATATAATGCCACAGATAGGAAAAATAGGCCGCATAAATTATAAAATTAAAATAATAGACCGAAGGTCAGGATTGGGAACAGAAGGTTTGTGATAATATGTATGATGCAGACTTGGATTATTCATCCATATTAGCTTAAGATGACGATAACAATGTATTTTGTGATCTTAGTTTATGCAATATATCCTCCGACCTGAAGAACAAAAATATTGTAATAATAAGTATTCAAAACTCCCGATCTGGCACATAATTTTTTACATGTTGATCATTTTAATAGTGATATGAATAAATATTTTCTCATCAGTATTTCTACATTTACTGTTAATTTAGGCTTAATAACTTATATCTTTCCGTTCCGTCCATAAAACACCCGAAGGTGGGCTGAAATGAGAAACGATTAACTTAATTGTATAAAATGTAGCAAGCTTTGCAATTCTCCATGCACATACGCTTTCACAATTGAATAAACTTCAATACAATATTGCGATGGAATTAGGTATGAGAAGGTAAAAAGAAATGGAAAATGAAATGTTGATTTTTTTTTTCGCGGATAGATTTTAGGCTCAAGATATGCTACTCCATGTTTTCAAAAGAGGCCTGATTATATGTATGTATGTTTTCAAAGAGCAGTAACAAAGCAGAGCTTTCGGACATTGATATACGTATCAATGTCCGAAAGGAAAGATATACAGGGTGACTTTGACAAACCCGTTCAAATTTTTTTTACGCACTAAACATCATTTAAGGAACCCATTTTTGCAAAAAAAATTGTATGTAAAATTTTCAAAATAAAATATTTCATATATGATCATTAATTCAATCGTACAGAATAGTCCTATGGTGCAACCTTCGTACGTTAACCTGTTATTACCTGTCTCTGTCTCTCCCGCGTAAATGAGTAGTGCGTATCCGCTCGCCCGGTGCAATGACCGCCGTCCTCGCCCGCTTACTAGGTCAGATGGAGAGGTCATTGACACTCTAGCGCCGTATTATGTAAATTGCGAGTTCTTTGAATGACTTTGTGATGCTGATTACTCAACATTTTTGTACTATGTGATACAAAACTAAAATACATGTTTCTCATAACTTTTACTAACGATTCTTCTGAGTGAATTTGGACGGGTTTGTCAAAGTCACCCTGTATATTCGTATTTTGAATCATTAAGCAAGTTATACAAGATTGACGGTAAAAATCGACTGAGCCTAATTCATTGTTAGGTTAGTCTTGAGGAACCCGCTAGATTGAATAGATAATTTAAGGGTTATATTGATGTAGTTGTGCATACTTTTTTACTTAACCATTATTAAAAATCGCTACGTCATCGTTATCGTCAGATTTCATTGTCAATCACTGGACGTAGGCCTTCTCAAATTAACGATACAGATCCCCGTTTCATGCTTTCTCCATTCAGCTCCGACCAACAACATTGCACAAGTCAGTCCATTATTCTAGAAAGGGCATCCTACATTATGCAAGCTAAAGTTGCTTTGAGTCGATCACATTTGTCCAAGGACCAATAGCTGATAAAGCAAAGTCCTAGAATCATTAAGAAACCTCGTTTTGAAAATGTGTTGTAGAAATAACTACAGCAGAGACTGAAATACATGTATGATAGATTGTAATCCTAATTTTCTGAGGTCGAAATGCATCCATCATTTAATGTTTAGTAAATAGTAATCTGACCTGATAAATACGGTTTAAACTGGCTAATGTGTGTTTGTCATCCACATAATCAATCTCAATCCCGCACTGAATGATGTGCTCTCGTGTTTAAAGCTTAATTGAAGATCAATATCGGACGTCACCGTGTAGCGAATTACTCATAATTGGTATTAGGGTTAATGAATGTTTCATTTTGAAGATAATGGAAATATGTGTAGTTTTCAACTTCAGGTTATTTTTAGTGCTCAGGTTAACATACCTGGTAGAGGATAGGAGAACCGGCTCAGTGTTTGAAAGTGTCCGTTGAAATGCGTTAAATTATGCACCACAATAGCACCAGTTTATTTTTTTAGGCTATATTTATTAAATATGTAATTTTGAAGTACAATAATAGTTGAGATTTTAAATATTGTCACTATATATTCTAGTCGCTAAAGATATGAAATTTTTAACTCAGCATATCTCAAATAGTTTATAGCGACATTTAACACATTGATCAAAAAGTTTCCGGACTAAGTAAGAAAAACACTAAATTTTAGCAAAATTCTTTTTCATTCATCGATATAATTTCCATCTAAGGCAGAATAGTTGGGCCGATCCAACTATTCTCTAACTTCTCGATACCATGTTTATGGAACGTTTGATTTTTGCTCGCAAAATAGTCATCAGTTTCGACAATGATTTCCTCGTTGGTGCTAAATCTTTTTCCCCGGTGCATCCTTTTCAGGTCTGCGAACAGCCAGTAGTCGCTAGGGGTCAAATTTGGTGAATGCTGGAAATTAGTGGGGCAATTCGAAGTGCAATTCATGCAATTTGACCATCGTAGTCATTGATTTGTGACAACGTGCATTGTTTTGGTGGAACAGTGGTTTTTTCTTTGCCATGTGGGGCCATTTGTTCTTTATTTCTTCGCTCAATCGGTCCAATAACGCTGTATAGTATTCAGAATTGATCCTTTTTCCTTTCTCAAGATAGTCGATAAACAAAATACCATGCGCATCCCTGTACCCAATGTTGGTGCCATAACCTTGCCAGCGGATTGTTGTGTCTTTGGTCCCTTTGGAATGCTTTCACCTGCCTCAATCCACTCAGCTGACGAGTGCTTTGATTCTGGAGTGTAAAAGTGTACTAGGTTTCATTCATGGTCATATATCGATGCAAAAAATCCGCTTTGTTATGGTTGAAAAACTTCACATGGATCGATTCGTTGTTGTTGTTGATCCGGTGTTAACAAACGCGGCACCCACTTTGAGTTGAGCTTTTGCAAACCCAAATTGTCATGTAAAATAGTAAGCACGCTGCCATATGATAACTTTGAAACCTCAGCCATCTCCCTGACTTTCATTTTGCGGTCAATGCAAACAATTCTGCGGATTTTTTGACGTTTTTTTCGTTAGCAGCCGTATTTGGGCGACCAGTACGTTGAGCGTCGTTGACGTCGCTACGACCACGTTTACATTCATTATACCATTCGCAAATGGTTGATTTCCCTGGAGCAGAGTCCGAATAATTCTTATTAAGCCACTTTTTCGCGTCTTTCGCATTATTTCCGATCAAAAAACAATGCTTGACCAACACACGAAATTCTTTTCACTTTGACAAAGACACCAAAGTTGCTTGATACAAACAACAATAATTTGATAACACGTGGTCCAATTGTCATGAAATTTTGACACATACCTTATAATAGAGGATGGCGATATCGAATGCTATAATAGATTTTGCATATGTGGCCCCATCTATATAGGTATGTCAGTCCTGGAAATTTTTGATCAACATAGTACATATATCACACACTGTAGCTTCACTAGCGCCATTCTGGCGGGTTTTCGAACTATATTTTACACTACTTTTCAACTTCTTTTCCATATCAGATTCTGTATCAGATACTCTTTACTCTCTACCTTCAATACGCCTACGATCGCAGTGATTTTGAAGTTTAATAGCGTACTATACCTACCGCGAGAACCTCCTTTTAAATTTCTCATTAAAACATGAAGTAAAATGGAAATAATATATCTTCGTCAACCTTATGTTGCTGTATAGTTTAAATTACCTTTACTGCAACATACATTTTATTATTTATATATGCAAAAACAGAGCGCATAATGCACCATTGCGCTGCGGACAGTCGCGTGCTTGCAGCTGATAACATCGTTGCGGTACGTGCGGTCAAATGCTTTGCAAGCTGTGCAAAACGGACGCACGGTCTAAGTGATACGTGCGAGTGAAGAAAAGATTTCTACACTAATAGATTTACTTTAATATGCTTGCTAGTCCTGATTTTAAGAAAAAGAATAAGGAGCATTTAATTTTTTTCATAGTATGTGGTAAAAAGTGACAGACAATTTCTTTATTTAATTAGCTTACACGGATGTTTTACTCCAAAGGTTTTTCAACGGTTTTACCTTTCGGAGATACAGTTCTTAATAATAACACCCCGCAATGTCCAACTGCTGTCTCGCCCCCCTTTTCCCAGAGAGAATGGACAGTTTACCCGCCACGAATGTCCATGCTAGATTTGTGCGTTACAAATAGCTGGGATCTCAGTGTGCAGTTTTTCACATTGATTTCCTTCACCACCGGTAAATGGCCATTAATATACAATATGCACATGCTCATGGGATTCGAACCCATGATCTCTAAATTGGTCTCCAAATATAATATCATAGAGCTACCAGATAAAAAGATAATATTACTTTAATAATACGACGATGAAACAAATTTTATGCCGACTTTATTAATTTCATTGCATCATTCCCCTTTTAAAATCCTCAGCAAGCCAAACTTTTATCGCTGAAGTGAAGTACATACGAGTAAAATAAAATGGCCAAAACTGTAAACATGTTGTAGTGTTATTAAATGTTATGCGATATAATTTCTTATCATCGTCATTCATTATTAAATAACGATTAATTTCCACGTTTCACGCTTTTCATTTCTTACATATTTCACTCTCTCGTTAATTTATTTATGTTTAGTCATTCCTTGTAAAAAGGGTACCCCTGTGCCCCTATGGGTTCGCAGCGTGTTCGCGGTGCCCCTAGCGTCGCAAACATCCATAGACGACGGTAACTGCTTATTACTAAGTGGGCCCTTAGCCTGTCTGTTGTTCATAAATAATAAAAAAGACAATGCTTAAAATAAGTAAATATAGAAAATACGAATAACATACGTTGTACAATGTATACTTTGATATTAGATACAGCAACACCTAGTCACAAAGGACTACTCCTGCATCCAGGTGCAGTCTGTCTTAAAAGGCGACAAAACAACTCTACCTACGTAATAGGTCTCTCCAGTCCCTCTGGACGGCAACCAACCTTGGTTTCTAAATATGCCGCCATAATTACCTTGTGTTCTATCATAAGTCAGGTTCCAGTTTTCCACTCAGACCCCAGCGTGTTAGCGAGGTCTCTGACGTAAGCATGGGTGCTTACGCCAGGCTAGTTATTAAGTAGGCTGTCAACCTGTCTGTTGATCTACAGTTATAAAAAAGTTGCAGAACGCTAATGTTATGGGTACTAGTCAACAGATACCGATATAATTTTTTGTTTTTAAAGATGTTTATTCTATTATGAGCCCATAGCGCCCCACAGCTGGGTCGGGCCTCCCCCTACAGGGAAGGGACTCTATGCCCGCCACGCTTGTCCAAGGTAGGTTGGCGGTTGACACATACCGGTGTATTAGAACCCAGGATCTCTAGTGTGTTCCCCAAGTGTAAGTCTACTGAGCTTCCAGGTCACTATTATTCTACTTAATAAAATAAAAAGCCAGGTGCATGGTGCCATGGTGCATTTTAAAATATTGATAATAACATTTTTAAAAATCGGCAAACGGTCCAACTTGTTTTCCGACAAAGGACTTGTTTTCCGACTGTATCTTGTCTTTTGCTATATGTGTCCACATTGGCCCCGCTATTTTCCTTATGTCATTTTCCCACCTCTTGGTTGGTCTACCTCTGTTCCTTCTGCTGTTTTTTGGGTACTACTCTATTAGAATTCTTGACCATTTAAACTCTACTTTTCTCTCTTTATTCTCCTTATTCCACTTAACACACATTAAATCTTTTATTTACTTTACGAAATTACTAATTATGCTTATAGCCTAAGGATTATTATACTGGCTTAAAGTAAATTACCGTCTAATATAAGTCCAGGGGCGATATTAGCTAGGAATTCTCCATCGGCGTCGTCCCCTAGAGCCGTAATCAGTTTCACGCGGCCGTCGCGTAACCGCCATAAAGCTTCGGCCATATTGCGGCCGACGCCACCGCCGCACTGTTCCGCTGTACACGCGTGGGTGCTTCCGTCCAACTGACAACATAAACAACATTATAAAGGCCATAAAGTGATCATAAACCTTTTATCCGTCATGATCTTAACGTTAAAGTATAGTTGAGTTCTAAAATTTCCTTTTGTAACCTAGTGTTAACTTTCAGATAAATCTTTACTATGTTGCAAATCTCTTTTTATTGTAAAATGCTTAAGCCAAAGCTGTGAGTTATTAATTTATTTATGGCACACCAACAGTACACACATTATTAAGTCACATTACAAATCATTTAATATAAATGTTCTGATGTGTGGACCCATTATAGGAGTGCACAGCATTTACAATTCAAATGTCGTCAATAGAGTAATAATTTAATTAATGTCGGTATTAATATAGTCTAAGTACTAACACAGTCAAGCATGAATCAATTTGGTATTATCAAGATTAATAAAACAAAACAAAAAGAGTGTAAAAAGAATTAAGGCAATGATATACATTAAAATACACATGGAAACATGAACCGACATATCAATCATTTCACTGTCGCAATTGAGCTCAACACTTTACCCTTAAACCAATTATAAGATTTGTGAAAGATATCGAGATCTTCAACATTAGAGTTAAGACGATTGTAAGTATTGCACATCGGGAATCGGACCTTCCTCCAAATGGGAGCAGATAGAGATTCCCGCACTGTCGGTACTTGGCGATTATGTTACAATAAATCTACACATAAGACGAAAATACTACCCACTTAGACTTAGGCTTGATTGCCATGATAGTATGCATCATAGCAATTCAACCTTCAATCGCCGTAGAATGCGGCCGCGAGCGGCCCCTCGGGGTTGCATCCGCCGCCCGCACTGTTACCGTGAGGATGAGCGCCGCGTGTTGTTCCGCGGTCCCCCTCAAATCCTTAGAGGTTTAATAAAGGAGAATGCCAGGGGGACGAAACCCTGACCCCCTAGTGCCAAAAGTATGGAAGAGGCCCGCCCCAACGTAAAGCGGTAGGCCACATATGTGGCCGCTGACAGTATAAATATATAATAGTTTTAACTTTTTTAACTAAGTAGTAAATCATTTCAAAAGATTAATATTTTATAGAGTAAAACTAAAGTAAAAGACCAACAGCGTTATATTGACAGACCATACGGGTTCGATCCTCGTGTCGTTTGGAGTTTATGCTGACTATGAATATTCGAAAGAAAAAGTATATAAGTAGCACATAAATTGTATAGTACCCATTAAACATTTACTTCGGGTCTAGATGGCGTTGCGTGAATTGTCACAGTATATTTATTTATTCAGCCGACACGAAAATTTTGAGATGTATGTGGAGCTATAAAAATGGGTAAGGTGAGAAGCGAAGGTCATTAAAACTCGTTTGTCACTTCAATTACAAATTTAAAGGAATTCTACAATGGCGTGCGACGGAAAAACGATAAAATTTGAAGAACAATTATAAGCCTGAATGTAGATGGGTACAAGGACAGGGATTTAAAAAGTGATGGAAAGAATGTATGAAATGGGGGCTTGTCATATAAAAAATAAAACGGGATATGATAGAACGGATAAAAAAGATATACTGCTCCGACCTTGTAGCATAATTTATGATAGTTGACCTCGAAAACTGTTTACCTTTCAACAAGGAAACCGAGCTTCAAATCATCCACCATCCAATCCTTCTCGGTATTATTATAAATTCCTACAGCCTTTCAACTTCTTAGAATTGTGAATTACGATGCAGTGCTAATAATGTTTCAAACATATTTCGTAATTCAAATATAAGGTTCCGTATTATATAGAGAAAGCGATTTAAGTGTTGTTGATTGTCTTTTTAACGCCAGTAGCTTCTAGTAAGAATAATGACCGACTGGGGCCGGGCTGTCGTAAAAGGCGACTAAACAACCTTAGCTTCATGGTTGGGTTCCAAGCCCGTCTCGATAGCAACCGCTCCGGCCTCTATATATGCCACCATAATAACCTTATGTTGTGTTCCGGGATAAATGACCCAGATTCCAGTTCCCCTACGCGGATGGCAGCGTGTCAGCGGTGCTCCTAGCGTCGCAAATATCAAAACGTTTCAAAATCAAAATATAATGCTTTACGACTTACTATGGTGTTTCCAGGCTTAACCCACACTTTTTATACAAAAGGTTTCACAAATACTTTTCGTTAACAGTAATACCCATAATTATATAGGTATTTTTCTGAAGTTGAAACAGAATACTAGAATATACACGGCATCTCTAAAAAATTATGGATTCTATCATCTTGATAGTTCACAATACCAATTCTCACAATGACAAAGTTACTAATCGTCCAAACAATTTGCAGTAAATGCCAAAATGGCATTTAGTTTCTGATTATCTAAGAGGCTGCATTTGAATATGAATCCTAGGATTAATGCCTTCGTTTTACATGAGTTGTTTGCTAACAGATTCAGTATTGCAACTCATTATCATATATCTTTACATTGTCTAAGATAAAAAATTGTATTGAAGAGAATGCAGTGCTAGCCAGAATTCAGATTATAACTATTCCATCACTTCTCTCTCTTTACGCTGGAGGCTAGATGTACGATGCCCTAGAGTATATGCTGTATCTGTCAGTCTGTCTAACTTTGGTGGGACAAAGGAACAGTGACTATATGTTAAAGACGATGGAAAAGAGTAGTTGATGAGATTCCAGTACCTTGTTTACTGTAAGGCACTGGGCTTAAATTTGTCCACGACAGCAGCTTATTGCAACCGGGATGAATGTTTGATAGAATAACTCAATGTCATTTCAGCCAATGGTACCAAAGTTTAACTTAATTTAAGTATTACATTAATATAATTGTATAATTCAGTAACAAAAAATGTGACTAAAAATAAAAATGTTGAAAAAATCTTTTTGCTCAAAAATATTAAGTTTTATACTTCCGTTCTAAAATTAAGGAAAATTCTACATATAACAGCACATCTTTTTATATAGATATAGTAGCATGTATTTTCATTATAGTTGTATCCTTGCGAAAAAGTCTCCATCTGTTGAACGCAATTAGTATCTTTACATCTCACTACAAATGGTTTCAGTGAGTTTACAACCAGAATGTATTATTTAACGTCTTTTGAGATAAATCACTTACGCAAGTGATAAGCCACATCTGTCATTTATTTTTGAATAGCAATTTTTCTTAAATTATAGTTATTGTATACAAATTTACGATCTAATAACTTAAGTTTTTGATATCATTAGAATAACTTTAATATTGGTATTATAACAATTACTGTGGATACACGCAAGTAATAAAAAAGTCAGGCTTTCCACGCCTCCCGTCTTAAACGCTGTCATTATCGTTGAAGTCTCTAATAAACTTGACATATTACCAGCGAATATTTAATGTATATGATATTAGTAGATTTATTATTTACTTATATTTGTTTGTAAATTATTTTGCAAGGTGGGAGGGCGCTGGTTGGGCGGCGGTATCGAACGTAGGCGCGCCGCCCTCGCGGCTCGGTAGCCCTACAGTCCAGTCCGTAGAGAGGCACGGTGCGCACGTTCCGTGGCTACGGCGGTTCGCTACAAACTCTCAACCCAACACATGACAATATACATCACATACGTATAGCATCCGCCACATTCAAGCATAGCCGGCGTTCGAACCACGCGGCGCTACGAACTGGTTTTGACATTCGTGCATGGTTTATTGATATAACCTGAAACGTTTGAAATACAAATTGATTGTGTGATAATAACATGACATGTGACGATAAGTAGTGGTTATCGAATAAATTGGGCACCGGTGGCACTTCCTCTGCGTTATGTTACGAGGTAACGTATAATCATTAGAAACAACATAATTCTAATAAACGGTCATTGAGTAGTATACTGCATATTTGATAACATACTTGAACAGAAACAATTATTGCTGATAGTATTGGTGTTAGCGTATTTATTTTTATGATTTGATATTCTAATAGTAGTATTTATAGAAGAATAAATTAATATAAGCGATCCATTTTGAATATGATTTGATTTTTATTATTCATACTTACTACGATGTCATGTTACTCAATAATAAAATTAACAATGGTTATTGTCCTCGAATTTCCTCTTCATAGAATTCTTTGTTTCTTTAGCGACAAAGGTGAGCCAGCTGTCTAATACTGAACGAAACATTAATCAAATATTTATTTGGGGAAAACAATGAAAAACAAATGATACCTTCACTTGGATGTGTTATTTATGCCTAATGCCTAAACTATATATAATGTTTTATTGAACCCTGCAGTTTGATTTAAAATAAAATGTAAATTAATTTAGAGGAAAATGATTATGTAATATATTCGGTCTTAGTTATTTCACATATGTTTATTATTTTTTACGTATTACACACGTAAAACTCTTCTAACAACTACAAAATTACCAAAAACTGATCGTCATAGAATTTAGAGATTAAAAAAAATACTTTGCGAGTTGTACTATCAATTCAAAAGTAAACTATATACCAAGATAATATAATATGTTTCTAGATATAAACAAAAATGTTTTAGCGCATTAATTATATTTCTAGAACTTATATAATCTTTGTCTTATTTTGACTAAAGGGAACTCTTTTTGATACACACAAGTTTGTTTTATCAACATATATGTTAGTAATGCCTTTGCTATTGAAATTTTCAAGAAGATTTTACTGGATTTACCATCAGGTTGGTAGTCTTCCTGTCTATTGAAGAAGAAATAAAGAAAGAATATGCATAACAACTCCCTTTTTATAAAATTTATCGGATTCTAATATAAAATTTTTTAGATATCTATATGTGTTATATAGGAAATAAAATTTATCTTTTACAAACTTATTTATTTATATTTATGTCAGGGTATGAAATTGCCGATTTCTACTGAAAAATTGAAACTTGTTTTTTTCTAAGATGTAACATATTTATTTAATCAAAATATTTACTCTCATTATCTATACATTGCTGCCATCTAAACGGAAGTGCATTTATGCCTTTACGATAGAACTCTGGGGATCTAGATTTGACTAACTGTATGGAAACATTTTATACTGCCTCTTGGGAAGAAATTTTTTATCATGTAGAAAATAGTCTAAATAATGAAAATAATGGTAGTCCGTTGGAATCAGGTCTGGCGAGTATGGTAGATGACGTATGGTTTCTAACTGCACTCCTGTATAATTACCACGGTTTCTCGTGCAGTGTGGTCTTGCGTTATCATAGAGCAATAATGGTGAAGATCGATTTACGAGTCGGGGCTGTTTCACTGCCAGTTTCGCCGTCATTGTTCGAAGTTCGGCACAGTAAACATCTGCTGTTATTGACCAGACCTGAGAAAGCTATAGTAAGTAACACCATCAAGAGACCACCAAACAGTTACCATTATCTTTTTATTGGCAAGCTTTGCTTTAGGACACTATTGCTATTTCTATTTGACCTAAGGTCAGCCATTGCATGTTTCGTTTACGGTTATCGTAAATAATCTACTTTTCGTCACATGTCACAATTCCTTCATTTCTGACACGCATTTCTTTCAGCAGATTAGGCAAATCATGAGCCACCCATTTTTAATATTTTTCTATCTTATTGATTTGATGCAAATGAGTCAATACTGTAGGTAAGATAATGTGAAACCATGCCGCTAATTCCTGGGTAGTTTATCTCGGATCGGCTTCCTTCATCTGCTTCAATTCAGCATTATTCACATGTGTGACCGGTCTTCCACGTGGTTCGTTCTTCAAGTCGAAGTTTCCACTACAAAACCGTTTAAACCAAAAAACGCACGGTGCGTCCATTAGTAGTCTCCTCTCCAAACGCAGCGTTGATATTGCGAGCCGTTTCTGCCGCGTCAGTACCGCGTCGGAATTCGTTTTCAAAAATGACTTTGATTTTCGAAGCATCCATCTTTTAGATCTAAGCTTAGGAATGTGATAAAAGTTTCACTCGTAAATCTCACACCATGAAGGTTTTATGTCAATTCAAAGTATATATTACTATAGTTATAACGACGATTTCATACTTTAACCCCTATTAACAATATATTTTAATTTTATTTCCCTTTTTAAAATATAGATACATAAAAAATACGATAAATATACATTTTTGAACTTTTCTACAATTAGTAATATTTTTATACGTTTTATAAATATTATAATAAAAAATCATAATCGATTATTTACTACATTAACTAAACCTTTCATTACACCATTCACTATAAAATATGTTAATTAAGAATATGTGTATGATGAAAAATTAATCAATTAAAATTAAATTGAATTTATCATATTATCCACGATATTTTTTTAATAATTCGTAAAATTTATGATATTCATGACTAACATATCCTGCGGCAATCACTCCTTATAAAATTTTTAGATAGTAATAGTTGTTGGGTTGTCGAAACTCCATCCTCTGGAGGTATTTTTGAGTGTATCCCACTCATGATCAATAGGATAGAGATCTAGTGGTTGCACAGGTTATAAAGGAATTACTAAAAACTTTACTAAAAACTCTATTTCCCCTTGAGCTGTGAAATGTGCACCAAGACTTCGTGCAAATTGGCTATGAGGCCTGCGACTAATTACAATATAAAAAATATGCAAAAAACGAACTCAGGTCCCTTAAGCTTTGTAATAGCCACTAGTACTGTCAGTGTGGAGCCATAATAAGAAGGAACGCGTCCTAACCGATCATCATTTCCTGGATAACGCTTCTACGTTTAAATTTGAGGCTTTATGTATTAGGATTAAATGCAAAAAAATTATGGCATTGCTCTTGGACCCATGTCACGCATTCCCTACATGATTTCACGGAAATGACTCCCATGTCGCATAGGTAACCGTTGTCCTCGTGTATTCGCATTTTTTATTTACCTACTAAGCCGTTAATTTAAGCCGACAGTGGCAGGGGTTGTTATGCTCCTGTTGACACGAAAATGTTAATATAGTAGCAACTTTATTTCTGTCAGCATTTCATCAGCAATTCAAATGGCGTTGCTCCACGACGTAAATATATAATATTATATTTTATCAATAGTTTGAAAATTCAGGCAAATAATAAATTAATCAACTAAAAAGTACACATGAAATCGAGAAACACAATTTCTAATTACAACAAAAATTAACTTATACGAAAACATCGAAAAATAAAGTACAAAATCAGTATTTTTTTTGCTAAAACAAAATATTGCGAACCATTTACTTTGCTACGAAAAAATAAACATAAATTAATAATTAAGTTATCGTTTGTGTAAATGGTGGTTAAACTTTATTGATTCTTGTAGTTTTATATTTATTTTGATTAAAATTCCAACGCCTATATATAGATACATAAAGATATCAGCAGAACACGGAATCTGTTGCAGAATAATAAACAACTAACAGTTTGTTTATTTTTAGACCAAACACCTTCGTTGTTTTTCAGTTATAAAGTAAATTAAAACGTATTCCGGTTTTAATGTTATTACAAACATATAAATATCAATTTAATTTAGTATAGATTTTAATTTGATTTATTGTTTGATTTTATTTTTACTTTTTGCAAGACAACCGCACCCGTGGCTTGGTTTCCTTACATCATTTTTTCCCAGGACAAATTCATTTCTGAGTTCCCCTGACTGCAGGGGACTTGGGGATTTATGGGAATCCGTGAGACTACCCATTAAAAATGTACGCTGTTCTCCCTCCCGCGTCGTGCTTTGACCGCCAAACAACAGGCCTGCCGATACTGTGGCTCAGGCCAGCGCTGGCCCGCCTCTTTTTAGGGCGGGCCTCTTTACATGGTGTGCAACAGGGGGTAAGGATTTCGACCCCCTGACATTTTCTTGTGTCAAATCAGATCGAGGCACGTGGCACGTGAGCGGCACGCGTGCCCTTACTTCAGTGCGGGCAGCGAACCTCCTCCGAGGTGCCACGCCCGATGTCTATGACGGCACGAGGTTGTTAGACGCCCTCCGGTGCCGTGGTTGACGAGAGGGGAGTTGATATCTCCCTTCCCGCCCAGCCTTCTCTTTCGCAGTCATTACTACCTCACAGAAGGAGGCGGTGGTCAATTTGGACTTGCTTCCGACCATAGCCAGAACCAAGGCCGGGAGCAAGAGGTCATATGCAATTTGGGTGAAGAAGGCGCGGCACTCCTCGCACCATGTTGGGCACACGGCAACCGTGTGGTTCACCGTGTTCTCCTTGACGCCCGCGCCACAATGGTGGCACGTCTGTTCCCGCCTTATGTGTCACAGATCTCCCTAAGCATCAATGCACCGGCAGTCCTGTGTCAGGTGGAAGGTCAGCGCGTCGTGGCGCCTGTCTAGCTAAGGAACCAGGGCAGGTCTCACCGCTATGGTAGTCAGACTCGCACTCGGGTGTGCTCCGTCCACCCCACCATGAGCACCTCGTTGCGCAGTTCTACCCGCTTCGCCTCCACTTCATGAGGCGTAAACCACGCTCGTCCGCATCTCTGCACCACTGGTAGAGCAGCGCTAGGATGCAAGCCTCGAGGTCCCACGGTGAGGATCCGGCCAGAAGAAGGCTGCTTCGCAGGTTTTCTAAAATGCGCCCTGATGGTTTTTTAACATTTAATTATTTTTATGCTATGGAAGTTATTTTTTCAATTGATATATTCATATTTTATTACATTAACAAGGAGTATAAATTTTTCATTGCTGTAGAGAGCAGACATACATTGGCCCACGTAGGAGAATTAGAACAATTTTTTCCATTACAAATATTTATTTCATTTCCATGCCTCTTTGATCAAGAAAAGGAAAATTAAATATTAAACAAGGATAACTAAGCAAAAATCATGTTGTTTTGCACTGTGACAGTAACTTGGACTTCAAAGTAAAATTATTGGCTAAGCCACAAACTTATCTTTCCTATTTATTTGTTTTAGTTAGGATTACGATATAATTAATGTTCATAATACGGAAAAAAGTACTGTATCCTTATGACATCATTCTTTTGGCATCGCAGCGCCAGTGAACGAGTTCTAAATGAATTAGAATTTATTATTAGGACAATATTATAGGTTGGTCATGGATAAGATTTGGTTTTTCATTATGCAGATTCCCGTAGGCTGTTTCTCATTATAAATTACCTTCTTAAGACGGATTCTGGCTCCCAGGCTTATTTCATTATTTATAACGCCGTGAATAATAAAAAAGGCGGAATAAGTTATTTCCTTTTTGTAAACGAGTTTAGTTACAACTAAACTAGTATACCTATAGGTATATTTGGTTTGAGCCGCGGTCAGGCATAGGTCTAGTCCCGCGGTCCCGGTGCTTAGGCGTATCTTTATATCGTCATATCAAGTAGTTCCTTTAAACCACTTCATGCGATCACTACCCTGAAAGACAAGCGGTGTCGCTCGACATCGTGAACGCCTTCAACAGTCTCTACTAGAGTCAATACTAGTATATTACATAGAGCGCCTCTGGATGTGAGGAGTCTGTTGGAGCACTAGCTCCAGGAATGATTCTTCGTTTGGAAGGACGTTCATGGTTGGGTCCATCAACAATGTGTTGCGAGCGACGTTTCGCTGGGGCCAGTGCTAGGACCAGTCCTGTAGAACATCGGTTAAAACTAGGCCTTGCGAGGGTCAATTACGCCTGATACCTGATACTCCTCGCAACCCAAGGTGAGCCTTTCGAAAATGAGGCACGATGGGTACAGATAAGGCACAGTTTTCTTTGGGATAAAAAAAGGTATGGCTCTCAAAATAAAGTGTGCATTTAAATATATTTTTCGATATTACTAAAGAATTAAGTAATTAAGAATGATAATGAAAATCTTGTAATCCTCATGCCTACGAAAATTTAAGCCCTCTTAGCGAGCGGTATTTAAAGAATCCTTATATTGAGTGTCGGGCGATTCGATAAATGTTACATTTTATAAAAAAATCAATACTAATTTTAAAACTTTTAGGGTTAAGTACTTAAGTTTCTGCTACCGTAAAATGACGTAGTTTGTTTGCTGTTTCATATCCAAAAGTAGGGCATGTGACCATTTTCTAGAGATTGTGAAAATATTACCTAATACATATAACTTTATGCAAAATAAGTTACCACGCACAGTTTTGAGTTATAAAGTTGGCAAATTAAATTGCTCAAAGAATATATCGCCTAAGTCGATTTTAGATTTGTTTTAATTTGAACAATTTATTCATAAAATTCGTTACATTACGAGTATAAAAGGTGTGTGGTCTCAGCCAGACGCAAGAATAGAACCATTATTTTCCTTATAAGAAATAGAATATTCTTTTTGTACTGAAAAACACAGGAGTATACTAATAAAATTAAAATATTGTACAATAGGCGGTTGTATGGCTAATATTTAGTAATTTGTTCTAGGCAACGTGGAGATTAATTATTAATAGTAATGGCAACTGATTGAATACTCATTTCCTAGCCAACAAACGCCGAATGGTTTTTTTATAGCTTGAGTTCAGCAGACAGGCAAACGGCCCACCCTAACAGGTGGTCATCGTCGCCTATGGGCGTTTGCAACACCAGAGGCTTTACACACACGCTGCCGGCCTCGAAGAAATTGTATAACGCCTTTTTTGAAGAACTCTATATCGTACCGCGCTGAGAAAACCGCAGCCGGAAGCTCATTCCAGATCCTGAGAGTGCGCAACATGAACGTTCTTGAGAACCGTTTCGTACAAGAAAGAAGAGGTTCCAAGAAATGGGGATGAACACCCAGCCGACGGCGGGCAGTGCGGTGGTAAAAAGACGACGAGGGCATCATTCTAAACAGTTCCTCAGAACACTCCCCGTTGTATAGACGGTAGAATACGCAAAGAGACGCAAAGTTTCTCCGAAGTCTAAGCGTTTCTAGACCGTTTGTGAGTATAGGATCGTCGACACCACGAACTGCGCGCCGTTGGATGGAGTCTAGGGGATTGAGCTGACAGGCAGGTGCTCCAGCCCATAAATGTGAGCAGTACTCCATATGCGGTCTAACCTGTGCTTTGTATAGCACAAGCCGTTGCTTTGGACTGAAATACTGCTTGGACCGGTTTAGCATACCCAGCTTTTTGGAGGCAAGCTTAGCTTTGCTCTCCAATTGTCCCCTAAACTGCACATCATTCGTGATGTCGACACCAAGAATCCCAATACTGCTTGCGATGGAAAGAGAGGTTCCTTGGAACTGTGGCGCAGGTTTTCTTTGCAGATGGTACTGATTTCTCTTTATAGCGTAGGAGAGTCCGACGGCTGTTGATTTCGTAGCAGCTCAACTTTAGATTCGGTTTCCAAATGAAAAGCAAGGTTAACTCATATTATTATGAGAAATGACTCTATTTTACACAATAATCTACAATATCATTATCGATTATACTTCATAGACAACAAATATAAATAATACTTTTTACTTTTCTTTTGTAAATAAGTACATATTATACAAAAGCCGTTGTACGCTACGGAACGAGTTGAATTACACCAACCAAAACTCAATATAAGCCCAAAGTCAAAATAACGTTTTACCCGAGTACGTTATATGCTGATATATAACTGCAATGGGTAGGTAGCGCATTCGAAGGCGTACAAAGGTGCACAGGCAACATGTTCACGTATATTTAATGTCAGACAATAAGCACGTAGCTTACGAAGCGGTCCATATGTTGCCAACAATTTCGGCGCAATCGTTGGAGCTGCCTTCACCGGCTTACTTATTCATACGTCCATGAATCGTACTTTTACTTATTAGGTTGCTAACACAGGTAGGCTGTGTCGACATTAATTCTTCTACCGATATTTATCTTGGAAGGCACACATCATTTTATAGCATTTCAAGCAAGAGATTTTTCCCTAAAATGGTTAGGGAAGAAACTTGAATTTTCAATGAATATAAAATCAATTACCTTTTAATTACCTTTATATCTGTGCAGGGGCGGAAAAAGAATACTAACCTTTGCGGCCGGGGTCGGCCTGTCGTAAAAGGCGACAAAACAACCCACCCTAGCTACGTGGTAGGGCCTCAAGCCCGTCTGGATGGCGACCACCTTTGGTCTTAAGTATGCCGCCATAATAACCTTGTGTTGTGTTCCGGCATTAGTGACCCAAGTTCCTGTACCCTTATGGGACAGCAGCGTGTTCGCGATGCCACTGGCGTTGCATACACCTATAGGCGACGGTAACTGCTAAATCCTAAGCGGGCCGTCAGCCTGTCTGCTGTTCTACAGCAATAAAAAAAAAATAATATATAATATGCTGAAAAATTTGAGGAGTTTAATTTGAATTAAACCATAATTACGTTGCTTTTTTTACTAAATCTATTTAAAGATAAACCATTTTCCTATAGAATTTATGTAAGGGTGAACTTATCTGTACTTTACACCACTATTACAATAATAAATATAACACGTTTATCACATATTATTAAAGTTTAACAACTACTATGCTAAAAGGTAAAAACCTGTCTCATGTGTCTAAATTGTTGTTTTCAAGATGTCACTGTCAAGACACCAGAGCCACAGGCGAGTGTAACCGACATACAGGTGTATATTTAAGAGAAACATTGGTGAGCCAGTGAGGCCCACATAGAGACATTCTAGGGAGAACGTGTGTCATGAATTATTCAAAAAATAGTGGGTGTGAATAAATGTTCCATTTTGTACTTAGTTCTTGTTTCATAAATAAGATATTTTAAAATAATATTTGCCCGTGTCATCGATTCCCATCGTGAGTTTATTGGAGTTCATTTGGCACCGTGGAAAGTTTACACTACATTAGCTCTTGACGTAATTTTGGCCTTAAGCCATATAGCTTTGTCCGAACTGGTTTCAACGATTACTTTTTGAATGCTATCATACAAGCGCGATTCCAATAGACGGGAATGTTTAGCCTCATTCGGGAATGCAAATAGTTCAACTGTACCAACTTTCTTGACAACAATCGCAAACTAACTCAATTATTTGGAAATCGAAGCAATAACAATTTAGAACTATTCGTGGCTAGTGTACCGTTGGGAGGAGACCTGTTTTTGAAATTATTAGTTTGTGGACTAAATAACAGAAGGTACAATCGGCGCACTCTGCGCAAGCGGGATACAATTCTCGGGGGTGAACGTACATTTGTTCTAGCTCCAGTTGTAGCCTAAAGTTATTTTGTTTGTGTTTTTGCGATGCTTTATTTATTTAGTATACATTATTGAATATTTGTACTACAACAGCTAAATATTTATGATCTGTTGGTTCTACTGAGTCTAGATAGTAGTTTTTTTTTATTTTTTTATTAAAAGCAATTGTGATACTATATTTTTTTATTGTTGTACTAGGAGGGATCAAAAAGTAGTGAGAATGAGAGATAATATAATGACTTTTTTTTATTGCTGTGGGACAGCAGACAGGCTAACAGCCCGCTTAGAATTTAGCAGTTACCATCGCCTATGGATGTTTGCAACGCCATTGGCATCGCGAACACGCTGCTGTCCCATAAGGGTACTGGAACTTGGGTCACTAATGCCGGAACACAACACAAAGTTATTATGGCAGCATACTTAAGACCAAAGGTGGTCGCCAACCTATTTGCTGTCTTACCGCAATAACAAAGAGAACAGCGCGAGTGAAAATAACCAGCAAGTAACTGACCTGATGCCAATTTAGTAAAACAAGATTAAGTTTTTAAATTCATATTGCGTTACTCTTTTCCCAAATAAAAATTTATTTTGTTCTTTCAAATTACATTTATTTTCTTGCATTTATTTTCACTTTACCTTACACATAACAGGCTTTAAAAATACTGAATTACTTTGCCACGTACAGCTAACATGCTTAAATTACGTGTATTTTAATTTTACTCGTAAATTACAAAGCTGAAGTACAAAGCTCTGAAGTACAAAGGCTCTTATATATCTTGCTAAAGATGCGAATACCGTTTGTATTCCTGGATCTTAATTACTTAAAGTCGACAAATAAAATACTTTGTTCCTTTAAAATGATTGCTTATATAAGAACGTTCTAATGCATATCATCGTCATATCATCTTATTTCAATAAAGCAAAATGTATCATAACGTTTGTGCAAATACTTCAAGTTAACTTCGTGTGTTCGTAGCATTTTATAATTGCAAAAGTTGCTTCCCTCGTGTTTATTTTGTTTTATTATGAATTCCAAAGGTACATAGTTCAGAAATATATTCTCGTTTATGAAAATAATAAAGGGGTCGGTATGTGGTGTCGGCATATATATATGTATCTCGTTATATGTTTGTAATGCCTGTTTGCTACGACATTTTAGATTAACTTTGTAGAGTTTACTTTCAATAAACTAATATTTTATTTATTTAAGAACTACCGCTTTTGTCGGTGAGTGTTTTCCAGTTCTTTTTACAAAGCGCCTATTCCTTAACTTCTTGATACGACACGACATTTTTTACTTGCTTCATAAACCGTCCTTCTTGGTCTCCCTCTTTTCATTCCTTCAATTCTCCCTTGTATGATGGTTTTGATTAGAGCGTCGTGTCGTACAAGTGTCGTAGCATCTGTCCTCTTCTGTTCTCAATAATTCTCCAAATGTTCCTTTTTTCTTTCGCTATGCTCAACACTTCTTCACTTCAGAAGGACCGTCGGTCCTTTTCTCTGTCCAGTTTATCCTCAGCAATAAACTTACGAGTATATTTTATCTGGTGTAAATCTTAAGAAGTTTTATGACGCCAATAAATACTGATCATGCGCAATTTGTTTTTATGACTCACTTGAGTCTCACATTCGAATATTTAAAAGTACTTACGAAAAGATAAGTCTATATTTTTATCGTCATTATTGAAAGTCTTGATAACAACTAAGCTCTCAAAGCTAGTAAAATACGACCGAAATGTTCACAATGAACGCACGCGCGCTTTATACACCAACGGATCATATAAAAATTTAAAAAACGTATAACTTATTTGTTCAAAAATTTATTTATGCATTCGAGGTAACACATAGTTGTTAGTTTTATTATTTAAGTTAAGGAGAATTCTACCATTTTATACCAGATCAACAATATAACTAAGAACTTCTAACAATGTTATCGGAAGATGTAAAGTATTGGAGAGTGCTGAATGAACGGCACGCGACGTGGCATTCTGCCAGACTCCATCTATAGCTAGTTTGACAATCAAAGCTCACTTCACCCCACGAAGAATATAAAGTAAATGAACGAAACACTTATTGTTAGTTTATCACATTTGTTAAAGTTGTTTAAAATTTCTACAAAATCAAAATCAATTAGTCAAAGGCGAGTAATCGGTAACTCTTTTTTTGATCAGATTTAAATCAGACAGGAGTCGCTACGGTAAAAACCAAATTCAGCTACAGCGGTCCATCTTTTTTTAATACCTTTTTGTCCAGGAAAAAGAATTAGAAAGAAAGAGCATGGACCTCAATCTCGGCACCATACCTTAGGTTTCTAAGTGTAGCATGAAACTACTATGCTTTTATTGCTATAGAACAGCAGGCTGGCTGAAGGCCTACTTAATAATATGCGTTTACCATGCCTATGGATGTTTCCGATGTCAGGAGTACTAGCAACATGCTGCCAGCCAAGTAGAAATTCTATAAGACCCTAATTAAAATACTCTATTTTTCATAGCTGGACATCTGCAGATAGACAAACGGCTCACCCGATAGTAAGTGGTCACCGTTGCCTATAGACATTTGCAACTAGAGGCATTTTTAACGCGATGCTGGCCTCAAAATGCCTTCATGTCATAGTGCATTGTAAAACGCTCAGCTAGAAACACATTCAACATTCACACTGCGCAAAATAAACGTTATGGAAAATCTCTGCATGCACAATCGTAGAGGCTGCAGGTAGTGCGGATGGCACGCCTAGCCGATAGCGAGCAGGGAGATGGTAGAACGAGGATGAAGACATCATTTCAAACAATTCTCAGAACACACCGCTGTACAGACGGTAGAAAACGCAAAGAGATACAAATTATCTTCAAACGCCAAGCGCCAAGACCATCTGTGAGTCGCCGCCGACAAGACAAACTGCGCTGCGTTAGATGTTGTTGATGGGGTTAAACTGGCAGGCAGTACCCATATATAGCGCATAAATGTAAGCAGCACTTCATATGCAGCTTAATCTGTGCGTTGTTCATTGTGTTACACTACATATGAACAAGAAGGCTTCTCAAAAGTTCGATATCTTCGTATATATAGTTTCTATAAGTACTTTTTTTTCATCGGAAATTTTAGTCTTAATATTTATGGAAATGTAATAAATAAAGAAAAAATGTTCAATGTGTCTGTATTTTTTATCATCACGGAGGACAACATAATATATGTAAGACCTGCATGGTTTCGTTAGATCTGCTGGTTTGTATCCGTAAATTGTATATTTTGTATAAATCACTGCGATATAAGTTGCGATACATTTCTAACCGTGCAGGGGCGGAGAACGAATACTGGCCTCTGCGGTTGGGGTTGGCCTGTCGTAAAAGGCGACAAAACAACTTACCCTACCACTCTTCCGCTGAAGCCAGACAGTGTTGTCACTGTCACTTCTGTTGTCACTGTTAATTTGAATATATCGTCGCGGTACATGCAATAGGTCGAATGTCAGTCAGGTAACACTTTACAGGAAGGACTAAAAACTGTTTATTTTTGTTATGTTAGCTATATAAGATTTGCATTAATTAATTTTGTATTAAAATTGGGTATATAATTATAAGGTAGATAGACATAGGAGTTTTTGTAAACGTTACGGAATCATGTTTTTGATACCTACATGCAAAAAAGTAAAAATGAAATTTTTTTGACATACGACCTATTGCATGTAACACGATGATATTATTATGCTTTTTACTATTATCCTTAACCCTGAAAAGAAATTGTTTGCTATCTGTAACTTACTATAAACAGAAGGACTAATATAATTTTCGTAAGTTATACGTTAATCTGTCATATATTAGGCCGATACCTTACGACCATATAGTTTTGTTATTTTTCTTATTTTTGTCTTAACTTTGAATCTTTTAAAAACAATATTCTAACGACTTTTTATGGGAACAACGGTTCCTCCATATAAAGAAGAAAGATCGTTTGCAAATTGTAATCGTTAGCTGGTTGACTTATACTGAAGGATTTACTTCAAGATTTTGACAAACCCTGCACACAACTTCTTCCCATTTCTATTTGTAACCATGATTATCTAAAAGTGAAACTAACTTCTCTATGGTTCTTTTTTAAAATTCAAGATTTGAAGATAAACCATATGCACTACCTGTTAACTATTTATTATTTTTTAATGACACTCCTAAAAGTTCTGTTGTTACGGCGACTCTCGTGTTGAAAAAGTTATATAAATACGTTAGTTAACAATTCGGTCGGAACGTAGTAGTTAAATAAAACTGACTATCAAAAGTATTAAAGCTGAACAGAAAGGAGACCTAAAATGTTTGCCAAGCAAATTAAGTTTTCATATCATTTGACGGTACATTTTTCTATAAAAGCCCCAAGGTGTTTGATATATATGTCAATGTCAGTGCTGAACTACGGTCTGCAAGTCGACCGCCGTTATTGTTCAGGCGATGCCCCCTCGTCCGAGTCAATCATGATAATGTAATATCGATTTAGGGGCCGCCATCTGCATTCAGTCGTCGCCTCTCAACCTCATTTTTAAACATCTTTTCAAATTGTAATAGATGGTAACAGTATTTTAACATTCACGTATAGCCTTGAGTTGATAAGTGAAGGAAATATTACATTTTTTTTTCGTTCTTCGGTGAAAATTTTCTCTTTAACGTCTAACTACATTGTGAAATAATGCAATGAATAGTTTAGGACTATTATTTGTTGTGAATTTCCGCAGTTTTGATAAATGTTGCTGGATATGCAGGGCTAGCATCATGGCAATAACCAGATAGTGTATATAAGCTATATGGCCGTTACTACAAAACTATACCTACAGAACAAAATTAGCCAAAATAGACTTAGCCAACTGTTTGAAATGAGTTTTATTATATCTGGAAATAGGTTGTTACGTCGTTAATTATACTAAGTCGTTATAATATAAATAATTACTTAAATATATTAAAATTGACCCCAGATATCCCTATCTAAGCCAACAGTCATTAAAGAAAAATCGGATTGTGCCTTTTATTTGCTGTCAACTAGTAAAAGGATTAATCCAGTTGTCACCGTTTACGGGTAAATAGTAATTATAGGCGAAAGTGAATGAATGGATTTGAATGAAGTAACTCTCATCCACTTTATGTGATATGCGATATGGTATATTCTTGATATGTTGTCACTTGTGGTCTCACACTGTCAATGTCCAATCAAGTATGCTGCAGTCTGTATGCTTTGCCACAGATATGTCTTACAACTGGAATATATTTATCAAAATTGTTTCAGCAATTTTTGCAATTTCATGATAATTCATTAAGATTCTTTTAGTTAGAGCGAGTGTTTAAAGCTACTCGTCGTATTTAAACAAGCTAACGACTAAGAAAAAATGTTGTCTAAACTTTGAACATTTAAAATATTAAAACTTACTAAAAATTACTGATGTGTGGAACATAAACTTAAAAGTAAATGAAAAGAAAATTCGCTTTTAAACTGACTGTGCGGTTGGACGCACATGCAAAGGAAGATAATCGAGGGATCCACAAAGGGAAATTAGAATCGAAGAGTTGACCCTTTGAGACCAATAGACTACATGCACTGGGGCCGTAATTTACTGGGACGAGCAAATCGATGATCCAGTCCCCTGATTCTCATTTCTCGGAATTCGTTTTACGATTTGCTTTAGAAGGAAATGATTCGTATAAGTCGATTAAGAAGTAGTACTCGTAGAGGCAACAGCTTATGTTGCTCAGTTATGTTTTTGCATAACATAATAAATAAATAATTATAAATATACTAGAACAATTCTAAAACTAAGACAATAATGAAGGAAATTTTTTCTGTTTATTTTTAATAAATCTTCTAGCTTTTCTAGCTCTCAAGCGATCCAAATTCTTGTGCTATGAGCGTTGCACATAAAGTCATAAAATTTTGTCATTACAGGCGTGATCACCATCTGAGATAAGAAACTGAATCTATTTCCCAAGCTCTTGACTTCTTTGATAAATAAATAAATAAAAATTGTTTCTCCAGCCTGTGTATTAAGGAAAGTAAAAAGGTATCGTTCAAATTTCCTCCTTTTAACAAAATAAATTTGTTCAGTATAAAAACATGTGCCGGTATTTAAGTACATTGTAAAAACATAAACAACATTGAACATTGAACACATCTGCGATCTATCGATTAAATCACGTGTAAGGTAGCGTGTGCTTCGAAATTATTTACGGTGTCAACTTATTTTTTCTATATACTGTCATCATGGTTTATTTTCATTTTCCATTCAATAAACTTTAAAGATAAATTCAAGTTCTAGGGTACTATTTTACTAAGTTATTTCCAGACCCATTCTCTCATCTACATTTTTGGGCTCATTTCGTTTTCTCATGAGCTATTTTAGTTCTTCCTTTCTGATTGTGATTTTTTTTATTATATAAATATTACGTTGGCCAGACAAAAAAGCCTGTTGTTAATTTTCTAAACAAATGTAACTGCTTACACGCGTGGTGTTCAAGCAGCATCATTATCATCTTAGCGTTGAATCCCGGTTGCAGCCCAAACTCTCGCTTCGGCGCCCAGGGACCGCTTTCCGACTTTTTCTTCTCCACTTCGTACGATCTTCGGCATCTCTGGTGGTCAGTCCATTGGCACGCATATCACCCCTACGTCGTCAAGCCAGCACTTTTTGGGTCTGCCGGGGCCCGGCCGTGGCGGCATGGGCAGACATTTGTTCCTCACGTAAGTAGCCGGTTTCCGTAAAACGTGGTCATACCAGCTAAGGCGACACTCAGCAATTTATCTGTAATGTCACGGACATGAAGACTGCCGCGAATGCGAGAGTTCCTAACGTGGGCCTTCCGCGTTACTCCACACATCCATCGCAGCATATTCATCTCAGTGACCCGCAGTGCCTGCTTTAATCGCTCCAGCACCGGCCATGCTTCACATCTGTATAAAAGGACAGGACTAATGATGGTCTTATAGACCTGTCCTTTCAATTTAAACGGTATTTTAACAGTATTTGGGCCACGCGGCAGCAATACGTGCCTTAACGTCGCAATCAATGTCACTAGACGCGTGAAATACACATCCCAGGTATTTAACCTTTCCGTGCGCTCGACCTTATCTCCGCGTATGCGCACGGGTGTGGGATCTATGGAGTTGTAAGCCAAGTACTCGGTCTTCGCCACATTGAGCTTCAGACTACTGTTTTCAAGCGACTCCTTCCACGCCTTCATGCGTCGCACTAGCCTACCCCTGTCCGAATCTGCCAGCGCGATATTATCAGCATACATGAGCAGCCACTGGGGCTGCTCATGTGAATTTCTGATGCTGTCTGATGCAGTACGTTTAGACGTACGTTACGTTACGTACGACGTAATACCACGCTGACAAAAACGGACTAACGACGGATCCTTGGTGCACCCCGACGGTGATGGGGAAAGGGTTTGTGTAGCCAGCAGCGGTCCGAAATACGGAATCGGAATCACGGTGCATGACACACGGTACGCGACAGTCTTTAGGGCAAAAACAGGGTCCATTGTCCCGTGACCAGGGTGAAACCTATATTGATACTCCGAGACAGTACACTCCTGTCGGATCCGAGAGTCGATAACCCTCTCGAACAGCTTCATGATGTGGGACATGACCTTAATACCTCGGTAGTTACCGCACTCCTACACCGACCCCTTGCCTTTGAAGACTGGAGTAATGATACTCAGTCTCCATTGGCTCGGAATCGTACCAGTGAGGAGTGTCCGGTTGGAAAGGTCGGTTAAGATGCCCACACCACGAGAGCCCATCGCCTTCCAGGCTTCAATAGGGATTCCATCGGATCCAACAGCTTTCCGATTCTTCATGCGGTTAAGACAATTCTGGTGGTCAAGCAGCAACGCATTTAAATGGAAACCAAAAAGATCCAGGCTGGATTCTCATTTTAATGTGCATAACGAAGGCAGTTTTCTAAGACTATGTAATTAACGACACAGTAAAACCATCGTGAATGAACGGAGATTTGTGACGATAACATTTTGTGAGGGCATATTGTCCTTTTCCATTAATAGTAAAGATCGAGTCCTTTAGTTAGACGTTGATACACTGTTATATTATATATGTGTATCCTGGCATAAGTGAAGTAGGTTCCAGTAGAATAGCAGCGTGTTAGTTTTGGTGGTATCGTAAACATCTATAGGCGATGGCAACTGCTTACTACGAAGTAAGCCGTCAGCCTATCTAAAATGTTATATTTCATTAACAGATTAACCAATAATTAGTTACCTATTGGAACAAACCAGCCGAATATATAGCTCGTGTCAGATAATCCGATTAGTCTCTTTTAATTAAAGCAGACTACGAACGACGCAGGTTAGTGGACTAGTACATACTTAAAATATTGTTCAAATACTCAATGTGTTGGCTCACGCAACGTTCAACCTTTGTTAGCGATTTATTCTTCAGCTGTCACAATTTTTAAGCAAGTCACAGGCCTGTAACGGCGGGAACTTTATATTTTAAGTCATTCTCTTCGTTCTTTATTCGCTTGAGAACGAACTCTTGGTGAAATAAATGTAGGAAACATTTTTGTACTTTTAAAATGACTAGAATTTCTGATTTTTCATTGTATATTTGAAATAACGACTGCAGGTTATATAATAATAATATTTCTATACTAACCCTATATATAGGAACTATTTCTCATCATATGTAGTTCTATAGCTTTCTCACAAATATATTAAATTTTCACTTCAAGTCGTGATTCAGATTTTATAAGGAAATTTTTCAGTGAAATTTTTTGACGCCTCTCCGTAACTCTTGCTTGCAACTTTCCCAGAGATAAAAACAGGATACTATAGATACGACTGAATTTAGTGATTAGAGTGGCAGCTGGCAATTCTACACGCTGGCTGTCTGTTATTCTGTAGAAAACCTTTGCAGTATATTTGTTGAGCTTCATTGATTTATATCGGAGTGCTATTTGTTAAAGCTCTCATCTAGTTTGTAACAGTTTGAATGGTTCAAAAGATAATCGTTTTCGTTTCCAAAACAAACCAGCACCAATCTTGACCGTGAAACTCCTATAAGCCAGCATTATAAGGAGTTAACGGCAAAGTTCGATAGCCACCACTTGTTGTCTTTCTTGTTTGTTCCCACCATAACAAAACATTTTAAATTTTTTTGGCGTATTAGTCATAAAGGCGTGGCCAAATTAAATTTAAATGTAAAAAGTTCCACAAACAATTCGAACAAAAGCGAAACATTACGTTTAAATATAACACAAAATTGAATGTCCTTTAGGAATAAAGGGCCAGTTACAAAAACCCAGCTTTAAGCCAAAAGTATAATAAACGTATTCTTTCAAAACCCCTGTTACGGTTTTTGAATGTATGGTTGCAATAATAAAATGTTATGCTTCAATATAAACTTGTTGTTTAATAACGCCAGTTGTTTCGGTGTGGTCGGACTGGCTTCAATAAAAGGAATTGGGGAAAATTTTATGATTACCTTTTCATTATTCATATCGGATTTCGAAATTTTTAAATTACACGAATATCGAACAATTTTAAATAAGTTTTTTTTATTTTCAAATTTTTTTTTAATCGCATATTATTCATAAGAATCGTCAATTTGAATTGTAGTTACTCTCTGTACTACTTGTAGTTACAACTCATATAAAAGCAAATATTAGCTCGAACATTTTTTTTTCTTAAAGCTAAGGCTGTCATCGTCTCAGACGACCAACGACAGCGACACCGGGCGGAAAAGGCATTCCGACCCCGTGGGAGCGGGGTCGATCAGCCGTGGCAGCGTGCTCGGGGCGCGTCTCCTGTGAGGCGCGCTCCCGGCTCGAACGCTGCATGGGGATAATTGATAGCAGCCACGAATGGCAAGAATACTATTAATTGGGGACTATCGGCTCCACCGGTGAAGCCGATCCTATTCTAATCTACTACCGTTTCGGAGTGCTTATAGCTGGGGGAGAAGAAACGGCGAAAGAAACTCCCCCGCAACACATCTATTCTACGTGTATTTATGTACTGTGTGGGTTGTGTACGTCTACAGGCTATGGGGGGCGGAAGGCATCCCTAAACCTGTTTCGTCGGGCTGGTCCATGCCGGACTGGAGGGGATTGCGTCCGCGAGAGCATTCGCTTCAGCGTCCTAAAAATGGGGTCGCGTCTATCCGTGAGCACGTTACGCGGGCGGCGACGTGCGTGGGGTGCTCGGCGATTGGGCGTGTAATTGACTGTCTCCACCACTAGTGGATTGGGATGGTGGGGAGCGAGACCGAAGAAGGATCGCGAAAGGGATACCATGTACTCCTTCACGGGAAGGAGCTCCAGGTCGCGGTGAAGGTCCGCGTTGCGCATGTAAAGTGGCGCTTGGACTGCCATGCGCAAGAACTTATTCTGCAGCCGCTACATCGAGTTGATGTAGCATTTGCCGGCATGGGCGAAGACTACGCTCGAGTACGTCATGATCGGTCAGATGCAGGTTTTGTAAAGTGTCACCTTATTCCTAAGGGACATCTTACTCTTCCCGCATATCATTGGGTAGAGGCGATCGAGCACAAAGTGTGCTCTGTTCCTTACCGTCCTGATGTGTTTGCTGAAGTACAGGCCTCTATCTAGAGTGACTCCTTAGCTCGAACAAGGTAAAGTCCGCATGCTATATACGTAAAGGGCACTCGGAGCAGAGTAGTGCACTCGGTAAGTTATGAGTAATTTAAAAAATTTGTTGACTCTTACGCTTTTAACTAAAGCTTTGAGGGCTCTTTAAATGTTTGTAACGCCTTTAATGAAATGTTGCTCGTTTATTTTATTTAAATATTTTTGTGAAAATTATTAGATAGGTATTATATGTCAGTGCACTTATTTAAACTACTGCATTGAAATAGCAACTAAATTAGTAAATAGGAATAAATAGTATGAAAATAAATTGTAAATATATACTGAGTATAAGTATATGGATATAACATTAAAACAGATAGCAAAAATATTAACTATGATAGGAATAGAATAGTTATCCGTGCAGGGGCGGAGAAAGAATACTGACCTCTACTACCGGGGTTGGCCTGTCGGAAAAAGCGACAAAACAACCTCCCCTAGCTACATGGTAGGGCCCCAAGTCCGTCTGGATGGCGACCACCTTTGGTCTGAAGTATGCCGCCATAATAACTTTGTGTTGTGTTCCAGCATTAGTGATTCAAGTTCCTGTACCCTTAAGGGGACAACAGCGTGTTCTCGATGCCACTGGCGTTGCCAACACCCATAGGCGATGGCAGCTGCTAAATTCTATGCGGGCCGTCAGCCTGTCTGCTGTCCTACAGCAATAAAAAGAAAGTTACGTACAGTATATCAAACAAATGGCTATAAGCTTGCCCTGGCTCAATAGTGTAAGGGAATGTTGCATACAAAAAAAATGTGTGTCAGTGTTAAAAAGCCATACAATTATAAAGATAAAATTTGTTCTCAGAATCCGTGCTGAAGATTTAAGAGACAATTCCATTTTAATATTCAGTGAGATAAGGAAAGAGTTGATGGAGCGAGGTGCCCGAGCATCCGTCGCCTCACTTCCCTCTCCGTCCGAGGCGACAGAGTCCTACCTTTCTTCCCGTCTACCTCCTACATCCTTTCCAACTTCGTTCTCTGTACTTGGCGTGGTTCCCGGTATGATGGTTGCGAATACTGATTGATAAAAGGCGGGCCGGCGTCGGCCCGGGCCACGAGATCGGCAGGCCATATATTCGTGGGCCCGGGCGTAGCCGATAGGAGAACAGCGGGGTTTTTAGTGGGTAGTCGGATGGTCGAACATCTTTCCCGGAGTCCCACATATCCCTCGGTCCCCCTGGGCCGGGGGAACCCGTCAAGAGAGGTTTTTCTCCGAGACCAAAAAAAAAGGTAGTTGATAGTGTTTTATGAATATAAGCTTTTCTTTCTTTAGTATGATACAATATTATAATTAAATTAATAGATACCCGGTAGCTCAGCGGTATTACACGTGGAGATCATTTTAGAGGTCTTGCGGTCGAATCTCATGATAGCATGCACCGTTTAGGCAGTTTTACTCGCCTAATGTGCGTATTATAGCATACTAACACGTGCCGATCGTGAAGGAAAACATCACGAGGAAACCTGTATACCGAGCTCACCGGAATATGTAACTCGCCATATATATTTGATTATAGAGTGCCAAACTGTAAATAAATACAACAATCGTAAGTAAATTTTGCAGGAACCGGAATACGAGGATAAACTTATGAAATTATTATATTTTCATCGGTCCTTGACAAATATGAAAGTAATTTTCAAAGATTGCGTTATAAAGATATATATATATATATATATATATATATATATATATATATATATATATATATATATATATATATATATATATATATATATATGTAGTTTACATGTATAGTTAATACAAGGCGTGTATTACACTAATATATTTCCCTTGCTAGTTTTAAATTTAATATAATTTAAAAATGGAAAAGGCTCTCAAGGGGTTCTATGACGGATTTTAAATTAAAAATATTCCACTAAATTTAAATTGTTAATATCATTATGCTTGTACTGATATACAGTTTGTTCTCTCCGTGTATGGGCGGAGTAAGGATACTGAACCCTGTTGCCGGAGGCAGCCTGTCTGTCGTAAAAGGTGACACGACAACCCTGTCTTAGTAGTAGGGATCCAAGCCCGTCAGGATGGGAACCACCAATGGAAACCTGGTTTCAATATATGCCGTTATAATAACCATATTTTGTGTTCCAGCATAAGTGATAGCGATGCTCCTGGCATCGAAAATATCTATAGACGATGGTAACTCCTACCTATTAGGTGGGCTGCTAGCCTCTGATATTATACAGTAATAAAAATATTTTATATATTCCATATCACAACATTTTAGTCTTTGATGAAAGTCTTAATATTTAATATAACCTAGATATTATTGTTTGATGGTATAAGTAGCTTATATTCCATAAATATTGAAAGTGCGTTAATAAAATTCTTAATATATCAGTTATATGAGCCATTCGTAAAGCGTTTGAGTACACCTTAGCAATTTATTGACGCATTAATCCAGATCGCATGAATCCCAGATTTTATTGAAGAGTTTAAAACTACAAATACCTGGATGAAGCCCAAGGCAGATTATTAACATTGGTTGAACTTCCATAATTACTTTATATTATTACTTACTAGCTGTTTATAACTTTGTATACGTATGTAGCACTGATATATATGAGAGAGATATTAGAGTAACATCTGTTATAATTAATATAGGATAGAATATTCGTTTCAAATTGTGATGGTTTATAACACAGTGTATGTTTGGAGGTTGAATAGAGGTTCTTCACTATAGAAGGGTGGACTCCCACATTGGGAATACAATGCTTAGACAGTATTTCGCACCTAATATGCAATTTATAATTTATTTGCCACGTACCAATCGCGAAGGGAAACATTGCGAGTTTTCTTATATCGAAATCACTGGCATGAGTAACCTGACAATCCACCCGAGATATGAAAGGACTCTTTGCGTGCTCTCTAGGGTAGGCACAACCCAACAGTGAGTCTTTTTAGTAGTAATTTTTTCAATTTTCAAATAATGGCAAATCTATGTCACAGTCGATCTGGTTTTAAAGAGGGCCGTACTTTTCTAGATCACATTGCTTGTTGTGTGGCAATGTTAGTTTTCTGATTAATTCTTTTGGGAGGTGTAAATGTCTACACCCCGCTGCGTGGAAACTTGCGGCAAGATATTATTATTATTGCGGGATACCCCGTTTAATGCGTTCGTAAGTCCTCTTCTCTGGGCTGCGGAACGTATGTCGTGGTATACCCATTAAACTACCCTAGTGTTCTTTTGTACGCCTTGAGTGCCGGAGTTGCGAGATGTGACGAACTAGTCAGAACAAAGCCCCGACTAGCATCAGCCCGTTTTGACAGGCCTTTTTTTATTGCTGTAGGACAACAGACAGGCTGACGGCCCGCTTAGAATTTAGCAGTTACCGTCGCCTATGGGTGTTTACAACGCCAGTGGCATCGCAAACACGCTGCTGTCCCATAAGAGTACAGGAACTTGGGTCACTAATGCCGGAACACAACACAAGGTTATTATGGCGGCAAACTTAAAACCAAAGGTGGTCGCCATCCAAACGGGTTTTGAGGCCTTACCACGTAGCTAGGGTGGGATGTTTTGTCGCCTATTACGACAGGCCAACCCCGGCCGCAGAGGTTAGTATTCTTTCTCCGCCTCTGCACGAATAAGAAGCGGTCCTGTATGATTCAAACTCTATTCAGGACAATGTTTAAAATAATATTTATATGATTCAAATGGTTGAAGATTGTAAGAAAGATCAGTTATTTGTTACTATTAGAAAAATAAAAATAATTCGACTTGATTAATAAATTATATCAAACTGGGTCATTCATTTTTAAACGAACTCTTGTTTTAATAAGGGTAAACAATACGGGTAACCATTATTAATACTCGTGTGTAGCAATGGTACAAGGGGCGTGGGTCACCAGTCTTCCGGTGAGAGCCCAACTCACGCAATACACCCCGTTTTCCGGTCAGTTAAGCAAATTGTAACTTTTACGACACCACATTTTAGTTGGTTTATAGAACATTTCTCTACTATCTTGAATTGCCTTATATACAAATATTGCTTTAATGTAAATTTGACTTTAATCTAACACTATTATTTTTAATTAATTATATTTATTGGAGTATATGTAGTATTTTTCATAAATGATAAATATTAATAATTTGAAAAGGAGAAGGGAAAGGGCCTATGTCATTCTGCTAGCTCACAAGTAGCAAAGAGCATCATTCAGTTTGTTTTCTTATAGATTAGTTTACTGTAATAATATTATCCTTTGTGCAACATTTTGTGCTTTTTTCATCAACAAAATGAACAATCATGGCGTTAATCAACTAATAATCATTGTAGTATAACAGTATCCGCACTTAAAAACCTACACCTGCTTTGCGCTAGTATTTTGCAGTATTACGATACTGAAAAGGTCTTCCACCTTTTGTTATGATGTAAAAGTTTCGGATACAATCTGGATAAAGCGCTTGTAAAAAAAGGCTTTATCACTTGTGTTAAAATGGTACCTGTATGTAATTTTTGTTGATTTATTCAATATCTCTTAGACGTAGGCTGAGATAATACAGTTTCCGTTTCATTGCATTAAATTAAAAACAATGTGAATTAAAATTTTATAACACCAACCGTGCAAACAGCTAATACAGCAAAGGTACAACTAACTTAATCTTTTCACTGTAAACTCCTAAATACTTTATTGTAAGTAAAAAGATGACTTTTTAATTAGACAGTAAAATGAATTTGTAAGTGCCTAAGACTTATAATAACGCTCTAAAAATAAGTGGATTATATTTTCTCATTTTACAGAACTATTGTCATAATTTATTATAGTAATACACGTTAATTTCAATAATTGAAAACGCCAATAATTTTCTTCATAATAAATATTGGATAACAATCAGACATAACAAATTTAATCAAAATGACGAGCTGTATCTTGTGAACCGTCACGCGAAACAGCGAACACTATTGTGATGCCTACGTTCTTTCACTCGGCCAAGTCGAAAGACGTTTCAGAAAGTTATCCATTCATAAAAAGGAAATAATAACACAAACGAGTCGTTTTGACAGGAAGTAAGGTACGCCTTTTCCGCTACCAAATTCACGCAACACAGTTGTTTCCGGTGTAGAAATGTACGTGACCTATTAAACTCATTTCGAATTATAAATTTTTTTCCAATTTCAAAATAATGTAGACCTTAAGTTTATTAGTTTTCCATTAGGTTAAATAATACGAGTATATATCGCAGAGTAATGATCAAAAGTCGATTATACGATGTCTTCACATAGGGCTTTGGGTGGCGACCGGGATTCTAGTCAGTATGTCACTGGGGCCGCAGCCTGCCAACACACATTGATTGGCAAAATTGTAGGACAAGAGTTGCAGATAAAAAATCATATCAAAAATTTACATTAGTTAGATCTAGATAAGAAAGTATGTATTTAAAAAAAAGGATACAGATAGGAGTAATAAAAATCCTAACACAAAAAAATCACTAGCATAACGTATTTGAAATATATTTCTTAAAACATGCCAGAGCTGCTGATAAATAACTAAGAAAAACGCAGGTTGACAAACACAACGGCGGCCGTCGTAGGGTTTTAGGACAGTAAAGCCGACTTCCCCCGGTGTTCGGTTGTGGTGTCATTCGGTTTCCACGGGATATAAAAATACTCGATACCACTTTTTGTAGCTCTCTGAAATCCAGTTAAGGTAAGTCAATGATATATTTCCTCGACCGTATTTAGCATCAGTCAGGATTTATCATTAAGTATACCAATTTAAATCAGTCAAAAGTAACCCTTTTTTCTGCTTTAACATGCCATATATATCTGAGAACGGCGATTTATACTATATTTACATACAGTACTCCTTCCTCTCTGTTCAATTTGTCGTCTCAACATTTATGCGATTTGGCAATGTTATCTCTTTTGTAGCTATGCCACCTTATTATTTAGTTTCCACTGTAATTAATCATGTTTTGTCACGTGATATACTTGCCTATACGGAAATGTAATGAAAAGGGATCGTTTTACCAAGAGAGTGATTGATGTACCTGATTAAATGGAAAGTACGATGCATGAGGTTCGGTAAGAGGCATACAAAGCATGCCAAGATATAATGAAATAGAAGAAAACTACGCGTTCCAACTCCAAGTAATTCGAAAAAAAAAACCCAGTTAAATATGGAAATTTTCATTATCAACTATAAAAAGATAAAGATTACATTTAGACGTATAAGTAAAATATGTGCAGACATGTTGTTGAGGCGGTGTGTGGGCGAATGTTCAAAAATAGGATCCGGTAGAAGGGGTGCCCTCCCACTGAAATTATTCATCAACTGGCAGGAGCACGGAGCACTCATGGATTGCTTTGTGTGTACATGATCTCCGTTTGGGGTCGCTTAACAATATTATGTACTTTCATCGCTGTTTAAATTGGATGGCACTTATATCGTGTATATATAAACGATCTTTTTAGAGCGAAATCTAATCACATATACCACAGAGCAATAACCCCAGGTTATTACTATTTCAATCCAAGAGCTATGAAGTATCAAGGTTTAAGCTATATACTTAAGTTGATCCCACCTGCTAGTTGGCACATCTTGTTAAACAAAGGTTGTAGGGGACGCCAGTCTTGTGAAAGCACTCAATACAAGAGATTTGTATGCAACTTACTTAGATGATGATGGCGATTGCTATTTCAACCTATTAGTTTTAGAGAACTGTTGACTGCGTGAGGATATGAGGAAATAGCTAGAACATGAACAAATTATTTTTAATATGATTCAATGAATTTTATATGGAATCTCTTTTATACTAACATTAAGACATTATATATAAAATTTTCGTGATGACAATTTTTATCTTATATCTTTAAACGAGCAATTCTTGTATATATATATATATATATATATATATATATATATATATATATATATATATATATATATATATATATATATATATATATATATATATATAATTGGAATCTTGGAATCGGCTCCAACAATTTTCATGAAATTTAGTATACGGGGGGTTTCGGGGGCGATAAATCGATCTAGCTAGGAATCATTTCTAGAAAATGTCAAAAGGTGGCGTTTGAGTGGTCCCAATTTAAACTGAAAAATGACTCTTCCTGACATCTATCAGCGAATAATAATACTATTCTTTTTAAATTGCTTTAACGACACAACAACACTAAAGCTATTCCAGCAGATGACCTTGTTAAGTAATACGAAGTCAATGAGTGTTTGCTTTGAGGTTAGACTAAGAAAATCAATTGTTAATTTCCAAAAAACAAAATTTAGTATACGGGGGCGATAAATCGATCTAGCTAGGAATCATTTCTAGAAAATGTCAAAAGGTGGCGTTTGAGTAGTCCCAATTTCAACTGAAAAATGACTCTTCGTGACATCTATCGGCGAATAATAATATAATTTTTTTTAAATTGCTTTAACGACACAACAACACTAAAGCTATTCCAGCAGATGGCGTTGTTAAGTAACACGAAGTCAATGAGTGTTTGCTTTGAGGTTAGACTAAGAAAATCAATTGCTAATTTCCTAAAACACAATTTATAATAATAATAAAAATACCGAGCAAAGCTCGGTCATCCGGATATTATCAATTAATTATAATTGAATATCAGTATCAATTACAATCAAGTACAAAATATTTACATAAATTTCATGTACATGTGTTTCAATCTAGTCGGTTCTAGTTAGATATAGGGTCAGTTATTTCAACGGTAAGAATTATTGTAGCTACATATTATTATCTTTTTGGACAAAAAGAAGAAGAGCACTGATGCAAAAAAGTGCTTCCTTTAAAGTAACAATTATTAGGTCTCTAAATGAAAGCTTCACATGAAACTGAGACTACTTGTAACTTAAGAAGTTAGAAAGGCTTCGATCGACTCAATCTATTCATAGAATAATGGGTGGATAATACAATTTTATGGCTTTTTAATAGTGATTCGGTCGAGGCATGCTTCACGAATATCGAACATGTACTTATCGGTTAAGGAGATTGTTTGATTTTTGAAGTAGAGTATTAAGTAATTTATAAAATATTAGTGGGAAAAATCACTCACAATTATCAGTAAAAGACATTCTTGTTTCTGTGTGATTACTTGATGGCATTATAATTTATTGCACTTAATCAAGAAGGAAAAGTCCAAGAATGACTTCTTAGAAGGATTAATAATTTAAATATTTAATTATTAACCCATAAGAAGTCATGTGGTGGCATTTGCTATCGGTAACGTGTCAGCTATAATCAGTCTTATGTTGTTATTCGTGACAATGGCAGGTTTGACCTGTCTGTGGCCTCACTCAGACTCTTAATGTGGTCAGTCTTAAATTAGCAGAACAGTCGGCTCAAAGGCAGAAACAGACCAGAAAATTCACATCAGCGATGCCAATATTTAAAGCTTCACAAGATTTAATTCTGCAGCTCCGATAGTAGTAACGGAGTGTGTGGGCCCCGGAAGCTTTGAGTCGTATCAAAGAGACAATTACAATATGGTTTACACACTTCTCTTGATAGAGACTGACTGATGTCAAAGCGGTGAAGAAAATTGAAAGACTTTTAGCTGATGTGTCTAAAGATAAATGATTGGAAGAACATAACGTTCATATTAGTAAGCTAGAGGATTGATTTAATTTTTATTGCAGAGGAACACCAGACAGGGTGACGGTTCACTTAAAAGTAAGCAGTTACCGTCGCTTATGGATGTTTGCGACGTTAGGAGTACCGCGAATACATTGTTGTCCGCATAGGTATATGAAACTAATTCCAGAACTCAACACAAGACTATCGCGACTCATACAAACTACGAGTACTTTTATAATTATCATTAGCAGAATCCTGCAACGCAAGATTTTGTTTACGCAGACCTATGGAGGGTAGTAGAGGTCAGGAGAACTATCTCTGTGTATAAAGGGTCATCAAAATGCATTAAATTAAGCAAACACCGTAATAGCATCCCTGTAAATTTAAGAGGAAAGTGCTAAAAGTTACTAGAGTAGGATAGTGAATTTTTAACTCGGCATAATTCAATTCGTCTACAACAGCTACATTTACATCATACAGTTTATTTGCGCCGCTCTGATGGATTTTTGAACTTTAATTTACTGCTAGAGATATCCTAAGATTATCAATGCGAACGTGAGTTTGTTTGTTACGCTTTCACGCCTAACCGATAAAACAATTTTAAAGAATTTCGGTATAGTCATAGATTGGACCTTGGAGAAAGACATAGGCTTTTTTAAATTTATATCGGAAAACAACGTTTGCTGGGTCAGCTAGTTTTCATATAAGATGGTTCTCCTTACATACCCTCCATACCCAGACCAGAACAACTAATTGTATCTTACAAATATATTGCTCTTGTGGGGTTTGAATCCACAGACACAACTGTAGCAGATCATTAGAGAAGTCATTGAGCCGGTAGTGTTATCAAAGAAGAAAAAAAACCATTAGATTTTAGAATTAAGCCGTGCATAAATTGAAATGTTGATAAATAAGGAGTGCAAAATATATAATAGTTATTTCCTTCTTTTCCAGATAATAGCTGCCATCAACCGACGAGCAGCTCACGACAATGGTGCTCATTAACTTACTTCAATTTAGACGCACGCTACTGAAAGGTACCGTTCAAAAATTATCTCATTGCTATCCACGATCTTTTTTGTTTAAGTAACTGATTAAAAGATATTTAAATGTAATTATGATTCCTGAAACAATGAAAATTGGAAAACAGGCTACGTGTCTTCAGCCTAATTGACTACTATTATCTTAATGTGACATACCCTGCTATTAGGCATTAGCCAATTATATTTTAAATACGGTTGGCGCTTTTTTTTATACTATCTCCTTTTTTGCTTATTTCTTTCAAGAATTGCAGCACGCAATACTCGTAATAAAAATGTAATAAGGCGACGTAACAACCTTCCGTATACATATTAAGTGGACCATCCGTCTATATCGTCCACCCAAAATATTTTTAACTTTAGGATATGACCTTGTCCATTTTAAATTTGTGTTGGGTCATGATATTTTAAACAGGACAAATACAATTAGTGGAGTAATCTCTTTCTTCTTGCAGCGTATAATTCTATTTGCGTCCCTTGTTTTTGCAGGCCGAGGTAGTACGTTGCTAATGTTGTGTAATGTCACAGGGCGTAACTCCTGCACACATTCTTACGTCAGTGCTCTTAATTGACAATTCAGATCGGATAGTCTTATTTCTTACACGTACAAAATATATTTTGCTGTCTTTTTAACAAGACATAGATATAACGTTAGTAAGGTAACTCTAATTTGGAGTATTCATAAGTAAGCCAGTGTTGCAAGCTACTACGAAATGTTAGTTTACGATTTGCAAGCAGGTTGATAGTTCCAATGTAATATTATTATTTTATATTTTCAAGTTTATGTATCTACATATAAAGCGTAACTAAATACATATAGGCACTGATTCTTAAAATCATAAAATGACGTAAAACAAAATGAATACAAAAGAGTGTTAAACCCAGAAAATGAATAAAAAAACAAGATTCAAGACCATATGGTCTAAGCTTTTCCATATGGAAAAGTTTGTGCAAAGGAATTGTGAGGAAAGAATTATGAATTCTAAATTTCTACCGTAAATTTTGTCAGTAACTACCGTGACCTGTTTTCGCAATTATTTGCCAAAACTCTACGCTCATTAAATTTTATCGGAATTTTTAAATTCACGTAATAGTTAGTCATTTAATGGACGGCTATAAAAGGGAAAAATCAGAAAGTCACAACCTGCACATATAATAATAAACTTGTATGTAAAAACTTAACAAGTTTGAATACTTAGATATGTAGTTTCGTTGTTCTCTGAACCGACCTTTCTTGATTGATTGGTAAGAGCATTAATTGTTCCGGAACATTACAATCTTTGTTTCGGATTTAGCCTTCCGGCACGGTAAATTACGATATTTTTCAGGTATTTGGAGTATATTTAAGAAAACACAATACTTAATATTACGGTAAACTATATAAATAGAATCATTTTGAGAAGTGCTTTGGTCGATACTAGTGTGACGTCGGGTATTGACCGTCAGCTGACGCGTGTCGCCTCTGCCTCGACGGGATCAATAAATGGAGAACAGCCTGCTGTTAATGTCCAATTACGATAGCTCCCAATTTAATTGCCTCTCTAAAACTTTCTCTTCAAAAGCATAAAACCTGAAAAGTTTTACTTCCAACACAGTTTCTTATACGTAATAATTTTAAAGTAAAATATTTTTAGTATGCCCATAATGTAAAGTGTAGGGCTGTAATATTAAATTAGAACTAACCTTATCAAAACTAAAATATTTCATGGCAGGTTATCAAACCAAATGCTATTTTCGTAGTCGTGCTATATTTGGTGCTACAGTTTTCGTAGTCGCGAGCTACGGGTTCCGAGCTTGCTACGAATTCCTATTATACATATAGTACTTGTGTGTTGGCCAAGCCAATAAATCACGTAACATAACAACAAGTACCTATTTCATTAATCTTTCCTGTCAGACACACATTGACCGTATTTTAGAGTCGTTTGGGGAACTTTAACAAAATGTATGGTTCTGTATAAATAATAATATACTGGGATAAGTCACACTGCGCCATCTAGTCTTAAAGTAGCACTAGTGTACACTAGGTACTAGACCACTGATAAACTACATATATACTTTTCTTTCGTATTACATATTATACATAAATACTCAGACGCAAGACGGGAATCGAATCCGTGACCTCCGCACGCGTATCGTAGTGCGTTAGCTGTTACGCCACGGAGGTCAACAAATACTTATATTTATATTTCACAAGTATATTTTCAATAGTAAAAATTTATATTGTTTCAAAAACGTTTCTAACAGGTGTGTGTACTTTTATAGATGCTATTTTTAATTACAGTAATTTAGCCAAACAGACCAAAAAAGGTTTTGAGGCGTGGTCATCATTTAAAAATAAACTTAAATATATTTTTAATTTAAAATATTAAACGTTATCGTCAATCTAATTTATGTTTATTGTTGTATTTTCATGAAATGATGTGTAGGTTGGGTTGAAAGTTTTATGTTCGAGGGTTCTATGTAAAATAGAACGCCTAGAATCGCGTGTCCAATGGTAACTCAGCGCTTTGCACTTAATAGCTTTGCTGGCACATCAGACTGGCACCTGATACTCTCAGGTATTACAAATTGAAACAGTCTTACATACGATTTCGATATTATGAGAGCGACGTCTTCTGTCACGAGTATTTCATACTTCAAAGGAGGCCCCGATACCATAAAATTAAGTAAAACATTTTGTATTTCGAAATCTCTCTATCTGCGACCGTTTCCTCAAGACTGAGCACCGTGGTCATCATTGTTAGTGGACATATGTACTGTAGTGCACCTTGATTTAATTATCTTCTCCATAAATTATTATTATACACTTACTTATTTGCTGACCGAATTATTGTTATTGTTTAATAATCATACACGTTCCTGTTCATATTTTTAGTAGATTATTTCACTACATAAAGAAATATATTATTTTGTATAAGAAATACTCAATAATATGTTTTGTATGGGTGTATATAATTTTGATCATAATAAAGAATTTTATTTATTTTTACTAAGATTTTTGTGTAGTTAATATGTAATTTAAACTTAAATACACTAATTGTAACTGGTATGTTCTCAGAGATATTCCACCCTAGTAGTCTCTCAAATTATCATAACCAAGCCTTTAACTACATGAAACTGTACGTGTTTGTTTATTCAAAGTTTTGTTTTTATTATAATACTTGTTTTGTCCGTTATTTGTACCACCGTGTAGTGCACGATATCGTGCTGAGCAACCACAAAGCGCTTCACAATCTGTTCAACACCGTATGCAGTTCTTATTCTAACCTTATCGTGTTTCCGTTTGCGTGCGAGGAAAATAGCACAGTGATACCAACAAAATGAATGTGCACCTATTTAAAACTCCTTATAATTTCATAACATTGCGATAATTATTTAAAATTATTTCATACTTATATAAAACTATCAGTGTTGGAAAATAAATGTACCCGGACTATATAAATTGATTGCTATCTGCACACAACATCTATTTACAGCTCAGCGATCGCATTGTCCGCGCCGCACTGCCTCTGAGTATGGATCTTTTTGTTTTTGTCCCGTGAGATAGAATCGATGCGATAAAAACAATAGGCAAAAATACGGAGATACAACGAATGATTTATGACAGAAATTATTTGAATAATTTTATTATTACGTTCTGTGGACCCTTTTATTTAGAAAATGACGGCTTTAATGATGCTAAGGGCGTACATTTGCATGTAGAGGTCGGTGGATATTGGGGCAGAAACATCTATAACTAAGGTTAAAATTTTATAAAAAGGTGAAAATTTTATACAAAATTCCAGCGTGATTTTGTATTTCCTCTCCACAAAGATGTATAAAATATCAGGTGTAATAAGACTCGAGTGGATATTCAACACAAAACTTCTCGTTGCTTTTGAATATTCCATTGCAGTGGAGATTAGAATTTATGTTCAATCTGAACCGGCATTTTAGTATATTTAGTATATTCAGTTGTAAAAATATACATGCACAGATTTTTTATTTTGAAACTTATGATTTAGTCCGTGCAAAGGCGGAGTAAAAATACTAACCCCTGCGGGTGAGGAAAGCCTATCGTAAAAGGCGACAAAACTACCTCAGCTAAGTGGTCGGCTTCTAAACCCGTCTGTAAGTTAACCAGGGGTGGTTTCCAAATATGTTGTCATAATGTCCTCGTGTCATGTTCCGCCATCAGTGACCCAGATTGTAGTTCCCCTATGTAGACGGCAGCATGTAAGCGGTGCTCCTGGCGTCGCAAACATCCATAGGTGACAATAACTATTTACTATTAAGTGGGCCGTCACCTTGTCAATTATTGCACTGATATAAAAGAAACGGATCGTGATAACATTATATGTTACATTGGATTTTGAATGTTTTATTAGTTGCTTTGAGAGTACCCTTTGTAAATAACCGTCTTCCATATCTGGATGTAGAGATAACTTGCATAAGCGGAACTGGCTGGGGCTCTACCTGGCTGGGAGGTGATCTATAATAGGTTAGATACATCAGAATTGAATAAAATATTGTTACTTTACTTAAAATCATTATCATAATATATCGAGCTTTATTGTTGCTATAGAACAGCTGACAGGCTGACGGCTCACTTAATAATAATGCAGTTACCGTCACCTATGAATATTTGCGACACCAGGAGCACTGCTACCACGCTGCCGACCAAATACGAAAACTGGATTTAATTTTTTATTTATTGCTGTAGGACAGCAGACAGGCTGACGGCCCGCTTAGAGTTTAGCAGTTACCGTCTCCTATGGGTATTTGCAACGCCAGTGGCATCGCGAACACGCTGCTGTCGCATAAGTGTACAGGAACTTGGGTCACTAATGCCGGAACACAATACAAGGTTATTATGGCGACATACTAAGACCAAAGGTGGTCGCCATCCAGACGGGCTTGGGGCCCTACCACGTAGCTAGGGTGGGTTGTTTTGTCGCCTTTTACGACAGACTGACCCCGGCCACAGAGGTTAGTATTCTTTCTTCACCTCTGCACGGATAAATTGGGTCACTTATACCGGAATACAAGGTTATTATGGCGGCATGTTTAGAGATCAAGGGTGGTTGCTATCCAGATGGACTAGTTTATCAGTTCGAAGCAGATAACATGTACTACCAAACTTCGTAAACAACATCAAGAGGTTGATAAAACTGTTTACCTACAAGAATTAACTACGGATGAGTAGTCTTTCAATATATTTGATTAAAAATACTAAATACGTTATCACCTAGTTGGGAAATTAATTGGTCCGTTACGCACGTAAGTTACAGTAATTAGGTGTAGAGCCTCCATGAATACCGCGGAGTTATGGAGCGTGACCCTGTGACGTGTGACGTGTAGCCCACGGCTTTGTACTTGTTTGTTTTGCTAAACGTTACACGACGGTAACTTGATAGCCAATTATGGATATTGGTAATTTCGTTTTATTTCAAGAATGTATGTTTATATTTTGTAATATGTGTTTAATTAATTAAACAACACCCAGACTTGTAAAAGGAATCGGAACTGCAACCCTCACAGACGTTTTTACGTGAGAAAGACGTCACGCCATGGGAGTTCTCAGTAGTTTTAAATATGTAAGGCCGGGGAATAATCATACTAATATTATAAATATGAAAGTAAGTTTGTTTGATACGCTTTCACGCGAAATCTATTTAACCGCTCATCGTGAAACTTTGTACACATATTCTTGAAGGTATTAGAAGTAACATAGGAATACTTTTTAATGGAAAAAATTTTTTGTACGATACCATTTCTCATTTTGTTTTTCGATTTAATTTTGCCTGTTAGTCGCCCAGCGGAGCGGGCGTGATCGGCTAGTAATTTATACATTAATATTTACTAAAATAAAAAAGATGAAACATGGAACGTAAAAAATAATAGGATAAAGACAAATGAAATAATCTTAAGGCTAAATATTGAACAAGGTGATTGAAAACCGAGAAAAATTAAGATAGTCAAGTCGATCAAATTCAGTTTTAAAGTACCCAATTCTATGGAATCGGTTAATATTTTTTAAATTATAAAATTAGAAATTCTTTTTTAGTAAATAGAATTTATAAGTTAGAATATTCAGTTTAATTTGATGACTTTTAAACTCATATTCCAAAGATTTATAAATAGGTAGGTGACTGTTGAAGAACTTTCGCCGTGGGAATAATTTTAAAGCGTCTTGTTCTTGACAAACATACAAAGTGCCTTTGTTTGACAACAATACAACTTTTACGGCCAAATCTAATTTGGTGCACGGCGAGAGGCCCTCGAATACTTGCCGGGAAAACTTAGTAACATGAATTCACCTACGTTGAGGTTTAATAATATACTGCAAGTTTATAAGAAGTTTTAATCCAATCTAAAGTACAGACTAAATAAAAACATCTTACAAAGGAATATTTATTTTAAAATGCTATTATCTGTTTCTTTGTGTGTAAGATTTGTAAGTGTAGTTGTGTAACTATGTAGTAGTAGCAGAGTAAGAAAACAGACCCCTACAGCCGAAGCCGGCCTGTCATAAAGGCGGTAACCCTAGGTTGGACAGTAAGCCCGTCTCTAAACATGCCGCCATAATAACGTTGTGTTATATTTCGGCATAAGTGACCCAGGTTTTAGTTCTTCTTCGACAGCATCGGGTTAGCTCCTGGTGACGCAAACATCCATAGAAAACGATAACAGCTTGCTTTTAATGTTGTAAATAATTAAGAACTTAATTTTAATGTTGTAAATTTGGTCTTTATCCGAGGCTTTGCTCTATCATATTTAGATCTTTGGTTTCCGAACCGAAATGAAGATTGAACGTTGCTCTATGCTGACTGGGAAATGAGCAATTCCATTTGCCACTTTCTATACTATTATAAAAAGTGACAAATGAACTATAATTTACAATTACTGTTGTGAAACTCTGGAACTCGCTACCTGCTTATATTCGAGAAGCTCAGTCTATTTACTCCTTCAAGAAGCTTCTGCATGAACAATTTTTAAAATCTAGTATTTAATTTCTTACTTTACTCCTATTCTGTTTCACATTTTTTTTCTTATTTATGTATAGAATTGTGTATTTATGTATACTTCTTTATACTATCTACATGTATATATATTTGCAAACCTTCCCATACATTACATATATTTTTATTTATTTTATTAATCACTTCTGTCCATCCAAAGGTCGCCTGGAAGAGATCGCTTCAAGCGATAAGGCCGCCACTTGTACAATGTACCATTTTAAAATATGTGTAATTATATCTGCAAACTTTTGTATAATAAAGAATAAATAAATATTGCTTCATAATACCGTAGGAATATATGTCAACAGGCAGTGAGGTTGTTTACGGATGGTAACTAAATTTAGGGCAAGGTCGGAGCTTCATTGTCAATATGGGACAATAATGCTGAGATCCGATGCCTAAATTATAAGCTTTCGTCTTACTGCATAGTATACCAAGTTGAACAAGCCAAAAGCTTTAATAATAGTAAGGCCACAGAGGTATTTAACAGCCAGGAGACTAATTTTGCCATATACAGCGACTCAAGATCGGTGCTGCAGAGTATAACGAACTATGGAAACCATTGCTGAATGGAATAAGTGACATCAAGGTGAACAAACAGCCTTAGTCACTAAGCTATTTCTGCTTGACGTCTCTAAGGCCTATAAATTATCTAGGACCCAAAATATTACGGGATATATGACTCTACTTTTCACAGAGCGCGGGCGTTTTTCGGAATACTTATGCAGATTTGAGTGTAAGGATGATCCTTCGTGCTCGTGTGAATCAGGAGTAAGTGAAATTGTGCCCCATATCATATAAGAGTATCCAGTTTTTGCACGGCATAAAAATTACATTAGTTACCTTGGTATTGAGGTGAAGCTGAACAACATCGACATACTGAAAAGACGCGCGCGGACTTTATAGTATTCTGTATAAAAATTGTTAAGATTGTAAATACTAAAAATAAGTCAATATATATACGTTTGACATTTAATTATAGTATAAAAGTAGGCGTATTATGTACAACACTTAGTATTTGGATTTTATGCCTTGATAGTCACAGATGTCTAACGAGTCGCGATTTACATCGGGAGGAGAGTATACATAAATAAAAAAATACCGATATACTGTCTATATTTTCTCCTTGTCCGTAACACGAGCTTATACAAAAAATATTTATAGTAGATTTAAAATACTCAAAGCAGAATAAAATAAGAAAAACATTATACATACACTTTAGGTATTACGAATTAGAAAAGTTCAGAATATTTTCCCGATAAAGCTGAACAAATAGAAACATTTGTCCATTTTAATTTAATATTCTCTACACGGACGATGTTACTGACATGTCATTTTGCACGACTGAATCCTATTTCATATATTTTACAATCAACTGATTCTATTTCCAGAAAATATATAAAGAATATTTCTATAATGATAGAAATTAATCCTTGATTGAATTTGTTATTACTACTTTAGAAATTAACATAATTTGATGTACTTTTTTATAAATTAATTTCTTCGTAAGTGTATAAAAATTTGTTTGATGTTTGAAAAGAGTGCCTGGTGAGTCTGCAAGATCAATGGAATACATAGTTATAAATCTAGCAGAACTTCGTTAAAAGATGATCTCCGCAATGGTCACCTGCGAATTTAGTAAATGACGAAAGCGATAATGTTGTAAAATACGTATAGAAAGAAGACCGCCAAAAAACTATCCATAAAATTTAAGTACAATTATTATATTGATGATCTATCTATGTACATGGAAAGTCCATTACATTGTACATGATTGTATTGGCAAGCAAGGATTTATCTCGCTAGACAAGACTGAGACTGGATCTTACACTCAAATATGTAGATGTCACTTGTCAGAAACTAATTACATTGTAAATATGTTGCGGTGGGAATTGTTTCTAACTCAAAAAATCTAGCACATTGATTTTAGAAAAATAACTTCATATAAGCGGGTAATAAAATAAACACATAATTCGACATTGTTTTCATATCAGTGAAGTGCCTCATTGTTCTATTATACCTTCTCTTAGAATATTTATGAATGAACTTGCAATATAGTTAGCAAATATTGTTTCTCTAACAAAGTTTGCCTGCACCTTTAAAACGGTCATGAAAGTTACATCCTATAGAAAGATATAGAAAATAAGTATATATCGAGACCCGAACCAAAAATACTCCATATCCAATTTAATGGCTGTTTTTTTTTTCACCATTATAATTATTATAGTATCTTTCTTCTAAGATACTCGTACATTCATAAAATAATAGGTTAAGAAACAAACCTACTTTGACATGTATATTTTCTTATGCTTCAAAAAGCGCCATTGTTATTATCAAAATAATACTTCAACTTATTTTTTTATATGTGCAATAATATGAATTAACCTAGCTTTTCAAAAGTTTAATTGACAAATAGGCTAGAATTGTAAAAACTTTATTTTGGTGTCTTTATCAAAAATAGATTCTTAACCTTTATCTATACATAAAATACATATAGATGGTATGGTAAAATATACGAGTATACCATACCATATACACTAATATAGCTTAATAGACACAAAAATATTCCTATTTAATCTAAATCTAAAAGCTAGAAATACATTTAAAACCATCGCTCCGCAGTCAACTATTAAAAGCGAAATTTAAATCTTTTCAAGCTCGTTTTAACGACTAGTTTCCATCTAATGAAGTCGTTTATCAAGCAAAGCGACCGGAGAACCCATTTTCATGTGTGCGACGAGCTTCTGATGATATCCTACTAACATAATAGCACTAGAATGTGCCATTAACAGTTCGCTTTAGGTTTATGACGTAGTGATTATGAGTGAATATAATTGCTTAAAGGTTAAATTATAAGGAGAACTAATTATACATATGCACATATTATACACAAAGACCCGGGACAGTAATCAAACTCATAACTTCCTCAGACATATCTACAAGGGAAAGCAATGCGCCACAAAGGTCATCAAAAATATTATATATATACATATATACGTAATGAGAACATTTTTACAGACGATATGTTTAAATATTGTAAATCTACTAAACACAACAGACGATATGAAATAGGAAGTCTTGTTAATATATAACTTTGATATAATATTGATAGTGAAGATAGAAATGAATAAGAAAAAAAAAGCTAACTAAAAGACAAACGTTACGTAAATAGTTTCCACAGTGGTTTTAATACAGATTGGGGTAAGCCCTTTGGTACTTAACAACTATTTCTGGGATTCGCCTATCCCGCCCTTTCATACCCTCACCTCGTTTTACCACAACCCTCTAATTATTTCACAAGAAACAAAGACAAAGCATAGTTTGTAATTAAAGTGAGCACAAAATGCCCCTTTATGTAACTGAGACATCCTAACATCCAGTTGATAAATTTTAATCCGAAGATTAATGCGACCGAATCTTAAACCGCATTTCTATTATTCATAACAAGGGACAAACGGAGTAACATATTGCATTATTAATCATTTTCTGTTTCCAAATTGATAATTTAGAAATTAATTTGGATCCCAAAATGTTATTTTATATTTATTAAGCTTTTGGCATATTTAAGGCAGTATGACATATACGATTTAACGTCTCTTTTTGGATACAAAAACTTAAACTGAAAAGCTTTTCAAGCGTAATAAAGGAATATTTTGAATTCTGGGTGTATTTTTTCATTTGCCATTTCATATATTAATTTTAATTCGTATGTATAAAATTAATAACCCAATTTCATTTCGGTCATCTTTCCTAAGTTCAAAAGTCTATGTTAGATCTACAATATTTTAACGGGAGTAAGAATACTGACTCCTGTGACTGGGGGCCCAAAACAAGCTTAGGTAGTAAGACTCCAGGCCAGTCTGGATTGCTCCACCCGTAATCTTTAAATATGCCGCCTTAGTAACCTTGCGTTGTGTTCCGGCATTAGTGACGCAGGTTCCAATACCCTTATGTGGACAGCAGAGTGCTCCTAGCGTCGCAAACATCCATAGCTACCGGTAACTGCTTACTATTAACTGGACCGTCAGCCTGTCTGCTGTTCTAGAGCCATAAAAAAAGTTCGCCACTTAAATTACCATCGTTTCAATTATAGAATAAAATGTTCAATTATAGGATATACATATAATCACGCCTCTTTTCCGTAGGGGTAGGCAGAAACCACTTCTTTCCACTTGCTACGATCCTTACATACTTGTTTCGCTTCGTCCACTTTCATTATTCCCTTCATACATGTCCTTCGGTTTAGGGTACTCTTGACCTGGCCTTTTTTCAAGACGTCCCTGATCTGGTCTTGAAACGTCCGCCTAGGTGTACCCCTTCCAACACTTCCATTCACACTCGCCTTATACACTTTTTTCGTCAATCGTTCTTCATTCATTCTCTCGACATGGCCAAACCATCTCAGCATACCTTTCTCAATTATTGTCACTACATCTTCTTTCAGACCATAGATAGAATATATAAATATTGAACAAAAATGTATAAAGCATGATTTTAACTATGAGTTAAAAGAGTTGGCGATTTTTTGTCAACACGCATGTGTTTGCACAACCCCTTATAACTGTTATATGCAATCGATATTTCCTCAAGTTATTGCGACGTTCATGTAAAAAAAAATTAGGCATTATTAAATCAATATAAACTATCGGCTTCTGGTTATTTGATTTTGGCCACTATTTCACCAAACTAAGTATAGAGGAAAGCGCCAAAAGTTATAAATAAATAGATAATTTTTAACTCAGCATAAGTGTCTCAAGACGAAGGTTTTTAACCAATGTATGTTGCCAGTGATGACTTATGAGAAAGCTCATGGTCGCTCAGAGGGCAATGGAGAGGGCTATACTCGGAGTTTCCCTGCGAGATTGAATCAGAAATGAGGAGATTCGCAGGAGAACCAAAGTCACTGACATAGCCCGGATGATTGCAAAACTGAAGTGGCAGTGGGCTGGGCACATAGCGCGAAGGACAGATGGCCGTTGGGGCAGAAAAGTCCTCGAATGGCGATCGCGTACTGGAAGACGCAATGTTGGTAGGCCCCCCCCCCACATGATGGACCGATGATCTGGTCAAGATCGCCGGAATAGGTTGGATGAGGGTAGCTCAGGACAGATCATCATGGAGATCTTTGCGGGAGGCCTTTGTGCAGCAGTGGGCGTCTTCCGGCTGAGATGATGATAAGTATGCTTGCTGTGTTAATTAAAGTCAATTCGTCATCTACAGCTACATTCACATCATACACTGTAGCTGCACTAGTAACACATTCTGACAGATTTGTGAACTTTTTTTTATTGCTGAGGAACAACAGAGAGCCTGACGACCCACCTAATAGTCCGCAGTTATCGTCGCATATGGATGTTTGTGAGCGCATTGCTGTCCTATAGGGATAATCTTCATAAGGTGGCGTAACGGATAACGCACTTCGGTACGCTTGCGGAGGTCACGGGTTCGATTCCCGTCTCGCGTCTGGGTGTTTATGTATAATATGTATTTATTTACAAAAAAAAGTATATAAGTAGTATCAGTTGTCTAGAGCCCATAACACAAGTGCTATATATACTACTTAGTTTGGGACTAGATGACGTTGTGTGAATTGTCACAAAATATTTATTATTATTATCTATATATATATATATATATATATATATATATATATATATATATATATATATATATATATATATATATATATATATATATATATATATATATATATATATATATATATATATATATATATAAGAGATTTCCACGTATATAGTCACTCATCACGATATCTCTGGAACTATTAGAGCTAAAGACTTGAAATTTGGTAGGAATATTCTAGTATATAGGATATAATATAGGAATAGAGGTCAGCTAAGAACAGATTTTACGAAATTCCACCCCCAAGAGGGGTTGCGGGGGCGTTAATTATTTATATGGCAGAACAACGTTTGCCGGGTCAGCTAGTATGAAGTAAAATTTAAAGCGTAGATATGTTGTTGCGTATTCAAACATGGTTAAACTGCGTTTATTTCCATCTTTACCTGCTTAGATATACGCGACTGAAATAGGGTATTTTTATAAATGTCGGACAGCAGACAAGCTGGCGGCCTACTTATTAATTAGCAGTTATCGTCGCCTATGGGTGTTTGTAACGCCAGGGGCAGCGCTAACACATGCCATCTGCATAATCGTACTGGGACCTGGTCACTTACGCCGGAACACAACACAAGGTTATTATAAATAAAGAAATAAATATTTTGTGACAATTCACACAGCGCCATCTAGTCCCAAACTAAGTAGTAGTAGTAGTACCACTTGTGTTATGGGTACTAGACAACTGATATACTACTAATATACGATTTTTTGTAAATAAATACATACTATACATAAACACCCAGACGCGAGACGGGATCGAACTCGTGACCTCCGCAGTGTACTGAAGTGCGTTATCCGTTACGCCACAGAGATCGTCAATTATATGGCGGCATATTTAAAAACCAGGGGTGGTTGCCATCCAGACGAGGTTGGAGCCCTACCACCTAGCTTGGGTTGTTTCTAGTCGCCTTTTATGGCAGGCCGACCCGACCACAGAGGTCAGTATTTCCCCCCCGCCCCTGTACGGATGAGATATTTTACAGGTGACTACTACCATGTGACTAACAAATTAGAAAATAAGGAAATCAGAATTGTGTTATTCTATTGCAAATTGTTTACTAGCAAAGTCTATGATTTGTTAGAAAATAAAAATATACATACATACATACATATATATATATATATATATATATATATATATATATATATATATATATATATATATATATATATATATATATATATATATGTATATATACGCGCCACCTATAATAGCTAGCGAGCTAGCGTAGTTCTTATTTTTATTTCTGAGCTTATTTTTAAATTTAATTTAAGGCTAGAAACGCGAGTAGATGGATAAAAGGAGGGACGGATAAAATAAAAGATGGGTGGATTGTGTGAAAGATGATATGGCAAAAAAGGTGTGAATGCTGACACGAGTCTAATACATATAGAGGAGAGTGGAAGGAGAGAACATGTTGTGCCGATCCCACATAGTCTGATATAAGACAAGAAAAAAACCTTTTAATTTCATATCAATTTTTTTTTTATTATTTTTTATTGCTGTAGGACAGCAGACAGGCTGACGGCCCGCTTAAAATTTAGCAGTTACCGTCGCCTATGGGTATTTCCAACGCCAGTGGCATCGCGAACACGCTGATGTCGTATAAGGGTACAGGAACTTGGGTCACTAATGCCGGAACACAACACAAGGTTATTATGGCGGCATACTTAAAACCAAAGGTGGTCGCCATCCAGACGGGCTTGGGGCCCTACCACGTAGCTAGGGTGGGTTGTTTTGTCGCCTTTTACGACAGGCCGACCCCGGCCGCAGAAGTTAGTATTCTTTCTCCGCCTCTGCACGGATAGATAATATTAATTTCAAGGCAGCTATAATATTTTCAAGAAAATGAATCTACGATTGAATTTAATCAATGTTTAAAACATGTAAACATACCTGATACGTATTATATTACACCTTGCACATGCATAATACATATCAAACGATCGGCGATTACAAAGAAGACTATTTATATATACACTTCCTTGCCTTCAAGGACATTATTATACACAAATGATATTTCGTGAAAATGTAGGTCAATCCGAGTTTATATAAGCTGATTTATAGAATAGATAAACTCAAAATCCCACGATAACATGCACGGCTTAGGAAACTTTATCCGCTAGCATATAGTCACATACTTACGGCGAAGGAAAATATGGTAAAGAAACCTGCGTACCGGGATCACCAGCATGTGTAACCGACCAAGCCCCCTTAATGTCAGGTGTACTGTTCGTTCTCTCTAGGGGGAGCCCTGAGCCCACCAATAATCTTATGAAGAACTTTTACCAACCATGAAGGAATTATATTAGTTTTTATTATGAGTACTATAAAATTAGGATTTCACATACATTAAAATGATTTAAGGTATTTTAATAACCGGAAAAAGTAATAACCGAAAACTCAAGAAACGTTTCAATACGTTTGTACGAAAATTTCATACAATATATCATTTACTAAAGAAGTATTTAATCCATAAGACCTAACTGAAATAAATGCCCTATATTTTATATTAATAAGTAGAGATAATATAGTGGTTCTTACATATCATTATAATAAGCTGGCTGTAGGCCAGTTGACGCTCCACTTGCACAAGCTAAACGTATTACTGAGGTGACATACCGTAATTGGATAACATTTTCAGTTCGCTACTCTAATCCGCAGCATATTGAGGGTTGCCTTGGGTGTTATGCCATTGATGTGGAATATTAATAAGCGAATATTTTTTTATATCTGTTTACGTTTGTAAACTTAGGTGCTGTATTAATCAGTTCATATTCAAATCATATACCAGTTGTATAATGTACACCGCCATTATATCTATATATTCCTTAATGCGATACTAGTTAGATTGTCTGGAAGAAATCGCTTATTAGCGATAAGACCGCTGATTTTTCCATTTTTTATTATTTGGTGAATAATAAAGAATTTTCTAACTATCTAAGTTTGTGTAAATTAATTGAGAAGTGTAAAGACGATATAGTTGTTCTAACTTATTAAAGAGTTGCATTGGCAGCTTTCGTTTCTGTCAAGAGACCGAAACTGTCTATATGTCTGTTTAAATTAAAAAAATTAAATTAAATTGCTTTTTATTGCACCAAATAAGAACAATACAAGAACTTCTTCAAATTCAAATACTTACATTAGTATTATTATTTTATGCAATAAATTATAGATATTAGCTTTTATCAAATCTTACTAACTATATCAAATTCTTTTAACAATTTTGTGATCTATGTGAATCAGAGTAGAACATAAAATCGTTAAAGGAGTTTCATTACAGATATTTTTCTACGTTTATTCCCAAAGTTACAATTACAAACTTTGCTTTCTTATCACGCAATATTTTGTATAGTCTGACGTGTTTAAATGGCGGACGTTGAATTAGAATTTATATCTCCAATTTATACTTGCTAAGGCGGGAACACAACTCACGAAAAAGCTACTTTCAACATAAATATAAATTAAATGTGTTTAATGAACAAATCGGTTTTGCGTTTTCAGGAAACAATTTTAGTTTTGTGGTGTGAGAAGTAATTAAACAACAATGAAACTCGATAAAGAACTTATTAACACCTGAAACTCGCTTGAACAATGATTACAAGAAAAAATAAATTGTTAAGTCAACGTTCGTTAATTTTATTTAAATAATAACAATGAATAGTTACAATCATATGTTTCCGCATTATACATATAATTGGAGAAGACTTGTTCACTTCACATTTGAATTTGTTCACAACAAAAGTTAACAATTTCAAAGTAATGATCTTCGATCAAAAATTCGAAGGTAATGATGGATAAATAATTTTTCGACACTGTTGAAGACTGAATATAATTTTATTTTACTGTGTTTATGAGTAGTGGTAAATAACTAACTGTTAAGACTTGTAATCAGCAATAGTTTTTAAGAATGTTAGATTATATACACATGTTGTAACTTTTATTAGCCTTTAAGTCTTACTAAAATAAATAAGTAAATAAGACCTACATTTGTGGGCCGATTTGCCATTGAGTAGTACCGACTAAAACTAGCTATGTCTAAGTTCATTATAAATTGTTAATTGAATGATGTTACAAATTGTCTTTCTTAGACAGTTATTAGAACTAATTCATCGTCATTTTAAAACAATACTCAACTTTATAGCAACAACTTTAACCATTATTTATTAAGTTTCAACGATTATCGTCTATACTACAGAAATTCAATGCGAGTTTTCAAATGGTTGCGTATTAAAACTGACAGAAGCAATAAATTAAAGTTCTTTTTTATTGTTGTTGAACCACAGACAGACTGACGGCCCACTTAATAGATAGCAGTTACTGTCGCCTAGACTGCGACACCAGGGGCGCGGGGCGCATCGTTATACGGGTTTGGGAACTGGAACATAAGTCACTTCTGCCGTAACACAACACAAAGTTAGTTTAGAGATCAGGGGTGGTTTACATCCAGATGGACTTGAAAACCTACCACCTATAGCTGTTTTATTGCCTTTTACGACAGGCCGATTAAAGGGATCAATAGTCTTACTCCGCCCCTGTACGGAGAATATATTTATAAAACTTTAATAACAATAAACTATGACCTCTATGAACTAAGTTATGACCTCACTAGGTCAGTATTCTTTTTCCACCCCTGCACGGATAAATGAGGTGATAAATGAGGAGTTGACTCTGGTAGCTTATCAGATATTATAACAGGTTTATCAGGTGAACGATCACCGGCGATAGTATTCTATTCAGAGAGGTTCAATATTGATTTAATGCAAAAATTACCACATTTAGCGAAAATAAGGTGCATCAAAATAATGCACAAGTGCACATGTGCGTAGTTACTATGACAAAAATTCATAAATTGGGCTACAAACTGCTACCCCATCCAGCATATTCTGCAGATTTAGCTCACTGCGACTATTTTCTTTTTTCAAACCTGAATAAATGGCTGAGTGGTAAGAGATTTGGGTCGAATGAAGAGGTCATAACTAAAACAAAACGTCTTGAATAAACCTATTATTTGGAAGGATTAAAAAATTGTATAAACGCTGGACTAAATGTATTGATCTAAAAGGATATTATGTTGAAAAATAAAACGCTTATTTGCCGAAAACATTTTTTATACAAATAGTCACGGAGTTATCAAATGGCCCACGCACTACAATTAATTTCTATGCCAATGATGGCGAAACTTATACATATTCTAACTATAATATTATGAATGCGAAATTGAGTTTGTTTGTTTGTTTATTTGTTGCGCTTTCACGCGTAAACCGCTGAACCAATTTTGAAGAATTTATAGGCATAGACTACTTTTTTTTTGAATTCATATGACAGAACAACGTTTGCCAGATCAACTAGTATATACATACATGTAATTTGTGAATGTTTTACACAACTAAATGATTTGAGTTTATTTGAAATACATTTACAGTGAAATAATATATTTCACTTTAGACGATTTGATCATTAACTTTTTTTAGTTCACACTAGAAAATACATTAATGTTTGACCTCATTAAATATTTTTGTGTGAAAGCGATCTTCACGGGGATAAATCATGTCTATAGGAGTGCGTGGGCTCGCCCGCTCCCACCTCCACCCACGTTCCTGATAGGACGGGCTTGGAAGGCCACACAAACGGACCAGATCTATTTTTAGACAAAAATGCCTTTTATTGGGTTTTGTGAGGTCTCCACAGGTTTTCGCTTAGCGATGTGTTTAACCAAAACAATGGTTGATACTGTATTTAATTCTGTATCTGTATTTACTAAAGAGTAATTGCTAGTTGTAGGAGAACTTGTTTATTTAGATATAAAATATAAAACTTGCTTTATGAAAAGTAAATGGATAAGGTTTCTGTCTCGATTTTGAGTAGTTACATACGTATAATATTATGTACTTATAAGTAGTATATCCATCCATTTTTTAGTACTCCTAACATAAGCGCTTGCTGTATACTTTGTCAGATAGCACAGTGCAATTAGTCATAGTATAGTTACTCGTATTTAATAATGACGATCTCCTAGCGTAACGGCTAACGCACATCGGTACGCTTGCGGAGACTATGGGTTCGATTCCCGTCCAGCGCCTGGGTGTTTATTTATAATATGTATTTATTTACAAAAAAAGTATATATGTAGTACAATAGGTGCCAAGCACCCATAACACAAGTGCTATGTAACTTAGCTTCGGACTAGATTGCTTTGTGTGTAATGTCGCAATACAATTATTATTATTATAATGTCAAGATTGATTGATAAGTAATTGGAAAAAGTGAAAAGAGAAATCATGTAGTGATTCACATTTGTAGTTAAAGATAGAACAACAGTCGAATTGACTGCTACAATTTTGGTATAAGTTCTAAGGTATGTTTCAGGCATTTTGATTTCGTAGCTCGGTATCAGAAGATGCTTGTCTGTATAAAGCAAAATCTAAAGATATACAGCGAGACTCAACCAGCTTTGCACTATAGCATGTATAGCTGCTAGCACAACTTGCAGCTATACATGTAAAAAATGAAGTTATATTAATAAATATATAGTACAAATATTTTGTATGTATACAAATTTACAATTAAAGCATATACATTAATGTGGAAATACATTATGTTTGAGTATCAGAAGTTAAGAACTACTTTAATTAAATATTGAAAAAAACAAATTGTAACTACGTAAATTTTTAATGGGACTTTTTACATTTTATCGTTCAAAATTAATGTAAATGTAAAATATGTAGTTATGTTTTCATTCATGTTTCTTTCTTGCATTAATAATTACATTAAAATTCGAGAAATCCAAAGCTTGTAATTAATTACTTTAAAATAATAAGATTAATTATAAACATACATATGCGTGTTTATGTACTGACCATTCCAAAATTACATTTTTGGTGACACGGAGTCAGTACTTCAGTGCGTGGGTCACCATTTGGGTTATAAATGAAACACCAGCAGATGGTTACTGAATAATGAATAGGTACTGATTATTTATTTCGAAATCCGTGCTCTTTCTATATGATTTGGCTGGGTTCGCCGACCAATCAGAAGCGTTAATGATGTAAACATATTGATTGATACCCGAGACTAGTTTCAAGAAATGCTTGACGGTTTGGTTTGTGTTGGTACATGAGACTCATCATCATCATCATCATCATCTAAGCGTTATCCCGGTTGCATCCTAAACTTTCGTTTCGGTGCCCGGGGTCCGCTTTCCGACTTTTTCTACTCCACTTCGCACGGTCTTCAGCATCCCTGGTATTGAGCCCATTGGCACGCATATCACCCCTTACGACGTCAAGCCAGCACTTTTTGGGTCTACCCCTCCTGCCGGGGCCCGGCGGAGGCGGCATGGCCAGACATTTGTTTCCCACGTAATCATCCGGTTGCCGTAAAACGTGGCCGTACCAACGGAGCCGACACTCCTGCAGTTTATCCGCAATGTCACGGACATGAAGACTGCCGCGAATGCGGGAGTTCCTAACGCGGTCCTTCCGCGTCACTCCACACATCCACCGCAGCATATTCATCTCCGTGACACGCAGTTCTTGCCTGTGTCGCTCTAGCACCGGCCACGCTTCACATCCGTATAAAAGGACAGGCCTAATGATGGTCTTATAGACCTGTCCCTTCAACTTTACCGGCATCTTGGGGTCACAAATGACACCAGTTACCTCACGCCATTTGGCCCACGCGGCAGCAATGCGTGCCTTGACGTCACAATCGATGTCACCAGACGCATGAAACACAGATCCCAGGTATTTCACTTGGTCCGTGCGCTCGACCGTGTCGCCGCCTATGCGTACGGGTGTGGGATCTGTGGAGTTACAGGCCAAGTACTCGGTCTTCGCCACATTGAGCTTCAGACCACCGTTCTCAAGCGACTCCTTCCACGCCTTCACACGTCGCACCAGCCTACCCCTGTCCGAGTCTGCCAGCGCGATATCATCAGCATACATAAGCAGCCACGGGGGCTGCTCATGTGAGTTTCTGATGCTGTCTGACAATACGTCTAATACCACGCTAAACAGAAACGGACTAAGGACGGATCCTTGGTGCACCCCGACGGTGATGGCGAAAGGTTTTGTGTCGCCAACAGCGGTCCGAACTACAGAATCGGAGTCACGGTACATGTCTTGGATGATGTCAATATAGGCCTCTGGAACCCTTTTAGATCGCAATGCCCACCAGATTATCGCGCGAGGAACACAGTCGAAGGCCTTCTGCAAGTCAAGAAACAGGCAATGCAGAGGCGTATTCTTCATCCTGTATTTCTCCGCGACAGTCCTTAGGGCAAAAACCGGATCCATAGTCCCATGACCAGGGCGAAACCCATACTGACATCCCGAGACAGTGCACTCCTGCCGAATCCGAGAGTCGATAACCCTCTCGAGGAGCTTCATGGTGTGGGACATAACCTTAATCCCCCTGTAATTACCGCACTCCTGCACCGACCCCTTGCCTTTGAAGACTGGAGTAATGATACTCAGTCTCCATTGGCTCGGGATCGTACCGGTGAGGAGTGTCCGGTTAAAGAGGTCGGTTAAGATGCCCACACCACGAGAGCCCATCGCCTTCCAGGCTTCGATGGGGACTCCATCGGATCCAACAGCTTTCCGATTCTTCATGCGGCGAAGACAATTCTGGACCTCTGCAGGCGTTACCAGTGGCACTAGTCCTTGATTCGGAGGAAGATCTGGCGGCTGCACCTCTTTGTGCTGCGTGTTCAGCAGCTCGTGGAAATATGAGCGCCATCTCTCCTTCACCGCGAGGTCCTCGCATAGCAGGTTGCCCACAGGGTCTTTTACACAGCGGCACTTGGAAATATCCTGTGCCGCTTTGACCCTGGAGCGTGCCAACTTATAAATGAGCTTCTGCCCCTCAGACGATTCCAACTTGTCGTATAGTGGTTGTAAGTGGTCTCGTCTGGCTCTGGCTACAGCTCTCTTAGTGGCGCGCTTGGCAGACCTATATGCGTCGCGATCTTCAGGAGATCTGGACGCTTGCCACTTCTTAAAGAGGGCTTTCTTCGCTCTAGTCTCCCTCTGGACTGTGTCGTTCCACCACCAAGTCTCCTTGTCACATTTGCGACCACCCTTAGACACACCAAGCACCTCCCTCGCCGACCCAAGGATAGCCGCCTGAATCCTGTCCCAGTAAGCTTGAACCGATTCGCCCTCACCACCGGCGCACTTGTGGCCGATGGAAGAGGCGAGCTCCTGGGACTTGACTTCATCGAGCAGCCACCACCTGATTCGACGCTGAAGGCGATCGACACGTTTGCCTTTGGGCTTCACGCAGAGGTCCATGACAAGAAGACGGTGTTGTGCAGTGAGACTCTCACCGGGTATGACCTTGCAGTTGGCTACTTTGCTGATGTAGTGTCTCCTAGTGAGTAGGAAGTCGATTTGGGTAGCATTCCTCCCGCTCTTGTAGGTGATGAGATGCTCGGGTCTCTTTTTGAAATACGTGTTCACGATGGCAAGGTCGGCAGCCGCACACGTATTGAGGATATCCTCCCCTTCCGCGTTGCGGCTACCATACCCAAATCCACCGTGAACACGCTCAAATTCCCCACATTCATCACCCACATGACCGTTTAGATCACCGCCCAAAACGATCCCATGTGACAATGGAATCCCACGAAGCACTTCTCCGAGTAGGTTCCAAAACGCTATCTTGTCGGCGTCGCTACAACCGGCCTGTGGCGCGTAGGCGCTTATCAAGTGGGTGACTACCCCACCAACAAGCACCCTCACAACCATAAGTCGATCGCTACAGCGCTTCACCTCTAAAATGTCGTCCTGGAGCTCCTCCGAGAGCACTATGGCGACCCCATTTTCCCCACCAGGTGCACCCGTGTAGATCAGTTTGTAGCCATTCCCAATGAACCGGGATCTGCTGGCCTTCCACCGAGTCTCCTGGAGGAACGCCACGGCCACCCTCCGCCTGGAGAGTACATCGGCCAACTCTCTCGCGCGTCCAGTCAGCGTGCCAATATTCCAAGTTGCGAAGCGGAGTTTCCTTTTGGATGGGGCTAGTGTCTTTAGCCGTGCTCGCCCACGGCACGGCAGCCCTAGTCCACTTGTCACAGGAGTCGGGCGAAGTTCCTGCGCGTCGTTATGCGGCGACGCCCTATCCGTGACAATTCCCTTTCTAGTTACTACCATGTTGTTTGGCTAGGTTTTGGTTTTTACGGGAGCGACTGCCGTCTGACCTCCCAACCCCTAGAGGAAAACCGAGAGGTGCACTTCCTTTGCCGCATGCAAGCTGGCAAAGGAGTAGTCCATCAGTCGCCTTTTACGACTCCCTTGGAATGACCTGGGGTGACCCTATTCTTTTCACTGGCCGGGGTCACACGGCGTTGTTGGTACATGAGACTAGTTCCAAGAAATTGGTTGAGGTCTCGTCCCGCGCAGCCTCCTTCCGCAGGCGATGTAAATACGCGGGTTCGCGGCATAGGGATATTCATGTAAAAATATACCTATATATCAATATTTTGTTCGATATATAATATATCGTAGAGTTGTATCGATACTTTGCGATATATCGCATAAATATATCGATATTTTCAATATATCGTCATATATTTTTGTATTTAACAATTCGTTAATATCAAATATTAGGGATCAGGTTAAAATGAGTAAAATCAGCTAGGGTGAAGTAGGGATATTCAGGAAAAAATTAATATTTTTTTCGATATAATACATCGTATTCTATCGACAATTTGCGACATATTGTACAAATTTATCTATACTTTCGATATCCCGGTCCAATATTGTAACAATAGCTAATGATGATACCTATTCAATCGTGCCCATTCATTTGTTAATCTCGGTAATAGTGTGTTTGTATCTCTATTAAAGGTTCGTCAATTAGTAGGTTTTTCAGTTTTGATAACATGCAGTGCACTAATGGAATGACTTTGAAATTAGAGCAATTCTTATACTAAAGAAATATAACCAGATATTTTTTAAGTAACTGCTTTCACTGGGCGTAATATGTTAAGAAGGGTATTGCGAAGTATAGTTTTTAAATAATTCGGTAATTTACAGTTTATTTTTACTCAAGTTGCCAACCATAAATAAAGGAATCAGTATAAATAATAATAAAGAAAGGAATGGAATGTGATTTTAATTTATCGCGATATTTGTCATGATATATCGGATGAAATATATCGATTGTAGATATCGATACTTGATGATACCATAATATCGGATCGAAGCGATATATCGATATTTTATGAAATATCGATATATATCGTGCACTCCTATCGCGACGTGCTCCCGTCATTCCTGGCTATGACATTGCGCTGTGTTTATGTCGCGCGATCGATCTACCTAGTCAGGTCATAAATTCTGTCACATGTTTAATGTAAAATAATTGTAACAAGTTTATTAATTATGTAACCATTCATATACCAAAATGAACTTAACAAAACATAGATTCTTATGACATTAAAGTTTATTCAAAATGACCTCCGTGATTTTGAATACAAGCCTTCAATCTGCGCGGCCAGTCGTCTATCGCAGCACGAACGAGGTCCATGTCAATATCGGCGGCTGCCTTAATCAAGGATGTCTTGAGTGCCTCCAAATTGGGATGAGGCTTTGAGCACGCCTTTTCCTCCAAGTGTTGCCATATCTTGTAATCTAATGGATTCAAATCTGGACTGGAGGAGGGCCAGTCTTCGTGCCGGATGAAGTCGATTTCACGCGCCGCCAGCCAGTCTTGTGTGCTCTTCGCTCTATGAGCTGGCGCCGAATCTTGTTGGAATACCCAGTGCCTGTTATTGAACATGGTATGAGAAACAGGTTCCACAAGGTTCGTCAGGACTGTATTTTGATACACAACAGCATTCGTTTTTACACCTTTCTCACAAAAATGTACCTCTGTTAAGCCCCAATAAGAAACTCCCAACCATACCATGAGCGAGGATGGAAAATGACCTCGTTGGACACGCGGAATACGGTTGCTCGCTTCTTCACTACTGTGTGCGTACACCTTATCATTTTGTTTGTTGTAGCTCTCTTCTACGGTAAACATTTTTTCATCCGAAAAAAGAATTTCCCGATATTTTTTTCCCGCGTACCGCTTCAACAAAGCGCGGCATCTCTTCAGTCTCAGGTCCATTAGACGAGCATTCAAACGATGTCCTGTTTTTCTTCGATATGCCCGAAGCCCTAAGTCTTCATTTAACACCCTTTTCACCGTGGTTCTGCTTAACCCCATCTGAAGGGCCAACAGTTTCTGCTTACGTTTGGGATTTCTTTGAATTCGTGCCTTCACAGCTTTTATCACTGCTGGAGTCCTAACAGACCGAGGGCGACCACTTCTTGACCTGTCATCTACACTAGAGTCTTCATTGTATCGTTTGATGGTACGATAAACGAATCTTTTGGTAATATTCAAATTTTTCAGTATGTTAAAAATTTGAATTGGCGCGTAACCGCAACGATGCAACGCAATAACTGCAACACGGTCTTCTTTAAGCGTCCACTCCATATTTAAAAATGAGTAAAATTCTAAAAGTTATACATTTTTATTTTCATGAACAATTCGAAATTCTAATTCAATAAACTTTTTTGTGGCCAGCATTCTAAAAGAAAAGTTTTTACTGTGTGACAATACTTATGACCTGACTAGGTATATACGCAGCGCTCGTATTTGTTATCTGCCGCCGAGAGATCCTTGATGATATTATTGTCGTCGCCCGAAGCCTCTTCCGAGAAATGTAATGCTGTTGGGGGCGATGCTTCGAGGATATTTATATAGATACATTCGCGCGACATGGCCGACATTTTTTTTTTATTGCTGTAGTACAGCATACAGGCTGACGGTCCGCTTAGAATTTAGCAGTTACCGTCGCCTATGGGTGTTTGCAACGCCAGTGGCATCGCGAACACGCTGCTGTCCCATAAGGGTACAGGAACTTGGGTCACTAATGCCGGAACACAACACAGGGTTATTATGGCGGCATACTTAAGACCGAAGGTGGTCGCCATCCAGACGGGCTTGAGGCCCTACCACGTAGCTAGGGTGGGTTGTTTTGTCGGCTTTTACGACAGGCCGACCCCGGCCGCAGAGGTTAGTATTCTTTCTCCGCCCCTGCACGGATAAAAATTGATGTAACCAAAAAGTTCTTGTCAGAGCAAATCCTTTTTTCTATGTTTCCTATATTTAATATACGGTGGCTACACATTTATCATAATAAAAACCGAAATGATTGTATTTTAATTATAATTAATTTATTTCACAATGTAAATATGTAGTTAGTAAATAAATTAAGCAATCAAAATAAATTATGCGATAATCATGTAAAATGAGACCATAGTCCGAGATAGAGATTGAGATAGAGTTATTGAGTATTGAAATAGAGCCGTAACAGGAAGGGAAAGTAAATTTACACTTTCAAGAATATCGATTTAATTGTCTTTTGTGGAGTACTTTTTGAGAGGAAAATCGGTTGTTCTTCGATAAACTCTGATATTTTTTACTTTTGCAATAATCTAGTATGAAAATAATAATAATAAATACATCTACAGATGATTCACACATAGTTTGTCTTTTTTGAGGTTTGGTTTCATACTTTTGATTATTTTCATTTACTTGTATTCAATAATTTTTATAGGATGCGATGACTAGTAAAAGGAATACTAGTCCCCAAACCCTTTTGTACGGAGTCGTAAAATAAATCATTTATTGCTAATCATGATAATTTGAAGATTATATCTGTGCAGGGGCGGAGAAAGAATACCGACCCCTGTGGCCCCCCGGTCATCGCCATGTCGTAAATAACGACAAAACAACACCCTAGCTACGAGGTAGGACCCCAAGCCCGTCTGGATGGTAATCACCTTTGGTCTTAAGTATTCCGCCATAATAACTTTGTGTTGTGTTCCGGCATTAGTGACCCAAGTTCCTGTACCCTTATGGGTCAGCAGCGTGTTCACGATGCCACTGGCGTTGCAAACACCCATAGGCAATGGTAACTGCTAAATTCTAAGAGGGCCGCCAGCCTGTCTGCTGACCTACAGTAATAAAAAAAAATAATCACAGACAACAAAGTTTTCCCTTTGGGTTGGGAAGCAATATTAAAAGAAAAATTTTGCCACATATATAAATATATTATGTGGCTGCAGAAGTGGACATACTTATATTCGGCGTGGCTTCACTGCATTCTTATAACCTATTTTGGCTTGGTGAGCCAATTTTAGTTATCGTTGGCAATCAGCAGCTTTTTTGGTCTATGTGTGGCTCGACGATTTCGCGATAACGGATGCCAATCTTTCAGGTCCCACGGGTTAATAAAAGTCTGGGGCAAGGTAGGCCAATGCCGCGGTAATCTAGTAGCCAGGTGGTAGTAATCTAGTTACCCAGCATATTTATGATACTATGATTTCGACACTGTGTGTGTCAATCTGTCAATTTAAAACATAATATTCCCGCTTCTAATATACCTAGTCAGGTCATAAATTCTGTCACATGTTTAATGTAAAATAATTGTAACAAGTTTATTCATTATGTAACCATTCATATACCAAAATGAACTTAACAAAACATAGATTCTTATGACATTAAAGTTTATTCAAAATGACCTCCGTGATTTTGAATACAGGCCTTCAACCTGCGCGGCCAGTCGTCTATCGCAGCACGAACGAGGTCCATGTCAATATCGGCGGCTGCCTTAATCAAGGATGTCTTGAGTGACTCCAAATTGGGATGAGGCTTTGAGCACGCCTTTTCCTCCAAGTGTTGCCATATCTTGTAATCTAACGGATTCAAATCTGCACTGGAGGAGGGCCAGTCTTCGTGCCGGATGAAGTCAATTTCACGCGCCGCCAGCCAGTCTTGTGTGCTCTTCGCTCTATGAGCTGGCGCCGAATCTTGTTGGAATACCCAGTGCCTGTTATTGAACATGGTATGAGAAACAGGTTCCACAAGGTTCGTCAGGACTGTATTTTGATACACAACAGCATTCGTTTTTACACCTTTCTCACAAAAATGTACCTCTGTTAAGCCCCAATAAGAAACTCCCAACCATACCATGAGCGAGGATGGAAAATGACCTCGTTGGACACGCGGAATACGGTTGCTCGCTTCTTCACTACTGTGTGCGTACACCTTATCATTTTGTTTGTTGTAGCTCTCTTCTACGGTAAACATTTTTTCATCCGAAAAAAGAATTTCCCGATATTTTTTTCCCGCGTACCGCTTCAACAAAGCGCGGCATCTCTTCAGTCTCAGGTCCATTAGACGAGCATTCAAACGATGTCCTGTTTTTCTTCGATATGCCCGAAGCCCTAAGTCTTCATTTAACACCCTTTTCACCGTGGTTCTGCTTAACCCCATCTGAAGGGCCAACAGTTTCTGCTTACGTTTGGGATTTCTTTGAATTCGTGCCTTCACAGCTTTTATCACTGCTGGAATCCTAACAGACCGAGGGCGACCACTTCTTGACCTGTCATCTACACTAGAGTCTTCATTGTATCGTTTGATGGTACGATAAACGAATCTTTTGGTTATATTCAAATTTTTCAGTATGTTAAAAATTTGAATTGGCGCGTAACTGCAAGGATGCAACGCAATAACTGCAACACGGTCTTCTTTAAGCGTCCACTCCATGTTTAAAAATGAGTAAAATTCTAAAAGTATACCTTTTTTATTTTCATGAACAATTCGAAATTCGAAATCAATAAACTTTTTTGTGGCCAGCATTCTAAAAGAAAAGTTTTTACTGTGTGACAATACTTATGACCTGACTAGGTATGTATGTTGTATATTAATAAATTAATATTGCCATATAGAGGCGGTAAGCGCTAACTCATTCACTCAAGTTAATAGCTCATCGAGGCTGATAACATACTGGTAAACGAAGGTGAACATGCCATAATCCCTATTGATACGCGGAGTACGCACTCTCGTGACTATTATTTTATATCAACAGATACGACTAAACTTGTTTAATATTAATATATCTAATCTTATTATTTAATCTATACTTATTATGGAACCGCGTTTTTTTCCACATTGCTATGATATTTTTAATAATTTCTATCGGTATCTATGGTATTTTATTATTTTATATACTGTGGCGTATACTGCGTTTTTATATTCATGACAGACAGTGTTGAATTGAGTTGATCTCTTGATATTAGTTCATTGCAAATGTGAACTACACAAATTAGATTCACACTATTCTGAATCCCTATTCTTTTTCATGTTCTGTCATAAATACTCATATGTAATATATGCGAAAGAAGAAGTTTTGAGACTGGAAACCAAAACAACCAATAATCCTCACAAAAAGATAAGTGTTACTGGTTTTTTAATTTCTATATTTGATGTTTATTTATGGCCATACAATGTGAAAACATGAATTTTGCCACAGATAAAGAAAGGATACAGAAGGGCGAAGGTCAAAGAAAATATGAATGGATTCCGTAAAAGTGATATGGCGAAAAAGGTATGAATATTGAGATGATGGCTGACTTGGGACAATTGTGCCATACCGCAGTACCTCACTAAATATGAAATAAGGAATGGAAGAAGAAAATCAGACATATCTGTTGCTGTAATTCATAATAGGATAAATGGCGACATCTATTTGCACTATGCAAAACACGCACCACCTTCACTTAGCTTAAAAGTTTCACTACTTAGCCATAGACGTAGCGTAATCGGTATTGTAGTATAATATAAAAAAAAAAAAAAACATGCGGGACAGTCTTTGGGGACTGCCGATAGAATTGAAAACTAAATAAGTTGTGAATTGTATCGTCGAGCTATTAGATTATTATTTTCAGTTTATAAAGAAGTGTTTATGATCAAATATTAAAGTTTATATTGGTAATTAACACTTCTTTACAAACCAAAAATTGTTCACCCAAAAAGTGCTCAACGCGCCTAAAGAAGTTTTCACTTCAAAAACTCAACTGTATTTCATTATAATAAAGTCTAAATCTAAATAAGTTTTCACTTCAATAATACAATAAAATATTATAGCGACACATATCACATATCATATTAATTTTAAATAAACTGTTACTTCTAAACAAACGACTAAGAACTACAATACTACATTTACCATATTATAATTTGGGACATGAATTTAATCGTATGTAACATGGTATATTGTGTAATCGCCCAAGAAACTAGACTTCACTTATATTGTCTTAGTCCTCAGGTTTATGAGCTCACGACCTTCATGAGAATGGGGTATGATCATAAAATACGAGGCACGCTACGTGCACTCGTTAAATTAATTTCTCTGAATTAGTAACTAAACCTGGAGTTCGCTAGCAAGTGCTATTTTACTTATGCTTAATTACACTTAATGTTTGTTATTATGAGCTTTAATTTTACAGAATGACTATGAAAATTATATGAATTTTGTGGTCACAGCGATTTCGGAATTTGAGGTTTTGCGAATAATATTTACAAACAACTGGTTTAATCTTATTAAGCGGATGAAAATTGCTAGAATATTCAAACTTATCACTGATACATATGGGTTTATCGATTTATATATACATTTAGGCCTTCCCTTAGAGTAAATTGAGTTTTAATTCACAAAGCACAACAATCTCAGGATTATACTTTAGTAGAAAAACATATTACATTATAATATTATCATTTCAAATGTATGGTTGAAAATTAATGATTGTTCTTAATTGGTGAATTAGTTTTTTTTGAAGTGAAAACTTCTTTAGGCGCATTGAGCACTTTTTAGCTAAACAATTTTTGGATTGTAAAGAAGTGTTAATGACCAATTTAAACTTTAATCCTTGATCATAAACACTTCTTTACTAACTGAAAACAAAAATCTAATAGCTCGATGATACAATTCACAAGTTACTTAGTTTTAACACTTCTATTGGCAGTCCCTAAAGACTGCTCCGCATATTTTTTTATTGATGTGGAACAACCGGCATACTGGCGGCCCACTTTATAGTAAGCAGTTATCGGTATCTATGGATGTTCGTAACGCCAGGGGCACAGCTATTATCACGTATTGGAACTGGAACCCGGGACACTTATTTCGGAATACAACACAAGGTGCTCGGAGTCTTACTACGTAGCTGGTTTTGTTGCCTTTAATAACCCGCTTCCTCCGTTAGCAGGGGGAGGCGGGTCGTAAAAGGCGACAAAACCTTATTCCGCACCTGCACGGAGAAATATATACAATATTTTTTAATATAAAAGTACAATATTGGTTTTATTATTATACAATAAACGCACCTGTTCAACCAACTAATAAATCACATCATCGATGACGACAGCTGCCTGTATATGGCACATGTGTACGTGACATAACGCTATGACGAGTAAGTTACATAAAACAATATACGATTATTATAAATACGCCCTCACCAAACACTGTTTCTGATCGGAAAAGAATTGAAGTAGTATGTGAACTTTTCCCTGTATATAGCTTTCTTCATAATACAATAATACTGTTATATATTTTTACTTATTATAGTAAAATAGGCGTAAGACGCGTACTTTACCGGAGTATATTATATTTGAAAGCAAGAATTATGTCAGTCGGTAAGATACACATGCCTTTGACTTGAAATAAAGAGTTAACATAAAATAATTTTATTTGTGGAAATTATAGTACATAGTCATTATTAATTATGTATGGAAAGTTTAAAGAAATAGGATGTAATTTTGTTTCCATTTGGTTAATAGATAGTCTAATCATATTGGTTATGTGATCTCAGCCAATGAGAAGGATATAGCCACGCATTTCTACTGAAAAGTTCTTCTGCTGAAAGGATGGAAAAAATAATAATTTCTTTCGAGGTATTTGAAGGTCAGACGATAGTTGCTCTTGTCATCTGAGAAATAGCCCTCAGTCTCCTGTTTCTTCTATATTATTGTATATCTTTGCATAAGACAAGAATAGTGTAGTAAAATATATGATAGAGAACCGCACTGAAAATATTACTTCGTAATAACACATACATTACGATTTCCGCACTGTACAGTTTGGATTTGGGTAAAACGAATCAATTGAGGGACTTAACCTATGATTGGAATATGGGTTTCTCATAATGAAACTTAGCTCAGATTATACTGTAAAAATGAATGAAAATAATATTCAACTCTTACATTTATTTATTCATTGTCTGAGTTATTGACAGTTAAATCTTGTCAAATATTATTCGAAGTAAATGTTTCTTTCATTCCAGGAATTATCCAAGGTGTGAGAGATCTTCAGCATGCCACCTAAGTAAGCTAAATATTTATAATTCCTGTTTCAATGTCGCGCAAATTTTTGTTATGAAACTCGCGTTTTGTAAATTTTTTGCCTAATCCAAATTACGCTTTAATTTAGTAGGCATTTAAATTATTTCACTGCTTGCGCACGCTTTTCACAAAGTTTTATTGATTAATAAAAAAATTAGAAACTGCTCATTAATTAATTAAATATATTTGTAATAATAAAATGTCGATGACGTTAGCAGTAACATAATTACAACGAACTGGTCTATTTCTAAGTCTATTTGTTAAGAATCCACATTGAGAAAAGTATATAACCACATTTGATAACTCATGAAATAATGACATGCTTAGCCATTTTGTAAATATATAACGAAATTATAATTTATTTTTCCTAAATTAACAATAACCACGTCCCACTTGGACTATGAGCCTCGGAAGAGCTTGGTGTTGGTTACCATAGCCCTTTTCCTTGCGGGCGGCCCCTCGGGGGAGGATCCACCGCCCGCACCATTGCCGCGAGGGTAAGGGCTGCGTGCTGTTCCGCGGCCCCCTCAACTCCTAGAGTTGTTAGGAGAGCGCCGGGGGGACGAAATCCTGACCCCCTGGCGCCAACACTTTAGAAGGGGCCCGCCTCAAGGCAAAGGGCGGGCCGGCGCCGGCCCGGGCCACGAGATCGGCAGGCCATATATCCGTGGGCCCGGGCGTAGGCGATAGGAGAACAGCGGGGTTTTTTAGTGGGTAGTCGGAAGACCAAACATCTTTCCCGGAGTCCCACATATCCCTCGGTCCCCCCGGGCCGGGGGAACCCGTCAAGAGAGGTTTTTCCCCGAGACCAAAAAAAAAGCCCTTTTCCTTGTCCAAGCCCTCTTCTGGCTTACACAAAATGGTAGGTTTGTAGATTTTCTTAAATTTAAATATTTAAAATAGAAACGTTTAGGCGAAAAATATTTTATAATTTTTCTGTCTTTTTTTTTTATTGCTGTAGCACAGCGGACAGGCTGACGGCCTACTTAGAATTTAGCAGTTATCATTGCCCATAGGTGTTTACAACGCCAGTGGCACCACGAATACACTGCTGTCCCATAAGGGTACAGGAACTTTGGTCACTAATGCCGGAATACAACAGAAAGTTATTATGGCGGCATACTTAAGACCAAAGGTAGTTGCCATTCAGACGGACTCGGGGCCCTATCACGTAACTAGCGTGGGTTTTTTTGTCGCTTTTTACGACAGGTCGATCCCGGCCGCAGAGGTTAGTATTCTTTCTCCGCCCCTGCACGGATAACAAGTCTTAGGAAAACAAGTGGTTGGTAACCATTCCATAGGAAAAGCATCTAATCAAATAATCAGCCTAAAAATCTAGCATGTGACTCATATTCAGCAGTTATACTCAACAGTGTACATTGAGCTTTGAAGAATATCCGATACAACCAATGTGAAAAACCTAAAAGAAAAAGGTCAAAACTACCTAAAAGGTAGTTCTATAGTGGACATTGAACCCGGAACCTTTTGGTCACGATCTAAGCGTGAAACCAACTGGCATAAGGTGGGCAGTTGTATTTTCTTTTAATTCCCTAAATTAATGAATATATATGTGGAAGTCACATTAAATTACATTTACAGCGTATTAAATGAAATGGTTTTCATAATTTCCTTTTAGGAATACCGTGTTTCTATTTTATGGCAAAGACAATAAAGAAGGACACACACGGCAAGTTTGTTAACGTCGTTAACCTCACAAAAATCTAGGTGAATGTTTGTTTTGCAAGTTAATGAAGATTAGAATGGTTCGTGTCTCCGCTCGTTAACATTCCTGCAACTTTTATCACTAAGCGTTTAGATTTATAGCGTGCTTTTGAAATTAATACATTACCACTGGAAATTTACCGTATATATTTAATTGAAACATTTAAAAACTGCGTTAGCAGTATAACCAGGTTTCAAAGCTCATCGAAACTTTACAGGAAATGAATTCATAAAAGAAATGGAATTAAATAATATGTTCTGAATATTTGATCGCTTGTTACATCGGCTCAAAGGACCAAATCTTTACATGTATGGAAAAAATTTCTATTTAATTATTAAAAAACAATTTTAACCTAAAAAGTTTATTGAGATCACAGTTCATGCTATTGTATCTCGCTGTGCTCAGGCTTGTTTTCAATATTTATATGTTTTATATGGTAACGAATTGGTAGTAAATATATGTATAACACAACCATATACGGTAAGCTCAGAAAAATTGTAAGGTAAGAAGAATATTGGTAAACTCTGCATATATAACGTAGTGGCAGATGAAAGGAGCAATAGAGCGTTACTCTAATTAATAAAATACCTGAATAGTCTTCCAGAAGTTTTTGGTAACATCAAAAAATATTTTTATTTATTTGGGAAACAGTACAATAGGTACATGTATAGATACACAAATTTTCGCATTAACCAAAACAGTTTCCGCATTCAATTAGAATAATCTTGTTGGAACAAAGTGGGCTATCTAAAACAGAGCTAATAAAAATCGCCTTAACGTGAAGTATAAAAATAACCTTATAAGGAAGACATATAAAGGTGATCCATGTTTCGAATGTAATACAAATAAATCAAGCTGGGCCGGAAGTTTTAGAGGTTTTATAAATATTATAAGCCGATCCTTGTTTAATCAGCAGCAGCAGCAGGATTCCTTATCATGATTATTGTAAGGTTGTTTTTAGAGAACAGTTGTATTTCAAGTCTATAACCTCCAGGTTGTGTTACACCTACATTAACTGGATAAGCAACAAGGTTTTCAATATTCCAATATTGAAAACCTTGTTGCTTATCTAGTTAATGTAGGTGTAACACATAGATACAGCGTATAAAATATGTATGTGATGAAATTGATCATGCGATTGTAAAATTAAATAAATTTAATGAAACCATGTAACAACTGTAGGCGGTATGTCTAGCTATACTTGATCTACCAAACCCAGCAGAATATTCAGACCCAGGAGTAAAGGATGAAATACATGCTTTCATATGCTCTTAATATCGAAAAGCCACAATAGTCGAAATAGTAAAACCAGGCCCTAAAGTGGAAGATTGAGATTAATTACAATGATGATGATGTTTATAGCATAATAGTTTTAAAAATTGATATATAAATGTAGAGATAATAATAAAATTTTCTACCTGGTTACATAAATGAGTTAAAAGTCTTATATAAAGTAAACTAACAAGCAATAACATAAAGCTTTGCAGTTAAATCGAATCTTCGGTATACTTGCAGACTAAATATAGCCCAAGGCAAGGTAAATAAGTTATGCACCGAGTTGCTGCAGTTCTGCAATTCAAGTTTAAAAATGAAACGTATTCTTGAAAAGAATCGATGGGACTTTAATATATATTTGGTATTAAACGAAGTTTTTTTATATATTTAATATAACTAGATTTTTCGTTTATTACTAATGTATTATTTAATTTAGTACATTAAATTTGTACTAGTTAATATTTCAAAAGTAATTTTTAAAAACTAAAAAATCTGTTTAATTAAAAGTCTTATTTATTTATATTTTTATTATTAACACAAATACTATTGGTATTACTGTGTTCAGATTAAAAGTTTTTAGGATTTCAGACTGAATTTTAATAATTTATAACAGGAGAGGCGAAGAAAATATCAATGATATGAATTCTCAGAAGATTAATATAGAAAGGATTCGGAACACTATTTCCATGAAGAATGGGATTAAAACGACTATTCATGAGTATAGTCTTTTAACAATATAGGCAAGAAAGTGAAGGCATAGATCATACGAGTATATATTACGTGAAATATATAATCTTTAGATTGGCTGGAAGACGGGGAAGTTCGGTAGTAAAGCTGCATAGAATTGGCCCACGGCTTGGAAACAAATTTCCTGTGGCACAAACCAATCACCAGAGTGGATGTGTGCCGTCTCTGATAGACACGGCGGAGCATGGCCGGTTTTGCTGATTGATTTTTTACTCAATTATAGTGGGTTGCATTTTCCAATTTTAAAATTCAATATTTCAAACGGACATAGTGATATTTCATTGTTGAAATTGTGATACATTTTTGCAGTTTGTAGTTTCTAGAAGATATCGATATTGTGAAATTCTAAATATTTTATTACTTTTAACTTTCAATAAACATGTGCTATAAATACAAAACGCGTATCTTGTATAATAGCAATATAATTTCTTTAACATTATTTTATTATTTTTGCGTACATATTACTTTTGCGTATAGATGACACCTGTAATTGTATCGTCATGCGTCATCTCAAATGTAAATAAATCATTAGTATGTCATTGCGTAGTGTGTGTCATGTTTGTAAATTTATTGAATAATTAACATAAGTATTTGTATTTTTCTATTATATTGTAAGTAAATAGTATGTACATGTGAATTTTTTAATTAGGAAATAATTTTATATCAATATTAGCGCGTTTTATTTCAATTCAATATATAAACATTAATATAACTGCAAGGTCATACCTTGCCATAGGCGAGAGTCTCACTGCACAACACCGTCTTCTTGTCATGGACCTCTGCGGGAAACCCAAAGGCAAACGTGTCGATCGCCTTCAACGCCGAATCAGGAGGTGGCTGCTTGATGAAGTCAAGTCCCAGGAGTTCGCCTCTGCCATCGGCGACAAGTGCGCTGGTGGTGAGAGCGAACCGGTAATCCAGCTTACTGGAACAGGATTCAGGCGGCTATACTTGGGTAGGCGAGGGAGGTGCTTGTCGAGTCTAAGGGCGGACGGAAGGGTGACAAGCAGACTTGGTGGTGGAACGACTCAGTCCAGAGGGAAACCAGGGCAAAAAAAACCCTTTTTAAGAAGTGGCAAGTGTCCAGATCTCCTAAAGATCGCGTCGCATACAGAGCTGCCAAGCGCGCCACTAAGAAAGCTGTAGCCAGAGTCAGACGAAATCACTTACAACCACTGTACGATGAGTTGGAATCGTATGAGGAGCAGAAGCTCATATATAAGTTGGCGCGCTCCAGGATCAAAACGGCACAGGATATTTTCAAGTACCGCTGTGTAAAAGACCCCGGGGGCAACTTGTTATACGAGGACCTCTCGGTGAAGGAGAGATTCTGCTCGTATTTCCACGAGTTGCTGAACAAGCAGCATAAAGAGGTGCAGCCGCCAGCCAGATCTTTCTCCAAATCAAGGATTAGTGCCACCGGTAACGCTTGCAGAAGTCCAGAATTGTCTTCGCCGCATGAAAAATCGGAAAGCTGTCGGAGCCGATGGAGTCCCCATTAGAAGCCTGGAAGGCGATGGACTCTCGTGGTATGAGCAACTTAACCTTTTTAACCGGACACTCCTCACCGGTACGATCCCGAACCAATGGAGGCTGAGTATTATTATTCCAGTCTTCAAAGGCAAGGGATCGGTGCAGGAGTGCGGTAACTACTGTGGTATAAAGGTCATATCCCACACCATGAAGCTCTTCGAGAGGGTTTCTCGGATTCGGCAGGAGTGCACTGTCTCAGGATGTCAGTATAGGTTTCACTCTTGTCATGGGACCATGGATCCGGTTTTTGCCCTAAGGACTTTCGCGGAGAAATGTATTTCTGTAGGACGAAGAATATGCCTCTGCATTATCTGTTTTTTGACTTGCAGAAAGCCTTTGACTGTATTCCTCGTGCGATAATCTGGTCGGCATTGCGATTCAAAAGGGTTCCAGAGGCCTATATTGACATGATCCGAGACATGTACCGCAATTACGATTCCGTGGTTCGGACCGCTGTTGGCGACACCAAATCCTTCCCCATTACTGTCGGAGTACACCAGGGATCCGTCCTTAGTCCTGTCCTTTTAAACGGCAGTGAAGCTTGGCCAGTGTTAGAGCGACACAAGCAAGAACTGCGTGTCACGGAGATGAATATGCTGCAGTAGATGTGTGGAGTAGTGCGGAAGGGCCGCGTTAAGAGGTGTGATTAGATGTCGCCATAATAACCTTGTGTTGTGTTTCGGCACTAGTGACTCAAGTTCCTGTACCCCTATGGGCAGCAGTGTATTCGCGATGCTTCTAGCGTCGCAAACATCCATAGGCGACGATAACTGCTTACTATTAAGTGGGCCGTCAGCCTGTCTGCTGTTCCTCAAGAGTAAAAAAAATACATTACATGTAGGTGCATTGAATGCATATATTTTTCATTCAAATAACAAGATTTCATTAACGTTAGATATTCGTAATTGAAGTGCCTTTAGGTACAATTTAGATATTTTACTATTATATATCTCATATCATTGTAATGTAAATTTCGCCGTAATACATTATGTACAAATTGTCGTTCATGTAATGTTGTCTGAGTTGGTATTGAATCCAGTCGTCAAAGGCACATTTCAATTTAACTTTGTGTACAAATGTGTGTACTTTGTCAAATGAAGGTGATTTCTGTGACAGCTATCATTGAAATCACTTTGATATTTCTTATTTCGTGATGGCGAAATGTATATTATATCTTGGAATTAACATAATTTCGGATATGAAATAATTATAATGCCGGTAGTAAATTGTTGTTATGTTTTAATTGAGACTTATGCAAAACATTACTATAAAACAATAATAATTGCAGTACTATATCACTAGCATCGTAAATAGTAAGTTTTGTTTTATTTAATAAATTTAAATAGCACATAGTTACGAGATGCACGTAAAATAGTGTTTATCAGATTGGCGTAGCAATTTGGAATTTCGTATCGAGGAACAAAGTCTCGTAGCAGGTTGTAAAATGGCGAGATTCTACGAATGACAATGTATAAGTGCAAGAAAGATATAAATTAAATACTAGAGGTATTTGAAAAGTTCGAAGCCTGACTTAGATTGGAACGTTTTATATTTTTTAATTATCCATTTTAAAGCTACATGATTTAATAGCAATGGTATGAATTATCGTTCGTTAATTTTTATTCGTTGCGGTTTCTCACGCGATCCCGTTGAAAGAGTAATGATTTTTGAAAACTGATTTTATCGAATATCGTGTAGTGATTAAGTACTCGAATAAAAAAGTATATAGTATATAGCGAAACACATACAATACATTTACGGAGACATACTTGTAATTTTAGGAGAATTAACACTTTCGTATGCTATGTGATCAAATTATTGACAGTTTTCAAACGTGGTTGCCACGGTGTTGAATAATATAGTAGTGGCTTTAATTTAAACTTACGTGATTGAAAATTGATCGATAATGTCACTGACACTTTTGCCATATTGACTAAACGCTTAAGATAATCATCAATTAATATACATACATTAGCTCCTTTTAATTACATTATTAATTCCAACCAATTATTATACTAGAATTGATGAGACTGAACTATTTAGAAAATTTCTTACCGTGGATAATTCTGAGTGCATCACAATATTCTAGTGCCAAAATGACGTTCTGCAATGTGGGAGAGATATAAATATCTTGATTGATGGCTAAATTAGATTTTACAAAGTAACTAATCTGCTATCAAATTCCAAAAGCAGTTCAACTTCTTGAACCTTATCAGTTATTTCGTAGAGAGGACAAACTAAAGTAATAAGTTAAGGTTTACTTGCTTCGTGAAGGTTTTGATCGAATCCCTTACTCTCCATGGTAAGTTTCTTTAGTGTGTTAATGTAGTCAGAACAAGAGTTAATTTATCTCATTAAAAAGGTTTCTCGTTTATTAATATTCTACAAATAACACTGTATAGCAAAACTTTAATAGAATCACTAATTTTAATATAATTTTATTTACTTAAATATAAACTTTTTTATCATTGTTTCTTTTTATTTATCGTTAACTCCATTGTACTCGCATTGTCAATTTACGCTTCATAAACTGAGACCAAATTAAGCACTGATTCGAGCTGAACTCATTACTTGAAGGTTTGAGCACAGTGTGACGTTTTAAGGCTCACAACATTATCCGATTTGATTGTCATATTCAATTTAAATGACAGCAGGAACTAAGTATAAATTGATTGCATTTATTTAAATTGAAGCTAATTCAATACTTGTTTTAACTGTAACAGACAAAGCTCAGTCGAATGCCATATGTTGTGGACAGTTTAAAATCGTTTGGAAGTATCCACATTAATATTATAAATGTGGAGGTAACTCTGTCTCTGTTATATTTTCATGCCTATACCGCTGAAATAATTTTGATGTTCTTCAGTATAGAGATAGACATACGCTACTTTTTTAATTTATATGGCAGAACAACGTTTACAATATATATCAAAGAAAAGTAGATGCCTAGAACTTGGCTTACTTTTTCACTACGCCAAAAAACAAGAATTATGCGTAGGGCTTTTTATGTCAAATTCTATTGAAATACCTATTTATTACTTAAATATCAGACGTACAAGATATGTTTGATTGTTAGTGAAACTTAAAGAGGTGGTCTGGTAGCTAGTATTGAATATTTATATGATTTATCAGAAAAGCCTGCGTCATTGTCTTCAAGTAGAACATCTATAGAAAGGAAAAGACGAACGAAATAGGAAATTAATTTTATTTTTCGATGAATATCATTTGTCTTGTGACAGTATGATTTATTCAAGAATAATAAGTAAGGAAAGACGTAAGTTCCACAATATTTAGGCTTTTAAATGTTGAAACGAAATTTTCGTTAGTTATTTGATTTATTTGACTGTTATGGTATTTATAAAAGATTAGTAATAATATCAGCCAGAGTAAACGAAGTATATCCGCCAAACGTCTACAAAAGCGAACTGACGGTCACTGGTATATGTAACCACATATACCGGTGATTTAGTATGCAGGTTTTGTCATAATATTTTTCTTCATCGTTCAGTTGCTTAAGGGGAACAAGTCATCGTAAAAATTGAACTAATGACCTCTAGATGGGTCTCCAGATGTGATTGGCTTACCGTACTTTATACTGTTAGGTGTAATTTTTATTTGAAACAATCTTTTTCTTTCATAGTGGCTCCAGGCACTTTAGGCACTTATTTGATCCTTAGCTTTTACTTGGGACTCTGATATTCGCTTTTATTTTGGGTCAATGTCCTTTTATGACAAGTTGTTTGTTTTTTGTGCAAAGAGAATAAATAATAAATAGTTTATTACTATTCGAATTCATTGCTTCTCTTGGTCCTATTTTGAAGGGAGAAACTGAATGTTAATGCGCTTCTTTTACTGCCCATAAATATGCTAATTAATGTATGGTAATTAATATATAAATCAAGAATGATTTTTTTGTCACTTTTGACGTCTACCTACATTCCCTAAAATTTATAACTACTTTAATCAACTATCGTATTTATTTTGCAAAACTTGTTTAGAAATTACGTTCTTCTCTGAACTTTTAACTCCGCGTAACGGGAGGCCGTTACGCGGCTTACGTCATGGAGAGAAAAAAATATAGAATAATTGTAACGGGAAAAAATAGACAAAGAATGTTGCGAAAGAAAAGGTTAGGAATATGGTGAGAAGAATTAAGTCTAAACAAAGAAAAAAATGTGATAGAAAAGAGATGGAAGAGGAAGCCAGCTGGTAAGTATGATAATAAGAATTGTGGTCCTCGATGAAGTGTCAGTCGGCGTCGGTTTCACGCCCAACGAGCTGGGCTAGTAGGCTAATCAAAGAAACTTATTTCATCGTAACTACTACCTGTGATGTGATGGCATGAATGGTCATAATTATGGCGGAAATCATCTTAAGTTGGCTATTTGGGCGTTGTTGTAGTTACTTGCTGCGTCAATGTGTTCTTGACCCTCTTGAAGTTTTCATAATACTTTTTTAAGAGTTCCCTACTAAATTAATTTCTAAATGGTGTTTTTCACTTGTCAGTTCATTGATTATTAATAGCATCGACTTAAAGAAGAAGAACGATAGCTTTTTAGAATACCTAAATATCCTAATAGATAACTATGTAGTCTGATGATTGAAAAAAAATATTAAGTGGGGAAAAAAAATTATAAAGTGTATAATGAACCAGATTGTATTCCAAAGCAGGCGAGCTACCATCCATTACGGTTTACGCCCCTCATCCAATAGAGTAGGGCCGGATTTAATCAAATTTGAGACAGGTTATTATAATTTAGTACCTTTGATAAATAATATAGATATGATGAGGTTGAGGGGAGCTTTTAAAAGATGGTATTCATATTGCGTGCTATGAGATATTATAAGGGATGTTTGAATCACTATGAAGAATTTAATATCGGACGACTTGTAATGGTTAATATGCCATTATGCCATTTTATGGTTGCCAATGGTAGAGTGTTGCGTTTTATCTTAATGATTATTATGTACATGTGTGCGTGAAATAATGCAAGATCAGTATTGAAAACTTTTTTATACAAATTACTGCAATACAGTTTTAAATATCATGTGTACAAATTGTATTCCAGATTTTAAAATTAAAATCAAACCACCATAACAAAAAAACGTTGAAGAAATATATCAATTTCCTTTTGTATTCATTCCACAGTGAAACCTTTTAAGGGAAGCCTTAATTTTGTTTCATTATACAGTTCGTTGGTAATTAATTTCCAGCTTATTAAAATAAAAGTATACGATTTTACAGTAGATACAAAGTAAAGGAGTACCTCACTCGGGCTCACGTGGCGTGTCTGTGTCAGTATTGTTAATTAGCAAATATAATTTTTTTACCAAGTTTAAATAACAAAATTGAATATTACTTTCGTTCTCTAACATTTGCTTATAAAATAATGAATTTTTACTTATTTATAATACGAGGAATAATAAGAAAAATGGAAAATTTCCAGCAAGTCGGAAGAGCGGCGACTAATTTTTGATTCTTCGATCTGCTTCCTTCCAAGGCTGGTTCTACGGTTTTGACTCTTGGTGAACTCTATCTCACTTAACAAATACTAAGCAAACGCACAAAACTAGTACACTAGTGCGGGGTGTGTAAGAGTTAGCAGCGTGAATATGCTGTACGGTTGCAAACCAAGCACTGAGTAGAGCAATCGCGAGTAGTGTTTTATTTTAGTACCGTCAGGCGTCGCAGTATCCAAGCCGACTGCGGATAGACAAGGAAAATAATAGAAAAAGGTCCCTAACCACTTTTCTTTACTTTAATTGCCGAACTCTATCATCATTGTTATTAAAATTGAAGTTATTAAAGCTGTTTGCATTTAATGCTTGTTATTTAGAGCATATTGGTGTGAAAAATATGCTCGTCATTTTCATCATTTCTATGCTGTAGGATATTTGAAATTCATAAAAATACTGTAACAATTCGCAATGCACTATCTTGTTCCAAAGTAAGCAACAGAGCATTTGTGTTATGGGTACTAGAAAACTTATATGTACTTCTTTTTTTTAAATCCATATTATATATAAACACTTAGACTTGGGAAGGGCCATGAAAGTAATCGAATAAACAATCAAGACAAGGAAATAGATGGAATTGATAATTTTAACATATACAACTTCGGTTTGGCCAACATTAGAGAGAAAAAAATCCAGGCCTGTGTAAATTACAAACCCATTAAAACACTCAATTTAGAGTTTGATAAGTTGCTTCGGAGATCACAGAAACTGTTATCTTGGTCCCAATTGCGATATTTATTTCATAAAAATATGCGAAAACAAAGTCATTTACAATATATACGCGCAACATCGTTTCATAATTCCCTATTTTATTACAGTTCAGAGGGCAGCGTCCCAAATCAATAGCGAATCTTATATGAAATCAGTGTTATAGCTGTATTTTTATTACGTCTTTAAATATTGCGGTAGGAAAACTAAAAATAAATCATTGTTACATTGTTTAACCTAAAAAATCCTTATCATTCGTGGAAAATTAAACAACATTAAATTATAGACGATTTTATCGGCCGTAGCGACTCTTCCAGATAAACTATTATTGTTATGGAGCTTTTATTATGGAGTTACTAGCAGTTACAATCCGCGCAATAGTGACTTTGGACAGAATTTTTTGGATATATCTTATGGTTTATTTTGGATTACAAACCCTATAAACCCTAAAATATAAATAAAATATGCAAACAGTCAGTATTATCGAATGCAACTGTTACGCCATGCGCCTCCGGAATACGTACGTTCGAACCTACAAAGTCCCGCCTAAGCTAAACCCTATTTCATATGATTGATGACATAAATCAAAGGTTAACTTAAATTGGAAATTGAACCTACAAGGTCCAGCCTAAGCTGAACCCTATTTCATATGATTGATCATATAAATCTGAGGTCAACTTAAATTGGATTATTAAATTTCCGAAACTTATCATTGTTAACAAAACAATTTTTTTTTCTAAAATAAAAATAGCCTAAGTTACTCCTTGTTACATCAGTTGTCCCAGTGAAAGTCCCATCAAAATTGGTGCAGCCATTTCAGAGATTAGCCGGAACAAACAGACAGACAGACATACAAAAGTTGTAAAAAATGTTGTTTTGGTATATGTACCGTGTATACGTCCGAATGCACTTGTAAAAAGGGTTATTTTAATATTACAAACAGACCCTCCAATTTTATTTATTTGTATAGATTTCAGTACTTTAAGAGACTTAGTTTCATGTACCACAATTTTAATTGACAGTTATGAAAAATCCTTAGGATCCCTTTTCTACAGTGGGATAAGTGATTATTATACTTGGGTTTTATAGGTTTCAACTAAATGTAAAATTTTAAACGATATACTTAATAGAAATAACACGATGTAGCAGGAATGTGCACTTGTAAAATTGACATCACTAATTAAAACATGCTGGGCAAAAAACCCTGACAAAGTTACGGAGAGGGCGTGGGGGTAATGTAATCCCCGTTATATACACATATAAAATTGTAAAATGCGACTCAGCGTGGTATGATGTGTGTTACAGATGATGAGATAACCTTGATGAGATGTCAAATTTAGCTATTTGCAGAAAACAAGGCCCTGACACGTTGACCTAGCTAATTTCCATTTGTATGATGTGCTTGTCACCTTCCCAGCCCGTCTTCCCTGTACACGTGTCTAATGTGATTGGTATATACCTCGAACGATGTTCGCAAATGCATACTTATGCACTATTTGCCTTCTTATGTTATTCTATGTATACTATATGTTGGCGCAATATGTGGTGTTCCATAAATTGTAATAACATCTGTTATTTAAGTACCATAGTGGAAGAAATATTCTATTTTATTCTAAGCTCGTTGTAGAGTACAACCTGTGATGTGTAAACTAATGATCTACTAAGCGCTAGTAGTAAACATACATATAATAATAATAATACATTTATTTTTCTTTCCCACACATATATATTTTACATATTTTGGGTGAAATTAGATATACATATGTATATCAGATGAAATAGGAAGTGGGAAGGACAGGATGTGAGCATTAGGTAGAGTACCTGTGCTATGGTACTCCTGGCCCTCTCTTAACCATTCCTAATGATAATTCTTACAAATTAATAAAACTGTATGTAATAACATGGGAAAGTAACTCTGTCTGTCTGTCTGTTACGTTTTCACGCCTAAGCCGCTGAACCAATTTTGATGAATTTAGAGTATAGTGATATATTGGATATTAGAGAAGGACATAGGCTACTTTTTTAAATTTATATGGCAGAACAACGTTTGCCTGATCAGCTAGTTTTATTATAAATTGATTATTTAAATACGAAATGTTACAAGTAGAAGAATGGAATTTTTATAGAATAGAATATAATATTCTTTATTGTACAAAACAGATACAGATTACATTAATGATAAAAAATAAAACGTACAATTGGCGGTCTTATCGCTGAAAGAGATTTCTTCCAGACAACCTTTGGATGGACAACATATACGGAATTTTACTGTGGTCTAGTTATACAATACTATGAAGAAGGATATAATAATAGGTTAACAAAATATTCAAAAGTAGATAAATTTAATATAAATATTCTATTCAAATTTTAAATCTATATAATACATACAAATAATGGAAATAATAATAACTATAAAAGAGATTCTGTATGGTATAAAACATTATTTATTTGCAAGTTCTAAAAAGTTTTCATGGACTAGTTTTTTAAAAGAAAGTATAGACTTCGCTTGGCGTATATCAGTAGGAAGTGCATTCCACAGCCTAACAGCAGTAGCTGTAAATGTCTTTTTATAAAATAAAGAGGCATGTGGAGGTATTCTAAGCACAACTTTTCTCTAGGCCTCAAATGCTTCAGATCGCTATTTACCAAAAACGTAAAACATTCTTTGAGATACGAAAGGGTTCTAAGATCATAAAGGGTATTATATAGAAGAGCAAGGATATGAGCATTCCGGCGAAAGCGGATAGGAAGCCACTTGAGCTGTTGGCGAAATTTTGAAATGTGGTCATACTTGCGCAAACCGAAAATAAAACGGATACAAAAGTTTTGTAGGCGCTCAAGTTTGTCAAGCTGTAATTCAGTGAGGTTAAGATATCTGACGTCTACATAATCAAGAAGGGGTAATAGAAGGGATTGAGCAAGCGAAATTTTAGTGGCTCGAGGTAGAAAGTTTCGAAGTCACCTCAGCAAAGCCGAGGATGCAAACAATATCCTACTAAATTCCTGGATATGTGCATCCCCAGATAATGAATTATCAATGACAACACCTAAATCCCTTACATTGTTACTTATAGGAATTATAACACCATCAAACAAAATACTGGGGAGCAAGGGCCAATCGGTATGCGAAAGCATTCTGGAACTGCCGATAACGATGGTTTGGGTCTTTGTTGGGTTTATCCTAAGGCCATATGCTTGACTCCAGTCTAAAATAGATTGAAGATCGTGATTCATAATATTGACTGCGTTAGTTAACTCCAAAGAAAGTGAATGCGTATAAATCTGGAGATCATCTGCATAAAGGTGGTAGGAGCTGTGAAGTTTAGAAGTGATGGAATTCATAAAAAGAGCGAAAAGTAAAGGAGACAAAACGCCACCTTGAGGTACGCCTGCAGCAGTAGTGCACCAGGATGAAAAAGTATCATCCACGCGAACATGCTGCCGACGCCCATACAGGTAACTTTGAAACCAGTCAATTACCGTTGGAGATATGTTAAGAGATCGAAGCATACCTAATAAAATATCATAATCGACGGTGTTGAACGCGTTGCTAAAATTAAGCAAAGTAAGGATTGTTAATTTACCACAATCCATTGCTAACCTGATATCATCCGTGATTTTTACCAAGGCAGTGGCAGTACTTTGACCCGTTCGGAAGCCAGGCTGGAGGGGATTTAAAAGGTTATTTATATTTAAGTAATTACTGAATTGATTGTATACAAGTTTTTCAAGAACCTTAGAAAGGAATGGAAAGATAGAGATGGGTCTATATTCAGTTATTGTTTTTGGATTGGCTATTTTAGGAATAGGGATAATCTGGGCTTTCTTCCATAAACTGGGGAAGGCACAAGTTTTTAATGAGAAATTGAGGACATGAGTTATGACGGGAACAATTAAATCGAGAATAGGTATAATTATCTTACGACTAATACTGTCACTACCAATTGCCTTGGAAGTAATTGTTAAAATGCACTTCTTAACATCACAATCGGGAAATTGAGAGAAGGTAAATAGTGGATTATAGTGAGAATAATAACAGAAAAATAAATATACTCACTGAAGTAACATTTTGCATATTAATATTAATTAGGTTATGAAATGATTTCAAGCCAGAAATAAAAAAAGAATTACATTTAGTTTGTGGCAATTGTAAGTGTGCACTGATTATTCCGCTGCTTTTTTATAAATTAAATTATTGTTTATTTTGTAACCTACCCAATCATCACTTATGATAATATATTATAATTTATTTCCAATTTTTTTTTGGAATTTCTGACAACGGAGTTCCAGTTCGAAATTGAATACCTAAATGAAGTATAAGGCTACCCACTTACTTTGCTAGGAAACGATAAGAGCTTTTTTATTAGTTCACAGGCTTTTTGTTTCAGAGTTCCTATACAAATCAAATTTAGCTTTATTCATTTATTTTTCTTGTGCATGCACGGAAAAATACCCGCGGGAATTTACTTTGAAAGCTTTGGATGAACCAGAAATAAAACGGTTGTAGGAGGAGAAAGGTTTTATGTATTCATTATTAATACATATGTTAATAAATAAATGCAAAAGAAAGATGTAAAATTATAATAGAGTCACGGAAGACTGGAATGGTAGTATTACGATTTATACAAAATTATTGGCGTTATAATATTAGTTTTGTTCCCCTTTGGAAAGTTAAAAAGATTCGCGTAACAACAAATTCAAAACTTTATATAAAATTCACCCATGTTTTCTGCTCAAATTATATCAAATTACTCAGATTAACATTATTAATGTAGAGACATGCCGTGTTCCGCGTACTCTTAATTGCGGATTGACACAAGAGGGCCAAGTGGGCGAAACATTGACGCCCTGGCGCAAACCATGAAAAAAGCTTGCCTGAAACAAAAGGCGGGCCGGCGCCAACCTGAGCAACGAGATACGTGGGTCCGTGAGTCCAAGTACAGGCGATAGCGGACAGTGGGGTTTTCGGTAGGCAAGTAGTCGGACGTCGAACATCTTTTCCGAAGTCCTACATACTCTACTCTTTTATGATTCCCCTGAATTGGAGAAACTCATTAATATAGTTATCATTAAGATAGAAAACCTTCTGGCTAACGCATGTCGATATGCTTGCGGAAGGCACGGGTTCGATTCCCCTCCAGCGTTCGAGTGTTTACGTATCATATGTATTTTCACAAAAGAAATTTATATATTATGTAGTATATATATTACTTGTATGGGTACTAGCCCATAACACAAGTGCAATGCAACTTACTCTGGGACTAGATGGCGTTGTGTGAAATGTCCCAATATATTTATTTATTTACATAGGTGTACCGGAAAGTTATTAATGGTTTTTCTAACAGATGTCGCTAGGTGTGCAATGCAAATAGGAAAAAACGTTTTAAAAAATAGCACCATAAAAATATACTGAACTCGCAAAAAGAAAATCAACGGCAATTATTCAAATACGAAAGCTCAAAACGATCGGATAGCCTAGTGGATCAAAAACCAAACATACAGACGTATGGGGAATCACAGTCACAATGTTGAGTGCTCAAAGCCGCCGCAGTGGCGAATAGAGTATGTATGCATCGATGTCAGTTACAATCCCTCGTTCTCTGTTGACAGATTAATTATCTTTTGTCAACTGTTTCCCCAGGTACGGACTTTAGAAATTCAAATAACGAGTAACATTTGTTGAATAGGCACTATATTACGCAGTTTCTATTGTATCTATAATTGTATGAGTTTTACGTATACATTTATTTCCTGGTGTTATTTTGGCTTTAATTGATTTATACATTTTACCGTAAAATCTTAGCAGATTTTGTTAATAATTTTATTTTGAACGACTGTACGATTTTTGCAAAGGGAACATAGTGTGTAACCCGCTAATCCTGGCGCAAATGTAGCGGGTATACTACTACTGTCCGTTTCTTGTAGGGGAAGCCCAAGCAGAGAGACGTTATGGGCTGTTATAATATATGCATGTGCCCTACAATCTTTATTCGCACTTAGCATATCATCGATATATTTGTGTGAAAATATTAATACTATAACAATTACTAAATTACTGGTATAATTTATTTTCATTCTCACAAGTGTTTGATTCCGATTACATATAGAGCTAATATACATCGGGGCTTAAAGTACGATATATATTGTATTTACAGAGGTGCCCGTCCGTGACACATCCAATCTTGATCAAAGACTCATAATAAAATAAATGTAAAAGGTGTGGTTAAATTTGATTGCTAACAGCGACTCCCACCTGACCCCATAACTCTGAAACAAAAATCAAAATAATAAACTAAAGAAGGCACCGAAAGTGTAACCTTTTCCGACTCCGTATGAATGTGATCTAGTTCTTGCTTATATCCAGTACTATAATAAACTGAATGCGTTTACTTTTAAAAATGCTTTTATCCATCAATAATTGAATTCTATTCCAGCTTCAATTTAAAGTAACATTTATTGTGGTCAGACACAAAGTATTCTTTCAGTTGCAAAATCTTGAATCCACGGGATTTGACACAGGTCGCAACTAAAGAACATCAGCTATCAAAGTGGATTTAGCCCTGAAGTGGTATACGAGTGCGTCATTTACTGAATTATTCATGACAGCACCCGAAATTCTTTTTTAATTCTGCGAGGAATACGTAACACTCTATGGAATGATAGTTTTGTATACAATACGAAACAATTATCCGTGTATATGTTTTGCATTTATTTGTAATAAATGAGAACTGTCTTTTAAAAAATAAATCTAACTACGATTATATAAGACTTTCTGTTATTATGACCATATAAATAAGATAAATACCGCCCTATTACTACGCCACGGGTCGTAATAATAGATTACGGGATATTCCTTTTGCTTGTTTATAGACAGTATAGTGTTCCTATGGGTACCGTACTGGCTCGCCAATGTCAACGTATATCACTTGAATATACACCTGTATTTCTGTTCTGAGTATTTGTGAGTGTGAATCTCACCCGTTGCTTTAATGTCTTGACAGTGACAATGATATCTTGACAGTATAGATACACAAGACAATATAGGTACTATGTTGTAAATGTACACCATAGACTAAATCGTATAAACTACAGATAACAAAGCAAGAGCATTGATTTATTTCATCCTTTGAAGTTTGAGAGTTAGATGGCAATTTTCTTGTTGCCCTTTTCCACCTTATGTGGGGTCGACTCAATATGTCCTCTCCTTCTGCTTACCTCTGCAAGTTATGTTTCTAATGTATTTTATAAATTACATATATCTTGTCTTTATTCTACTTCTCCTTCTCTTTAATTTCTAACATAATTTTGTCACTGTCGTTATTACCAAACTTTCTCTGATATCTTAATTCCTGATCTTCTCCATTTTCGTAATCGTGAGTAGTGTGGAGATCATCATTTTCTTGCATCTTCGCAATAGGCACGATTCTTTGATTCTTCCTTTTGTGGCTCAGTAATGCAATCCATATAGTATGACCGATATAAACCTGTTTAGATATAAATCTTTGATAATATCTGTCATCAGTTTTGTGTTGATATGGTTTCTTAATACTTAACTGAATAATTTCCAGATGTATTTGACACATTGAAATAGTTTACACTACAATTAAGTCTAACCGGTAAGGCGATAACGAGGTAAATCGCATCAGCGCTTAGAGTTTGATGTTGCCAATCGATGAGGAAATTGCGAAAACAGGAGAAAATAGGTCCCTAACCATCGCCGCCTCGTACGTCGATTGATGAGAACACGCGACCTTGCCTCCTTTCGCAAACTAATATAGATGCACCAAGTTTTTGAAATAAAACAGTTTATTTTCCTTCGATTTATAAATCGGTATATCATAATTAATTATTATTAGTTCATTTTACTGTTGTTTTTATTTTGAATAAATACTTGCAATAGTGTTTTAGCACTATAATCACATTTACATGCGTTAAAACACAGTTTATAGTTGGTAAGCTATAAGTACGTAGCCTTCGTTTCAACATATTTTTTTAAAGAATAACATTAATTTTATGGAATCACACCACATACATATTAGTCATTATGTAATTATTATATAGCGATAAATATATAATATAGCGATATAAAAATATAGCATCAATTGTCAATTTTAGCCAGTATTTCTTCATGAATATTACATAATATTTTGTCAAATAATCGTGTTTTTTTATACATTGTGCCATTGGTAAATCTTTGGTTGTAGTAAAGATATATAATACTAGAGGTCAAAATTCAACCATAATACATTTAAACTTTAAACTTAACCGACCTTTTTAACCGGACACTCCTCACCGGTACGATCCCAAGCTAATGGAGACTGAGTATCATTATAGTGCACTGTCTCGGGATGTCAGTATGGGTTTCGCCGTGTTCATGGGACCATGGATCCGGTTTTTGCTCTAAGGACTGTCGCGGAGGAATACAGAATGAAGAATACGCCTCTGCATTGCCTGTTTCTTGACTTGCAGAAGGCCTTCGACTGTATTCCTCGCGCGATAATCTGGTGGGTATTGCGATCTAAAAGGGTTCCAGAGGCCTATATTGACATCACCCAAGACATGTACCGTGACTCCGATTCCGTAGTTCGGACCGCTGTTGGCGACACAAAACCTTTCCCCATCACCGTCGGTGTGCACCAAGGATCCGTCCTTAGTCCGTTTCTGTTTAGCGTGGTATTAGACGTATTGTTAGACAGCATCAGAAACTCACTTGAGCAGCCCCCGTGGGTGCTCATGTATGCTGATGATATCGCGCTGGCAGATTCGGACAGGGCTAGGCTGGTGCGACGTGTGAAGGCGTGGAAGGAGTCGCTCGAGAACGGTGGTCTGAAGCTCAATGTGGCAAAAACCGAGTACTTGACCTGTAACTCCACAGATCCCACACCCGTACGCATAGGCGGTGACACGGTCGAGCACAGGAACCAAGTGAAATACCTGGGATCTGTGTTTCATGCGTCTGGTGACATCGATTGCGACGTCAAGGCACGCATTGCTGCCGCATGGGCCAAATGGCGTGAGGTAACTGGTGTCATTTGTGACCCCAAGATGCCGGTAAAGTTGAAGGGACAGGTCTATAAGACCATCATTAGGCCTGTCCTTTTATACGGCTGTGAAGCGTGGCCGGTGTTGGAGCGACACAAGCAGGAGCTGCTTGTCACGGAGATGAATATACTGCGGTGGATGTGTGGAGTGACGCGGAAGGACCACGTTAGGAACTCCCGCATTCGCGGTAGTCTTCATGTCCTTGACATTGCGGATAAACTGCAGGAGTGTCGGCTCCGTTGGTACGGCCACGTTTTACGACAACCGGATGCTTACGTGAGAAACAAATGTCTGGCCATGCCGCCTCCGCCGGGCCCCGGCAGGAGGGGTAGACCCAAAAAGTGCTGGCTTGACGTCGTAAAGGGTGATATGCGTGCCAATGGGCTCACTACCAGGGATGCTGAAGACCGTGCGAAGTGGAGTAGAAAAAGTCGGAAAGCGGACCCCGGGCACCGAAACGCAAGTTTGGGTTGCAACCGAGATGAACGCTGAGATGATGATGATGACATTTAAACTTTAAACTGATATAATAATATTATTAAGATTATGTTGTATATAACGCATAATTCTATAACCACGGATTTCTCTAAGATTACATAGTTCATTTATCAATCTTCTTCAAACAAATTTTATAATATACTAAAGCTAATTCAAAAACATTAAGAAAGAAACATTATACATTTTTTTTATCGAAAATGATGTCAAACTGACATGTATATTTAGTGCGACATAAATAAACGAAATAAAGTAAACAAAACTTTTCGTATAAACTTTTATATCGTTTGCTAAACCTTTTTTCTTTTCTTGACTAGGGATGTCGGAAGTGAAAAGAATATCGATGTATCGATATAGAATGATTGCATTTTTTTAATTAATTTATTGTATTTGATAAGTAGTGTTGTAAAAAGAAATATTAGGTTTCTGCACTTCATATAAACTTTCATTGGGTTAAATTTTACACTCCTCCATTCTTGTAGTTTTCTTAAAAAGAAAATCTTTTTTATAGATTAGCGCTCCATAGTTTTTATAATAATGGAGTAAAAATTTAATTTAAATAGAAAACACAGTTTTTAGTCTTTTGATTGTTATTTTTTTATTGAATCATAAAGTACATAGGATTGGGTTATTTATGGAATAACAAATCGGGCAAATGGCCCCCATGGCTTTGCATGCACATACGCACTCGTTTGTCGAAATTTTCCATGACCATTTTGCTTATGCAATACATTTATATGTGTGTGGCTGAATTTCATTGATGCAGCGTTGAATTTCGGCAGAAAGAACTGTGTTACTATGTCGTGATATCGAGCACCAGTAACAGTCACTGCTTGATCAGCCTCAATTTCAAAAAAGTATGGTCCAATTATGCTTTCAGCCTAAAATCCACACCAAACAGTGACACGTTGTGAATGCATTTGTTTTTCGGCAATCATATGTAGCTTCTCAGAACTCCAAAAGTGGCAATTTTGGCGATGAACAAAGCCATCAAGATCAAAAAGTGCTTCATCGCTTAGGATGATTTTGCTTGAATACTCAGCATCCATATGTTGATGTTCAATAACAATTGTCATTAGGCTTCAGTTGTTTGTTAATTGAATATGGTAAGCACGGAGACACAAATCTTTAGTGAGTATACACTGTAGAGAGGAGCTTCTTGAAATATGCAATTCTTGTTCACGACGCCGAATGACGTTCCTGGATTGTCACCGACACTCTCACGCACTGCTTCGATATTGACATTTGAACGGCTTGTTTTTGGACGACCAGTGCGTTTAGCGTCTCCAATAGATCCAGTCTCCCTGAATTATTAAATTAATATTTTCACAGTTGACGAAGTTAAAACACTATTCCGACCATATTTTGTATGAAATTTTCGAAATGTGGTCGCGAAACTTTCATTATTTTTGAAATATTGTTTTATAATGAAGACGCGTTTTTCTATCGTCTAACTCTCCATTATTACTAATCCTAAACTATCACCTGTCGAATTGTTTTTTTTTAGGGTAGCCAACACTTTACTGCACAGATGGCGACTAATTCAAATCTTGCGTTAATTTTGGGACACTCTATATAAACTTTGTATATGAATGACAAAATTAGGTCCTTGTTAAAACGTACATATAGGTACCTAGTTGCTCAATGGTATTATTCTTGGAGATGAGGAGAGTGCCGGGTTCTAATCGCACGGAGGCGTGCATCGCTTAGGCAGTTACTTTACTCGCTTAATGTGCATATTATAATAATATTTACCATGTACAGACGGTGAAGGAAAACATCTGTGAGGAAACCTGCGGACTGAGATCACCGGTATGTGTAACTTGCCAATTCGCCTTGGGCAAGACTGGCGGGTATACTGACCGTTCCCTCTAGGGGAAGCCCAAGCCTAGCAGTTTTGGGCTGTTATTATAAAACATTTATTATTAGACCAAGACTCAGTTACCGGGTCTGAATATTTTTGAAGTGAAAACTTCTTTAGCGGCGTTGTGCACTTTTTTGTGATGGGTAAAAAATGTAAAACTCGCGTCAGGTCACGTGTCCTGATCGTAAGAATTCGTAAGACGTAAGACGGGGTTTTACTTCAGTAATATCAACCTTATTAATAATGACTTAAGGTTTATTTTATAATGTAACATTTAAATTAATGCATTACTTATACATATCTATTCGAATTGCGAATTTGTTATAATGAAATACAGTTGAGTTTTTTTTAAAGTGAAAACTTCTTTATTCGCGTTGAGCACTTTTTGGGAGCACAATTTTTGGTTTGTAAAGAAGTGTTAATGGCCAATTTAAACTTTAATCCTTGATCATAAACACTTTTTTATAAACAAAAAATAATAATCTAATAGCTCGCCGATACAATTCACAAGTTACTTAGATTTCACATCTATCGGCAGTCCCCAAAGACTGCCCCGCATGTTTTTATTTTATTTTATTTTATTTTATTTTATTAATTCTGTCACTTTTATATCCCACTTAGACATTGGTAAAATTATTGGCAAAGGCCTTAGAGCTAAACCCGCTAAAAATGAATTAAACTGAAAGATGTATAGATCCGGCAACATACGTCGAGCTTTTAAGTTAAATATTCGAATATTCGGATGAAACGGAGAAATGTTTGTAAAATGAATTAAAGCTCCTCGGAACATTGCTAGATTATTTAATCTCGTGCTGTAAAGCTGTCGTTTCTGTTATATATAATTCATGTAATAGTGACACTGAAGAGTCCAAACCACGAAAGCAATCTCCTCCTCAACCAATCAAGAAAGTCACGAATTCTAATTTTTGATTTCAAATAACAATAAACGCCCAGTTAGGGGCGCCTACGTCTATCCTGGATATAACAGTATTAAAATACAAGGAGGCGGAGCTCCGAATAAGCTTATATGTCTATAAATAAATTAAAATACTTGCATACTGCAAATAAGTTACTTGCTATACTTGTCCACGTGAGCTGTTTGCAAGCGACGCATTTATAATGGAGGTGGTGTTAACAAAGAGTTGTTCGAGACTTCTTGTCCTCATTGCTAAATGTATTGAATTATAAACACTAATAGTATAAATGAGAAAGTTTAGAGGGATGGATGGATGTTAGTTACTTTTCTCTAGAACGGCTTAATGAAATTTAATAAAATTACTTAGGTTACTTAATCTTCTGTTGTATTACAAACTACATGGCAAAAATAGAATAAACAGCAATTAAGGTTTTGTCAAATATCATCCATTTTCTTGTAGCTTTATGTGAACGTAAATGTAGCCACTTGGTAGCGAATTTCCAGCTCCTGAATGTAAGTTTCGACAACAAACGGAAAATAACGCTGTAAATTAGAGGGTATGTTCAATTTCTATGATTGCGTTTTCTGTATTTGCGAGTTGGAGTTAAAACCTTCACACAAATGATGATATGACAAGAAAGATGAACGAACTAAAATATGAGATTGTCTTTGTCATGTTTGTAACTCGTGAATAATGGTAAAATAAAATCACTATTATTTTAAAACTCCGGGGCAGGTATACGTTTACGTCACAGTGGTATCTGTCAACTAGGGGGTAGTTTACAATACGAACAGTTATTGCATTGTCCAAAAGAGTATTTCTTTTAAGAAAATGGTAGTAAATTGGATTTCAATATGTAAAATAAATTATACATTGTCCTTAAGCTCTGTTTATAAATATAGTATATTTCTTTATAGATTTAGCTTGAACTTTCTTTAAAAAGCATGTTTGTTCCAGACCTCGTGCCGGAGTGTTAGGAGCTCTGTTAAGGGTTACCAGGCCTCTCCTGTGACTAGCGAGAGTACTCGCGCACGGCACGGGCGGCGGATTGTAAGTATTTTTAGTCTTAATAATATAGTCAAAAGTAGAAATAAATCATTTCTACTTATATCTGCTTTGTCATAGTTCAAAAGGAAACTTTAAAGGGTAAATATTTTATTCCAATGTCATACATTTTTGTACAATCACGTGTAGTATACATTTGATTGACTAAACATAAAATAATAAATATAATTATTTTAAATAGAGTGAGTTTGAAGAATTTTTGAAATTCCGTGTGGTCAGAAATAAGAATAGGCTACTTTTTCACTTACCTAAGGAGACGTATAATTTTGATGAATACTAAGTATATATGACACCAACTTTCCAAAGAAATCAAAGAGAAAAAGGACACGTGGACGATGGTTTCGAAACCGGGCAACTTGTTAATCGTAATTAATATTACAACTGCGAAAGTGAGTTTGGTTGTTTGTTAAGTTATCACGCCTAAACCGCTAAACCAATTTTGGTGAATCTCGGTATACTCATACATTGGATCTTGGAGAAGGACATAGGATACTTCAATAAAATAATGCTTTTATTCGAAGTATTTTCCATCATTAGCTACTATGTTCTCCCATCTTATTGGCAACATTCGAATACCATATAGGAAAATCTTTTGAGGCTATACAAACCATGTGCCAATGACCTGAACAAGTGCTAATCGAAAAGGGCAACGTTTGGTGAATATGGCGCACCTGCCATTGGGACGTCCTACACTTTATTGGGAAGTCCTGCCCCACCGGGCAGGACTTCCCAATAAAGTGTATTTAAGTAGATTTTGACCGGCTCTGCAACATTAGAACAAAAATTGTTTTCTCGTGTCTGAAGTAGAAATGTTTCCTTAAATGCTTGACTCAATGTCATTAATTGTGTTAGGTAGATAGTTCCAGTAATGATTTCACTCATTTGAGTAATTCATAATGCACGGTATCAAGCTGATCCCATCACTTGCTGTGTCAGGTGTTTTTTCTATGAATATTCAGTTTCGCTGAGCTAAACATTGACGTTGAAATATGGCCAGGTGATTCCCATGATTTGGTCTTCTTTGTGTTATTGTAATAGATCCATTTTTCATCACCAGTTACTACTCGATGCAAAATATCACAGCATTTCATACATGCATAATCGGCGTTCTACATCTCTCGGCTTCCGTTCACATGAAACTCTATTTCATTTGAATCATTCATTGCTTTTGAATAATTCCCAATGATTTTTCGTTATTTGTCATGTAAGTGCAAATTATTTTGTGTTTGGGACAAATCTTCCTCTCATAGTGCTTCCAATTCCTTGTCTTCATATACTTTCAGACTTTTATGGCATTCATGATTTTCATGTCAAATTCACCGTATTAAACTTTTGAAACCATTCACAACAATTTCTCTAATTTAAGGTAGCCTTATCATAAGTTTCTACAAGAAATCAGTGCACCTAAATTGCATGAAAATCAAAATTTCCCGCAAATGACGCTTATTTTCCACTAAACTTGACATTTTCGTAGGAATACTTTGATGCTGTTTTGGAGTTAGTTACCTACTCATATTTGAAGGTTGTGTTGTTACCGGATGACTAAAGTTAACTATTTTACATTTGATAATTACAACGTATCATTCTGATGGGGTCTTTTATCAAACGACGGAAACTTATAACTTGTAGAAATTATGCATGGAATTATAGACTGAATTTTATTCATTCACCTCTGAATTTTATTCATTTGTATCGAATATTAATAACATAATATTTTTTATGTATGTGCAGAGGCGTGGGGCGCGGTGCGTGGCGGCGGCGCGGGCGCGGGCCCGGGCGGCACCATGACGCGGCACCCGCCACCATGACGCTGCCGCCGCCCACGCGCCCCGCGCATCCCGCCGCGCATCGCGCAATGCGCTATTATCGCATTTGGATCTACGCGTGCAACGGCGCGCTGCTGCTCGGGGCGCTTGCATTTTGCGCGGCCGCTGGACGCTCGCTCGCCGACTATAGACGGGCGTTGGTGCCCGGTCTTGGTGTCGCCCAACCTGGCTTCCTCTACGGCTACGCAGCTCTGCCGGTACAAGCTGGTCTCCTCCAGCTACTCGGCTGTCTCGCTGCATTACGTCTCTCGGAACGAATGCTCAACGCTTACTGGTTGGCACTTTTAGCTTTGTTGGTTGGTGACGCCGCAATTGGGGTATATTGGGCTTTCCGATTCGAGCGTGTGTGCCGGGAACTCCGGCCACAGTTGCGTATTCGCCTCGCTAAAGATTACGATTCTGACCTGGACTTTTCCGAGGCCTGGGATCGCCTGCAAAGAGAACAGCGCTGCTGTGGGGTAACAGGACCTGCGGATTTTGCAGCTTTTAATCGGACGACGCTTCCAGCTAGTTGCTGCCGTATTCCAGCCCACACTCCTGTCGTAACGCCGACACTGCTGGCAGTCACCTCGGCCACCTCCCCTGTTCCAGTAACTCCGGTGCACTGTGCCCCACATACGGCCGCTTGCGCGGAGAGGTTACTCGTTTGGCTACGACGGACTGCAGACGCATTATTCGTGTTGGGATATTGCGTTATAGCATTCTTAAAATTGTGCTTCCTTGGTATCTTACGATACGAAATAAAAGAGATGATTCAGAAAATTAGAATATTACGCAGTGAATCGGGGGCTGGAGAATTACTCGATGGAAGCCCCTTGCATGGTGGACCCTTATCTCAAACTGTTATCGTGAATGCAGTGAACGTCAACGGTGGAGTTAGGGCCCACGGCGGCAGCCCGGAAAGAGCCGGAGAACGCGAGGCCTTGCTGGGTAGGGCTTCTGAGTCTTGTCCGCGGCGCAGTATTCACGACGAGCCCCTTGGGCCGAAGATCATCAACGGTAACAACAACTGTGAGATGCGCGAATTCGCTCGCGGTGAGTACAGACCTCTTGCGGCGGACAGTGCAGCTACTCGAATCTGACTAAGATGTTACTTGGAGCGGTTGTTCGGGCGGCGATGGCGTTCGTTCCCTGCGGCCGGCTGTGAGCTGGAACCTCCGCTGGGGCGGCCCGCGCCGCCATGCGTGAGTCGCGCGGGGGCGCGCGTCCGCCTAGATCATCATCGCCAAACCCGCTCCGAATTCGAGTTGTGAGCTTCACCGGCTTCGCAGTTGAATTACGTCATCTAGTATAGCTGTCAGTTTCACATCGTCGGTGATTGTGAGGATCTGCTTTGAAGGAACTTAATATAGACGCATTAGACATAAATAGTATTAACTATTTTAACGTTGACAATTCAATATAGATTGTGAATGTTATGTTTAGTACTTGTGAATTGAGTGTTAATTGGACTATGTCTATTTAAGTTACATTGGGTAACGCACGAGCAAAGCTTGTGTTTAGTTCCTACACTCTGAAAGTACTTTATGTAGGAACATTTACATTATATGATTGTATTTTGTTCTTTAGAAACCGTTCTTTTTATGGCCCCATAACTGGCGGATTTATAAAGTGTAAAATGGAATCGTAGAGAATGATGCTTTTAAAAGAACTGTTAAAGTATCATAAATAAATTATCTTTATAATGTTTTAGATTTAAAATTACGGGAATCAACCAACGATAAGATTCATTACATTATTATTTAGACGTAAGTGACATTATTTGATGTACCTTAAAGTCAATATAATAAAGCATACACTTAGCACATTATACTATGAATGAATTGATTTTTAAATAAAATTTTGTCTTTTTAAATGTTTATATATTTAAATTTCATAGATAAATTGGCATGAAAAATCAATTTTGATATTCTCTTATAACTTATATTTAGATATATTTAAAAACGTAAACGTAAAATGTTCTGGGACACCCAGTAGGAACGAAGTTATTTTCACAATATGTTACTTAATGTCAGGCATAAAATAATAAATAATCTTGATAATATGATACGATTGTAAAACAGTATCTGCGCCAACGAGGAATCCTTTCATAGTTAATGAACTAACATAAAAAAGTACTGATAGTACACCGTGTAGCTCTCATTCAAATATGCGATAGAGAACTTCGTTCCTAAAGAACGCTGGATAAGTTTAGAATTTTTATTAATTTGATATCTTTAGTGATTTACAGCAAGCACACATACCTTGACAGTATTTATAGGACTTAGAATCATACGAGTAGTAATTTTACAGAAACACTAGAAAAGTCACTAGAAAATAAACCTACGCTTTAGTCTTCAGCATTTTAACACAGCTTGCTATAAATTTATTTAAGATATCTTTACCATGATGAATTTCTTTATAATTGTTCAGATATCGTTATCATATACCTAATGTTGTCGGTAAACGTAATTTGTAAATAGTATTTGTATAATGTGTAGTGCGAGTAATGTGCATGGACCGAGGACAAAAATAGTACTGATATGAGCTTAAATGACGTAGTGCCTACAATTATACGCTTGTAAACAGTATAAAGCGAACGACTCATCATTTTTAGATAATGGCAGCGGAATTTCAAAATTTTTCGTACCACAATTTTGGTCCTACCTTCGAAAAAATGGAAATCAGTGGCCGGCGATCCACTGCTTCGAGCTGGCCCGCAGCGGCTGGTGCACCGAGCGGTCAACCCATTGCATTGTACGAATAATTATAATCACACACGTATTTGTACTTACGAAGTAAATTTATAGATGTATTAATACAACGGGTATGAAATTATGTTCGCTTAGTGTAGGTTTAATATTTCGTGAATTTATGCAGATACATAGTTTTTTAATATTGTTGTCACAATAAATGTACCAATCTTATAAAAATGTACCTATATTCGGAAAGTTGAATAATTTGTAGTTAGGATCGAATCTAAATTCTGCATTTCTTCCGAAAATGGTTTATAACATGTGCCTTGGCTTATAAAATTGTATATCTTATGTATAATGATTATAACATTAAGAACTCATTTCTTAAGTGCTCCCTAATCTTCCACAAATCACATTGTACTAATTTTGATGTCAAAAAATATTATTAAAACTTCAACTCCGTGCAATTATACGACGAATGTATTATGTTATGCCTTTGATTATCTTGCCTTTTTACAACGTGTTCGTTATATGATGATGGGGGAAATGCTCCGACTATTAAACATTAATAACCTTGAATTTAACGTAATATTTTGAATTATCTTCTGGCATAATATTTGAAGATTTTATATATTCTGAGTGATTTCCTTAATAGTAGAGTTGTTGCAACTTTCCGAGGGTACGCACTAGGCGACTGAGAGCTAATATTATCATAATAAATGCATTAAATAAAAGGTTTGTTAACATACATGATTTTTATTTGAATTTCACCTTTTCAGTGTTATGTCCACAATAATCCGATACCAGTCTTAATTTCTATATGAATCAGTATTTATAAATAATCCTAACTAATAGAATAAATGCGAAAGTGAGTTTGTTTGTTACGCTTTCACGCTTAAACCACAGAACCAATTTTGATGAATTTCGTTATAATCATACATTGGATCTTGGAGAAGGACATAGGTTACTTTTAAAAAAATCATATGGCAGAACAACTTTTGCCGGGTCAAATAGTATAAAAAAATAAGTAATTGATGGAGTTTCATCTTTTACTAAAAAAAAGATTCCTAAATTTTACTAGGTTCTCTTAAAGATAAACTGAGACAAATGCTGAGAACTAATAATTATTTATAATCACTCAATTATAAACATATGAATATTTCGTTTACTGACCTTCACCCGATCTTCAGATACTCTGTAAGTTCTGTCCACGTTAGCACCTCCAATCACCAGTACATCATTGTTAGAATCCTTCCACTTTGCAACCGCACTCTCCTCGACCCAAACATGTCTGGAACTGTGAAAATATCTGCGAGGAACATTCCAACTTTTTCCACTCGTTCCAAATCCGATATTAAAAGTATTTCCTGAGTTATCAATATTGTTGAGTTTTTTAAACTCGACAGCAATATCCGCTCCGACTTTAGCATTGTTCTTTACGAGGGCTATGTCTGTTAATCGTTAAAGAAAGAAATTGTAGCAATTAGTTTCACTATTATCGTTGAAGATCAATGGCGTTTCTGCACATTTAATTTACGACAACGTTACTCAGCTACGGCCGGACCCAGATCTAATTAAGCATTTTAACTGTCTCGTAATTACTTTGTGAAGTTACGTAAGTATTAGGCTCAGAAGACTCAAGAATTCAGAAGTAAATATCATGTACACTTATGTTCATAAGTCTATTTTTATAATAATGCCGCTTTTTGACCTTTGAACTTATCTTGTCAAACTTTCTTGAAATCAGTCAAAATATTTTTAACCATTTAATAATTATTACAACAAGTACACATTTAACAGTGTACTTTTAATAATAAACAATAATTGAAAAAAGTTAAGAAAAAAATATAATTAATTTAATTTTCACAAGTTGATGTCAATTTCTTGTGATTAATTACAAGTGTGTCGATCCCCTGTGACGTGCTTATTGTTTTCTTATAGCTGGAGCTCAGCAGCCAGACAGACGGCCCACCCAATAGCAGGTGGTCACCGTCGCATATGGACGTTTGTAACAATTGTCAATACCAGTCTCTGTCTCCGTCTGTCAGCCTCTATAAAATTCTGTAACGCATTTTCTGAAAAATCTTATATCGTTCTGCGATGGGAAAACCGTAGCCGGAAGTTCATTCCAAATCCGAATAATACTGTGTTAATACATCCTTTACACTTATAAATAGCGAAAACGCATGAATTAAGCATGAATTACAAGGAAAATACTTGGGGGATTTTGGTATTTTGTACGCTACTGTACACTCACAGTCTGTCACATCGAGTGGCAGCTTGTCCAGAAAGGTTTAAGATTATGTCTCCGTGAGCGTTTTCTGGAATAATTTTCTCGAAATTTTGGTGCTTTGTACTTTACGGTATTTATTCATCAAACAGTGAATGCCCTTTTTTGTCTGTCACAATGATAGTGAGACCGTTTGAAATGCAAAATAAATAGTTTTACTTTGTAACAAGTGTCTAAATAATGGAGACAAATGATTCTTTTGATGAGACTTTGTTTGTAAGGCAGATAACGATTAATTTTGTCATGATAAATAATTCTGCACATTCATTAAGGAAAGTGCTATAATATTGTTATTCTAATAGTGTTTCCCAGTTGCCTAGCTTGGTTGATTGGAGCCTAGGTTACATCGTAAGAAATAGGTGTAACAGGGTTCACTAGAGCTTTATGCACTAATGTGAACGTCAAAATTCTCCTCAATTCCGAGAAATTCTGAGAAAATATAATAGTTAAAAGAAAATCCAAAAAGCTGTTATTAGCTCGTATGTTTTCGAAACTACATTTTCAAAAGGATACTAGCAGTAAGCGAAGAATTTCCTGTAGCTTTTGATACTGCTGATAAAACAAATGGTGTTACTTCTTTGCCACGAATGCCCTTACGTTTAGCTTCTTCAAGTGATTTGGAGATCGCTGTTTCTATTGTCCATTCTGCAGACATAATTAAACTAAATTTTATCCGAAATTAAATAAAAAATTCTTAAAACCATTATAAAAAAAGTAGCTGGCCCAGCATGGAGCCAAATTGCGAAGGACAAGCTGTAGTGGAGAAACCGGATGCCGACAACTAAACACTTATTATAGTAATAGATGTAAATGTTATATATAATTATTATAGGTGACGGTAACGCAAGGCACTAAAAAATTAAAACTAAGAGACTAGTTAACTAGATGTGTCCTTTCTCGATCATAACGACCACGTGCGTACCAACGCACAATGTATATCAACTTCTTTCAACTAGAATGTTGCATTGTAGTGCGTAGAAGCGTTATTAGCATACCGAATAGCATAGCGAATGTGTTATTACATAACACCTTGCTCGTTTACCGTACCTGATAAATTCGTATTATTGGTATGATATGGTAGCGATGCCACTAAAGTAATGCTTTTTATAAAAATGAAACGTGAAAGAGAAAGGAGGCAGCAAATTCCCAATCTAAATGAGTTACGATACGTCTGGGGTTCTCCGATTTGCTACCTAAGCTACGGCTGGATCTACAGTCCTGAATTTTAGCTTTGCTACATGTAAGGTTAATAAAAACTACTGAATAGACACATTACAATAGTATAGTATAGGATGTGTGGAGTAACCCGGAAAGACCGCGTTAGGAACTCCCGCATTCGCGGCAGTCTTCATGTCCGTGACATTGCAGATAAATTGCAGGAGTGTCGGCTCCGTTGGTACGGCCATGTTTTACGGCAACCGGATACTTACGTGGGAAACAAATGTCTGGGTATGTCGCCTCCGCCGGGCCCCGGCAGAAGGGGTAGACCTAAAAAGTGCTGGCTTGACGTCGTAAGAGGTGATATGCGTGACAACGGGCTCACTACCAGGGATGCTGAAGATCGCGCGAAGTGGACTAGAAAAAGTGGGAAAGCGGACCCCAGGCACCGAAACGAAAGTTTGGGTTGCAACCGGGACAACGCTGGGATGATGATGATGAGACACATTACAATAGTATTCGGTATCAATGATCGTATCGGCATGTACGGAGCAGAGTTAAATAACATTGCAACGGCCTGTTGATTAGCTGTCGCAATCCTAGCATTCAAAAGCGCGGCGACGGTCGTGTAATTTTATAGATCACCGTCAGGTGCCGCTCTGAGCTAACTTGTTGGTAAGGTTGGAAAAATATATAAAATGGTGGCTTACGTAAAATAGAGTGGCCACAGTTCTAAATATAGAAGAAATATCATTGAGACTGATTCGAGTAGCACTTAGAGGAATATATAGATCTCAATGTTACCAAGTTTACGATCATAAGAGCTCGATAATACAAACCGACGAATTTTTCTATTCTATTCAGTTTGAAGGGTATGATAATGTAATAAATACAGATTCTTGGATACAACAATCGATTTACACATTTATAAATATTGTCAAGTATATAAATTCTATGAATTAAATACTAATCCTGTATTAAATTAAATTTTGTATTTTGAACTTTATTGTCAAATGTATATAGATTTGATAATAACATTTAATGATATACATACATTGAAAACTTAACATATTGAACTACAGATACAAATACAATATTAAGATAATATTCTTAAAAATATGCTAAAATTTTCTTCCCCATACCATTAATTAACCATTCTTACCCTCTAAAGCATACTCTTTAGGTATTGGTACAGCAACCACTGTTCCAGAAGATAATTGGTGGGCGTAGACAGCATGAAGAATCCTGGCAGCTTGTTCCGCGTTTGCAAGACGGTATGGTGCTTTAAAGCCGGATTTAGATGTGTAAAAGGCCGGAAAATCGTCGAATTCCCCAAACGCACACACGCACACTCCTTGTGTTTCCTGTTATTTTATAAAAATAAAACATTTGAAAGAAAAATATATTAATTCTGTTAATGAACAGCCCGCAGCGTCTCACAGTTAGACTCGGGCTTAAAGGGAACCTTTTATATATATATATATATATATATATATATATATATATATATATATATATATATATATATATATATATATATATATATATATATATATATATATATCTCATATATAAAATTCTCGTGTCACAGTTTTCGTTGCCATACTCCTCCGAAACGGCTTGACCGATTTCGATGAAATTTTTTGTGCTTATCCGGTATCTATGAGATTCGGCCAACATCTATTTTTCATCCCCCTAAATGTATGTGACCCACCCCCAAGGCACATTAGATGAGAAAAGCTACCTAAGCGATGCATACCACCTAGAGATTCGAGCTACCAGGTACATATAAGAAGAGTGTTAATAAAATAAAGAAATACTTTTATTTAAGTAAATTGAAGAAGTTACAATTATGAATAACATTATAATACCTGTTCTAAAATGGTCACGAACTCAGCATGTATTGGTTGTACAATCAGCACATCGGCTGAGCATTATTAGCTTTGTTTCATAGACGAAACTCACTGTTTTGTGTCATAGGAGTATTAATGTTTCTTTTTATTGCTGAGCCTAAATGCCCACTCAACAGTAAGCATTTACCATCGCCTATGGATGTTTACGACATTAGGGGCACCGCGAACACGCTGCTGTCTTATAGTGGTACACGAACCTGGGTCACTAATGCCGGAACACATCACAAAGTTATTATGGTGGCATCTTATCTTATCTTATTGTGGGGCCGAGAAATATCTCGGACACTTCGACCCAATGGGATCTTTTGTGTTCCCCTAGATAGCAATCACTCCTCTCCAATCTCCTTGAAGATCTGCTTCATGAGCCTAACAATGAGGTATGGAGATAGGAGCCTGTAGTCTTCCGGTGTTGGATATCCTACCCCCAAAAGATTCATTCGCCTCCTGGCCAATGCATCACATGTACACAGTAGGTGTTCCATGCGTTCTGTATGTTCCCCACACAACCTGCACATGGGTGTCGCGGTTAGACCCATCTTCATGAGCATGTTGTTGGTTCCAAAGTGCCCAGTAAAGGCTCCAAGCAAGTAGCGCATTTGCCCCCTGCTCATGTTCCAGATGGATCCTCGTGCTTTGTACGTGGATCCCAAAAGTTTTCTGGAGTGGAAAATTATGGTGGCATACTTCTACACCAGGGGTGGTTGCTGTCCAGACGGGGTTGGGGTCCTACCACTATGACCGTAGCTATGTTGTTTTGTCGCATTTTACGACAGGCTAACTCCGGCCGCAGAGGTTGGTATTCTTACTCCGTGCAGAGACGGATAGTGTGTATGTGGACAAAAGTGTTTAAGTGTTTAGTGTTTTTCCGTGTGTTCCATATTTTCTCATGACGATGAAAGTAGCATAATAAATTAGATGGAATACGATTTGGACATTATAAGAGTCATTATTTGTCCGATCCTCTAACTTTTGCAAGCCGAATGATGCCTTTTGTATTTTTATGTGTTGTTTTGAGTTGTGTTGGCTAGTAAAGGAAGTTTTAGACAAATTTTACGACACACTTGTGAGTATTGGAGGAGTCTCTATATTTTTTCCAAAGTCGTATCAGCAAATATCTATATAAATAAAACGATAGAGGTCTGCAGTTCTGCGCGCATGGCGACAAAACTACTGGATATATTAAAATTACATTTTCAGGATTTATTTTATAGACACTTGGCCCTTATAAAAATTATTATTATTAGATTATTGCGATATTTTCATTTAATGTAAAGTTATTAAAGTTTTTTTATAAGATTTTTATAAGCACTACGTTTTCCGTGATGTGTGTTTTCTTGCGGCGAGAAGTAGGGCAAGCGATAAAGCGCGCATGCGTAGGAGAAGGGAAGTCTCTTCTGCCTCTGCCTCATGACCAAAACTTTGATAATATATCAAGCAAGGCGGACGAAGTCACGGGTATTCAGCTAATCTTTTACATTAATACTAAGAAGTCATTTTACGGAACATCTAAGATATGTTTAAATCATCTCAAACCTAGGATTTCTTTTATGCAAATTTGATTGATGTAATTTTGTATATTTTTAATTGTTATGAGAATTATTTTAATTGTTTGTTTCCCAAATAAAGAAAATATAATATTTTTTTATTGCTGTAGAACAGCAGACAGGCTGACGGCCCGCTTAGAATTTAGTAGTTACCGTCGCCTATGGGTGTTTGCAACGCCAGTGGCATCGCGAACACGCTGCTGTCCCATAAGGGTACAGGAACTTGGGTTACTAATGCCGGAAGACAACACAAGGTTATTAAGGCAGCATACTTAAGACCAAAGGTGGTCGCCATCCAGACGGGCTTGAGGCCCTACCACGTAGCTAGGGTAGGTTGTTTTGTCGCCTTTTACGACAGGCAGACCCCGGCCGCAGAGGTTGATATTCTTTCTCCGCCCCTGCACGGATAAATAAATATTCATTACCGGACGTGACAGTTGGTGGCTTTGAAATAAAGCTCATTTAGAACTCAACAGGAAATAATCAATTTTAGAAATAAGCAGAAATACTTGTAAGAGAAGCGAATATTTAAATATTATTAAATTCATGATAGTACTCGAAGCCTTACACAGAAGTCATAAGGTTTGATCTTCTTCATAGCACGTATCCCTTAAGCAGTAATTCTTGTGGAATTTGCATATTATTATATTATATATCATATAATAACTTTGATCTGTCTTGCACAGGTTATGACGCAAATTGTCTTTGGTGTTTGATAATCGTTAAAATTATTTCCAGTTTGGTACCAATATTGGTATCCATAGTTATTACAGTTTATATAAGCTGAGAGTCGTGTAATGTATGGTATAAAAATGCAAAGAACTCTATTCATATTGTTCAGGATAAAAGGATTGCTCACCACAAATGGTTTAATTGCTTCCACTGTCTAACACGCGTCCTAATACGCGTTACGGATATACTGTTTACTCCCTCTAGACTGAGTCTCGAGCCCAACTGTGGGACGTCTAGGACTGTTATTATATTATATTCTAACGTGAAGACCAATAACAAGCGTAGTAATAATCTTCAGAATATTTAACACTGAATCCCGGATTTCAGAGTTTAAGATATTCGAGTAATTTATAATAGTAACAGAAAATATGTCTGGTCTGGCCATAGTTACCAAATACTCAAGTGTTCTTCCAATATCGAGGATCGATTTGACGCCGCTGCATACGACGAGAGTCTTGCTCCGCCCTAACTCGTTTAAATCCGCTGACACGTCCAAAGTGGTTTCCCCTTCACGATGCACGCCGCCTGCCAAAAGACAATAGCTTCAAACGTAATTGGCCTCTACAAACGAGCGCTTCGCCAAATAGTGTTTAAAAGGAAACAATAAACAAATTGAAGGTAGTTTTGAATTATGATATTAATCTACGGTTGTAGTACTTCTTAGTTGCATTTTTCATTGTATCGTCTACAAGTCGATTACTATGACCCAATATAAATAATAAATACACATTGGGACATTTTACACAACATAGGTGTATGCGCCGGGCGTTGAGCATGCACTGGTCTTCTCTTTTTCCGTTCCTACACCCGCTTTCGCTATCCGCTCCCGCTCCTACACCCGCTATAAAAGGGACGGACACCATGCTGCAGGCGAGCGCGGCCGAGCTATTGCGGCGATCGGCCCCCCGCGCCACAGTCCACTTCGAACCGCGCTTAGAGGCAACCGCTACCCCCGGCCTTGACCAAATAAAAGAAAGGGGAACACGATCCCGTAGTGCCCGCTTCCGATACGAACCAGTGCACGGGGTCTCAGCGGCGGGTGAGGTATCCTTTTAATTTCCCGCTCATCCAATAGGGTACACTTATTCTTTTTTTATTGCTGAGCAACAGCAGACAAGTTGACAGATCAGTGAATAGTAAGCAGTTGCCGACGCCGACCGGACTGAAAATATAATTGTTTATAGTTTTATAATATAAAGTATGACTAGATCGATATTATTACGTATAACTTTGTGCGCCACCATCCACGTGTTAGTTAACTGATGTATTCCACTCCATTATAGGGTTGCCTGGAAGAGATCGCTTCTAGCGATAAGGCCGCCCATTGTATCACTGTAACTTATTCTAGTTTTCATTGTACATACATTTAGTTGGTGAACAATAAAGTGTTTTTCATTCATTCATTCATTCAGTTACCGACGCCATGGACGTATGCAATGCTAGGGGCGATGCGAACACTTTCCCGTTTGCACAGAGGTTACTAATGCAGAAACACAAGACAGGTTACTATGGTGGCATATTTGAAAACTAGGGGTGGTTGCCATCCAGACGAGCTTGGAGCCCTACCGCCAAGCAGATATTATATGTATTGTTCTATTAATTTAATTTATTTTTACGAGTGTTTCAAGTTAGATACTAAGCTTGAATTTTCTTCGGGATTGCAAATGAGTATCGGTCTTAAGACAAACTTTTGTGAGCAGATTTGTAGGAGTGCATTTTACTAAGTAAACAACTACGAGTATAAAAAAACTAGCTGACCACGTTGGAATAAAAACGGCTTATGTTGTTCTGCAATATATATTAAAAAAAACTTTTCATGATGAAAAGCCATATAGGCTTTTTGTCTGCCTTCTCTAAGGTCTGTATGTATGATCTGATGTATCTCTATGCTGAAACTCATCAAAATTGGTTGAGCGGTTTAGGTGTGATAACGTAATAGACAGACAGAGTTTCTTTCACATTTATAATATTAGTATGCATTTGTAAAATATTGTAGTTTTAGCTACATTTTGGATATAACCTAAAAACATGCTAATATAGGTCTTTACCTATGAAATTGCCGTTCTGCAGTACTGGTCATTTCAAATTAAAATAATTTTTGTTTAGCTAAGAATTCTAATTTCAAATTAATTTTATTTTAAAAACATGGAATTCTTTTCCAAAAGTAGTCATTTGTTTATTGATTAGTGTTACATTTTCATCGCATTTCAATCTTTTTCCTCATTATAGATACGTTAAAAATTCGAGTAATTATGGAATATGAATACCGTCGTGGCAGCAACGCGGCACAAGCGGCACGCAACATCAACGACGTTTACGGGGCTAACACTACAAACCAACGCACCACCTGTTATTGGTTTGCTCGCTTCCGTTCTGGGAATTTCGACCTGAAAAATGAACCTCGCGGTCGTCTGAAGACTTTGGTCGACAATGACCAATTAAAGGCAATTGTGGAAGCTGATGATACACAATCTACGGCTGAATTAGCAGCAGCTTTCGACGTTAGCGTCAAAACAATATTGGTCCATTTGCGTCAAATTGGCAAGGTAAAAAAGCTTGACAAATGGGTGCCCCACGAACTCAATGATCGCCAGTGCGAAGTACGCGTCGAGACGTGCCTTGCACTGCTCAACAGACACACAAATGAAGGAATTTTGAACCGCATTGTTACCTGCGATGAAAAATGGATTCTGTTTGATAACTGCAAGCGCTCAGCAAGTTGGTTGGATCCTGGTTCAGCACCTAAACAATGCCCTAAACGAAAACTTACCCCTAGAAAAGTGATGGTCACTGTTTGGTGGTCTAGCGCCGGTGTGATTCATCACAGCTTGTTACCAAACGGGGTGAGCATTACTGCAGATGTGTACTGTGAAGAACTGAACACAATGATGGAGAAGCTGGCACATCTCCAACCAGCATTAAATCAATCAATCAGCAATCGCTCGTCTCCGCTGCTCCTGTACGACAACGCGCGACCTCATACTGCACAGCAGACGGTCTCCAAGTTGCAAGAACTGGGGTTGGAAGTTCTCCGTCATCCACCCTACTCACCAGACCTTGCGCCTACAGACTACTACTTTTTCCAGAATTTGGATAACTTCTTGGCTGGAAAAAAATTCAAAACCCGAGAGGCAGTACAAAATGCCTTTGAAGAATGTGTTGCCTCCCGTCCAGCTGATTTCTTTAAGAAGGGCATTAATAAACTGCCACTGCGTTGGCAAAAATGCATTGATTGCATGGGTGATTACTTCGATTAATACAAATAAAAAATACATGAAAAAAATTCGTTTAAATTTTTTCGTACAAAACGGCAATTTCATAGGTAAAGACCTAATAGAAAACAAGACTAAAATTAAGGAATAATTTTAAATAAGTTTATAATACAAGAGTAATTAACAAAATGTTATTGAAAAAACAAATTTGGTCTCATTAATATTAACTGAATTAAATAAAAATACTAGAAGAAGGTTTTTATGATTTTGTATGATAACATATAAAATCATTCTCTCTATAAAGTGAATAAAAATACTGACATTTAGGCGAGTGTTATCTGAGACCCTTTTTTTTAATACTGATTACTTTATTTATGGTTGGCAACTTGAGTAAAATTAAAACGTAAAATCCCGAAATATTTAAAAACTATCCTTCACAACAATAATAACCTTCTTAACATATTATGGCCAATGAAAGAGGCGCGACTTAGAAAATATCTGGCAATATTTCCTAACTATAAGAATGCACCTCTAGTTGCAAGGTCATTCCATTAGTGCACTTCATGATAACAAAACTGAAAAACCTAGTAATTTAAGAACTTGTAATCAAATAGGTACATAAACACACTCTTACCGAGATTAAGAAACGAATGGGCACCATTGAACAGGTATCGTCATTAGCTATTGTTACAATATTGGACCCGGGTTTTTTTTTTAATTTATATATTAAAAAGAATAATTTTATTTTTGTATATATCGCCATAGTACTAGACCTATACCAAAGATTCTTCAAACATAATTTTTGAGCTGACTCAGTAACCTTTTGTTTCCAGAGTTTTCAAGACTCAAGGTCTAGTTTTTGACTTAATAAAAATAAGATGATAATGTCCCAAGAATCTGTACCAAAATTTTTCAAAGCAAAAAAACATTCTCTATGGGGGCAACGGGTGTATTTACTTACAAAAGTATATAGAGGTACCTAAGTATTATTTCACTTGTCTATTATCCATAACACGAGCGCTCTGTTGCTTACTTTAGGACTAGATGGTACTGTGTGAATTGTCCCCGTATGTAATATGTTACACTCAATTTTTTTCCACTGGTCAAGAATAGGCAATGAATATGCGCATTATTATTTGGTGATAGTATTCAAAAGTAAACCCTAGGCTCTAATATGAAAGTTTTGGATGCAAACGGGATTATCCAGTTCGATAACAATAATGATTCAACCATAAATTTATGTAGAGTTTACCGATATTGACTTAACAGGTTGGTACTTTTATATAAGTTTCAAAAAATTGTAACTTTATAATATTTTTTTTTTCTTACACTGGGATGACGTAGACGTACGCCGTGACTAAGCGATTAGCGCGATTGCGGAGATTGGAAGCCTGACAGAACCGGGAGAGAACGAGGCACTTTTGTCCGGCATACAAGTGATGGAAGCGAACTTTTCATCCCGCAGTGAGAAAAAATGTTATGAATAACATTGCAAAATAATCTACTATATTTCAATAAACGTTTTTCGTTAATTATTTTATATTATATTTGGAAAGAACATTTTAAACTTAATAAATACAAATTAGTATATTACGCACCTAGGGAGAAAAGTAAAAAGTTTCTGCTGTCATAAACGTTTCTATAAACAAGTCGTAACTAGGTTATCGGGAGGAAAAGTGAGCAAGGCGCATGCGCGCCAGTGTACTCTGACCGGGAGAGAACGGGGCACTTTTGTCTCGCATCAAGGGGACGAAAAGTGAACTTTCCGTCCCGCAGTGAGAAGATTATTTTTTATTGCTGAGGAATGCAGACAGGCTGACGACGCACTTAATAGTAAGCACGTCTTATTACCCCCGCACTGCTCGGCATAGGCTGGGTGTTCATCCCCATTTCTTAGAGCCTCTTCTCTTTTGTACGAAACGGTCCTCAAGAAGGTTCATGTTGCGTATCTCCGGATTTAGAATGAGCTTCCGATTGAGGTTTTCCCATCGCAGTAAGATATGATGTTTTTAACAAAAGGCGTTTTAAAATTTTTTAAAGGCCGGTGGCGCGTTATGGTGGCGGTAACCACCTGCTTTAGGATGAGCCGCTTGCCTGTCCGCCGAACTCCAGCTATTCTGCTACAAAACACAGTTACCGTTGCCTATGGATTTATGCGACGCTAGGGGCACCGCGAACACGTTGCTATCCCATAGGGGTACAGGAACCAGGGCCACTAATGCCGGAATACAACACAAGAATATTATGGCAGCATACTTAAGACCAAAGATGGTCGCATGTCATCTATCATTCAAACAAGCTTGGGGCCCTACTACATACCTAGGGTCGTTTTGTCGCCTTTTACGACAGGCTGACCTCGGTCGCAGGGGTTAGTATGTTTACTCCGCCCCTGCACGAAAAATAAAATGTAAACCGTAACATATGAAAAATGTATCATGTATGTGTATATACATATGTACGTAGTTTTCAATTTTAAAATGGAAATTTCAAACGGTATATATTTAACGCTATAGAGTTTCGGTACAAAATATAATATCGAGATAAGCTTTTATGTTAAATTACATTTTTTCCTAAACTATCTTGTAGTCGGAATCTTAATAAGATTTATGAAATCCCTATTCTGAAAACACAGGCTATCTGACATTAATTTCATTCTATTAATTTCTTGCATACTTAATGTATACTCGTACTAGTTGACCCGGCAAACGTTGTTCTGCCATATGAATAAAAAAGTAGCTTATGTATTTCTCCAAGGTCCAATCTATGACTATACCGAAATTCATCAAAATTGGTTCAGCGGTTTAAGCGTGAAAGCAAACAAACTCACTTTCGCGTTTGTAATATTAGTTAACATTCGATACGTAACTAATTACAATTCATCATCATCATCTCAGCGTTCATCCCGGTTGCAATCCAAACTTGCGTTTCGGTGCCCGGGGTCCGCTTTCCGACTTTTTCTACTCCACTTCGCACGGTCTTCAGCATCCCTGGTAGTGAGCCCATTGGCACGCATATCACTCTTTACGACGTCAAGCCAGCACTTTTTGGGTCTACCCCTCCTGCAGGGGCCCGGCGGAGGCGGCATGGACAGACATTTGTTTCCCACGTAAGCATCCGGTTGCCGTAAAATGTGGTCGTACCAACGGAGCCGACACTTGCAGTTTATCTGCAATGTCACGGACATGAAGACTACCGCGAATGCGGGAGTTCCTAACGCGGGCCTTCCTCGTCACTCCACATATCCACCGCAGCATATTCATCTCCGTGACACGCAGCTCCTGCTTGTGTCGTTCCAACACCGGCCACGCTTCACAGCCGTATAAAAGGACAGGCCTAATGATGGTCTTATAGACCTGTCCCTTCAACTTTACCGGCATCTTGGGGTCACAAATGACACCAGTTACCTCACGCCATTTGGCCCACGCGGCAGCAATGCGTGCCTTGACGTCGCAATCGATGTCACCAGACGCATGGAACACAGATCCCAGGTATTTCACTTGGTCCGTGCGCTCGACCGTGTTGCCGTCTATGCGTACGGGTGTGGGATCTGTGGAGTTACAGGCCGACTTAACTAATTACAATTATACATAGATAACTTTTTAGTGTTTAACTAAAAAACTACTAACTAACATCTAAGGAAAATAAAAACTAAAACAATGTTAAGCAATAGGCGGCCTCATCGCTCGCCGCGATTTCTTCTACGCCACCTATCATAGTAAAGTATTTATAATAATCTCGCTAATTAGAAATAAGGCATTAATTTTTGCGTACAATCAATATTAACACGTATATAAAATATGTCTAATGTTACTTCTAAACAAATAAACTTTTCTTTCTGTATTCATTTATAAAATCGAGTACCTATACGATATTCTGGATTTTAAGCATAAATTAAGCATAAGTAAAAGTAAATGCCGTGGGGAGAACGCGTCGGTCCGCAAGCCCTGCACACCCATGATACACGAGATAGCGAGTAAAAGACTTGTCAGTCGATTTTTCGCAGTGTATTTATGTATGTGGATTTTTAAAATGTGACTGATTTTTGGCTATGTAAGTGGCATTTCACAGTAAGTTCATATCATCACGCAATAAAATGTTTGTAATATCGGCAAATAGTTTGTTCTGGTATTGAAAAATAGATTTTAGTATTTTTTTAGTTTAGATTGTTTTTTTTAGCGTAGCAGCAAGCAATCGAGAGGTATTGAGTTGGCGGAACACGGTTGAGAGAACGGAATTTTATGTTAATTACAGGGCATCGGCATGTTTCTAGGGTTGACTAATCCAACAAATATGATTTATAAAAATATGTATTATAAAATTTATGATTTATAATATTAGTCCGTCAAAGAGTTTTTCATCTATTTCTTCTCCGATTCGTTTGGTTTTAGGCATCTCTGTTATATCTATTTACACTCATATCACCCTTTACGACGTCAACCAGTACTATAACACATTTATGGCAACCGGTAACTTACGTGGGGAAGAAATGTCCAGCCATGCCATCTCCGCCGGGTGCAGACAACAGACACAAAAAGTGCTGATTTGACGTCGTAAAAGGTGATATGTGTACCATTTACCTCACTACCGCGGATACCGGTGATCGTGCGAAGTGGAGAAGAAAAAGTCGAAAAGCGGATACCGAATACCGAAGCGAAAATTTGGTTTGTAGCCGGAATTTAACGCTCGGGTGATGATGATGTAAAACGTAGCTACATTAACTTAACCATCAAATAGTTTATATGTTTATCATCATTCAACTCTTTTATTTTAAAGCTCAGGATGGACTCCAAACTGTTACGTACTGCTGCAGAGCAAGTATGCATAGTTTTTTTAATGCTGTAGGACAGCAGACAGGCTGACGGCCAGCTTAGAATTTAGCAGTTACCGTCGCCTATGGCTGTTTGCAACGCTAATGGCATAGCGAATACGCTGCTGTCCTATAAGGGTACAGGAACTTGGGTCACTAATGCCGGAACACAACACAAAGTTATTATGGCGACATACTAAGACCAAAGGTGGTCGCCATACAGACGGGCTTGTGGCCCTACCACGTAGATATTGTTTGTCGATTTCCACTTGTGATAATACTCTTTCTTTATACCACTAATACTAATATTGTTATGTTATGACAATCATTAGAAGAATAAAGAAATAGACATATAACTTTATTGAGTATTTAGGAGCGAATGCCGACTGATCCCACTAAATGAAAAATTCACGCCAGAGCCTCGTTTGTTCATTAAAAAACTCGTAAAGAAACAAGCACACTCCTTTTATAAATTACTGCACGAAATTTAAAAAAAATATCATTGTGAACAAGTTATTATTGTTAAATCAATAACTTATTAAGCTTGCACAACACGTGGTAAATGTTACACGACCGTAATAAGGTAGTAAAATCATCCACACTGCTATTACCAACACACAGCTGTCTATAAACTAAAGGTTTCATTGGTAACCACATAAAACGTTTACCAATACCTTTTTCTGGTCTACCTTTCATTTCTTATCCTTCCACAATCATTTCTAGAATTTTCCGCGGCATGAGATACTTTCTAGTTTATACAGGGTAAAAAACAAATTAATAATATTTCTTCGCTATACTAGTAGATATTTTTGTCTGGTTATATTTGTTTTGAATAATAAAATATGTTAGTTAATAGTTTTCATATTTTGTTATTGCTGTACTCATCTTGCGCTGTAATGACAGTGAAGTAAAACGTTTATTGATTTGTATATTCTTTAACAGACAATTTCAATTGACAAATACTATCAGTCGTTTATTGTTTGTTGATGACTTAGATCTTTCTTCGTTTTATAATTATTCCATTTTTGAAAATAGACCATATTATGATACGATTACTTCTCTCAAAAGCTCAGGTGTATGGAAGTGTTTTGATAAAGTGAACGGTGATAAAATAAAGTGCAACAACTGTCATTCCGTATTTAAAGACTTTAAAAATACCACTAATTTGTTAAAGCACCTAAAGAAAGTACATCCTATCATATACTCGACAGACATTGACAATAATTGTCAATAATTATTTGATAAATAATAAATTATTTATCAAATACCCTCGCTCAGAGTGACTCCAATTTATTAAGTGAAGTTTTTAAGTGAAGCTTCATTTCTGAGATGAATTGCCAAATTTCATCCAATTCCGTTCAACCAATTCATCTAAACTTTTAAATTTAGATTATTAGTATGAATTTAATATGCGCATGCTACAACCCACACAATACACAGCACGTATAAAAATACAATTCGTAAAATACCAATCACATTGTACACACAACTTTTGATAACAATAATTCACGGAACCGGAAGTAGTCAGCAGTCTAGAACGCGTGAGCGGCTAACACATTTGCACCATGGAAACTCATCGATACCCTACTATAAACTAACAACAGAGATAAATTGAAATGCTCACGGTGTGTAAATATTTGCTCTCGACTCGTTTAGTCTGTTGTGCACAGTATCCGTCGAAAGATATTAAAACCTTCAATGGATAAACGAAATACCGTTGAAAAGCGTTGTATGGAAAACGTTGTTGTCCACGCGTATATATATATATATATATATATATATATATATATATATATATATATATATATATATATATATATATATATATATATATATATATATATATATGTAAAGAGAATATCATCTCTTTAATGTTATTGTATTATGGTTAGGTTGTGTAACCAGGACATAATCCCTTTTGATTTAACGCGCTTAATGTCATGTGTCATAGAAGTGTGACACATGACATTTGCCTACAAAAAAGTAAACAATATTTACGTTATTACGTTACAGATTTGATTTAAATAATTTAATTAATAGATAGAAAAGCAAGAGTTATGAGAGACGAGTAATCAACTTTAATTGTCGTTTCTGTTATTTTTACAGAAACAAATTTGTTTGATTTATTCGGACCATCCAGACTGAAACAAATAAAAAATATTATAAAACGACAATTTTCGTCACAAAATGAAATTGCAATTCGAGTTCAGAGCTGTGGCTTCTCCAAAGGACTGTAAAACTACAGTAGTAGCTGTAACCTCAATTGTCACAGAACAAGGGGAAAAATATGTTATACCAGATGACCTCATGTATGCAGATTATCATGAAGAGTTGACAAAGACGGAGACTTTCAAAAAGGTAAAAAATTCATTAGGAAAAAGGCATGATGAGTTAAAAATATGGATAAAAATTTCAAAAGAATTAGAAAAGATATATTTAGATGATGAAGGAAATATCCAGTTTGGAGGGAAATATTTAAAACAAACACTTCAAGAGAATATTAAAGAAAACTCGAGCTTGGAAAAAATATTAGAAAAATTAATTGAAAAATCAGAAAAACACGAAGAAGAAAAAAACTTAAAACATATTGTAGATAAATTTGTATTAGAAAAATTTAATTATAAAACATCTAATGTTAGACAATGGTTACATATATTCGAAAAAGAGTGTGGAAGATTTAAAATAGAAAAAGATAAAACTAAAATAGAATTATTAAGAATATTTTTAGATGCAACTTGCCAAGATTGGTATACTTCTACTGTAATAAAAGGAGAACATGAAAACAATTGGAATACGTGGAAACAGATATTAATAGAAACCTTTTCAGGTAAGGGATGGAGTAGCAGGACATATGCTCATTATTTTAAATACAAAGAAGGTTCAATAGTACAATATGCAATAAAGAAAGAACGATTATTATTAGAAATAAATAAGGACATGGACGCTGATACAATGATAGATAGAATTGCATTTGGGTTGCCAGAATTTATTAGAGAGAAGATCGCCAGAGATGAAATAGAAAATACAAAAGATTTAATAAATGAATTACAGAAGCTTGAAGGGATAATAAATAAAAAGAAAACATTTAAAAAAGAAGGTAAACCAGAACATAAATTCAGAAATGAAGAAAAGAAACCATGTATGACATGTGAAAACATGGGTAAAGGTATAAGATATCATCCAGAAGAAAAATGCTGGTTTAAACTAGAGAAAAAAGAGAAACCTAAAGCTATAGGAAGCAATTCAGTAATAGAAGTAAATTTAAATACAGAGAAAAAAAACTAATAGTCACACCATTGATCAGACTTAAGCTACTAGTTGAGAATCAGATAGAGATAATGGGAACATATGATCCAGGTTCTCAAGTATCCTTGATAAACTCGAAATGGATAAAAATAAAAGAGAATAGAGAAGATTTAAACAAGATATTCTTGAGGTCTGTCAATGGTGTGAATCAGACAAATGGATTGGTAAGAATAAGAATAAAAATATTTGATATAGAAAAAATAGTAGATATATATGTAGTTGAAAGAGAGGATTTTGAAGATTTTATAATAGGATTAGACTTAATTCCTATGTTTAAGTTGAGGTTGAATGAAAATTTAGAAATCTCACAGAAAATAGAGAAAAAGTTAGAAAAACCAGAGATAACATTAAGTGAAGTTACAAATTGTTCAATTAATTTTAATGAACACGTGGAAACAGAAGAATTTCAAACAAATATAGAACATTTAGATAAAGATAAAAAAATGAAGATAGAAAAATTGATAGATAAAAACAAATCAGTGTTTGCGAAAGACAAGTATGATATTGGGACTGTTAACGAATATGAAGCTAGAATTGACTTAATAGTGGAGAAATACTGCAGTAAAAGACCCTATAGATGTAATATAAAAGACAAAAAAGAAATAGAGAAACAAATAGCCAACTTACTAGAGAAGAATTTAATCGAAGAATCTTATAGTCCTTTTGCTGCACCCGTCACACTAGCATATAAGAAAAATGAAGGAAAGACACGTCTGTGCATAGACTTTAGAGATTTAAATAAAAACATTGTCCCTCAGGCACAACCATTCCCTTTAATAGATGATATAATAATAAGAGCCAGAAATTGTAAATACTTTACGACACTGGACATTAACTCAGCTTTTTGGTCAATACCACTAAGAATTGAGGATAGGAGGAAGACGGGATTTGTAACACAAGATGGTCACTATCAATGGACATGTCTACCGTTTGGCTTAAAAACGTCTCCAGCTATATTTCAACGAATTCTGAGTAGCATATTAAGAAAATATGGACTAACTGAATTTTCAGTGAACTATATAGACGATATCTTAATACACTCACCGACGTTTGAAGAACATCTAAATCATATTGAAAAATTATTAAATGCAATAAAAAAAGAAGGACTCAGGTTAAAATTTAAAAAGTGTACATTCGCTGCTAGTTCGGTTAGATATTTAGGACATGTAATAGGAGAAAATACGGTTAAACCGTTGAAAGACAACATAACGTCAATAAAAAATTTCCCAATTCCTACTACACAAAAGCAAATTAGACAATTTCTGGGGAAAATAAATTTTTACCATGAATATATAGAAAAGAGCTCAATATTACTAGATCCATTACATCAACTATTAAAAAAAAATGTAAAATTTATATGGACAGAGGATTGTGAAAAATCTTTCAGAAAGATAAAAGAAATGCTATGTTCCCAACCAGTGTTGGAGATATTCGACAAAGACCTTCCAATCAAGATATATACAGATGCATCACTTGAAGGTATAGGCGCAATACTAAAACAAACACAAGAGGATGGAAAAGAAAAACCTGTGGCCTACTTCTCAAAGAAACTTAATGAAACGCAAAAAAGAAAAAAAGCTATTTATCTTGAATGCTTAGCTATAAAAGAGGCAATAAAGTACTGGCAACACTGGCTGATAGGGAGATACTTCGAAATATACTCTGACCACAAACCACTGGAAAATATGAATATAAAAGCACGAACAGACGAAGAATTGGGCGATCTAAGTCACTATCTATCTCAATACGATTTTAAAATTATATACGTCCCAGGTAAAGATAATAAAGAAGCGGACTGCTTGAGTAGAAACCCTGTTCTAGAATCAAATACAGAAGAAGAGGATTTATTAAAAACGGTAAATTTTATTGAAATAGATGAAATAAAATTAGATCAGATGAATAATATACTATTACAGAATAAAAAAGAAAAATTAATAGAGAAAAACGGAATATATTATAAAAAAGTGAAGAAAAGAGAGAAAATCATATTATCAGAAAAATTCAGTATTGATTTAATTAATAAAATACACAAGGAATGGTGTCACACAGGAATAACACAAACACAAATGAAAATATGTCCATATTATACTGCTAAAAATTTAGTGAAGAATATAAAAAAAATTTGTAAAGAATGTTATATATGTATTAAGAATAAGTCAAGAGGGCAACATAAATTCGGCTCAATGTCACAATTAGGACCAGCGACCAAAGCTTTCGAAATTATGTCCATAGATACAATTGGAGGATTTGGAAGCACTAGATCAACAAAAAAATATATTCATTTTCTTGTTGATCATTTCACGAGATATGCGTTCATTTCAACATCAAGAACTCAAAACGCCGCTGATTTTATAAAACTAATTCAAACTGTGTTATACATAGAAAACATCGGAACAATCTTAACGGACCAATATCCTGGAATAAATTCGAAAGAATTTAAAGATTATTTAAAAAATAAAGGAGTGCAATTAATTTTTACTGCAATAAATGCACCATTTTCTAATGGTCTGAATGAAAGACTGAATCAGACATTAGTAAATAAAATAAGATGTAAAATAAACGAAGAGAAAAAGAATAGAGCATGGACATCGATAGCGAGAGAATGTGTGAATAAGTATAATATACTAGAACATACAATAACGGGATTTACACCAGAGTATCTATTATATGGCACAGACACCAGTAACATACCAGAAGAGTTAAAAAGAAAGAAAAACGGAGAAGACTGGATAAGAGATAAGAAATTAGCATTAGAAAGAACACAGAGATCACATAAGTATAACGAAAGTTTATTTAATAGAAACAGAAGACACCATGAATTCAACGAAGGAGATATGGTATTCATAGAGAATGGAAACAAACTCAATAGGAAAAAGCTAGAAGAACTAAGAATCGGCCCATATATAATAGAAGAAAAAATTTCAAACTCAATTTATAAAATAAAAACTGGAAAAAGTAATCAAGACACGAGTCTATTCCACGTGACAAAACTAATTCCAATGTTTGAAGTTGAAGCTGATTGAAAAATTATGCAATTTTCATATCGTGGAGGGGAGATGTAAAGAGAATATCATCTCTTTAATGTTATTGTATTATGGTTAGGTTGTGTAACCAGGACATAATCCCTTTTGATTTAACGCGCTTAATGTCATGTGTCATAGAAGTGTGACACATGACATTTGCCTACAAAAAAGTAAACAATATTTACGTTATTACGTTACAGATTTGATTTAAATAATTTAATTAATAGATAGAAAAGCAAGAGTTATGAGAGACGAGTAATCAACTTTAATTGTCGTTTCTGTTATTTTTCTGTTATCTTGATATTACTAATTATCTTAACACTGATTAATATTTAAAACAACCAAAGAGAATGACTTCCGGAGTACAAACGACCAAAGAGAATCTAATGTTTGGACAACCAAAGAGAGTGACTTCCGGAATATAAGCGACCAATGAGAGTCGCTTCCGGAGTGTGGAATGGGGACGAGTGAGAGACAAGCCAACCGCTTCTATATAAAGTGACGCAAGTAGGTGCCAGGCCCTCTCGCGGACGCTTAATATGCGGTTGTCCGGCATGGACCAGCCCGACGGAATAGGTTTAGGGATGCCTTCCACCCCCCCCCATAGCCTATAGACGTACACAACCCACACAATACATAAATACACGTAGAATAGATGTATTGCGGGGGAGTTTCTTTCGCCGTTTCTTCTCCCTCAGCTATAAGCACTCCGAAACGGTAGTAGATTAGAAGGTTTCACCGGTGAAGTCGATAGTCCACAAATAAATAGTATTCTTGCCATTCGTGGCTGGTTTTTCGCTTGGTCCCCATGCAGCGGTCGAGCCGGAAACGCACCTCACAGGAGGCGCGTGACCGATCACGCTGCCACGGCTGATCGACCCCGCTCCCACGGGGTTGGAATGCCTTAATGTCCGTAGTCGCTGTCGAGTCGTCTGAGACAAAAACAGCTTTAGCTTTAAGAAGCTAAGCTTAAACTTTTTCGTTCGGTTGTCGTCGCGTGCGGAGGCTGTCTGTCGGTCTGCCTGCCATTCTACCACTGGTTACTATTAATAACAGAAGAAAGAACGAAAGCTGTCGGTCTGCCTGCCATTCTTTTGAATCTTCCACCGCTGGTTCATGAAGTTCGTGGGACTGGTTCATGAAGTTCATAAAATGGCTGGTTCATGAGGGTTTCGTTAAAATCAGAAGTGGGATTCAATACACTGCTAAGCTGTGCTCGTTGCTGTCTCTGTTAAGTGATCTAAAGTATTTCCTTTTATTTTTGTGTTTTAAAGTTGTACTACTATTAATTTTTAGTGCGTCGTACAAACCGTAAGTAAACTTAAATTTTATAATGTCGGGACACAGTTTGCCCAGACCCTGAAACATGGGAAGTCCTTCATGAAGTTGAGGTTCACACGGCACACTTCACTCATCACAGAAAGTAGACGAAATGTGTCGTCCGAGTCAGATTGAGAGGGCTGACTTGTCCTGGACAATCACTTGGTATTTGTGAGACGAATTGTATCGTCCGGGTCACATCCTTTATGAGGATTGGCTTGTCTAGATGTTTACAAGGACGAAAGAGTGTTGTCTTAGCTAAATTCTAGCCTAAATTGGTATTTTGTTATCGACTAGTCTTAGTTAAGTGTAATTCGAAGTCACACCTTGTGGTTGGCTAAAAGATACACTTGCCTGGTTAGTCCAAGTCGTTAAGTGATTTTAATGTTAGTGTGCTGATGAAAATGATTAAGTCAGGATGAGCGAACGGACTATGTAGTTATCGTAATTTGTTTCAGATAAATCGCCCAAGGACGGTCGCAAGTCAATCCGGCCGTGACGGCGTTTACGTCAAACGTCAGGTTGACAGGACTGTCAATGTCAACCTAGCGAAGGATATGTCTAGTCTTGTATGAAACTAGACCTTGTATGTTATGTCTAGCCTTATGTGAACCTAATAGTGACTGATTGTTTGTAAAAATTGGGTCCATCCCACTAGGGTGTATTATTTGTTGATACAATTAAAAAATATAAAATTAATGTGAAATTTAATAACTTAATAAATTACTTTTCCACCCGTGTGTATGTGACTGAACCCCTCCTAAACTGCTGTATTTATTGAGCTCATTTAGTATTATAACAGTCTTTTAAAGTCGGTTTCATTTCTATATATTGTTTCAAATATTATATTAACTGTTTGTATACCCTGAGTTTACTACATACCTCGAGTTTTCTCAACAAACAGCCTATCCATAACGTAAGGCGCTTTAATAAGATACACACACTACACTTCTATAAATATAATAAGATGTATAAATTAAAGACAAAGGAAAACTAAAATTAGTGCTTACCCAGACCCCCGGTGACAAAGACTGGGATGTCAGCCAGCTCAGCAGCAATAATAGTCCCGGCTACAGTAGTGGCACCATCCATCTTGGCTGCTATCACAGGTGCAAAATCTCTTCTTGAAGTTTTTATAACTCCCTTTGCTTTAGCTAAATATTGAAGTTGTTCTTTCGTTAAACCTACAGTTAGCTGTCCTTTGAGTATTGCTATGGTCGCGGGTACCGCCCCCTAAAAAGAGTGCAAGTTTAGTTTGTAGAAAACACCAATATTTGGTCTCGCCATATTAATATAATTTAAAAGTATTATGTCTTAGTATAGTCAGTCAGTATAGTCTCAGGTGGTGAACCAAAAAAGAAAACATGAACATTGAATATTTATTTATGTACTAAAAAAAAACTAAAAAATATATTTAGCTACTGTAACCTTCCATTAAGCAATGTTGTTGTTATACTTGTTATACCGCCATAATAACTTTGTGTCGTGTTCCGGCATTAGTGATCCAAGTTCCTGTACCCATAAGGGACAGCAGCGTGTTCGCGATACTACTGGCGTTGCAAACACGCATACGCGATGGTAACTGCTAAATTCTAGACGGACCATCCGTGCTGTCCTACAGCAATAAAAAATCAAATCAAAACATTTTCAGTAGCAGATTTGCTAAATGTAGTAAGTCAGCGACATCAGCTTTCTTTATAATTTTCTATGTGGCTGAAAAATAAAATTTCATGTTTCAACAACAGAGCAACTAACAAATTATCTTCAGAGTACTGCTTTCGTAGTGTTTCCAAACCACTTTGTCTATTTAAATAATACCTTTGAAAAATACCTTTCACTTTGAATAATAGTGATTAGCCACTATACTTTCATTGTTAATAGGCACATTTTAGTAAACTAGTATTTTTTGGGTCCTTTATGAAGTAATCCGTTATAAGTACCCGACCATGTTCCCGATGTCCAGCATTTACAGATCTTTTTCATTTAAAAGTTCCATCTCTTTTTCATCCAAAGTTTTAACTTCGGAGCCAAGAGCATGCTGTTGAACATGCAAATAGGAGCAAAACAAACAGTATACGTTTTTTTAATTTTGCTTTACTAGTCCTAAAAGTCACTTGTAAACTGATTGTGTTTAATTTTACATTCAAGTGATGAAGTGAAAATATATTTTTGCGAAGCGAGAGTAGTATACTAAGATAAACAAATAGAAAGATTATTTATACGAAGAATATTCTCATTCATTTATGAGAAGATGATTGAGTTAATAAGCTGTCAGATCCATTGAATGAATATCTAAGAAAGTTGTTTAACAGTATGTCAAGAAACTAGAAGTTAATATAAAAGTACTTTTGATGGGATGAAGTACTCAAATGAAAATCTCTATTAATAAATTTATTACCCTAAAATGTTAAAATAACATTTTAGAATTGATCAAGTTAAAAATAATGATTCTTCGGTGGACTAAAAATTTATATTAAATGGCATATGTACTCGTATTTAAATTGCAATTAAGCTACCTCGTTTATCTTACTACATCTTGGGAAAAAATCTTTTTTAAATCGTCTTTCCCTGTGATCCTGATGCTATGTATTGTAAATTTTACGGTTAACATTGAGTATGGCAGTGTTTAAGACGTAAAAGTGTTGTAAACTAATTTATTTTAGATTTACCCTTTCTCTTATAATGTCTTCTACTTGGATCGCAGTTTCCAAATTTGCAGGATATGGCATTCCGTGGGTTATGATTGTAGATTCCAGAGCCACTATAGGTTTGTTTTTAATTTTCGCTTCTCTTACTTCATCCGAAAATATTATTGTTGACGGATTTTGACTGAAACTCCTCCGGCATTTAATAGCTGAAGAAAGTGACCACCTGGACAATGCTTTGAGTAGATGCGCCATTGCATTCGCTGTAAATGAAATGAAAGTCTATCAAAGTTTTTTGTGGATCCAAAAGCGTTAAATGTAAAACGCTTTAACGCTCTGCTGCTTACTTTAGGGCTAGATGAGGCTGTATAAAATGTAACAGTATATTTATTTTTATCATTGATTTAAAGGTCGTCTAGTATCGACAATATATTTAAAGTAGTGATTGGACATATATTTAACATATCCATAAAGTGTCTCAAACACAAAGCGCCTGTTGCGTTTCATGGAAGAGAACTAATTACTCGCAATATGAATGCTAACAAGTTTGAACTCGATTAAATGATAAAAAAGGAGCAAAAAGTCCCTAATGAACAATTAATAACAACCCATAATAAATGGCATGTTCTTTCAAGTATAGGTTTTATCACATTATCCTTCGCCGTTGGTAAGTAGCAGTTAAGTTTGGAAGGTAAACTAAATAAAAAAAATAGAGTAAGATATTCTATTATCTAAAAAGGGACTGGTTTGATTTTTAGGAGATTCGATGACACACACATTGGTAAAACCAATATTTAAAAATTGTTCCCTGAGTTTGGAAGCTACAACACCACTACATGGACTAGGTGTCGCTGTGTAAATTGTCCCAGCATATTTATATTTATTATTTATAAATATTTTGGTTTTTATTTGGAAACGTATTTGTGATAAATAGTTCTTGAAATGTGAATCCGTTAAAATAGATGTATTGTCGGGGAAAAACCCTATTCTTAACGGATTCCTCAGGCCCGGAGGGACCGAAGGATATGTGGAACTCCGGGAATGATGTTTGGTCATCCGACTATCCACTAAAAATTACGCTGTTCTCCTATCGCCAACGCCTACGCCCATGGATATATGGCCTGCCGATCTCTTGGCCAGCCCCACCTTTTGTGTTGGGGTAGCCTTTTCTGTTTGTAACGCCAGGGGGTCAGAGTTTCATCCCTCACCCTTGCGGCAAGGGTGCGAGTGGCGGATCCTCCCCCGAGGGGCCGCCCGCAGCCGCTTTCTACGGCGGCCGGAGGTCGTTGGGCGCCCTCCGGCGCCGTCGACGTGACCTGCGTTGGCGGGAGGGGAGTGTGTTAGTTAGCTCCCGTTTCCGCTCCGCCGCCTCCTTTGCGAACTGTTGTTTGACGACCTTTCCTAACCAAATAGGACTGTAGTTCTGTTTTGATTATGTTTATAAAGTTGGCACAAAAATACAGTGGAATATTTCCATAAAATTTGCTCAGTCACGTATTTAGAATAGCCCTGATATTATTGAATCGTTAAGTTCATCTGAAAACAGATTGCGTAGGTTTTTAACTAAACAAAGCTTAGTCTAAATTTGTGAGATACATAGAATTGGGAATTTATATTATAGAAAACAAAATTGTTCAGGTTAGGAAATTTTTGTTAAATTGGTTATAACTCTAATACCGTCTTTTTCCGAGAATACGACACTGCCTTATTTCCTTTTTAGGTTCAAAATACGTGCTAGGGCTTATTTCCGGAGGAGGGCTTCAAGTATAATAAGTAGATTTATATATTTTTGTTTAATATACAAGTACATTTTATGTTTATTATTTTTTTTACTTTTATATTTATTTAGAGACCTGTACCGCGATTTCGACCTTGGTTTGGTTCGGACCGCTGTTGATGACTCAAAATCCTTCCTCATCACTGTCAGAGTACACCAAGGATCCGTCCATAGTGCGTTTCTGTTTAACGTGGTATTAGACGTACTGTCAGACAGCATCAGAAACTCACATGAGCAGCCCCCATGGTTGGTCATGTATGCTGATGATATCGCGCTGGCAGATTCGGACCGGGGTAGGTTGGTATGTATGAAGGCGTGGAAGGAATCACTTGAGAACGGCGGTCTGAAACTTAATGTGGCGAAGACCGAGTACTTGGTCTGCAACTCAACAGATCCCATACCCGTGCGCATAGGCAGCGATACTGTTGAGCGCACGGAACAGGTGAAATACCTGGGATCTGTATTTCACGCGTCTGGTGACAATAATTGCGACGTTAAGGCATGCATTCCTGCCGCATGGGCCAAATAGCGTGAGCTATAATCTACTAATTACTACATGCTTAAATAAATCAATTCTGTCAAAAGTTATGCGTAGTCATAGATATATATAATCAGGAGTGAATAATCAATCATTCTCTGTTTTCGTACACAGGGTTGGATTTTTTTTCCAAATTTATATGGGACCACCTTCAGGGTATATACCCTTTCCAAAGAATTTTTAAAATTGGAATACAAAAAGTTATGCGTGGTCATATATATAAAAAAAAGAAAAAGAAATATTTACGCGTCGAATTGATAACCTCCTCCGTTTTTTCGTTGGTTAAAAAAGGAATTTCTCAAAATAGGTATTGTGTTTCTAACAATTCTCTGAAATATTAGGGCAGCTAGATATACCTACCAAATTCAACAACATTTATCAACGAATTATATTTTTGACATTATTTTAAAAAGGGCTTATTTTCGGTAAAGGGCTTATATTCCAAAAAAGTCTCGAAAATCACGCTAGGGCTTATTTTCGGAAAAAGACGGTAATATTGAAAAGGAATCGCTTCTAATGACTATGATCGCAGTTAGATATTCCGTTATAGAGTTCCAATCGTACTTTGGTAAATGTAATAATAAAATTATCGATAGTTCAGACCGCTGCATTCTCTGCGGGTAAAATACATTTTCATAGTTTTTAGTATATTTTATAATATACAATGCCGATAGTCGAACGAGCTGTAAAATAGCAGTATGTAGTCGAAGTAGCTGGAAACCGAGACAGTTCTTTAACTAAACAAATGGTTATCTAAATTTGTGGGATACTAATATTTCTTATAAGGTACCTGGTAGCTCAGTAGTATTACACCCGGAAGCCAATCTAAAGGTTTCGGGTTTGAATCCCACGGTGGCATGCACCGCTTGGGTACTCTACTCACCTAATATGCGTGTTATAGAAAAATTGCTATATACCGACGGTGAAGGAAGATATTGTTAAGTAACATGTATACTGAGATTACCGGTATGTGGAACCAGCAAGTCCGCCTTGGACAAGCGTGACAGGTAGTGTCCATTCCCACTAGGCAGAGGCCCGATCCCAACGGTGGGACGCTATGAACTGTTATTAGTACTGTTATAATATTGCTTGACATTACATTACAAATTTATTCAAATAAGCCGAAAGTTTTGTATTCAGAATGTTTACAAAGGTCGTAAAATGGATAAGATTAGAACCTCTGATAAGAAATGGAAAATCCGTTTTGCACCTTGTTAAAACTTGCTACGACGTAGATTATCACGTAGCGATGGGAAATTTATTCCGTGCTTCTGCTTTTGTATATTCAGATTTTAAGAAGGCTGGGATACCCTACCGTTGGTATGGCCCGAAATTAATACTTCCGCTAGAGCCCCAGATCACACATATTACTTAATGACTATTAGGCATCCTTTTGGGTTCGTTACTCACTCAGAGACCAACCTAGAGGTTCCGGGTTCAAATTCCATAATGGCATGCATGCCAACATATTATGAATAGAAAAACTGCCTAAGCGGTGTTTATTTCTGAGGAAATTTTTCTCACTTAATATGCATATTATTAAATGGCACGTTCTGATGGCAATAGAAAACATCGCGAGGAAACCACTATTATTATTATTATTAGCTCTTGGGTGGGCCGATAAAAGGAAGTTATGGGTTATTTAAATCACTCTTTATTTTGTATCTTATATAATTCTTCTTCCTGCCCTTATCCCACATTACATGGGGTCGGCACAACATGTTCTCTTCTTCCAATCTTCTCTGTTAGCCGTCATCCCAAAATTCACACCCTTTTTTGCCATATCATCTTTTACGCAATTCATACATCTTTTTTTTTGGTTTACTTCTACTATTGTATCCATACACTCTCATTAAACCACGCTTGTCTATTACTTTTAAGTTTTTCAATAACTGGTGCTGTTTTCACACCTCTAATATACTTGTTTCTAATTTTATCCATTTTTGTAACTCCACACATCCATCTCAGCATTCTTATCTCCGCAGCATGTAACACCTTTTCGTCCATCCCCTCTGTGGCCAAGAAATCCGACTCATACAATACCACAGGTCTTATTATGGATTTATAAATTTTACCTTTGAGTTTAAGTGGTACACTTGGTCACAAATTGTTCCTGACACCTGTCGTCATTTCCATCCTGCATTCACTCTGTTTTTCACATCTCGGCCTATCTCACCGTCGTTCTGGAGTAATGATCCGAGGTATATACTGTGTATATTATATGCATAGTAGATATAGTTACGTTTTCTAAGTTCCATACTATATAAATAAATATCCGGTAATAAGGATGCAGTTGTTTGCGGTGCCGAAAGATGCATTTTAGCTGCGTTGGCACAATGCCAATTTTTGTTTTACTAGATATTTAAGTTTTCACTTAAAAAAGTTTACCAACTTCATTCTTATTTTATGATAATATTTTCTATATCATAATGAGCATTGCGATGCTTCTAGAAGGTCTTCTAGAGTGTCGGCCTGTCGTAAAAGGCGACAAAACAACCCTAGCTACGTGGTAGGGCCCCAAGATCGTCTGGATGGCAACCACGCTTGGTCTGTAAGTATGCCGCCATAATAACCTTGTGTTGTGTTCCGGCATTAGGGATCCAGGTTCCTGTACTCCTATGGAACAGCAGTGTTTACGCAGTGCCTCTAGCTTCGCATATCATAGGTGACGTTAACTGCTTATTATTAAGTGGGGTTATCCTGTGTGCTCTTCCCCAGCAATTAAAAAAAAAACAAATAAAATATCTTATTTCATATAAATCTGTTATATATAAATATATAGTTGAGCGAAATACTACTCACCAGGAGACCTCTATAAACTGTACACCCGATTGACTTTAAATTTAGCTTAGTTAATCGTTTTGCGATGTAGACGCTCACTAAGAACGGATTTTAGGGAAATCCTATTCAAATTATTTTTATTTTTTATTTATGTGGCAGAATAACATTTTTGGGTCAGCTAGTACAATATACAAAGGAATTTAAATGTGTACAAATTATAAGCAAAATCTTCTACAATTAGTCAAGTAATTTTAGTAGTATACTTTTTAACTTTTTAAGCCAGGGAAAATCTGTTTCGAATTAGTCATTGACATGAGGAAGGTTTGTCCATAGTTATATTAAAATATTATAGCATTCTGAATTACACACTATATAATACAATGACGTCTTCATTTTGTAACTATTCGATTTTGTCCGTAGGTCTATACTCTTCTGGGTATCTTACTTGGTCAGGATAGGATACCTCTTCAACCAAAATTTACCGGTAACTCATATATAACCTAAATATTATATTAATCAGACAGTGCCAACAACTGGAAAACTCTATTATAGAAAAGATTTTTCCTTAACCGTCCTGGATAATAATAAAAGCATTTATGAAATTAAATTATCTCAAAACCGACGAGAACGAATTCAAATTACGCCATCTGTCGAATAAGATTTTTCATTCGGAAAATAAAATAGCTATTTCTAGTAAACGCTCTTTCGATAAAGATGTTCCAATAAACCTATAATAGGGTTTTACGTGGGTGAATCCCATCGGATACTATAGGCCATCTATCGGCTATGACGGCTGGTGCACATAAATCAACGTCCAACGTTCTCGTATAGCCCTCATTTGTTGCTTTCTCACCTTTGATGCCGGACTGTGACTCCTGCCAACGCGATACTTTACGCTGAATGATTATATACTCATTCGAAAAGGTTATTCATCACTCGACATTTTTAGGATATGATTTATAGATATTTTAGAACTTTGTGACAAGTATAAGATGTTACTAATTTTACAGTTTAAGTGTGAAACAATTTGCAATTATTATTACATGGGCTTATCGCCTTATGGCATAACTTCATATGGCACTGACTCAACTTCAACTATAACTTTTTTAATGCTGTGAAATAGCATACAGGCTGACGGCCCATTTAGTAAGCAGTTACCGTCTTCTATGCGTGTTTGGGACACTAGAGTGCCGTTAACACACTGCCGTCCGCGTCGGGGAACTGGCTTGATGGAACACAACACAAGGTTGTTTTCAATCATTCAGATTTGGAGACCCACAACCTAGTTAGGGTTGTTTTGTGACCTTTTACGCCAGGCCGTCTCCGTCCGTTGATATAAGCTCAGGCAGTACAAAAAAAAACACATACGAACAAGACGGTCAAAACTGATATAGATGCATTTTTGAGGCGTTTCCAGGATGATAAAAAAGGTATATTGAATTCTGATGCAAAAATACAATGCTTTTTATATTCGTTTTTAGTCTACAAACTTTACAAACCTCCCTCGTCGTGTCATATTTGATGCGTGTATTTTTACGTAGCATATACCACAAGGGTGGTACCCCTTGATGAAAATCAAACAAAACAAAGCAAAAGCATTTGTCAATCCAAGCGAAACTGTGAGTGCAATTTGCCTCAACCGGAATACATGTTAGTTTTTATTTAAACTTTTTGATAAGCTTCGCTTTACAATTTTGCGCCATGTTGGGAGACTGTATCAATTTTTAGTTGGAGTAAACATAAAAATATTTATTTCTATTTTACTCAATAATAATCGATAATAAAGATTTTTTCACCAATTATTGTTTTTTACAGTCCTTTAACCCACTTTGCGTATCAGCCTTCACGTATCTATTAAAAAAAAAATATTTAACTCTATCTGTCCATTTAGGAACCTACATATTGTACATATTACTAGCATTAATGCTTGTGGTAGTGAGAAGGTTCTTAAATGGAATGGTTCCTAAATTGTGACTTTATTACAATGAAATACAGTTGTTTTGATCTGATCGGAAATTCGTACAGACAGAGTTTTGCTCGAGAAATACCAAGCTTATTAACAATGATTTAATGTTTATTTTATAATGTAACTTTTAAATGATTGCATTGCATTACTTATACACATCTATCCAAATTGCGACTTTATTACAATGAAAGACAGTTGAGTTTTTGAAGTGGAAACTTCTTTAGGCGCGTTGAGCACTTTTTGGGTGAACAATTTTTGATTTGTAAAGAAGTGTTAATGACCAATTTAAACTTTAATCCTTGATCATAAATATTTCTTTATAAACAGAAAATAATAATTTAATAGCTCGACGATACAATTCACAAGTTACTTAGTTTTCACTTCTATCGGCAGTCCCCAAAGACTGCCCCGCATCTTTTTTTTAAAAACATTTGCTTTTTTACAGTAAACAAAAGAGTTGAGGCCAGGTTCATCCAGATAAAGTAAAATTTATTTTAGAACCAAAGAGGGATGGATATGTATTGACTTTTTCCTGCATTGACACTACCTGGACGTATCCTAGTAACCAAAATATTAATTTAACAGCTGTTTGCTTGACAACTATTACCAACACGAGTTTTATATTTAGCTTTGATATTAAATTGATATATTTTAAAATTTATTATAATATTTTAGGTAAGTCTTATATTATATGTCTATGTTCAATAAAATTTTATTCAATAATCCTAAACAATGAAAACGTTGCAGTAATGGCAAGGTAAAACCTTAATGTGTACGGTTGTGGTCGTTTTGGGTAATCCTCGTTCGCTATATGCATGTTTACCTCAATCCAGATTATCCCTGCTACGAGGCTATAATGTTTGAATTGAGGTTCCAAGGGCATTGTAAAAGGCAACAAATGATTTCTACTTACTTTTCTATTTCCCTAAATCATGCAGTAAATCAATATTTTATCCGAGTTTTGCGGTAATAGTATTTTTAAATAAAATTTAGTCATATCTATTAGACAACAACATGTTTAGTCCATTGGCTTCGCGAGTAAGGTCGTGCCTGTCGGTTTGATCCCTACAGAGGTCCAAATATTTGTAGCAAATAGCTAGTCTGTGAGTATGTCTATAATTGTAATGATAACAGAGATAAAAAAATACATAGAATATATAATCTTGTTCATAGCAAAAAATGCCAGTTATTGAAGTAGAAATATGCACTTAAGTTTTCTTTTGCAATGTATATAAATTGTGTACTCTCATAATCTGATTACCGGCTATCTTGCATTTTGTTCAGTAAAAATGAAAATTAAAAAGGAGTTCATATATTATAATTAATATAAACTATCTTTATGTAGTTATTAAAACACAAGTAGTTCTGTCGTAACAAATTAAAATAAATATATAATTTTTTATCACACAAACCTTTTAAATTTCATCTTTTTATGTATACTCCTAAAAAAGGAAATAGAGCAATAAATTTCACTGAGCTAACAAAATGTTTTATATTATACAGAATGGCGTGGGGCCTTCCGAAATTACCGGGCCTCACATTCTCGGACCCAACCAAGACCCAATATCATATGCGGAGCTCTTTACGTTATTACCAAGGTCACAGGTTCCCGGATACCCTTATTAGGGGTCCGGGGGGAACTGCCACCGATGTCGATAGCAACGCATTCGCATTACCTGACGACTCCGTTAAGTGAGTAAAGCATGTTAATATTAATATCTCTATTGCGATAAGGCTTCGGCATCCTACTTATGAGATTTTGGTGTTCCTTACAATGTTTGCATTCACCGACAGTAAAGGGTGAGTAGTATTTTTTTTTCGAAATGCAAATTATTTTCGCATGCAGCATCCCTTGTGAAATGCACAGCATGGGTCTCCTGTGCAATGTATAATAAATAAACTAGAGGACACGCATCGCTGTACTACTACTAAAACCAGACCAGCACTCGTATACCTGCAGTACGAGGGTCACAAAACGTGACGTGACTATGACTGAAATAAAAACAAGCGCCGACGCTTTTATAGACCTGTTATTGCTAAGTAACAGCAGACAGGCTAACTGGTCCACTTAATAGTATACAGTCAATGGCACCTATGGATTTTATTTATTTAAATTATTATTTAAATTTATTTATAATCTATCAAACACAAACAATTAAATTTTAAATAAATAAAATAAATGTTTGCGACGCCAGTGGCACCGCGAACACGCTGTACACGTCGGGAACTGGAATCTGAGTCACTAATGCTACCGGGATCACGAGCACACGTGCGTGAGGCAGTTGGGGGTGGTCAATCGTCGACGTGTCTTTCACATCGGCCCTCCTGGCCCGCCGTCTGCGAGGCTGGAAAGTACTCGCGGGCGTCGAGACGCGGTCAGATCATCGTTACATCTGGTTCAGCGTCTCCGTCTCCAGCCCAGATGACCCCATTGGGTGACTGTCCACGCTGGACACTGGGAAAAATGAATCGGGAGGTTTTCCGCGAGGCCGTCGCTACGTGGTCGGGGTCAGACGACGTACCTCTCGATGACGTCAATGAGGAGGCGAAAAACCTGATGACTGACGTCTGCGACGCGACGATGCCGAGGCGGGGGTCACACTGGCCCTCGCGCCGTGTTTACTGGTGGAATGCGAAGCTCGAACGGCTCCGCAGGGCATGTAACTATGCCCACCGCCAATAAACTAGGCTTCGAAGGCGGATTCTCCGTGCCATGGACAGAGCAGCCGCGAAAGCTCGGCTCCACGAGGAGGATCGGAGTGCCAGAAACAACCTCCACCTCGCTATCCGCGTGGCGAAGGTGGCAGCATGGGAGGAGCTCTTGGCCAGTTTTGATCAAGATCCTTGGGAGCGACCCTACAAGACGGTGCGGGGCAAGCTCCGCCGTGGTCAGTGGGCCTGGGCACCCCCACTGACCGAAAGCCTACCTCCAAGTAGACGGTTTCGTCAGCTCTCTGTTCCCCATGAGGGCTGAGCACTAGCATCCCGCCATGATCCGGCGCGGATGTTGACCCCGTGCCCAACGTAGGCCGGGCAGAGCTGAGAGTAGCGATGTTATGGCTGAAAGCTGCTACCCTCATACTTGGCCATAGCAGCCAAGAACACTGCTCCCGACCTCGAAGACAATCGGCGAGACGTCGTGTGGGGTGTACCACAGGGGTCGTTCCTGGGTCCCCTGCTGTGGAACATCGCATACAATTCCTGAGAGGGGCCCTCTTCCCCGGTGTCGGCGTAATCTGTTACGCCGACTACACGCTTGTCATAGCGCACGGTAAGAACCCCCGCCAGGTGTGCATCTTGGGCATGGCTGGGGTGGTGCAGATGGTGGCAAGGATCCCACGACTCAGCCTGGAGGTGGACTTGCACAAGACGGAGGCCCTGATCATCTATGGGCCCCGTTAGAGGTCGCCACCAGGCTTGAGTATAACAGTAGGAGGCGCCCGCATCGCCGTCGGGCGGTTCATGCATACCTTGGACTGATGCTCAACGGGCAATGGTACTTTGTGGCGCATTTTGAGTGCCTAGCGTCGAAACTAGTTCAGGCGGCAGCGGGACTCTCCCGCCTACTGCCGAACGTCGGCGGGCCGGGCGTAGTGTGCCGCAGGCTCTTTGAAGTGCCCGTACGGTCGATGGTCCTTTACGAGGCCCCAATCTGGGCGGATCACCTGACGGACAAAATGACGGTGCTGCTACGCAGGTCACAGCGCATCTTGTCTGCCAGGGCGATAAGGGTCTTTACGCACGGTGTCTTTCGAAGCGGTGAGGTAAAGCGCGCGGAGCTACGCGATGAGGTGCTCATGGTGGAGTGGAAGAAGCGTCTTGCGCACCCCAGCGCTGGCCTTGCCACCATAGAGGCGGGGTAGTCCGTCCTGGCCGAATTGATGGAGAGGCGCCTCGGTGCCCTGGGAGGTACCTGTGTCGCAAAGGGCAGGATCGGGGTGCCATCATTGTGGCGTGGGCGACGAGGAGAACACGGTGCACCACACCGTCTCCGTGTGCCCAGCGTGGGGCGCTTCGCCCTCGTCGCCCAAATCGGAGCAGACCTGTCATTCCCGGCCATGGTTCTGTCCATGGTCGGGGGCGACCCTGCATGGATGGCTGTCACATTCTTTTGCGAAGCAGTCATGTCCGCAAAGGAGGCGGCCGAGCGGGAGTGGGAGTCGACAACCACACTCCCCTCCTGCAAAGCAGGCCACGTCGTCGGCGCCGGAGGGCAACTAACGACCTCCGGCCACCGTAGAAAGCGACCGCAGGCGGCTCCTCGGGGGAGGATCCACCGCCCGCACTATTGCCGCGAGGGAGAGGGCCGCATGCTGTTCCGTGGCTCCTTTCAACTCCTTAGAGCTAATAAAGGAGAGCGCCGGGGAACGAAACCCTGACCCCCCCTGGCTAGACATATGCAAGAGGTCTGCCTTGAGACAAAGGGCAGGCTGGCGCCAGCCCGGGCCACGAGATCGGCAGGCCACATATCCGTGGACCCGGGCGCAGGCGATAGAAGAACAGCAGGGTTTTTAGTGGGTAGTCGGATGGCCGAACATCTTTCCCGGAATCCCACATATCCCTCGGTCCCCCGGGCCGTGGAAACCCGTCAAAGAGGGTTTTCCCTCGAGACCAAAAAAAAGGGTCACTAATGCCTATATTTAGTAACCATGAGTGGTTGCCATCCAGATGGGCTAGGAGGCCTACTACCTAGCTAGTGTGATTTTGTCGCCTTTTACGACAGGCTGATTCCGGCCGCAGGGGTCAGTATTTTTACTTCGCCCCTGCACGGAGAACTTTCTCCTTTTTTCGGACCTTCTCAAACTATATACACCTCATGTCTTAATGGGTATTGAAACTTTGTCTGTATTCTACTTGTATCACTTGGTCGATACTTAAGTTAGTCAGCCTATTTATTATCTAATATATAAAATTCTCGTGTCACAGTTTTCGTTGCCATACTCCTCCGAAACGGCTTGACCGATTTTGATGAAATTTTTTGTGCTTATCCGGTATCTATGAGAATCGGCCAACATCTATTTTTCATCCCTCTAAATGTTAGGGGTGACCCACCCCCAATTTTTTTTTTTTAATTTTTTGACATTTTATTATTTATATGGCAGAACAACGTTTGCCGGGTCAGCTAGTTATGTATAAATATATGCGCTATTTATGTATAAGCTATTTACGTTATCAGATTTTGTTTTCGATAAACAGATCCTGTAATAACAGCTGAATTTGGTTTGATAAGATAATGCTAATAGTGACGTGTTGTTTTTTTTATTAGTTCAATGTCTCCCAAAGAAAATGAGAATCATTATTGGTTAATTGGGTAAGGTATTTTTACCTAACTTACGCCTGAAGATGGCAAATTTATGATTGAATTGGAATTTTAAATAAAGTTTTGTTGAATAGATGGTATTTTTACTTCAATATTTATATAAAAAAATGATCCTTTTTTAGGACATACTACACTTCTTTTTAGTAGTTTTTAAATATTGTGTGTGCGTATGTATGTATTGTACTAAAATAAACTTATATCTTTCTAAATAACCAGTCTAAACGAAATCGTGTAAACTATACGTATATTAATTTAAACCAAGTTTATTTGAAAAAAAAAACCACAGGATTTCTGATGATATGTTATGTACATTGCGACAGAATGTGAATAATTTTGGTAGTTGCATTTATGTCTCTACCTAATACTGTATCTTAGTGATCATTTTAATATTATTTAATTCTATATGTCTTAATGCATTTTTATAAGAAAAATCAAGTAAAAATAAGCAATAATTCAAATATATACGAGTCATTTATATTATTATAGTCCATGACTAACACACTATCTTTATATGCAATCAACAAATTTATTTGGGAAAATCATTTTAAACAAATGTTTATTACAGAAATAATATTATGTTTCAACAGTGTTTTGAAAAATTGAAATATGAACATAGTATTAACACATAATAACTTTTACATTTGTTCTAGTTACGACCCGTCTCTTACTTACGGTAGAGTGAAACAAGCAGCCATGCCTGCCGTGGTCCCGCATTGGGTACATTACGACAAACGATGCCTCAATTTCACCGCATTTTTCAAGCAACCCGTATACGATAATCCGGATGAGAGCTTCCGAGTGCGGGTAGTCAACATTGTATACTTTGTGGAAGATGACACACTTACCGTAATCGAACCCCGAGTCAAGGTAACTAAATAAAATTCACTATTTCTAGCGATCTATAATTTAATAAAGAGCACATTTGAAATGAAATAATAATAAATATTTTGTGACAATTCACACAGCGGCATCTAGTCCCAAACTAAGTAGCACTTGTGTTATGGGCCCTAGACAACTGATATAATACTTATATACTTTTTTTTTAAATAAATACATATTATATCCGTTACGCTACCGAGGTCGTCAAATATATATATATATATATATATATATATATATATATATATATATATATATATATATATATATATATATATATATATAAATATATATCAACATCTTTGGGGAAATATTAAATATTAACTATGCAACTGCTCAAGTAAATTTACTACCGTATATTTTTAAAATAAAATTTTATTGATATGTATGTACATAGCACAAAAATATAGCATGGTTTACGAAATTGAAATAAACTGAAGTTAAGAAATGTTTGGACTGTGAAAAACCTACTAACAGACTGTACAAAGATGGTCCCGGACCAGAATACACCGTACAACTTTAGTAGGAGAGGGAGAACAGCGGCGTGTATGTTAATGTTTTAAAGATGATGGAAAGGAGTGGTCGGTGAAAGATATACGATACCTTGTAGTGGGCAAAGAAACTCGCAATGATCCTGAAAGTATTTTGTCATTTGTCATCCAAATTCCACATAAGGTTTTCTTCTTGTATCACGTGGTTGCAACATTCATTCCATCGACTAGCATCTATTAAAGTTATTGCGTCATAAAACCTTTTTTTTTATATAACTCATCTTGAATAATTTGAACCAACATAATGGGTTAGCAAGAGGGATTCCAGAGGCCTATATTGACATCATCCGAGACATGTACCGTGACTCCGATTCCGTAGTTCGGACCGCTGTTGGCGACACAAAACCTTTCCCCATCACCGTCGGGGTGCACCAAGGATCCGTCCTTAGTCCGTTTCTGTTTAGCGTGGTATTAGACGTATTGTCAGACAGCATCAGAAACTCACATGAGCAGCCCCCGTGGTTGCTGATGTATGCTGATGATATCGCGCTGGCAGATTCGGACAGGGGTAGGCTGGTGCAACGCGCGAAGGCGTGGAAGGAGTCGCTTGAGAACGGTGGTCTGAAGATCAATGTGGCGAAGACCGAGTACTTGGCCTATAACTCCACAGATCCCACACCCGTACGCATAGGCGGCGACACGGTCGAGCGCACGGACCAAGTCAAATACCTGGGATCTGTATTTCATGCGTGTGGTGACATCGATTGCGACGTCAAGGCACGCATAGCTGCCGCGTGGGCCAAATGGCGTGAGGTAACTGGTGTCATTTGTGACCCCAAGATACCGGTAAAGTTGAAGGGACAGGTCTATAAGACCATCATTAGGCCTGTCCTTTTATACGGTTGTGAAGCGTGGCCGGTGTTAGAGCGATACAAGCAAGAGCTGCGTGTCACGGAGATGAATATGCTGCGGTGGATGTGTGGAGTGACGCGGAAGGACCGCGTTAGGAACTTCCGCATTCGCGGCAGTCTTCATGTCCGTGACATTGCGGATAAATTACAAGAGTGCCGGCTCCGTTGGTAAGGCCACGTTTTACGGCAACCGAGTGCTTACGTGGGTAACAAATGTCTGGCCATGCCGCCTCCGCCGGGCCCCGGCAGGGGGGTAGACCCAAAAAGTGCAGGCTTGACGTCGTAAAGGGTAATATGCGTGCCAATGGGCTCACTACCAGGGATGCTGAAGACCGTGCGAAGTGGAGAAGAAAAAGTCGGAAAGCGGACCCCGGGCGCCGAAACGAGAGTTTGGGCTGCAACCGGGACTGAACGCAAGGATGATGATGGAGTCAGGGAAGTATATTATGGTTTTATTTGCTTGTCTGTATTCTTTCATTTGTCTGAAATATTTATGCTGCCATAAAACAATGTCTTCTCTCTCTACAAACAATTATTGACTATCCCGTTTATTAAAATCGAATCCAATCTCATGTAAAATTGTATGTAGTATAGTACGTTTAAAATCGGGAATATCTTCATCAGCTTCACAAAATGCCATAATTTCATCTACTTATGTCGGGTAGTCGTTATATATACATATATAATATATTAAATGAACTTTTATTCTTATTCACATCTTCAATCGCACATTTGTGTAGTTCATCTAATTTATCAGTTGTGGATAGCCGAGCTCTTTTTTTCACTGGAGATTTCAATGTGTTGGTTTATTTTTGTTCCCGAATAATTTTATAAACTGTATTTTCAGAGACACCGCATGCACTTGTTGTTTTTAATACTATGTTCTCCATAGTCACATTTAAATCATCCATTTTAAAGTACCTAAAAACATTGTGAATTCGTCTTTCTCCACTACGAATTATCGTTCTACTTCTATTCTTACGAATGGGCAAGGTATTCATTTAAAAGGTTTTATTACTATTTTATTTAGTTAACGCACAAAAGACATAATCGTTCCGAACGATGATCTGCCGTCAACTGGTCAATGTGAACATAGCTTTTTAATTTGTTGTGACCTGATTGGTCGGGTGGCGGGGCTAGGCCGGCGGACAACGATGACACACTATTCATTTCTTTGCTCATAGAAGAACTATTGGAATACGGCACCAGTTAAACTAAATTTTTTACAATTTTGACCACTCAACACAATCTTTTCGTGACTTAAGGATCTAAAGCCTAACGAACTATGTAGAATATAGTCCTAAATGATGTTGTACGTCGATAGGATACGGACAATTCATACGAGAGTGAAGGTAGTTTTAAAATTCAGGAGGCGACATTTTTACTATCCTTCAGGCAAAAGTTGAACATTGACAGTCAAAGATACACTATGATAACAATTTTCAGTTAAGTATGGGTACTTATTAAGTAAAATCGTAACAAAATACTTTGTCATGACTTATGGAAAAATATGCATTTTCGAAAATAATTGAAATCCGGCACAGCACTACAAAGGTAAAAATAACTCAAAGATTACTTTATCGGTATCTAATATTAAAATAAAAAATAAAAGAAAAACTTTTCATCTAGAAACAAAGAAATATTACAACAAGAACTGGTTATTAATTTTATATTCTGTCTGCGAATAGCAAACATATTTTTTACTTTATACCCACGAAAATCTAACCGCAACCTCCCAATTTGAACGTGGGTAGACTTTTATAATATCTACTGAACATGGAAAATTGGGTTTTAAAATAACACCTTTGAAATGATTTCGTCCCCTTTGCATCAAGTTCTGTTTAGTATAATTCAGTATATAATGTAACTCGGTATAATAAATCTGCCATCTTGCTTATTTACGACAGTAATGATATTCTAGTAATATTAAATTCAGAAATCTAATATCACATAAATGTGTTAAATGATGAATTTTCATTATAATATTTCAGATTTAATTGTAAGTTTTTTATTTAGTAGTCTATTTTACTTTGTAATCAGAGACAGTTATCATGAAAATTAAAATTGCTTTATGCTACAATAATAATAAGGTAGACAGATAATAAAAATTTAAAACAATAAACTGTTTAAATTCTAGAAATGTTTTTTTAATAAATATAAAATTTAATAAAACTTAGTGGAAACACGTTCTGGCCACAAATAAGGGAGTTGGCGGTTTATAGCCGGCTTAGCGACAAAGTACTTTCCACACACAAAAATAAAATTCATAGATTTATATTATTTCCTAAAGTCACCGTCTCAAGAATTCGGGCTTAATAGAAATAAACAGCTTGGAACAGCTTAGCTAAACCGTTTTAAGGATTTGCAGTGTCGTTAAACGGATTTACAAATAATATAAACTTTAAGTACTGCTGTACCCAACTCTATTTCAGAATCCTGTATTGTTTTCCAAAAATATACATACTTCTACATAGTTTACCTAGACGACCTCTACGTGTGGGAGTCGCGGGTTCGATTTTGTCCCGAATCTGGGTATTTATGTATAATATGGATTTATTTACAAAATAAAAATATATAAGTAGTGTTTTAGTTGTCTAGTACCCATAACATAAACTCTCTGCTGTTTATTTCGGGACTAGATGGCGCTGTGTGAATTGTTAGAGCATATTTGTTTTTTATCTTACGGTTGTATTGGTAGCTTATAATCCAGAACACTAGGTACCCTCCGGATTAATGTCGCCAGTAACACTGCCTTTTCCTAAGCTGATTCGTATAAGAAAATGTAAATGGCTAAGTTTGGCGATACCTTTGCTGTTTGGGAATTAACAAATTTTAAGCCTTTTATGATATCCTAAGTAATAGGGCAGGTAACCCTAATTTTATTTCTGGATCACACGGCAATTTAAAACAACACTATTTTAATATAAATATTATTGTTAGATTTGATCAATTTAATGAAAGGTATCACGCCTTTATGAGGTAGTTTCCGAGTTGAAGTTGTGGTATGGCTTCAAAGTAGGTACTCCCCATCTATATCCAAAGATATCATCTCATTTTGTCAGCTTACAAGCAATAGGACCTATTCTATACATTTGGTTTTCGTATCTTAGTTGGAACAAAGAAATCGTTCTTTAAGGACTATATAAAAAACTACCATTTTCTAATTTTGATTAAGACAGTTCTAGCAAAAAGTATCTAATGGGAGGTCAATGATGACCATAATCAACAGGGGACTATACTCATACCTCAAAACATAAACCTTAGCATTCGACCAGCATCACCAGCATTATCAAAATCGTTCGTTCATTAAACGAAGAATTATCTGTTTGTCGATAATTCGCTTTTTCTGCTCACCGTGGAATAGTATCTACTCATGTCAGGATCACTGACATGTTTCCTATATTAATTAGGAACATGGCGCACCTCTTGCTCTTTATTTCGAAGCCCGGGTTTGCTATAGAGTACTGTAAGCTGTCCATTTCGCCGTGACATTTCATGCAAATATGACAAATGGAATATGTATGATAAAATTTGATTCTTACACAATTCTTACTCCTTCCTTTATGTGAAATATGCGTTGTTGATTTCTTCAAGATCGGTAGTACGTTAGCAATGTCCCAGGTCGTATACAACAGTGACCACCTAGCACAGGTGGGCTGTTTGCCTGTTTGCTAAACTATATCTAGAATAAATATAATAAATAAATATACCCATCTCCTGTCTGTAAAATAGCAAAAGGAATAACTCATTCTAAGTAAATCATTTGTTACCATTTATGATTCCAGAGGAAATAGAATGACTAGCCTTATTTTTATTTCGAACCTAAATGCACTTACGTGTCATAAGACCTAAAATTATGGCAATCGAACAAAGTTGCTATCTGAAATCAAAATCTGAATAAGTTTGAAACTTGAAGTACAATTATTGAAACCAGGGCGAATCTAATAAGTACGAGTAAGAACTGCGTTTCCAGAATGCTTCTTTGTTCTTTAAGTGGATTATTTTATTCCTGCCAACTTCCAACCCTCTCAAATTTAATTTGAGAAGAAGTAATCTCATATAAGTAAATTAATTTAAAATATACGAGTACGCTGATATCGTGTTGTAAGAGACAGCGCCATTTCGAACTCGTAACGAAATGCAGTACTTTAATATTGACACTAAGAGATAATCTATGATAACAAAACTCTAGTCCAAAATGGGGTATTTTAGATGTTCTCGTATTTTGTGAATTTTAAAATCGATTAAAATTTTAAAAATTTTAAAATTTTAATTACTACCTAGGGTAGTAATCTTCGATTTTAAAATTCGAATTAAAATTAAAATTTTAAAATTCAGCCCTAGCTGATGTATATAACTAATGACTGCATATAATGTCATACTGATGTATGTGCCAATTGGTTCAATCACTTTTTGATTTGAGCCACTCGATTTAGAAGTTTCAGGTTTAATTATAAGCTGGGTAAGTTGGGAAATGGTTATTCTTATTATATTTTCTGCCTTGGGTGTTTAGAGATCTGTCATAATCTATCTTTTATATTATATTCAAGTGACAATATGAAATATGGTATGTTTGGGCATATAAGAGGTGATTTTGTGTAATATTTTTCCAAGATGACAATTGAAGACGATTTGGTGGGTTATAAACGATTCATTACAACGTTGCAAAAATTTGTAGTATGCACATTAGCTGAGAAAACTGCTTATGAATGTCAAAATAAGCATAGGTATATATCTACCAGTTTTTTGGGTTTCCACATGAGTATTGTGTAAGTGCATCACTTAATTAATAACCGATTATAATTTAAATATTGCTAAATTAATGAACTTTGATACACTTCAATCTGACAGAAAAAAATCATTTTGAGTATTGTAATATATACACTAGCCGTTGCGCTCGCTTCGCTGGTCGAATAAAAATAAAATTAACTCTTTTTTTAAATTTTGGGGTTTATGTTCTGATAAAATTAAAATCCCAGAACTCGATCGCAGCGCCACCTACCGAGTTCTAATTGCGAATCTAAACCATTCTCGAATCTACTTGAACACACACAAAAAATTTCAACAGAAGCGGTCTAGCCGTTTAGGAGGAGTTCAGTGACTTAAACACGCACATAATAATTATATCTATTGTATAAAGATATGTAAAGTTTGAATACTTTTGTTTTTAGAATTCTGGCTTGTGGCAGGGAAGAATGGTGAAACGAGGGAAAATACCGAAAAACGATCTCGGAGAGTACTGGCACTGGAAGGATTTGGATGTCGGCAAAGATATTTGCATCTACGGCAAAGTATTTCACACGGTCTCTTGCGATCTCTTCACTAAGGTACGTGAGATGATTAAAATATTAATACTTATTCATTTTGTGTCCAGGAATTAATGCAGGAACCAAAGAAGGATGCTATTCGATTTTGCATTAAGGGTTGGTAGTTTTGACGCTAATTGTTTGTGTACAAATTTAATTTTTTTCAAATCTGTTCTATTTCGAGTTACAAATGCCACAGGCACCAACAAACCGGCACTAAATGGCGTGCGGTAATTTTGTCCATTATCAATATTAAACATATGCATGAAGTGGAAAGTCGATGATCCACGATTAAACGTTCATTTGATGACGATCCACATATATTAATAAACGCAGTTAAATCATTGGAATATTTAATTTCATTTAATGGTTGATCAAATTGCACGCCTTTTTCCATTATTTAAATTTAAACACATTAATATAATCTGTGTATAGACTATGCCATGTTCTGTGTTCAATTGAATTAATACACACTCGCCTCCAATTTAAGGGCAATGACTCGTCATGCTATCCCACTCTAACAGAGTGGAATTGAACAGTTGTATATATTTATTCTATAAATGCGCAATGGATTACAAAATTTTAATAAATAATGTATTTATGCATGCATGATTACAAAATGGCCGGCAATCCACAAAATAATATCGTTTATTTACATCCTTCTTTCAAAGTAACGATGTATGTATATAAATCTGATAATCTTACCTTTCGCTATCTTGATTATTATTGTACTATTATTAACTGTTTATCTCCAGCGATGCAGTAGCACGCGTTATTCTTAGGTTATGTTGGGTAGTATTATGTCTATCGTACAAGGTCACCGGTCGCCGTCCACAGATTAATGAATGCGAACGCTGGGACGCGCTCTCTGCTCCGAGTTTGTTACTGAGCGGCATCGGATAATTTTTAACACGAATGTTTAAAATCATATTTTAATAATTGATAGTAAAACATTATTTGTACGAGAGTCCGTATAATATTATATAATAATGACCTCTGTAGTTGTTTGGCTATACTAACAAATAAAATTCTAATAACTCTTGACCTTTAAACCTCGACCCTAAAAACCTTTCTGTAACAAATAGTTTAACTTTTATTTACTTAATAGGTAAATAAGGTTAAAATAAAAAGCTTTGTGAGACATTTGTTAATGTTTTATTTTATTCACTACAACATTCAAGTATATAAATATACTTTTTTTATTATTATTGCTGAGGAACAGCGGAATGGCTGACGGCCCATTTAATAGTAAGCAATTACCGTCGCCTATGGATGTTTGCAACGCTAGGAGCCCCGCGAACACGCTGCTGTCTTATAGGGGTACAGGAACCTAGGTCAGTAATGTCGAGACACAACACAAGGTTATTATTGTGGCATACTTACAGACCCAGTGTGGTTGCCATCCAGATTGGCTTGGGGCCCTACCACCTGCCCTACCACCTAGCTGGGCCTGGTTCTGTCGCCTTTTAAGACAGGACAACCCCAGCCGCAGGGGCTAGTATTCTTATTCCGCCCCTGCGCGGGGAAAACACGCTGATGTTTCGTAAAAACATGCCTATACACACAATTTTATTAAACAACTTCCGCTGTCATTAAGTCATTTTGCAAAGGAAGTAAACACCTAAAAGTTTAATTATTCGTTGTATTTTAAAGAAATTCAGGGTTTACTTAGCCTTTAGAGAAGAGGGGGTATCGTACGATCTCTTTTGAAGCGGCTTCCATCTTAGCTGGATCCCCGCCATGGGATCTAGAGGCGAGGGCTCTTGCCGCCTTATATATCTGGCGTTACACACATTTCAGGTGTGTCCTGCGTGGAATGACCAGCACCGAGTACTCGTCACCGTTATTGGAGCTTACCTATCACGCCCAGCTATTATAGAAGAAATGGTCGGGAGTGCTACTGGATGGGATGCCGTCGCCTCCTTTTGCGAGATAATCATGTCCGCAAAGGAGGCGACGGAACGTAAACGAGAAATGCTGGGTTTGCGCCCCTTCCAGCCACGTAGGGGCACTCGTTGTCGGAAGTCAGCGAACGATCATCTTTCACTATAGTGCGAGGTTGTGTGCAGCTACCTCGGGGTATGGGTAAGCTGCTTGCAAATTGGCCTTGGTGGTGAAGTGTGTTGGGGCTCCACGCACCAGCCCACTCTACGCGGGGTGAAGAAAACGGGAGCGTGACTCCTGGTCGGAGTATTCGACTTCCGAAATGAGACCCACTTCTACTATGGAACAAGGCTATTCGGGAAGGCGGTAGTTGGCTCGCGCCATTTCCTGGCACTTCGGATTTCAGCAACGGAGGAGCCTGGGAGAGGTTTGTTAGTGGGTATGAGCCCCACACGCACCTGCTGCTACCCCGTGCGGCAGGCAGCGTCTAAGAGAATATATCCTCCTCCGAAAAAAAATAATTTAAATTAATTTACGCTTTTGGGAACCATAAGAGAAATTATAAAGTATCTGCCAAGGTATTACTAAAATATAACTGGTTTTGAAACTGTTTTCTATATGAACTGGAACTGATTGTGAGGGATGGCGGAGATAGCGATCAGCGAAATTTTATATTCATACTACGGTCTTTTCTGGTTCTCTTCTGCAGTTTTTTAACAGAGCAATAATGCGAAACGAATGGTTGCCGTAAAACATCGAATGGCTTATTGTATAAATTGGAAAGAGGTCATAAGGCTTTATGAAAGTGCTTATTGAGAATGGTGGTTTTAGATATGGTATTGCTTAAACAGCTATATATGGAAGTTCAAAACTCCTCAGTTTTTGCATAGCTAATAACAACATCTATCTTTTTCATTGTTTTGTTTAATAAGCGAATATTTCGTTTATCGTCACATATAAATATTTTCAAAACAGGAACGTGGGCAACGTATGCCTTTGAACGGTGGGATGAAATGTGGTAAGAAAGAAGAGACTAAATCACTCCGGTAAAAATAATAAATAAAAAAGACATAATTAATGCGCAACCAGAATAAGAAAAATTATTACATTCCTGTGTTTGAATGAAAGGAATCGTCCAGTACAAATTAAAAGAAAATTTATTATATTGTATTTACAATTTAGTTATAAGATCCGTAAGGAAAGATATTAACATATATTTCGTCCATGGGTTTAATATTGCCGAAGGTTGTAAGGAAAGACTAAAATCAGACTTCAAAGCAAAGAATGATATCATGTTCACTTTCTAATTCGAAGACAATTATGTAAAAACTGTCAAAACAACCCTAGCCAGGTGGTTCTGCTCCAAACCTTCTAGTTGGAAATCACCCGTAGTCTTTAAATACGCCGCCATAATAACCTTGTATTGTGTTCCGAGTAGTCCTACGCGGACTGCAGCATTTTAGCGTCACAAACATCAATAGGCGACAGAACTGCTTATTACTAAGTGGGAAGCCAGCCTGTTGCAAGAAAAAAGAGACGTGTTATTTCAATCTAAGATGAGACTAGAGCAACTTCATCTCTTTCAAGGGATAGTAAAAGGCGTCAAAATGACTCCATAAGTAAGCACACGGGCAGCAAACAATGGGCATTAATTTGTTATATTTTTTAACTTTCATCACACAATAAATTCATCTGTAACGGCTGAGGAACAAAATTTACAGAATTTCTCACAAAGTTAATTTTATCGACGATCCCATACTCACAGACGGTTTTGCTTCTTCCCATAAGCAATAATTATTTCTAACATAATACCTTCCACAAGCTGAATAATGCCAAACTGACATTCAAGAGCTATTGTGACAAAGGTCAGGTACATCGACAAGCGAATAAGGTTTATATTGTATTAATTTGAACCTAAGACCTAAATAATGAGTTGATGACATTCAGGATTATATAAAGACCTAACAGGTTTTGTGTAGCAGACAGATTTGTAGGTTGTGTAACCGGAGATAATTAGGGTGAGGTAGGAAAGATGATGCTGTGGATCGATGTGGAACCGGACGAGGTGGATGAGTGCGTACCTTAGGACTCGAAAGAACGCTTTAGGAATTTAGTATTAGATATTTATGATTAGATAATCATAAAATATGTTATAATATTAACACCTAAAGAATAGGAATAAATGGTAACAAATTTTGTTTATTAACGTTTAGATAACATATTAAAATTTTAAAGTTAAGTAAAATTTATGAGATGCAGCCAAATTTATGAAACATTGTTAATAAAGCTAATATGTAAAAAAAAACATAAATACGGAAAATAAATACATTTGCATGCTTCAATCGGACGTTTGATCGACCTTGACCGTGTGTACTGACTTCTAGTAACAGGACAATCATAGCGATAAAATTTATACGTATTTTAGTGTATTATAATCATTAAATCATAACCATTTTACTGTAAAGTTTAGTACATAAATTGCATTATCGACAACTATGAACATAAATAGATTCAAAATAGTGATTTATAATTTATTAAAGTAATTAAAACGGCTTTAGAAGGTAAGGGAAAAGATAATTTTTGTCAGGATAATTGTCTTATTATGTTGCAAACGCACCAAACTTTAATATATTGTATATAGGAAATCTCATTAAATATTTATTATAATGAAAATGAAACAACATTTTTATATAACTTTAATGTTCAAATAAATTATATCAAAGTCACACCATTCAAACCTAAAATTGTTTACGCCAATCCAATTGTTTTACAGAAACCAGAAAAATATAATGTAGGTAAACTAATAATAATCTAAAAAAGTGTTTAAATACAGACTTTTCTCATCCCGTGAATTAAAAAAAGTAAGACTGCATTATATAACACTAAGAAATTAAAATAGTGTTACTGAATACCTTTTTCTTTTTTATACTAACCTAAACACCAATCTACAAAGCTGATAAGTAATACATAATTATTTGACCTCCCATGTACAAGTTAATCAGGTAGGGAATACCATAGGCAATAGCTCTAGCCGGTTGAGGTACCGGAACCACGGCATATACTAAGGTGTGAATGAGCCGGCCAGCGGTGTAAATGCGGAACAGCAGAGTGGCGAAACTGGCCGCGGGCGCCGTTGTCAAGTACAGCGCACCCAGCAACCAAAATGCTGGAATATTCTCCAAGTCGTTGAGGTGCGCGCGTCTTACTCGTTCCACGTCAGGGTCGTCGAACTTTACTTTTCCTTTCGCGCTCCTAGCATCCTCTTCGTTGGCAAACACTTTTTTGCTGTAACGAGTTTTACCCGTCAGCGATGACATCAACAGCAATTTCACGGCAAGTATGGCGGAATATAGAATGTATGATTGCACAGCCGGATCGGTCAACGAAAACGACGCCATGATTGTACTTGTGGATGTTAGAACGTCACGCGGAACAACGGTGTCGCTCGCACGAAAATCAACGCTTGAATGAAATGAAAGCGCCGCTTGCCGGCTGGTTGATAAACTTAGTTGTTTGTATCTCTCTAGTCACGATGATATTACAAATTTATTCAATAATAATTTATGTAGATATACGCTATATACATTGAATCGGTGACCTTCTTAGGTTACTCCTAGGCTATATATATATATATATATATATATATATATATATATATATATATATATATATATATATATATATATATATATATATATATATATATATATATATATATATATATATATATATATATATATATATATATATATATATATATATACTTAAATATTGATTCAAATTGCGTTGAAGTGATGATATACTACTTGCAAACCCATATAAACTAATATAATAAAGGGGATTATGAATGCGATGCCTCTTGCCGGCTGAGGTACCGGACGTAAATACACTATCGTATGAACAATGCGACAAGCTGTAAATAGTCTAAACAAAATTACTGCCAATTCTTCTGGATTCGTAGTAAGATATAAAGCACCAAGTGCCCAAAAAGCAGGAATATTTTCCAAGTCGTTTAAATGAGCTCTTCGTACTCTTTCGACCATTGGGTTGTCGTATTTCACTTTTCCGTTAACGTATTCCGCATCCTCAGGGTTGGCTGACACTTTTTGACACAAACGAGTTCTTATAGTGAATAGAGTCACGGCTAACATTTTGAGTCCCAGTATCGCCGAATGGACTAAGTAAGATTTGAATAAGGGATTATTATAAGATAACGTATCCATATTTGCTCTTTAATTCAGCGACAAGTCTGATCTCTTGCAGGTTGAATTGAATACTGGCAAAAAAATAATATAGGAGTTTGTTGGGTTATTTTTGGCCAATATTTATACAGTTCATTTTAATCTTTGAGTATATCTTACATTGGTTCACAATTGTCAATTTAAGGTATAATATACAATTAGTAATTAGTATAAAACAAAAATATAAACTTAATTATGTTATCGCCGACCACAAAGAATAAAAACGTAATAAACTACTTTTCATGATTTTAGAATTATAACTTAAAAAGCAACAAGTTTACTAAGCGATTATATTTGGAATATCAGACCATCTATATCTTTTTTGAATTAAGATATGATATGATACCTAGCCCAGTGTTTATTACGTTTACAAGATAATGAAATACAAATCACAATGACAAAAATATAAATAAACAATATGACTAGGTAGTAGGAGCCCGAGCCGATCTGGATAGCAACCACACCTGGTCGATAAATAACCTAGTGTAGCTCAAACATCAATAGTAGACGACTACTGCTTATTATTATTACAAATTTTATCACCAGTTAAAATTGTAAAAAAATCCTAGTCTTTAGAAAGCAGTGTTTTTCAATTTTTTGGAATACGCGACCCCTTTAAGGGTTGAAAAATTCTGGCGATCCCCTTGGCCATAGAGAGACTAAAAGTTAGTAAGTATTTATAAGACTATGTTTATAATTTTCTCTATATGTTGTTACGTATATTAATAAATATAGGTCTTAATAATGATTAAGACCTACATTCTGTAAAAAGTCACGACAGCTTTGAAAGTAAGTACGAGGTAAGTTGGTACGGCTGCGTGCAGCTTTTATTTGGACGCCAGTTTGCGCGGACCAAACTTCGCGGCGTTCACACCCAATTGTCGTCGCGGGCGAGAGCTTTTTCCTTTTGCCGGTGACCCCTCGAGTAAGACTTCGCGACCCCCTTAAGGGTCGCGACCCACAGATTGAAAAACACTTCTATAGGAACCGGGGCGCCCTATTTCATTCGTACCTACGAATTGTATATTTATTGTGAAATATATCATATCATGCTTCTGTTGGCTCCTAGCAAGCAGACGAAATTCATCTTTCAATTTCCTTTTCACAGTAAGCTTTTACAACCATGACTGTTGTAGATATCGTTGTAAAAGTATTATCTTCACCACATCTATATTATATTGTCAAAAAATTCGGTATAGTTACAAGTGCCTATTTCTTCTAAGAATAAATGTTATCATGTCACGTGGGTTGCGGCGTACCTACGTAAAAAGGCGCAGAGAGGTTTCCTGTGATAAATTTAGAAAATAAAATTAAAATTGTAAAAGTTTATATTTAGGAAAATTACAGTTATAAGTTGATACAAAATTTTTTTTTCTGATAACCCACTGTAAAACGATTTACAATAAAATAATTCCTGGCATAATTGTTGATTGCCCCACTATACACCTGGGACGGTGATATGTTCAATTATATTTAACTGTGAGAATTTCCGTGAGAAATCACAGACACATAAAGCTTTGTCTCGCCATTATATTGTTAAAATACATCTTATTTGCGCACAAAGTAATATAACGAACGTTAAATTATTTTGGGTCGTTAAAACTCAACTAATACTCAAGTGCCACTTGCCGGCCGGTTGACAAACTTTAATTGTTTGTATCTTTCGGTGTCACGATGACATCACAAATTTATTTTATAATAACTTATGTATAGTCTGTACATATTGAATGATTCTGCGTTTGATAAAAGTATTACTAAAATGTAGTTTGTCAGACAATTGTTAGTTAATAACATAAAAAGTATTTTCTGAGGAAGTTTAATTACTCGTAGATTTAAACAAGAAAAAACTGTGAAACTTAGGTAACTAAGAATTAAAATATATATAGATAACATAGTGTATAAATCTCTTTTCATGATATTTGAAAATTGATCAAATTGCGTTAAAGTAATGATACAGTACTTGCATACCCATAAAATTTAATATAATAAAGGGGATTATGAATGCAATTCCTCTTGCCGGCTGAGGTACTAGATTTAGGTACACTACCGTATGAAAAATGCGACAAGCTGTAAATATTTTGAACAACGTTACTGCCCATTCTCCTGGATTTGTAGTAAGATATAATACACCAAGTGCCCAAAAAGCAGGAATATTCTCCAAGTCGTTTAAATGAGCTCTTCGTATTCTTTCCACCAATGGATTATCGTTTTTCACTTTTCGGTTAACGTATTCTGCACCGTCAGGGTTGGTTGACACATTTTGAGTTATACGAGCTCGTATAGTGAGTAGAGTCACGGCAAACATTTTCAGTCCTAATAATGTCCAATGAACTAAGTAAGATTTAAACAATGGATTATTATAAGATAATGTATCCATATTTGCTATTAAATTCAGCGAAAAGTCTAATCTCTTGCAGGTTGAATTAAATACTGACATAAAAATAATACAGCAGTAATTCCTAATATTTTTGAAAAATATTCACACTGTTGATTTTGTCCTATATTTGACATTGGCCAACAATTGTCAATTTAAAGTACCTATACTTTACAAATGGAAATGTGTAATATAAATGTTATCACCACTGACAAGGAATAAAAACGTAGTAAACTACTTTTCATGATTTTAGAATTATAATTTAAGAAGTAACAAGTGTACTTAGCAATTATAGTTGAAATATCAAATCAGATATTTTTTTATTGTAGCTACATCTATTTCCTCTAAAAAGAAATTGTTAATGAATGTCGGTTTCACACCCACGTAAAAAGCGCGAAGAGGTTTTCCCTGAGATAAATTTAGAAGTTAAAATTAAGGTAATATAGTATAGTAGAATTTAGAATTTAGGAAACTCTCTGGTCAGTCCTTCACGACTGAAGATCGTGATCGCTATATAATGCGGTCACACGGGAATGGAAGAAATCTCTTTAGCGGTTCCTCTCGGTCGCAAACCTCACAACATCCTGGAACCTTGTATTTAAGAAACAATTACATTTATCTGAAATATTTTTTCTAGTAAACAATTGTACAATAATTTATCATAAAATAATTTTTACGATAATCCCAAGTCAAATACCTTGGATCTGTATTATACGCGTCTAGTGACATCGATTGCGACGTCAAGGCACGCATCGCTGCCGCATGGGCCATATGGTGTGAGGTGATTGGCGTCATTTATGACCTCAAAATACTGGTTAAGTTGAAGGTATATGTCTATAAGACCATCATTATGCCTGTCCTTTTGTACGGCTGTGAAGCGTGACCGCTGCGTGTCACCGAGGTGAATATGCCTGCAGTGGATGTGTTGTATAACGTGGAAGAATCGCGTTAGGAACTCCTGTATTCGCGGGGTGTCGCCTTCGTTGGTACGGCCACGTTTTACGGCAACCGTCTACTTACGTGGGAAATAAATGTATGGTCATGTCGCCTCCGTCGGGCCCCAGCAGTAAGGGGTAAAATAGCTTAACGTCGCCTCTAAAACAGCTTAACGTCGTAAGAAGTGATATGCGTATAAAAGAACTCACTACCAGGGATGCTGATTATCGCGCGAAGTGGAGAATAAAAAATCAGAAAACGGACTCGGGTACAAAGCAGAAGTTTAAGTTGCAACTGGGATTTAACGCTAGGATGATGATGATAATAATTTTCTAGGATAAAGGCAGATTTACACAGGGTCAGTAGCTGTCGCCAGTGCTGGCGCCGAAAACTGATTCATACGATTTACACGCAGTCAGTATTTCGTCAGTAGTCGAGGATATTTCTTATGGTGTACACACGTTTGTAAAGTCAGTGCGGAAAAATGAATTCTCGAAAACAGCAATAAATCAGAGTTAATAATTTGTTGAAAAAATGTACCTTTGTGATGATGCAAGAACTAACTGGTATGTTAGAAGAAGATATATCTAAAAAGAAGCGAATTTGGGTAAGAAAATGGATAGATGACAGAGATCAAACTGGAGGCTCAGCCACATGAGTTACGTTTAGTTACTCATGTGGCTCAGCACTGTTGTTAACCCAGTTGAGAATTGAGGATCCAGGGAAATACAAAATGGTGAATTTTGTGATGTTGTGCAACGCAGCGTGGTCCCCGTACAATAAAGCGGCAGCGACTAACTTCGGCATTTACACGGCGTAAGTTGCGCTGGCGTGGGTGGCGGGGGGAGCGGACTGACGCCGAAAAATATGAAGCGGGAATATTGAAGTCAGTATTGACGCGACATTACTGTACTGACTTGAAATCAATTTACACGATGGCAGTGCTAGGTCAGCACTGAGTCGACCGTGCACTGACGTTAGTTACTGACTCAATGTAAATCTGCCTTATTAGTTGATTACTATTTTATACACCTGGGATGGCGATATGATTAATTGTATTTAACTGTCAGAATTTTCGTGTGAAATCACAGACATCTAATACTTTATTTTGCCATTATAATGTTAAAATAAGACTTATTTTTGCGCATAAAATAATTTAATAGACGTCATTAGTAGTCGTAAAAACGGAATTAATTAACTCATTAATCAGAAACCTAGCTACAAATTCGTGTTAAATCCAATTCTTCGCGATTCTACTCTTGAATCTAGATATTCCAATGGCGACCACATTGCAAGATATATGGTGGGGAACAACTATCCAATTGGTTGGTTTCCGTATGACGTAACCGTACCAGCTTAAAAGACTCTCTTGAAGCTTATCACGTATTGATATGAAGGCTACCTTGAATGCAGGAGTTGCTAGTGCAGTTCTTCCATGTTCTACTCTTTTGTTTATAAAAAAGAAGCCTTAATAATGACTGCCTGTGTGTGTGTCTGTGTTTGTTTGTTTGTGTTTGTTTACAAAAGAAATGTATGTGTGGTGTATCGGTTGTCTGGTGCCCGCGGCACGGGTGCTGACCTGCTTACTTTGGGACTAGACGGTGCTATGTGAGGTGTCCAAGTATACAGTATATTTATTATAAATGGGTAACAATATGTTCTTTATAAATCTTATATCTTTAAACGAGCAATTCTTGTATATATATATATATATATATATATATATATATATATATATATATATATATATATATATATATATATATATATATATATATATATATATATATATATATATATATATATAATTGGAATCTCGGAATCGGCTCCAATAATTTTCATGAAATTTAGTATACGGGGGGTTTCGGGGGCGATAAATCGATTTAGCTAGGAATCATTTCTAGAAAATGTCAAAAGGTGGCGTTTGAGTGGTCCCAATTTAAACTGAAAAATGACTCTTCCTGACATCTATCGGCGAATAATAATACTATTTTTTAAATTGCTTTAACGACACAACAACACTAAAGCTATTCCAGCAGATGGCGTTGTTAAGTAACACGAAGTCAATGAGTGTTTGCTTTGAGGTTAGACTAAGAAAATCAATTGTTAATTTCCAAAAAACACAATTTATAAAAAAAAATACCGAGCAAAGCTCGGTCATCCGGATATTGAGTAACAAATTGTATGTATTTTTGTAGTTGAATAATGTGTATTGTTCGTTTAATGTGAAGTGCAGTACAAAAATATTGCATTGCTCAATGAGTGATGTTATTAATTGAAGGCCTGTGCGGAAGACCAGCGTTGGTTTCTTATAACCAACTATGCTGAGCAGAACACCTTTTAGGGCACTTATATTTATAATACGATTTTATTTAATGTGTTATAATTTACTTATTTTTTGCTCTAAATAAACATTTTTTATTTATTTCTTTCTTTCTTTCTTTGTAAGCTTCTGACCCTTCAACTCAACCAGAATTTGTGGCCTGAACAATTCGCCCGCGTAGTAGGAATGCGTGCCTTAATTTCGTAATCGATATCATTTAACGTAAAACATTGCTGGAACCAGGTCCGTGTATTGGATATCGTCAACATGTCCTTACACGATTTCGTTACATTATATCATGAATAACCTTGGGACTGCTCATATGACTTACTATTTAGTATGAGAACGTGGCTATCGCTAAACATATGATATATACATACGACTGAGGAATATACGATAGTGAAAGGTTTTGTTTTAAATGTTTCCAACAGCAATGCAATCCACGTAATCAGGTTCTTGGTGCATTCTCGGATTATGTTAGTAAAGTTCCTTAAGCACCGTTGGACCGCAATATTTGCACAGAACGTTTGGCCTAGCCTCGGACCTATGTGACTGCATGTGAGTAAACTCATTGACGCAAGTATTGGTTTCAAGGTTGGCAACACTCAGAGGAATTAAATTGTTCAACCAATCACGACTAGTAACAAGAATAATGTTTGCTTGTATCAAAACCACATAATTATATAATTGTTGTGTAGCCCATTACGTAACTTGTTGTAGAAAACATTTTTTATGTATATCTTTAATACGATAATGGATTATACAATACTATAATGAAAATCGAAGATTTTGGAGTAAATTTATTCCAGTAAATATGAAATATAATGACCTACGAGGACACTGACAGGGGATCGTTGCACGAATTTAAAAAAAAAACCAAACATCTTAGCTATCTTAGGTGGTTTTCTTATGGTCAAGACCTGAAACGTGGATATTCCTAGGAAAACCAAAGTCGGTCACATAGCTCGCAAAATATGCAAGCTGAAGACGAAGTGCGCCGGTCAATTGTATTCACAGGACTGATAGCCAATGAAGCAAATGAGTCCTAGATTGGAGACCGTGGTCTGGAAAACGTAGTTTAACAGGCCGTCCAATCCAACAGGCTGACGAATGCACGACTGAAAAGCACGGAACCGGGATGTGTGACAGAAACTTGGGGAGGACACCATTTGAAAAACGTCTGATATCTGTACAGAAAGCTTTTGAAAATGCTCTGAATAGGTATGCCGCGTGATAATATCATAGAAACATGCCTATCATCTGCCAGAAAGTATCATTTGACAAGGAAAAGCCCTTTTATCAGTGATGGCCAACACATATTTACCAAATGCACACCCACTTATCCTGAACTATTTCAAATAGGACAATATTTAGCTATAAAAACATTTAATGGAACTGTGGATTGTGTCCCTTCTTCCCCCTGTTTTTCCTTTAGAGAACGAGAACATATCGACAATGGTGTTGTAACTATCTTCCAGACTAGTCAGTGGAAACTATTCATTGGCCAGCTACCTTATTTTATAAGCCTTCGGCTAGGGTGCGCGGTTAAGACTGTGTATATACATGAATATGCATGACTGTATAATTATGCATGAATGTAATTTTATATTTTTACTCCCTAAGTTGACAAATCCAATCTATAGCAGTTTATTTATCCTAGTGATGCTCTTAATAGTTCATAACTAGATTTTGTTATTAAATCCAAGTATTTCTAGTGAGAACGTTTATATGTACATATAAAACAATAAGAAACCTATTTGTTCATCATACAATCAAATAAATGTGAGAGCCTTGTATACCTGTAAATTATATACACTACCCGAATATTGTATTCGATTCTGTTATCCTCATAATTCCAATATGTAGAATAAAGCTTAGTCTTTTTTTTGTTTGAAACTTTTGTCGATAAGTAATACTAATAAATAATGATAATACAGTAAATTTTGATACAAGCAAGCCGCCCTGGCTTATCTTGGGTAAGAAATGTATACTCGGTATAGTGTATATTACTCGGTAATACATCGAAGTTGACCTCTAGCTCTCGGTCTTGAGTTTGGCCACGGTCGGCAATGAGTGCGGATGGACTGCCAATGTCTTACTGCGAGGTAGTTGTGTCCATGAAATTGGGGAGCGGAAAGTCAAATACTGCCCCGCCAATATATGACTAGCAAACGGCGCCGGGGGGCGTCCAACGATTGCGCCGATTGTCACGTTGTTCACATAAAGTACTAATATTTTAAAACTATTACTATAATTATATATAATCTTATTATTGTCATCATAAATAGGTGATTTATGTGATGTACTTTTTATTATCAAACAATGGATTTTGTAAAAAAAATACTAAAAACTTTGAAATAATGTCAACTTAATATTAATTATAATGTCTCTTCTGACCTAGGAGTGGCTCGAGTCACAAGGTGTGGAGTTGTCGAAAGAGGAAGAGCTTCCCATTGATTCTTATACTCAAAAGGAACGCTGGAAGAATGTTGCCCCACCTATAAGAGGAAAGAGACACGACGATCCTCTCTTGCGCTTTTTACAATACGACGGGAAAGTGTTGGCGTAAGTCCAGAAGCATTAACATAATTAATACATTTAATTAGAAATAGGGAGAGGTCATTCATTTTAACTTTTATTTATTACTCCGGGCCATAATAGCTCCGTATTTATTTGAACAGAGTTCATGTACGTAACATTCAAGAGAAGAAAGTTATTTCAACGATTTTTACACTTGTGCTTTTATCAGGGCATGATTGTAAGAGACTAGTGTTGCAAGTGCCGAACATCTGCCAAGTTCGGTGGTGTGTTTGTGATGAATTTATCTAAGATAAAACCCAACTCACCCTGCATAACGCTGTAGAATGCAAGTCTGTGTTGTGACAATCCCAGACAATCCCAGAATTTCGAGACTCCATGACGAACACTACTTAAGAAATATTACGCACATTGAGAACATTCCCATTTCATTCCACATGGAATGAATTTTTAGCTGAAGTTATCCAATTGCGCTTTAGGAGACAGTCAGCATGTCGACGATGCTACTGGCGTTGTAAACATCAATAGATGACGATATCGATTAGGTTGGCCATCACCTTCAACGGCTATAAAGAAATGCCGTGACTCAGTTAATCAGAGAGCGCCTCCAAACGCCGATTTCTCTAGATGAATTAAATATAAGACAAAATAAAGATGTACTTAAGTCAGTCCACGTAAGCTAAGTACATTACGTCCCCAGTAGTCCTGCATTGAGTAGGAACTAGGAAGTAAGTTGAATTAACTGTATACTTAAATCCGTTTAGAGCGCGGATTAAGCTACCCTGAAGTTTAAATGCGCTAAATACTACGTCACATCTACTTCATCATATTAACGTAGCTTTAAAAGGTTTCGAGCCCGCAAGCTTCAGTTTACACCTCTAGGGTTACCGTGAAAGTATAAAATGGGTGCTTACTGGTATGTAGAAAATAGTAATTTGTGTCTTCACACTAGAATAATTTTTACATTGTATGTATTTCAAACTTTCTTGTTATTATTATTTTGAGATATTAACTGACTGTCGACCTCTCAGGCAAAATTTGGGAACAATTTTTCCGGCATTTCCTTTAGTCTGGATATTTTTAAAGCTATATTAGATTCGGTCTCAGTTTTTCCGACCTATCTCTGCGTCATTCCCTTATGGCTGAGGATCGTGGTCATCATTGGTTGTGGACATGATCGTTGTGGTGCACCATAATTTAATAATCTGCCTCCATCAGCGCATATCCATAGCGTCTCTGATGACCGAGCAAAATTTGAATGACAGTCATCGTGGGTTTTCCGTGATATGTAATTAATATAAAAGCACAATTTTCTTTGATTTGGTATTGTAATGGATGACCATAATAGTACCATTATGTATTTTATACATGAGTATACAATACATAATAGGACTATTAAAAATATATATAAAAAAACAAATAAATGCGGGAGAATATACATAATTTTTTTTTATTGCTGTAGGATAGCAGACAGGCCCGGCCCGCTTAGAATTTAGTGACATCGCAAATACGCAGCTGTCCCATAAGGTTACTATGGCGGCATACTTAAGACCAAAGGTGGTCGCCATCTAGGCAGGCTTGAGGCCCTACCACGTAGCTAGGGTGGGTTGTTTTGTCGCCTTTTACGACAGGCCGACCCCGACCACAGAAGTTAGTATTCTTTCTCCGCCCCTGCACGGATAATGATAATACATAATACTACATAACTCTTTTATTTTATAATATAATGTTGAGAGTATATAAATACTTAAAATCTTGATTATTTGTACGTTGTAGTCAAGTGGCTTAACATTCAGTCCAACCCCAGAGGTCACGTTTCAGACGGTACGATTCACAAGATGGCATTAAGCTCTTAGGCAAGTTTTCTTGCATGTTATAACAAATTTAAAGTAAACCTGCCTGCCTTTGGCAAACATTGCAAGTACCATATACTGTCGATAACATCAAAGAGGAGGCTCGGGTAGACTTTATATGCTGTCATTTATATATACTCGAAAGGAATGGACCGACTTTAAATTACACATTTTCTTTAATTATTATTCTCAACTAATAATGGCGTCTCCATTTAAAAAAAAGAAATATTTTCAACTAAACCTGCTAAGTACTTAACATGATGACTTGACATCACCCTTTAGTAGAGCGTAATGAAATTGTTAGTCTGTGTCTGAGGGTAGGTTACAATTCTAATCAGAACTAGGTTGAAACTGCCAACTAGGAAAGTTGGATTTGTCTTCTCACTAATTTGAGCGACTACATCCACAAACTAAGTTAAATCTTTACATGTTAGTTAGAATGTTGGTATTCAGAGGTAAGTATGGAAGTAATTATATTTTAATGATTGTTTCATTATTACAAAGCTACCGCATATAGAAATGGAATATAGATGGCGTGTAAGTTGATTACGTCTTCAGTGTCGCTGAATGGATTGTATTATCTTGTAATGTCTTGAATTATTCTACAATTTATTGTTTTATACTCTAACAATACACATTGTACAAGTAATCGACTTGTTATATACTTACCTGCCGTCTATTAATATAGATGATTGACGTAATCGTCATTTATTACTTTTATATTAATTTAAGGATTGTTTACGATTATTTTTATTTTAAACATTTGTTAAATGAATTTAACATTGCTGCTTTATACGCTTAATCACATAACAGTTGAAATATTTTATTATCCACAACTATATTTTACTTTGTTTTATGTTATTGTTTTTAAATTATATGTATATTTGTTTTATTGTACAATATATGTATTTAATGTTATGTTTATATTGACTTGCACACATGTTTCAAAACTTATATATGTATTCCAATACCCTCTTTTGATATTGTATGATATTGTCATTATGTTTTTTTTTTATCGTTTTCAATTGTTACCATCCTTATTGCTAGTTGATATACACTTCTCACCAAAAAAATCTAAATACACTTAAATTTTGGTTTTGAATGAGTTTATTTTATTTTTTCACATTTAGCCAAAAATATAAGTAATGCCAGTTAATTGTGGTGGTTTCATTTAACGAATATTAATGTATGAAATTAAAATTAAATTTCTTTAACTGATGTGTTTTGTTTAACAGGTATATTTTTACCCTTTAAGAAGAAATTGTTAATCATTAGAAACAAAGATGTAAAATTGAAAAATGTTGTAAAAAGTTTATTTCGTATCTCGTATTTCGTCCCCGAATTTTTATCACTGCTTCTATGCGGTTCCTCATGGAATGGATAAGCGTCACAATCTTGTGTTATTGGATGTTATTCCACCCTTCTTGTATAGTTGTTTTAAGGTGGCTAAGCGTCTCCGGAGCAGGATCTTTCACTCGGACTCGTCTTTTCAACTCAACCCATAACCGTAATACCAACTTCGCTCAGGTATTCATTAACAATGCCTGCGGCATAAGCCTTGGTATTGTCCGTCATAAAAATGAAGTATTTGCCAATAAAATGTGCGTAGGGTGCCCCATCGAAGGCTTACAGTCAATCCGTGAACCTCACAGAGCCGCTGCTGCAGTTGAAAAGAGTTAAAGTGGCGATTTCTTGGAGAAACTGACACAATATACCGGTCATCTTGCTAGACGTGACTCGATATCTACCAGATCCTGGACGGCGAGTAAACATACCAATCTCCCAATAACTCTAATACACTCTATTAGAGAGAGGATCAGAGAGGATTAGATGCAATCGTGCAGCCACAACAAGCTGACTATGCCCTGCGTCCAGTAACGCCACGACTTGGGCGGCTTCTGTGGACGAGGTATTCGTATTTCTTAGGAAAATATCTCTTTGGTAGAATGTCACAGAGCTTAGTTAACGATTACACTTAGCTCAGCTCAGAGCTCTGTTAAAAAACGATTATTTATGTATAAAAAATGTGATTAAGTGCGGAAATTCCGACGGAATACACATTGAAAACAATCTCTACATTCATTTATTGGATGAAAATTCGAAAATTTAATTTCAAATTTAGAAGTCTGGTACACCATTGTGAAGACTGCCAGCTAAATAAACTGCCAGCTATTTATTGGCGTATTTTTTCAATGATATCAATCCTATTTTTCATTTTAATGCTGCCTGAATAATACTCGTAGTAAGTAGTGTTTCGATTTTTTGATGAGAAGTATATTTGAATAAAGACTGATTTAATGAATAAATTTATATTCAGAACTATTCACATTTAAACATCATATGTTACAAAAAAATACAAATTGTCGGATACACTTACTTACATTGGGTATCTACACGACTGACTCGATTACTATGAACATTTTCTAACTATTATAAAAATATATACTCCTCTTGGTTTCGTTTCCAGTATCCAAAGCAGTTGTTTCAATGTAACGAATGTCAGAATTTGTTGCCTTTTTGGATAATATTTTGCTTCTTCCCGATGTTATTCACAATCTTTTCTTACAAATGTTTCATTGCGGTTGTTTCTCAAACTTTTATTTTTAGAGTTAAATATTGTTACAGAACAGTACTTCTGTATTTTTCGTTGTGTCGGTGATCAGCTAAAAGAGACGTAAGAAAGCAAAATCAGTTAATATATAGAAGTGGGTAAATTTGGTTTTTATGATCGATTGTATAAGCCAAACCTTTTTTTTCCTATGGGCTAGCCTTTAGACCCCGTATTTAGATAGGGCCTGCCCCACCTTATTTCTTAGGATATTAATCTACAGCAAATTTTCACCTCATAACATATAATTTTTAAATAACTTGTTTTGATCTCGTATACGTGCACGGCATCTTTTTTTTATTAACGGCATAAATTATATAATATAAGTATAAATAAGAATAAGTTAAACAGGCCGTTTTATACTCCAAAACGTTTTCAGTTAGTTTGAAACTTCTAGTTAATTATCGGAGTACAGTTGCGGTCACATAATTGTATTCATTTGTCAGTTTAACCAAAGTGTGATAAAGGTCCTTTTTTTTTTTTTTTTTGGTCTCGGGGAAAAAGGTCCTAAACGAACTGCGAATAATGTGACCGTTGTTATAACATAGTTTTTGTCGCTGTGGACAGTTTATATATATTTCATATATATTTTTCGTGACGTGTACAATTTTTTTTACGAGATTATAAAATATATTTGACGTATCACTGTTGATACACGCCTGGTGCTGCAAGTGCAATGGCCTTATACGATTCTGTTTCTGAGTTTTTAAATTGCCACAAAGCTTTTTTCTTGCTGTGACAACAGCAGACAGGCTGACGGCCCACCTAATATACTACGGACGCGGAGCAGGAAGAATTTCGTACAATGACCTGTTATTACCTGTCTATGTCACTCCCGCGTAAATATAATGAGTCCTCGCTCGCACAGAGCAATGACCACCGTCCTCCGGGATTGTAAACAATTGTAAAGCAATTTTGAACACCGACTTTAGAGTGGAATAAATGTTATAATAACTGGTATGAGCGAAAAATGTCTGTTCATTGTACGAAATTCTTCCTGCTCCGCGTCCGTAGTATTGTAAGCAATTAGTAGGGATACCACTAACACGCTGCTGTCCGTGTATGGGAACTGAAACCTGGACACAAGACAAGATTATTATGGAGGCATATTTATAGGCCAGGGTTGGTTGCCATCCAAACGGGTTTGAAGCCCTACCATCTAACTAGAATTGTTTCGTCACCATTTACAACATGTGGTCCAGTATTCTTACTCCAGCCCTGCACGAAGAAAGAAATATTATTTATAAAAATTTCAATATTTACTGTGTTAAGCCTAGGTCCTAATTGAATACATCTCAACCCGGCTTATTCCAACAGTAGCAATAAAACCAAGAAACTTCATTTTTTGCAGTTATTAGCTTTTTTATAGCACAACCAAAGGTAGAGTGGGTTATACCTTATGTAATAAGCGACTCCTCGCGACATTAGAGCACGTGCGCCTTTATGGCCCATAAACGGGCATCCGCTTTTTACAAGATTTTTATTTCAAATGTACGGTAAATATCTAAAGGTATTTATAATGAAAAATGTTTTATAACTTCACTACAATATATGTTATATTTGCATTTAAAACAGAGTGACTAAAATTAAACCGTTAGGTCTGCTTCTGTAATCGTTTTTTTTTTTATAAAGGGCTACGATTTTGTGTAATATCACAAAGAAAACTCCAGCGCTTTAGCACTTTGTAGTAGAAACAAAGGCATATTTATTTTTATTTAATGTGCACATTGAAACATGATTGCCACGCACCGACGGTGTAGAAAACATCGTGAGGAACCCTGCATGCACATGTGCAGGTTTGCTCACGATGTTTTCCGAACGTATGTATATACAGGGTTCGTGGTAATTCGACGTATTCTTGTTAGGATGTGATAGGGGTGACTGACTACTTCGGTAGTTAAGTCACAACTCAGAAAAATAATGCTACTTTGCGTACGCAATAAGGGAAGTCACTTCGAGCAAAAACTTTAATTAGGCTAAATTACAAAATGTGTTAATAGTTACTTATTATTAATTGTTATTACTATTAAATTGTTATTGGTTCTAAATTTTATTTTAAATTTATATTTTTTATTTACATTGGGTATGGGTTTTTAATAAATTTTATGGAAATTTTAAAGAACAAGCTTAAGTTTAGTTCGGATACGAATTTCCGCCTGCTTCCTTTGTGATATTTTTTTTCAGTTCTGACAATGGCATCCATGAGAAAACCATATAAGTCTTAAATTTGCATTAAGTATGTGCGCAACAAACGGACGAATAACAAATCACGCCAACCGATTTCGATGATTCATTTTTAATTGACTCCTTAACGGCTTGCAGTAAGGGTGCGATCTGTAGCAGAATTTCTAACTGTTTGTAATTAAATTGCAATGCGCTTACGTTCGTTCGTGAAGTGGTGGTAGCCGAGTGGGTGGTAGAAGCTTTTGCGTATTATTGATGAGCTTTATTACCATATAAAAGACTGGTGGTAGCAGAGTGGCAAAGTAACCGACCTGCAACGCATGAGGTTGCGGGTTCAATCCTGGGTGTGTGTGTGTGTGTGGGGGGGGGGGGGGGGGTACCGATGTAAAAAAATCTGAGTCATGTTGGTCCTCCGTCTCATTAGATACCCGTTCGTGGATTAATCCGAGACGGTGGGCACGTTGCTCCTCTGTTTCTTTGGATAGATGATCGTGTAAAACGCTGAGTTGGTGGGCACGTTGCTCCTCCGTCTCATTCGATAGACGATCGCCGAGACGGTGACTATGTTTTTTTTTCCTGTTCAAAATTTTTTTCATGTAAAGCCTTGGACCAAAGCAACGTTTGTCGGTGGTACAAAATGATCTCAGAAGGCCGAAAAGATAGAATGACGAAGAGCATGCCGGACGCCTGAGCACGTCAACAACAGATAAAAACATTGATGAAGGGAAGAAAATAGTATTGGCCAATCGTCGAATCACCGTTACAGATGTTGCTGAGGACTTAAAAATATCAAATGGCTCGTGCCATTCGATTCTTGCCAATAATTTGCACAAGAGACGGAACGCTGTTAAAGTCTTACTAAAATTGCAGTTGCTTTTGTACGAATTTTTAACCAAAAACAACACAATAATGATGCCACAGCCTCTCTATCCCCCAGTAACTTTTTCTTGTTTTCGAAACTGAAGAGGCCCCTCAAAGGACGACGCTACGCTATAATATTGAGGAGTTAAAGACTTTAACGAACGAGGATCTGAACAAGATCACAAGAAATATCTTTTGAAGTGCTTCAAGTATTGGAAAATACATTGGAACAAGTGAGTATTTTAAGGAGACAAAAAAGATATTCATGAATAAAGAAGTAAGTTTTGAAAATATACAAAATTTGGAATGCTTTTTAAAACAGGCTATCATCATCATCATCATCATCTTTGCGTTGTATCCCGGTTGCAGCCCAAACTCTCGCTTCGGCGCCCGGAGTCCGCTTTCCGACTTTTTCTTCTCCACTTCACACGATCTTCAGCATCCCTGGTAGTGAGCCCATTGGCACGCATATCACCCTTTACAACGTCAAGCCAGCACTTTTTGGGTCTACCCCTCCTGCCGGGGCCCGGCGGAGGCGGCATGGCCAGACATTTGTTACCCACGTAAGCATCCGGTTGCCGTAAAACGTGGCCGTACCAACGGAGCCGACACTCTTGTAATTTATCCGCAATGTCACGGACATGAAGACTGCCGCGAATGCGGGAGTTCCTAACGCGGTCCTTCCGCGTCACTCCACACATCCACCGCAGCATATTCATCTCCGTGACACGCAGCTCTTGCTTGTGTCGCTCTAACACCGGCCACGCTTCACAGCCGTATAAAAGGACAGGCCTAATGATGGTCTTATAGACCTGTCCCTTCAACTTTACCGGCATCTTGGGGTCACTAATGACACCAGTTACCTCACGCCACTTGGCCCACGCGGCAGCAATGCGTGCCTTGACGTCGCAATCGATGTCACCAGACGCATGGAACACAGATCCCAGGTATTTCACTTGGTCCGTGCGTTCGATCGTGTCGCCACCTATGCGTACGGGGGTGGGATCTGTGGAGTTACAGGCCAAGTACTCGGTCTTCGCCACATTGATCTTCGGACCACCGTTCTCAAGCGGCTCCTTCCACGCCTTCACGCGTTGCACCAGCCTACCCCTGTCCGAATCTGCTTTTTAAAACAGGCTATGTATAATATAAACACATACTAAATATGTACATCACTTATCTCTGACTCGTTTGATTATTTTCTAATATACCAAAATTGAAATTCTTCCATGTGGCATCTGGCAAAATGTGGAATAACTGTGGATAGCATATTAAGTTGGCTCATTCACCGACCTAAATGGAATTTATCTGACAAATAAATGAGAATGATTGCGTGCAACGATTCAGTATATAGGGTTCCAGTTTTTTTTAATATAACGCGAATAACTTTGTATAGATTTTTATTTATACGAGTGTGACTAAAATGGCCGCATGGTTCTAGCGAGTAATAAGATTAGGACTACCCTATATATTACATAGGGAGTTGTAACCGACGACTGAGGAGTTACTCAATTTATTCAGAAATAAATAAATTCACAAACAATAACGGATGGGCATCATTCAGTTTACTTCCCGTGGCTCTAGAACGTCGTCGTCTCTGTAAGAACGCTGACTTTAGGTATTGGTGATCTAGGCGTATAGGTTTCCTCATAAAATGTTGTTTTTATTGTGTAATACGACATAATTGCAACAATAACTGCTTAAGCTGTAATGTCATCTTGGCTGTCAAACCCGTGACCTTTAGGTTGATCTATAAGTGCAATACCACTTAGCGACCATGTATGTATGTAGGTTTAACCTAGTTTGGGCTCCTGTCTTCCTACTCTATCTTATATATATAAACTCCTTTGCAAAAAACGGGTGGTTTCGATTTTTCTAGCGAACTTCAATTTTATCCATTTTTAAGAACACGTTCCGACACGACGCACGCAAGCAAATGACTTGTATTTTTAAAAAACAAAAGAGATTTGATTGCTTTTTTATCATTATTATATCTAATGTCTGGGCTAACCTGCCAGTATTTATTTTTTCCAAGGCGAATGTATCACATCACTATTCATTGAACACCCCTCGTATTTTGGTCATGGGTGACATAAATTTGCATGAATGGGTACAGGAGTCATTCAAAGCACACTAAAGACGCTCATAAACTTGTTGTTTTATTGTCGACGCTTACGTGGCACAACGAAATGCCTGCTGAGATCACGAGTTCAATTCCCATTCCGCATCTGGGTGTGTGTATAATATGTATGTATTTACAAAAGAAAAGTGTAGAAGTAGTGTATCAGTTGTCTAGTACCGATAACACGAACGCTCTGCTGCTTACTTTATGACTGGATAGTAGTGTCTGAATTAACCCAGAATGTTAATTACCATAAATTCATATTTATTACCATAAATTTGACTCAAATATCTTAAAAACTACAAAACGTATTTCCAGTCTGATTGATATCCTATTTCAATGATAAAATAAAATGGTAAAGATGAAGCGTTTATTGCATTATTTCAAAACTACACGAGTAAGTAAAATAATTCACATAAAAATAAGTTAACCACTTTTTTATATTTAATACCAGGTGAAATCCGGCTCTCCTCCTCTTGAGAATTGTTAATAAATTGAGCCAATTTGCTCGCAGGTTACCCACTGGGACACTTCCCGGTTTTGTTAGGTTTTTTACAAAGTTTTTTTTATATTATGATATTACACGAATGTGGGAAAATAAATATTAACATCCTTTTTCGTAAGGTTGCAAAATGTTGGTAAAATATGCACTGCCCAGGAGACACTATAAGGTTTTATTTTCGGAAAAATAGTACGCTGAGTTTTAAAAGTGAAATAAATTTGAAATCCATCTATCGTGAAAGACTTGGTTTTGAAATTATTCTTAAATTACTAGAAAAAGTGTTTAAAAGTAACAGAAAAATCTAAACTTAGTAAGTTTGCATCCAAATTTGAATCATTACGAATTTGGTAAAAAAAATAGGTGAACAAATCTATGGTGTGGGAATGTGTGATGATAAACATCATACAGTAGTTGTTATTGAGAAAAATAAAACATATTTTTAATTTTATAATTTTTAATAACTTCACATTTTAGTAAGAGATCTGTTCTTAGCAAATTTTTTTTTATATAGATATATTAATTGAAAAGGTAATTTTCTAACAATTAAAAACAATTAGGAAATAGTTTATGATGCATTGACCTTGCATTTACATCGTTTTTTATTATAGTTAATTTTGGGCTGTAATGTATTTTTGTTTGTAACAATTCACACGTAACAGAGTATCTAGTAGCAGAGCATTTGTGTTGTGGTTACTAGATAACTGATACTTTTATTAATTTCTTTTATAAATCTTTCATCTTTGATAAGCGAAATACTTGTCACGAGATAACCCGATTGACTTAAAATTTAGCATGTGGACACTAAAAACAGAAATCCTAAGCAAAATGTAATTATAAATTTTCAATAATACCATAATTTAAAACAAAATGTAATTTTTAACTAATTTTTCTTATTGTTGAAGAAAAGCAGACAGGCTAACGGCTTTCTTAATAATAAGCAGTTACTGTTGCCTACGGATGTTTGCAACGCTATGGGGCACCGCGAACATGCTGCTGTCCCATAGGGGTACAGGAACAGGGGTCACTATTGCCGGAACACAATACAAGGTTATTATAGCATTTAGAACGTTTTTATAGATTTTAAGCGTGTATTGCATTGTTTTGATCAGGTTTAACGATTTAGATACTTTTCAACGACTCTTTTTAGAGTATTGATAAATTATAATAAATAAAATACAATAAAATAATGTCTAACTCTAACTATATTTCTGGAATGCGCAAGCGCATCTACCATATAAATAAGATAGTAGGCATGAGTGACATATGCACTCTATTTTATATGTGGGAGGAATGAATGTAACTTAAGTTCTTTGATTTGGTGGAATTCTCATTTCATTAATTTGTTTGGGAACTTTATCTAGTTCCTTTACACGCTATGTCATGACCGTAGTTTAGTAGCTACAATGCTAATGCAGCTATAATAATAATAATGATGCATGCATGCATGTGAATGGGCGGAGTAAGAATACTAACCTCTGTCGGCCGAGATCGGCCTGTCTTAAAGAGCGACAAAACAACCCTAGCTACGTTGGTAGGGGCTCAAGCCCGTTTGGATGGTAACCACCCCTGGTGTATTAGTATGCCGCCACAATAACCTTGTGTTGTGTTTCGACATTAGTGACCCAGGTTCCTTTACCCCTATGGGACAGCAGCGTGCTCGCGGTATCCTCAGCGTCGTAAACATGTATAGGCGAGGGTAACTGCTTACTATTAAGTGGACCATCAGTCCGTCTGCAGTTCCTCAGCAATAAAAAAAATCATAAACGAAATCGCATACACTACAGTTACAATGTTATTTATTTTGCAGTTTCGACGTGGTCTGGGACGATCGCGACTCTGAGAATGGCGAGTTGCGTAATTACAAGTTACTTTACTTCTTGCAAGATGATACGATCGCTATAAAGGTATATTTTGAGTTGAGAACATTATAATATTTCATTAGTACAAAACCGGTGGCCAGTAGTCGACAACACTTAGAAATGATTACCAAACTCGAAAATCACTCGAAAAATTGAGACTAAGTAAGTTATAATCTACCTATATATAAAAAAAGTCTATGTTTAGCAGTGGGACATGATAGACTGCTATACAGTGCAACCTCGATATAACAAAACTGAAGGAAATTGGAAAATATTCGTGTTTATATTTTAAGTGATTTGTTGCAATGAGTTTTTTTTTGTATAATACCTTTGCTTTCTGACATAGGTGAGCCAGAATTTTTCTTTTCTCATGATTTTTTTTTGTTTCGTATTACAAACGTTACTTAAATTTAAATAACTGTCATTATTTTAATGATATTATTATTACTAACTATTTACACACAATTAAGGCTAATAATGGCTTAAATATATATGCTAAACATATACCTATATATGTTTAACATTACTTACATAACTATTTGTTTTTCTTTACTACTTTACTTACCACCCCTGTACAGTACTCCGTGAATACATCACAGTGTGTTTTGTCATTAGTTGTTAATATTTTCTACTTTTATGTCTATTGTTGCTTTGTTACTTTGCTCCCATCTCTCCTTTTCAAAAATTGGACACTCAAATAAACTATGTAGCACCGTCTCTGGTGTTCTATCCTGAAAGAACATGAGGGGCTCTCCTTGCATTTGAATCTATGCAGATAATCAGAAAACCCACCGTGACTAAATACTGACTAGGTATTTGAGTTTTCAGGCCTGTAGGTTGCAGGCGTTTAACTTTTCTGAAAGGCATTAGAAATATAAGGAAGAAAGAGCTTAGTGATTGAGCCGGCTGCTTCCTCCTACAATGAGGTTTGTTATATAGAGGTTAGGTTAAACTACGATTCGTTTTAACAAGGTGAGAAAACTTGTTTATTACCCTCTACATAAATACTCATTTGGTTATCATGTTAAAGGGAACGATTTCAATTAATACGAGTAAATGAGAACACACTTTAATGAAAATACAGTGTTTTTATTTTAAAAGAGTTTACACAAATTGATTAAAAAAATACATTTTATATATTCTGCAATGATTAAAAACTCGTAAATAATGTTTCTGATCGGTTTATTTATAATATAAAGGTATATTTTGCATTAACTCTATGGGCAGTCCTAGGGTTTTTTTTAATGTTGGTTAAATTGAGAAATTCGTTATATTGAGGCTCGTTATATTAAGGTTACACTGTATTATATTTATAAAACAATAAATAAACGTGGATTATGTCCTTGTCTAGATTTATTTAGGTCGAACCAGCTGCTTCAAGTTTTCTGATTACTTTCAAGTTTGTGTGAGGCACTGGTCTATTGAGACTGACACTATTATAAATGATAAAGTTTTAATGAATGGAAGAACTCTAAATTTGTCCTGTGTGTCTCAGTATTTGTGTAATTTAAATATTTTTAGTCGTGCCAAGGACTTAAATTCTCACGTGTGACGCTTTGTGCAATTCCACTGCACACTGCTCCAAACCCGATCAAAATCGGGGAAATCCTAAGGTTGTTAATCCTAAGGGTGGTTCTTTTGCCTTTCTATCAGTACAGTCCACTCCTTTTATCGCTGAAAAGGGCATCTATACTGCGTGACTGTCCATCGGCCTACATATAGAAAAAAATATATAAAATAATTACATAGAAATGTTTTTATCCGTGCAGGGGAAAGGAGAAAGGATACTGACCTCTGCGGCCGGGGTCGGCCTGTCGTAAAAGGCGACAAAATAACCCACCCTAGCTACGTGGTAGAGCCCCAAGCACGTCTGGTTGGCGACCACCCTTGGTCTTAAGTATGCCACCATAATGACTTTGTGTTGTGTTCCGGCATTAGTGACCCAATTTCCTGTACCCTTATTAGACAGCCGTGTATTTGCGATTCCACTGGCGTTGCACACACCCATAGGCGACGGTAACTGCTAAATTCTAAGTGGGCCGTCAGCCTATCTGCTGTCCTACAGCAAAAAAGGTCTCTTTTGATGTTATCCTCCTTGACTAGCGATTTGCTGCATAATACCATCCTGAAGATAAGTACACTCAACCCCAATACAAAAACAAGACAACAAAAGGTTTCTGTTAACAAAGGTATATAGAGTAATACTCGTTCGGGGCGTAACTCCCAGTTAATGAGGTCGACCTTTAAGCCTTCAGTGGAGTGCTCCACAGCTTAAATATAGATCACGCGTGATACACCATTTTCCTTTTATGTTTCCGATTTTCGGAAACCGTTAAGTGATTAATGTATCCAGTTTTTTTGGGGAAACATGCCAATTTTTATACATGGGAAACATATCTCTTTTATGTGATGTATTAATTCCGAGTTGATCAAAGAACTTGCTAAATGTTTTGATATAAAATTTCAAAGTAAAAAAAGAAAGCACCGTATTACGGAAATTACTCATAGGCATTGATGTTTTTAATTATTCAAATATATTTTGGAAACCGAACCCTGCAGTTCAAGCCTACCAATATCCTTAAGGCCTTAAGGGATGAGAGCTTTAATATTATACAATTTAACTGATAATTACTAAATACATATTAACTTTATTATATGGTAATTAAATTAAAATATATCCATTTTTTAAAGTCTTAGCCGCTATTTATTGTTAACGTGAAAGCTGGTACACTCGGAGACCAATCTAGAGGTACCGGATTCAAATCCCACGATAACATGCAACGCAATTTCTTTCGCCTATTAAGGATGTTATAAATAACATAATTGCCATGTATCGACGGTGAAAGGAAAAATCCAAACAAAATCCGCCTCGGACAAGCGTGGTACGTATATTGTCCGTTCCCTGTAGGATCGAGGCAAACAGTGGGGCGTTACAGTCTCTGATTTATTTTATTATTAAATAAACAACAAAAGCTGGAAAATTAGCGATATGCAACAATCTATACTTACATCTATACAAATAAATAAAATTGGAGGGTCTGTTTGTAATATTAAAATAACCGCTTTTTACTAAGTGCATTCGGACATATACACTGTACATATACCAAAACAATCTCTGAAATGGCTGCACCGATTTTGACGGGACTTTCGCTGGCAGATAGCTGATGTATCAAGTAGTAACTTAGGTTATTTTTATTTTAGAAAAAAAAAATAGTTTTTGTTAAAAATAGTAAATTTCGGAAATTTTGTATTCCAATTTAAGTTGACCTCAGATTTATATCATCAATCATATGAAATAGGGTTCAGCTTAGGCTGGACATGTAGGTTGAATTTCCAATTTAAGTTAACCTCAGATTTATGTCATCAATCATATGAAATAGGATTTAGCTTAGGCTGGACTTTGTAGGTTCGAACGTACGTATTCTGGAGGCGCATGGCGTAACAGTTGCATTCGATAATACTGACTGTTTGCATATTTCATTTATATTTTAGGGTTTGTAATCCAAAATAAACCATAAGATATATCCAAAAAATTCTGCCCAGTCACTATTCCACGCGGATTAAGTCGCAAGCACAGCTAGTGATCAAAATAAACACATGTTCAAAATTCGTTTTAAAGTAGTTTTAAACGCTTACACCAAAATATATTAAGCTTCAACAGGTCTTTAATGCTGTAAATATAATATTATTTATTGAAGTATTTATGTTAATTGCGTTAGAATGCACAAGTATTCAAACAACTTTGTCAAATAATATGTTGAATGATGTATGAACCGTGAGAAATCTAATCGCATACATATTTATATTGGTCTTTGACTGGCTCGCTTCAATCAGGCGGGTCCATTAAAATTCCTTTGTCCTCACCGATGTCGCTCCCGTCCACTAATAACATTTCCCGAAGTACTAGCAATTTATTATACGATAAAAATAATTAATGTATTCACAAATAACCTCATGCTCTTATGTATATATTTTTTAAACCTTTTTCTGAAAAAGTATTTATTTTGAAAGTTACCCTATACTTAATTGTGTATTCTAGAGTATTTCAGTACGAAATTTTACGTTCCATTTCAGAACATAGGCTTGAAAATGTAAAACATGTATTTTACTCTAAAAATATTTACTCTTTTGAAGGAACTTCACGATGGCAAGGGAGGAAAAGATCCATTCCCGCTTTTATTAAAGAAAACGAAATTACCAAAAAAGTGGAAAGAAAGACCAGGTACGTTTTTCAGACCTATTTTTATTAACAGATGACAGGCTTACGGCCCACTTAGTAGTAGGCAGTTACCATCGCATATGGATGCTTGAGACGCTAGGGTCACCGCAAACCCGCTGCTGTACCATAGGGATACAGGAACCTGGGTCACTAATTACGGAACACAACATAAGGTTATTATGGTGGCATATTTATAGATCAAGGTAATTGCCATCCAGACGGGCATAGGCCCTACTACGTAGTTAAGGTTGTTTTGTCGCCTCTTATGGCAGGCCGACCCCGGTCGCAGGGGTTAGTATCCTTACTCTGCACGGAGACTTTTTCTGCAAGAATTGCGACCAGGGACACGTGAAGCCAAACTCAGAGGTCAGTCACTCTGGAGACACTTCACTCGCCTAGTGTGCACATAATATTGCGAGTAAGCCTACACACTAAAATCTCGGCGTGTGCTCGTACAACCCGGCTATCCATCTTAGAAAAGTGTGGTGGCATCAGATACCTCTAAGGATACCCAAGTCTAGTTGTGGGACGTTAATATACCTAGTTAGGTCATAAATTCTGTCACATGTTTAATGTAAAATAATTGTAACAAGTTTATTAATTATGTAACCATTCATATACCAAAATGAACTTAACAAAACATAGATTCTTATGACATTAAAGTTATTCAAAATGACCTCCGTGATTTTGAATACAAGCCTTCAATCTGCGCGGCCAGTTGTCTATCGCAGCACGAACGAGGTCCATGTCAATATCGGCGGCTGCCTTAATCAAGGATGTCTTGAGTGACTCCAAATTGGGATGAGACTTTGAGCACGCCTTTTCCTCCAAGTGTTGCCATATCTTGTAATCTAACGGATTCAAATCTGGACTGGAGGAGGGCCAGTCTTCGTCCCGGATGAAGTCGATTTCACGCGCCGCCAGCCAGTCTTGTGTGCTCTTCGCTCTATGAGCTGGCGCCGAATCTTGTTGGAATACCCAGTGCCTGTTATTGAACATGGTATGAGAAACAGGTTCCACAAGGTTCGTCAGGACTGTATTTTGATACACAACAGCATTCGTTTTTACACCTTTCTCACAAAAATGTACCTCTGTTAAGCCCCAATAAGAAACTCCCAACCATACCATGAGCGAGGATGGAAAATGACCTCGTTGGACACGCGGAATACGGTTGCTCGCTTCTTCACTACTGTGTGCGTACACCTTATCATTTTGTTTGTTGTAGCTCTCTTCTACGGTAAACATTTTTTCATCCGAAAAAAGAATTTCCCGATATTTTTTTCCCGCGTACCGCTTCAACAAAGCGCGGCATCTCTTCAGTCTCAGGTCCATTAGACGAGCATTCAAACGATGTCCTGTTTTTCTTCGATATGCCCGAAGCCCTAAGTCTTCATTTAACACCCTTTTCACCGTGGTTCTGCTTAACCCCATCTGAAGGGCCAACAGTTTCTGCTTACGTTTGGGATTTCTTTGAATTCGTGCCTTCACAGCTTTTATCACTGCTGGAGTCCTAACAAACCGAGGGCGACCACTTCTTGACCTGTCATCTACACTAGAGTCTTCATTGTATAGTTTGATGGTACGATAAACGAATCTTTTGGTTATATTCAAATTTTTCAGTATGTTAAAAATTTGAATTGGCGCGTAACTGTAACGATGCAACGCAATAACTGCAACACGGTCTTCTTTAAGCGTCCACTCCATATTTAAAAATGAGTAAAATTCTAAAAGTTATACATTTTTATTTTCATGAACAATTCGAAATTCGAATTCAATAAACTTTTTTGTGGCCAGCATTCTAAAAGAAAAGTTTTTACTGTGTGACAATACTTATGACCTGACTATGTATATAATTGTTAGTATAAATACGTGAGATATGAAGGTGACATGTGTTATATGTGTGATGCGTGTCAGTGGTGCACTTGAATAACTTTTTTTATCAAAGAGGTACAAGAAAAAAGGTTGCCGATTGGCGTCTGACCTTCCGCTCCCGGAATGAAAAACCGATTGGTGTTCTCCTTTTGCTGTCTTTGAACTACAAAGACTCTTACGATTCCATAGATAAATGATGGGATTTCTTCATCTTATTTCTGAAAGAGACGCAGCTATTAATGAACAAACTTTAAATGATCAGTGTTTGCGAGCACCACAAACTATTTTTATTCTCTGTTCCATTTTTGAATTTTACTTAAAATATTTTATATACAAATAAATTTATATTTAAAACCAGGGCCGTCATTTGTTTTGCGAATAACAAATTCAACAATCTATTATAATGATCCTTCACTACTTACAATCACGTCTTTTAATCATTATCATTGCCAGCGATTACAGGAACATAAACAGTGTTTGATGGTTATCCAATGGCGTATGTAAGAATTCACTTGAATCGTGGAAAAGTCGATAAAAAATTAATGTGAAAATGATATGTGCTACGTTGCGGGAGAAAATATTAAATACCTTTCCGCATAATGGCACAATCAGTATAGAGTGCTTTTACATATAAATTGCGATGTAAGACATTTCTTTTTATGATTTTCTTTGATGATTATTCGTTTACAATTTAATATTGTTCGATTAAATACTTGTTTATAATATAAAACCACTCAAAGTTATTAAATGCATTATGTGTATATATTTATTTTATATACATAAGTATAGACCCATGTTTTATCCAGATTTTTATTAAAAAAAATTTTTAAATATTAGTTTCGCTCATCTTTTATGTATGTTACGAATGACATGCTAGTAGAACAATGTTTTTTTGCAGAATATCATACGTAGAATACCATTTTACAACTTCATCGAAATTTCTGGAACTCTGCTCAGCAAGAGCGTGTACCATTGTTGCGAAGAGTTTATCTTCAGATAGCGCTAAGTCCGGCGATTTTAACCCTAGAACTACAAACCATTTTTTTACCTGTAAACTACAAACCAGGGTAGATATTTATCCCACGGATATTACAATCGAAGAAAAAACATCATTCTAGAACCAGTAATCTGATTTTATAAGTACATGATTTTTTAGGTTTTTTATGTCAAAGAGGATAGTGAAGAAACAATTAAATGTTACTAAGGTTTATTTAGTAAATAACCTATTCAGTTTTAAGGTCCATAATGTTATTGATTGACTTCGAAACTAGTTCAAATCAAATCAAATTTATTTGGTGTATACATGGTATAACAATATGTACAATGGTTATTATTATTGTATATACATATTAAAGTGTCCGCATGTAACATATCTATAAGATGTGTAAATATTTTACAACATATATAATTGAAAATAATAAATATTTTCATGTTCAATTAATATTTTTACTACAATACATTATTTCGATTCTTAAATTTGTTATATAATTTACTTACAATATATGTGTTATTTCAATCAATAATTAAATCTAAAAATATTAAAATTACAATAATCAACATTATAAAAATTGTCAATTTTCATTATAATCAAAAAAATTCATTAATTGAGTAAAAACAATTGCTCAACAGCCAGTCATGCATCTTTTAAATAATCCAATGGGCAATTCTTTAAAATTTGCTGGAATTTCAATGAATCATTAAAAATGTAGTAAATACCATAAAATGAGCAATTGATCTCAGTGGTGTAAGATATTTTTCATCACTACCATCTGAAGACGTGGCATTGTAAGGGCAGTAGAGATAAATAAATATCCGCATTTTGTTTTTTCGTATACTTTTAGCAGCCCCGGAGTAAATACTCTAGTTTATATAAATATGAAAACTGTGCTGTATAATATCACAATTATTTCCCTTTATAATTTGTCATTAAGAAAGTCAACCACACTTTAATAGCATTTTTCCGTCAATAATTTTGTTAGTTTATATTTAAATGATGTCATATTTAATTTTTTAATGTCATTAGATATTTTATTATAAATTAAAGGTCCCATTCCCAAAATACTTGTCCTCAGGAATATCGTCTTAAAAGTTAGTTAGTTAAAAGTTTATCTGGATAGCAACCACCCCTGGTCTCTAATAATCCATAATAATCTTGTGTCGTGTTCCTGTATAGTGACCCTGGTTTCAGTTCGCTAAGCGGTTGTCAGGCAGCCTGTCCGCGGCAGCCGGTTCTCAGAAATCAATTGATGACGGTAACTGCTTACTATTACCCTTAGCCTATCTGATGTTCCTTAGTAGAAAAAAAGAACTTTGTTTTTTTGGTTTGTAGTTTTAGGGTTAAGGTATTTTAACCAGTTTCCTGGTCTAGATGGCACATTGTTATGTAACAAAATCTAAAGATTGTTTTGTGGTCCGTTTTAATCATCTTTCGAATAATGCGTGGTTTACACTATTAATTTGTTGTAAAAACTGAACTCCTAAATTCGTAATACACAATATTGCTTAGGTCCCACTAAAGACAGTCTTCTTACTAAAGCGTTTCTTTGGTCTTGGTTTTTAACTTGTTTCGCAAGACAAAAGCCACAAATTTTCGCTTTAGGATTTCATTATAAATTCAATTTTGCCACCGGTCTCAATTCGATGCAAAAAAATCCTTTTGTAGCGTTGAAGCAGGAATTCACAAGAACGATATTCCACTTGACGTTCATTCAAGTTCATTCATGTGGTGTCGTTTTCTCTCTTACTCTTAAACGTTTGAAAGAAAGAAATAAAGCAAGAAAAATATTTATTTAGGACTTCAACACTCAAACAAATATATAAAATAAAAGTCTAAATAAAATTAAAACTAGTCTTAAAACGGTTCTAAGTCAGCATAAACTGGTTAGAAAAAACCAGCGCCGGTCTTCGGTTAGAACCCGGTAATGACTTTAAAAAATTTGGATTCAAAAAGTAAACATAGAAATATTAATAATAACAAGTTCCGTATATGTGGCGGTATGTTGTTCCAGCATCTAGTTGCTGAGTACCGGAAACTGTCCCTAAACGCAGCTGTATGCTGTTGTATTGTTGTGATCTGTATGGAACATTGACGAGGATCAGCAGAGCTTTTGGAGCTAGTCCAAGTGAACTTTTCATATAAATATGTGGGAGCTTTATATTTAAACACCCCAAATAGCTGACAAGCAAAGTGAAGCTTACGTTCGCTGATTGTTATTTTTTGACACATGTTATAACGCTTACTGTCGTAAATGTTACTACTAATTACCGTTGACTTAGAGTTGAAACGTTGCTCAATATCTTCTGCAATTGCTAAAATTTGTTAATTGAAGTCTGCCAGAGACTTGCTGTCTTTCATATTAAAATTGACCTCGTATTTATATGCACAAATGAATTTCCAGCAGCTTTCTTTTTATTGCGTAAGACAGCAGACAGGCTGACAGCCCGCTTAGAATTTAGCAGTTACCGTCGCCTATAGGTCTTTGCCACGCTAGTGGCATCGCGAACACGCTGCTGTCCCATTAGGGTACAGGAACTTGGGTCACTAATGCCGGAACACAACACAAGGTTATATGGCGGCATACTTAAGACCAAAGGTGGTCACCATCCAGACGGGCTTGAGTCCCTACCACGTAGCTAGGGTGGGTTGTTTTGTCGCCTTTTACGACAGACCGACCCCGGCCACAGAGGTTAGTATTCTTTCTCCGCCCCTGCACGGATAAAATAAATAGGAAATTATTCTTCTGCTTCTTCAAAATAAGAAAAACAAATCACTTCGCAAAGGTCTTTTTTCTGGGCAAACGTAAATTTAAACAAAGACGCTAGTTTTTAGGGACTCATTTTGTGAGAACAGCCAACAAACAAAATGATGTAAACATCATACCTTATTTTTCAATACGCTGCATACTTTTCTCTGGCATCATCTCTTAGCTCAACCAGAAAAAACAAATATTCATCTCATGAGTAGCCTTTTTAATACTACTAAGTTTGATCTGACAGCTTGCTTGATGGTTAATGTTTGCAGTCGCCTGTCTAAGTATGCAATATCAATGACATCGGCAACATTTTTCAAATGAGGGGGCATAAAGCGATTGTTAATATAAAGTGCGAAAGAAATGGTTTGATATAAGTAGTGGCCTCAATGACTGACTAAAGTAAATGGTTGACCCTCCCAAGGATAGATTGGTTTGAAAGATAGAAATTTCAATCCATGGATTGATTATTGGCACGCGTTTTGTTAAAAATGGATTGAAATATCGATCTTGGATAGCAAAATTTGGATCAGGATTGGTTATTAATTTCGGCCGTAAGTATAATTTAAATTACACTCCTTATTCTCAATTATAATAATAATCAATAAAAGAAATATGTTACTTTTATCTGAACAAAAGAAGTTAATGATTATGCTTCCTTTTAATAATTAATCTTAATTTATTTTCTATACACCAACATCAAAACTTTATAAAAATATTACAATTGAGTGTAGAACAGCGGCAAAATATGAATAGAAAATAATTTAAAAGGACAAAATGAAAAGACATAATACTTAATGAATCATCGAATATTTTCAATGTTTACTAAATTTTATACTAATAACTATTCTTTATATTTATTTACTTTTATTATACTAAAAATATCCGGATTACCGAGCTTTGCTCGGTATTTTTTTTATAAATTGTGTTTTTTGGAAATTAACAATTAATTTTCTTAGTCTAACCTCAAAGCAAACACACATTGACTTCGTATTACTTAACAACGCTATCTGCTGGAATAGCTTTAGTGTTGTAGAGTCGTTAAAGCAATTAAAAAAAAATAGTATTATTATTCGCCGATAGATGTCAGGAAGAGTCATTTTTCAGTTTAAATTGGGACTACTCAAACGCTACCTTTTGACATTTTCTAGAAATGATTCCTAGCTAGATCGATTTATCGCCCCCGAAACCCCCGTATACTAAATTTCATGAAAATTGCTGGATCCGATTCCGAGATTCCAATTATATATATATATATATATATATATATATATATATATATATATATATATATATATATATATATATATATATATATAATAATAATAATAAATTAAAAACAAAAATAAAACAAGATAATATTAATAAACTACAAAATAAACCAAATAAATTAATAAACTCTAAAATCTTTGAATATAAATCTAATTTGAATTTAAATTTAAAAGGGTTCAATTTAGTAAGTTTAGTTAGGAAGTCAAATTTTTTTATTTTTGAAGAATGTGACAATGAACCCATTTACTTAGCAGTGGAGAGTCCCATCTATCAGAGAATACTCTGAGGATTGTGTTGGTGCTATCTCGAACCCGTGCCAGTAGAGAAGCGCATCTTTTGCGGATAATTGCAGCGAAACCGTCTATCCGAGCTTCAGCAAACATGCCGGACGCACTATGCCTCGACGGTAGCCCCAACAGCATCCTCAGGCCATTGTTATATTGGACACGTATATATATATATATATATATATATATATATATATATATATATATATATACAATATATATATATATACATATATACACAAGAATTGCTCGTTTAAAGATATAAGATAATACTTTATGCATCCATCTTAAATATTATAATATAGGAAACAATTTCAGTTTGTAATATAAGCCGTTATTTTACGGGCTGAACTATGAATGTTTGAAAAGATCTGGAAGTTTCCATCATCCATTTCCAACTTTTCTTTTTTTTATGTATGACCACGCATAAATTTTTACAGAGTAGTCCGATTTACAAAATTCTTTTTTTTAATAAAGAATTCATGGAACACTGCATCTGAGAAAATAAGTTACTTGCGAATTATTTCTTGATTAACCGATACATATTAGATGTCTATTCTGAAACAGCTCTTTCTTCATGCTTTCTAAAATTTATATGACCTACCAATGTATACCTACAATAATATATATTTGTTATAATACTTATAATCAGTGATGAATTTGCCCCTAAGCTTTTGAAAAATACCGTCCCATTTTTGAGTTTATTTATATATAAATATTAAGAGGGCCGCCAGCTTGTCTGCTGTAGCAATAAAAAAATTAGAGATCCCTTTGAAAAATAATCCATTTTGTAATTTAAGGTATACCATAAATAATTTCCCATGCCCTTAGTCATTATTTGACGTACAATGTAGAAAATGCTAGGTGCCTATATCACAACGAATCCTAACCAGAACAAGGGTATGTTGCTAAAATGTTATAAAGCTGTGGCAAATAAAAACGAAATGTTTTGCATGTTGATATTTTGAATATTTGAATGCATATAATATTTTCGTTCTGGAAGGTTTGCATGCAGTGTTGACGTTATTTACATTTACAGATGGTACTCGTATAAATCATTATAAATCTTCTATCTTTTTGTACAAATGTGCATAAACCTTTGAATGTACTTATTCAAAGGTTTATGTTTTATTCTTGGTGTGATGAAGAACTATCTAATTCTGACTTTAATCACTACAGAAACTTAGTTGCTTCGTTATTTTGTTGAATATTTTATAGTATATTATTTTTAGTGAGCTTCCCGTCAACTGTAATGGAGACAACTGAGGACGAAGTGACAGAGTTTTACGCCCCGAGGGATCTCATCGTAGGCCAGACGGTGTTTGTGCTTGGGAGACGTTTTTTGATTTGCGACTGCGACAATTTCACGAGAAATTATTACAAGTAAGAAATAATTTATAACTCCACATTGTCGTTTTTTAATTATATTCAGAAAGCGGTTGTTTTTCCTTCAAGTTTATGTAAGGGAGCATATATCTCCCGATGACATGTCCCGAGTCGCCGGAGTTTATATACCTTTATGTACTACAGGGCTTTACGGCGGCTTATATAAGCTTAGTGGATTAATCTTTGCAGCCCATCCGAGGAGAGGTTCAATAAAAGGAGGCTGGGGTAGGACGTTTGGCATATCAGGAACACGAAAACTAACAAATCAGTTGATTTTACCGTGTAACTTTTTTTATTTTTTATTTGGGAAACAAACGAGTACAATATAATAATAAGTACACACATAAAATTTTTACATTAACCAAAATAGTTTCCGCAGTTAAATTATACATAAAAAGAATGTCAGTGAGAAAGAAACAAATAAAATAAAAATAACAATATTAAAGAATAGTAGAACAACATTAAATTAAGACTAAAAAAATAAAAATAAAATTAATCATTGTACCTTTTGATTTGACTGGGCCGAAGCTATCTTAGAAATAATGCATTTTTTGAACATATCTAACTTGAGATAGAATATGTCGACATCCGCAAACAAACCATTATATGTATGCGTAATCACATACCTTTAAAGTACGGAATATGTCTATGTTCGCCATGTATTTAGTTTCACTCATATATTTTGTTTAAGGGACGACAATATTTCTATGCTATTTATATAATACATATATGTATATACAAAATGTTCTGTAAATTGTGTAAGAGATGACATGGCAAAAAAGGTGTGAATGTTCAGATGAGGACTAATAGAGGAGAGTGGAAGAAGAGGACATGTGCCGACCGAACATAGCTGGGATACGGGCAGGAAGAAGAAGAATAAGTATATACAAAATCTCATGCTAACAGTGTTTAGTATACTATTTTATTTAAATTATTATTAATGGAACTAAAAATTTTATAAACATTATAAATAAATGAAATTGATTCTATGTATGAGTAAAAAGTATTCTCTTTAAGTCAACATTTTTCTCATTGGATTGAACTAAAAGATCGATATAAAAAGCCCTTTATGTTTTTCACTTGTAAATAAAACTTATAGACAATATCCCGCTGCATTAATTCATAGAAAGGGTTGACAGTTCAAGACCTCAAACGTTACCTATCCTTCGAATTCGAGTCACATTAACGTAAATAAAAAACACTGCCGATATATGGAACAGCTTCAGCGCTCTTTAACATTTTTTAATATAAAGTATAAAGTTCACGAAAATACTTTTTTTAAATAAAATACGAACTATAGTCCGCCGAGCAGGAAGAATTTCGTACGTTGACCTGTTGCGGCCTCACTCGCACAGAGCAATGACGGACGGCGGTAATTGCTCTGTGCGAGCGAGGCCGCGTTATATTTACGCGGGAGTGACAGAGACAGATAAGAACAGGTCAACGTACAAAATTCTTCCTGCTCGGCGTCCGTAGTTTATTACCCGCAACTTCGGTCGTTTGGGAATTGCTGATATTTTTCAATTCCAAATCATCACTGCTAAATTTCCTTCAATACCATTCAATCGATCTGGCGACAAAATCCATCCATTGAAACTTTCATATTTGTAAATAATATATAAAAAGTTCCAAAAATTACACAGTATCAAGATCCCGCTACCAAAATATTTTTTTTTGTTGCAATACCATATTTCGTGTCCAACTATCGTACACTGGCTATCAGGGCCATCAGAGGATACCGCACGGTATCCTTTGAGACGGCCTCCCTCCCTCCTCGCCGGATCCATGCCGTGGGATCTGGGAGCTCGGCTCTTGGCGTCGCTGTATTGGTGGCGCCAGGAGGTCATCGTCCGGGGTTCTTACCCCACGCCTTGTGAAATCCAGGTTAAGCGGGTGGAGCTCCAGGAAAATCTTACGGCAGTTTGGAAGGAAAGACTTGCGTAACTCAGTGCGGGCCAATGCAGCATCACAGCGGTGCGGCCCGCCCTCCAAGACTGGCTTTATTTTTATACAAAATGTACAAACATCTCAATAAAAATGGGGGGTATTTTTATCAGTATTCCTTTTTATTAGGCAATAATTACAAAAATATCAAAAGCTAAAAAGCTATCTTTTAACTAATATTTTATTTTATCAGGCAACCTACTATTTGTCCGGTAGCGAAAGTAAAAAAACTCTGCTCTTTACATGCTCCGCTGTCAGCAGTTCGTCCCTATTCTTTACGGTTTTGGATTTTAGTGACTTTAGTTAGATAAATAAAAAAATATATCGTTTTTTTATTCGTCCCCGCATAGCAGGTTGCCCACAGGGTCTTTTACACAGCGGCACTTGGAAATGTCCTGTGCCGCTTTGACCCTGGAGCGCGCCAACTTATAGATGAGCTTCTGCCCCTCAGACGATTCCAACTTGTCGTAAAGTGGTTGTAAGTGGTCTCGTCTGGCGCTGGCAACAGCTCTCTTAGTGGCGCGCTTTGCCATCCGGTATGCGTCGCGATCTTCAGGAGATCTGGACGCTTGCCACTTCTTAAAGAGGGCTTTCTTCGCTCTAGTCTCCCTCTGGACTGTGTCGTTCCACCACCATGTCTCCTTGTCACACTTGCGACCACCCTTAGACACCCCAAGCACCTCCTTCGCCGATCCAAGGATAGCCGCCTGAATCTTGTCCCAGTATGCCTGAACTGGTTCGCCCATACCACCGGTGCACTTGTCACCGACGGCTAAGGCGAACTCCTGGGACGTGACTTCATCAAGCAGCCACCACCTGATTCGGCGCTGAACGCGCTCGGTATGTGTGTCTTTAGGCTTAGCGCAGAGGTCCATGACAGAGGTTGTGCAGTGAGACTCTCACCGGGTATGACCTTGCAGTTGGCCACTTTGCTGATGTGGTGTCTCCTAGTGAGTAGGAAGTCGATTTAGGTAGCATTCCTCCCGCTCTTGTAGGTGATGAGATGTTCGGGTCTCTTTTTGAAATACGTGTTCACGGTGGCAAGGTCGGCAGCCGCACACGTATTGAGGATATCCTCCCCTTCTGCGTTGCGGCTACCGTACCGTACCGTAAATCCACCGTGAACACGCTTAAATTCCCCACATTCATCACCCACATGACCGTTTAGATCACCCCCCAAAACGATCCCCTGTGATAGTGGGATTCCACGGAGCACTTCTCCGAGTAGATTCCAAAACGCTATTTTATCGGCGTCGTCACAACCAGCCTGTGGCGCATAGGCACTTATCAAGTGGGTGACTACCCCATCGATAAACACCCTAACGACCATAAGCCGGTCGCTATGACGTTTCACTTCCAAAATGTCGTTCTGGAACTCCTCCGAGAGCACTATGGCAACCCCATTCTCCCCACCAGGTGCACCTGTGTAGATCAGCTTGTAGCCATTCCCAATGAACCGGGATCTGCTGGCCTTCCACCAAGTCTCCTGCAGGAACGCCACGGCCACCCTCCGCCTGGAGAGCACATCGGCCAACTCTCTCGCGCGTTCGGTTAACGTGCCTATGTTCCATGTTGGAAAGCGGATCTTTCGAGATGTTTGGGCTGCGTGAGTTGGGGCTAGCGTCGTTAGCCGTGCCCGCCCATGACACGGTAGCCCTTGTCCACTTCTCACAAGAGCCGGGCGAAGCTCTTGCGCGCCGTTATGCGACGGAGCCCTAGCCCTTAATCGATCTCTCATTCGTTGTCTTTCCATAAGATTTGGCAGATTTGACTTTTACGGGGGCGACTGCCGTCTCACCCCCCAACCCCAAAAGGAAAGCCGTCGTCAGAGCCTCGTCCGTTATTCAGCAGGATGCGCCGACTTGCAGGTAAGGTTGACTTGGGCCCCGAAGATGTTGGTAGGGCTCCTTACACCCCATTTTGTATCGATATTTCGGAACAAAATATATCGGCTAAAAATATTGATATATCGATGCTTTTTCAACAAGCCTACCGTGCGATGCCTCGCCGCACGCGCTCCTGTACCTGAATCGTTTAACAGAGATATGTAGTTGTAATTCGTAGGAGTGTCAATCGAGTCTGCGAAGAATTTTATTGGTTACGATTATTGCGATTTTTTCATTCATTTACTGTATCGATTCCGTATATCAGTTGTTACAAATTGTTAACCGCTCCATTACAGGGATTATTGTTTTCTATAACTCAAAAAGTACTAAACCAACTGAAATAATAGCTATTTTCCTTCAATTAGTGAGAAATATACTTAGAAATATTAAGTAAATACGAGTAAGTGATAAATATACTATAACAATTCACATAGCGTCATCTAGTTCTAAAGTAAGCAGCTTGTTCTATGAGTGTTGCACAACTTTTTTTATATGTAATATATATGAACATCCGAGCCTTGGGATCAGACTCGGGACGGCAATCAAACCCTTGATCCCCGCAGGCGATTCCATGCATGAAAGCCATGTAGCCATAGATATCATCAGCAATAGGCAATATTTACTCTACTCAAGCGAAGCCGGATTGGGCTGCTAGATAAAGCACATGTCCTAAAGTTAAATGTGTTTAATTGGAATTAGGAACAGATTTGGCATAAATCCACTGCCCCTTAAGGATCAAAGAGAGCAAGAAAAGACTACTAAAGTTGCATGTAACAACTAATTCAAATAAAAAATAATAGAACTATTTTTCGATGATAATAACTATTTCATTAGCCCTTTGTTATGCATACCAAATCATTCGTCCTTCTATCCATTTTGTTTTGTTTTATGAATATTTTATTTTCTACTTTTTTAAAAGTTCGTGTCTACACGATATTTCTTTGTTAGTTACTGTGACATACTTTGACTAATGTATTTTTTATTGGTGATAGTTTGTCACTGGCTCATTTATTATTTAGTATGGCTAACTATTAAATAATAAATATTTTTTTAAATATAAAATCCGATTGAATGGAAATTCATCAGACTTTTTGTATTCTAGTGTTAGAGACTCCAAATCCCAAATGGTGGCGGTAAGTACCCGGGGAAAAAAATTATATACATATAATATGATATATAATTATATATGGAAATGGCCTTATATAACTACACTAACTATATGTAGTTATATATAATTACATATAGTATATAGCTATATATAATTCATATATTCATATATAATTATATATATATTACATCATGAGCCGATCTCGGCGGGACTGCAATGCTGAGCCGAGCCGACCCGTGACGGGAGTGAAGCGAGCCCTGAATATCCCGTCGGTTTACAAAAATTAGTTTAATATACTGGTCCCGCGATGCACGAACTTTCAGATACTAACCTGAAAATCATGATACGACACTTTGGTCTTAGCTAAAAAGCCGAGAAGCGATACTAAACTAAACTTAATTAGAGAGCCTAATTAAAATGCAAATGGACTTGTTAGTGCGATTTAGCATTTTGATGAAAATTAACAACGCCATCTAGTTAGTCTAGGAAAATTTAGTAGGCTTCGAATCCCGTGGGACATGTCATTTTGTAAAATTGCGTTATGATCTTAGTATTTGATAAGTTTACATAATTAAACGACATGACTGGGCTAGATTCCGATGTAAAAGAAAATGTTTGTATGGATAGCTTGTTTTTTTTATCGCTCTAGAACAGCAGACAGGCTGACGGCCTGCTTAAAATTTAGTAGTCGCCTATGGGTGTTTGCAACGCGAGTGGCATCGCGAACACGCTGCTATCCCATAAGGGTACAGGAACTTGGATCATTAATGCCGGAACACAACACAAGGTTATTATGGCGGCATACTTAAGACCAAAGGTGTTCGCCATCCAGACGGGCTTGAGGCCATACCACGTAGCTAGGGTGGGTTGTTTTGTCGCCTTTTACGACAGGCCGGATAATACTACTACTAGTTTACTACTAATACTAGTTTCATATGGCAAAACGTAATAAATAAATAAACTTTATATAATTATATATAGTTATATATGATTATATCTAACTATATATATATTTATTATATATAAAGTATATAATTTTATATAATTATATTATTTTTTCCCCCGGGTAAATTGGAACCACTTCTCACGAGCAAAGACAGCGTTCAATTCTGATTTGATTATACAATGCATCACTGGGAAGGTTTGCGTGAGCTAATATTGCCATAAGCGTCATCTAGTGGTACAATTTATTATCAACATTGCTTACAATTTACATTCAGGCGCAAACATGCAGAAAATAAACTGATAGCAAGCGAGTGTTAAGGGCCGTAAGGCCTCTATTTTAAAACACAGTTAGGACAAATTTATCAAAATCGTTTTTTTAGTATTTTTCATTAAGTGCGGCTACAGGAAAATATGTTTTATTGGTTTCTTAATTTTTTTTATTTTTGTCAGTTATTGTTTTAAAATTGGTCAGCCGCGTGGAAGCGACAGGAAATTAGTTATTCGTTTGTTCCATGTCTATTTCGTACGACGGCTTCCGTACTTCGTAACGCTTGCAGGTTCGATTTTCGTCCTGAGTCTGAAGGAAAAATATCTATCGGATGGTTTTTTTACAAACCTAGACTAAAACATTGTTTTAAAACAACATATTTTATCCGTGCGGGGGCGGAGAAAGAATACTGCGGCCGGGGTCAGCCTATCGTAAAAGGCGACAAAACAACCCACTCTAGCTACGTGGTAGGGCCTCAAGCCCTTCTGGATGGTGACCATCTGTGGTCTTAAGTATGCCGCTATAATAACCTTGTATTGTGTTACGGCATTAGTGAGTCAAGTTCCTGTACCCTTATGGGACAGCAGCGTGTTCGCGATGCCACTGGCGTTGCAAACACACATAGACGACTACTAAATTTTAAGCTGGCCGTCAGCCTGTCTGCTGTCCTAGAACGATAAAAAAACAAGCTATTCATACAAACATTTTCTTTTATATCGGAATCAAGCCCAGTCATGTCGTTTAATTATGTAAAATTATCAAATATAAATAAAAAACTAAGATCATAACGCAATTTTACAAAAATACTTGTCCCACGGGATTCGAAGCCTACTAAATTTTCCGAGCGAGTGTAGTCACGCAGAAATCCCTAGTATTTTGTATAATTGAGAAAGTTATGGTTGGTTTTCTTTGATGAAGTAAATAAACTTTTACACAAGTTTTATTAAAGAACGACAAACTTGGAATTTATGTGAATGTTGTATTAAGTACAGGATGCTGAATTTCCATATTCGGAGCTCTGTAGTGTTTAGCATATTAATAGATCGCTAAAATGTATTAATATTGATGTATAACATTTAGTCTGGGAAAAAATCATAGCGTTGACAAAGGGCGAAGGTTGCAGATTAATAAAAAAAATCACAACGTCACCACTTAGTGCGCGTTCGAAGGTGATATTTCGAACGTTAATTTGAGTTTTTTTACGAAGTTTTTAAGAACAATGTGGTTAGAAAAATGAAGCGGATAAGAATATAGGAAAATTTTGCTATGTTCTAAAATATTATTATGATAAGGGTAAGGACACTGCACAAGCTTTTGAGTAATTTTGTGCTGTGTACGGTTATTCTACTTTATAAAATTTGCATCGGGAAATGGTTCGTTTTGAATGAGTTACGTAACCGTCTTCTAATTACAGAATCACTGACTAAATTCCAAACAAACTCTAGCATGATAATCATATCAGCAATGTTAATATTGGACGTTAACATTGACCACAAAACTTCTTTGAATCATTTTCATAGAGCTAGTTACAAACGCACAGTCTTCTATGAGTTGAGTGCGAAAACATTGATAGACCAAATTAACGTTTGCGTTGCGCTGCTGAAATAGAATTAAATTTCAAAAACGTTTAATATAGGAAAATACAAAATGGATTATGAAGCGTAAAAGATCCGGGATAAAGGATAATGAGCTGTCATAAGCGAAGCTGTGAACGTAGTGGAACTGGAAGGTAAACAGAAAGTAAATCAGGTTATATGAACTACTTTAACTGGTTGGACGATTAATTCTTTAATGTGCGTAACTAGAGATATTACACCAGACGATTCAGATATATTAACCAAAACCTGAACCGTAAAACCAAACCCTTGTAACATTGAATCCAAATTGTAATAAATACAACGAGGTTGGTTTGCCAAACTATTTATTACTGATCGTTATTCCATATTTTTCTATACTACCCCCTACTCCTTATTATATTTATCCGTAAGACACCCACATATTATTACATCTTCCCCCTTAAAAATAATGCAACATAAATACTAAATATGTAACTGAGAAATTTTTATGAAGCAGTACAATAATAATACACAACTAAAAAGTTTAATTTACGACATTATTTATTGAAAAATAACGCAAGATTCTCCTGTGCCCTTATTGCCGCTTCTCTTTTGTGATAAGGTGAATGTCTTCTTACATTGTCAGGCTTATTATTTACACCTACCAGATTTCTCTCAAAAGAGGAAGGGGAAGAGTGTGGTGATTTTCTTGCTAATGGAGAACTCGGTATTGTCGTTAAATGACGTTTATTGCGTCTGAAAATCCTACCATAATCATCCTGTAGGAAGTAAGAGCGCGGCTGTGGCGCGTTGGCCTCCACACGCATCCGCCGCCTAGTTCCACTGCCCCCGACCAGGACACGCTCGCCAACATGTAGCTCCGGACGATTACGTGCATTTCTGTCATAATATTTTTTCCCCTTATAACGAGAAATACATATTCGTGAAAAGTCTTTTTCATTGTTACGCTCCGACAAGAGTTTACCAGTATGCACTGGCAGAAGAGTATTGAGTCGACGACCCATCAGTAATTGCGAAGGAGAGGAGATACCGTCGCGTGGTGTTGACCTCAGATTCAACAATCCAATATAAAAATCTGTCCCCGATAACAGTGATTTTTTAATTATATTTTTTACCGTACGCACTGCTCGTTCACTAAGTCCATTTGACTGCGGATAATTAGGCGAACTCGTAACGTGTTTAAAACACCAATCATTACAGAACTGTCGAAATTCTAATGAAGCGTAAGCTGGTCCATTATCCGTGACCAGCTCCTCAGGGATGCCGTGTCTGGCAAATTGATCTTTCATTGCACAGATTACAGACTTGGACGTCACACTATGCAACGGACTTACTTCTATGAAGTTTGAAAAATAGTCGACTATAATAAGAAAATTATTCTTATTAAAGGTAAAGATATCTGAGCCAACTTTTCTCCACGGAATATCGGTGAAGGGATGAGATATCATGGGCTCCTTACGCGGCACCGTAGCATGCTGCGCGCACTCTGCGCATGCACGCACTGCGCGTTCAATGTCACCACACATCCCTTGCCAAAACATCACATCTCGCGCCCTACGCTTACACCTATCGATGCCTAAGTGACCCTCGTGGACCTTACTTATCATTTCACTCCTTAGCGATTTTGGTATAAAAACTAAGCTATCTTTAAAAATAATATTTTCTATATATTGTAAGCTATGTTGATAAGACCAATGCGATTGCACTAAAGGTTCGACATCCTTTTTATACCTAGGCCAGCCATTCATAATGTAATGAATTAACATTTGACACTCTGTATCTTTTTTAGTCGCTTCTCTTACCCTCTCTAACTTAGAGTCACTAAATCTAACGTGATTTATTACAAAACATGATTGCACCTCGACGTCAGAGCTTACACCACCAGGCACAGGCTCGGGAAGAGCGGCTCTTGAAAGAGTGTCTGCTACGTACATGTACTTGCCTGGTTTATACTTCACGTTGAAATCATAGCATTGCGTGCGCAACATCATTCTCTGTAAACGTGCTGGAACGGCGTCTAGCGATTTTTTAAAAATAGCCTCTAACGGCTTATGATCGGTTTCCACCACCACGTTGGTGCGGCCATATATATATTGACGAAACCTCTCTAACGCAAAAACAATAGCAAATAACTCTTTTTCGATTTGTGCGTATCTCGTCTGTGTATCGGTAAGTGTTGCCGACGCAAACTCCACCGGGCGACCGGACTGGAGTAGCACCGCCCCTACGGCCTTCGCACTCGCGTCAACGCTGATTACCACAGGCAGATCATTAGAATATAACGCTAATACAGGTGCTTCACATAACTTTTGTTTTAGTTTCGATACTGTACTGTCATGTATCGCATCCCAGCACCACTCAACGTTCTTTTTAAGAAGACCCCTTAAAGGGCTTGTGAGATCTGAATAATTTGGTATGAATTTAGCCAGATAGTTAACCATGCCAATAAACCTCTCTAACGACGTACGATCATGAGGAACAGGCATGTCTTTTATAGCTCGCAACTTGTTTTGGTCTATTTCCATACCCCGTTTACTAAAAGTATGTCCCAAGTACGATATTTGTTCGACGCCAAAAATACATTTTTCCTTGTTGAATTTGATGCCTATCTGCCGTGCCCTGTCCATCAGCATTTTGAGCCTCGCATCATGTTGAGACCTAGTGTCGCCCCAAACAATTATGTCATCAATAAATGAGTCGACGCCCTCAATATCTTCAATAAATTGACGGATTTTCGAATGGAAAACCTCACTTGCACAATTTATGCCATACGGAAGCCGTAGAAATTGGTACCTACCGAATGGTGTACCAAACGTACACAAATCTGCACTAGAATCGTCAAGCTGAACCATCCAAAAGCCTGAACGAGCGTCTAGTTTGCTGAAGATTTTAGCTCCATGCAGCTTTGTCGCAATTTCCATCAAAGTTGGAAGCGGATAGTGAGACCTGCGTACAGCACGGTTAAGAGGCCTTGGATCTAGACATATGCGAAAACTGCCATCCTTTTTTGCTGGCAACACGATGGCATTTACCCACGGAGTGGGGTGTGTCACCTTTCTAATAATTCCCATCTCCTCCATGCGCTGTAATTCACCTTTCAACTTATCACGAATACCAATAGGAATTTTCCTAACAGGGCAAATAGAGGGGCTTGCGTTATCTTCCAGTACAATTTTATATTTTCCAGGAAGTTTACCAATTCCTTGAAACAGATCTTTATATAAGTTTATATCGATACTAAAAATTCTTTTTACAAGACCTAAAGTTTCACATGTATTTTTACCAAGGACACTTTGACAGTCGGCAAGCGATATAATAAAATTAATTAAATAAACACTTCCTTTATAACACCATGACATCTCGCATGAACCAAGAATAGGTATGTAATTGCCGCAGAACGATTGTGCTTTCACACTAGAGGGTTTTAAATCTTTCACGCTACAACCTAATTGTTTGAGTACCTTTAAGGATAACACGTTAATATCTGAACCTGTATCTAGTTTAAATAGCACAGTCGCTCCGTTGCCACAAAAAGATAATTTTTCAAACCACTTACTGTCACCGTCCTTAAGATATTCTTCTAAAGAATCTATATAACATGAATCAGTATCGCTGTCATTGTAACGTTGCACTTCATAAACACGTTTACTTAGCTTTGACGGACACATCTTACGAAAATGACCTTTGTTGTAACACAAATAACATTTAGAATAACTAGCCGGGCACCGAACATATTCACTATGCCTGTTGCCGCAACACTCACAACATTTCTCACTTTGATTACTTGAATCACGCCGCGCGTTGCCGCGCTGCGCTGCCGCGATGTGCGCCGGAGAGCTCACCGCGCTGCCGCGGGCTCGCATTGCTCGAGCGGCGGCCGCTTGCCACCCGCTCGCGGCCTCGAGCGCTGAGCCGCCGCCGGCGCGCCTCCTGCGGCCCTGTAAGCCGCATGCACCTGGCTGCCCCCGGATCGATTGATACGTTGATGAACTCGAACCTCGTATTATATCCACAGATTCTGAATGGGGAAACTTCACTATTTTTGAGCTTTCGATTTGACGGTTTTCTTCTATAGAAATTTCATAAGCTTGACAGATTCTTACGGTTTTTTCTAAAGTTAAATCGTCAGTTCTCAATAATTTGTCCCGTAGTGTACTGTCAATGACCCCGCACACTATTTTATCTCTGATTAAACCGTCTTCAAGATGTTCAAATTCACAAGAGTGACTCAATAATCTCAACGCCGTCACATACGCGTCTATATTTTCACCCATTTCTTGATTACGCGTGAAAAACCGAAACCTCGCCATTATTGTATTTTGCCGTGTTCCAAAGTAATCGTCAAATTTCTTAATTATGACGTCTATGTTGTCTTGATCGCCCGCCTTTTGAAACTTAAAAGTCGAGAAAATGTCATACCCTTGAGGTCCCACGAGATTTACAAGCAAACTAGACTGTATATCTTTTGCTTCTTTGTACACTCCGGACGCCTTCAAAAACACTTGAAATTGTTTTAACCATTTACGCCAGGCGTCCGCCCTGCTGGCTGGACCGCCATCCAGTGCCAATTCTCCGGGAGGCCTCGCATGCTCCATTTTATAAGCAGAATACACAACTACTATTTACTTCTACAATAATTTACTTTTAAAATAACATTTTTGTTCACCGCTGTCACCATGTAATAAATACAACGAGGTTGGTTTGCCAAACTATTTATTACTGATCGTTATTCCATATTTTTCTATACTACCCCCTACTCCTTATTATATTTATCCGTAAGACACCCACATATTATTACACAAATCATCTACGCTATGTCGACTAATATTTCATCGCGAGAAATTCAGCCCATGTATTTCGTATTGTTATGACATTCATTCGACCTTCACATTTTTCTCTAGGAAGAATTATTCCGATTATGTACTTGTTTAGGTCGATGCTGAACGTTGAACAACCGCCACGAGTGGAGGTGCATTGTGAAACTATCAAGGAGTTCCCTAAGGTGACTTTGATTGCATTACTTTCATTTATTATATAGTTCTTTAAACTTATTCATAAGTTATGGCAACACCATGTAGCTGTATTGTTTCGAACTATATATAGGTAATTTTATTTCTGCATCAGCTATCTATTTTTTATTTCATATATTTCCTAGTAAGTCGTAAAAGATATTTACTTCTTAATAGAAGTAGTAGTCGGAAGTTATTAAGTTTAGGACTTCATCCTTTAAGTCTTTAAATCTTTAAGATACACATCGTACGATTTTCTTTTTAATATATTCATATCACATTTATTTCGTTTTGTTATACAAGAAAAGAAGATAATGATGGACATGGATGAAAACTTTCAAAAGTTACAATGAAATAATCAAATAATATGTCGGTACAAGGTTGAAGAATATTAGATATTTATTAGAAATAATAGGTACGTAACGCATGGCAAACACGTTTATTGGTTGACAAGTGTTAAACCTAGCTAAATACAACGATATTAACTATGGAACTGCTACCTACATTACACAGATGATGAACTAATGCCGTAGTGTATACACTTTTTGCTGCGTAGATTAAAAAAATGTGTAATACTCATTAATCCCATGTTGTAAACTCAGCATTATCTTTACGAGTTCATTTTAAGTTTTATTGGAACATATTCATTTGTTTCGTGAAGAAAATGTGTTAAACAAAATAGTTAAATATGTCCTAAGTATATGAGTGAAATTTATGATGCTTTCAGTCGTACCCGCCGCATATAGGGATAGGGGCTCCCGAAGATTCTTTGCAATCATGTTTTGGTCTGATGCCAAAACCGCCACACAAGGACATCATCAAGTATAACCTTAACGCTAACAAGGTATGCAACATATATATGTATGATCATAGAGTTCATGAGATTTATTTTGGTAATATTCATAATATGTTTAATAAGACCAGATATAGAAGAAAGGCTATTAGAATAACTTAAAAAAACCGAGTTTTAAGAATAATCACAAACTTTCATCCGATCCATCATTAGTCCAATCATGGATTGATTACCATTGGGCTTGCCAATTGACAGCCATGGCTGACGGCCCAAATAAAAATAATTTCTTAATTTAATGCACATAACATCTTTATTCTTTAGTTTATGCTCCAAGTCCCATATCAGGGATAACTTTTTAAATATATATATACCAATCTATAAAAAATATACGTGAGATAAAGTGAAAATTGAGAAAAAAATTCTGAATACATGAGATAAAGTGAAAATTAAGAAAAATATTCTCGCTGCAGGGGCGGAGTAAGAACTAACACCTGAGGCCAGGATCAACCTGTCGTAAAAGGGGGCAAAGCAACCCTAGCAACGTGGTGGGCCCCAAGCCCGTTTGGATGGCAACCACCCTTGGTTTATAAATATGCCGCCATAATAACCTGTGTTGTGTTCCGACATTAGTGACTCAGGTTCCTGTACTCCTATGGGACAGCAGCGTGTTCGTGGTGCCTCTAACGTCCCGGGGAAACAATATATAATTATATATAATATATATAGTTATATATAATTACATATGGGCCGATCCCGGTGGGACTGCAATGCCGGGCCGACCCGTGACGGGAGTGGAACGAGCCCCGAACATCCCGTCGGATTACAAAAATTAGTTTAATATACTGGTCCCACGATGTGGGAACTTTCAGATATTAAGCTCAAAAGCATTAGCAAACGTCCATAGGCGACGGTAGTTAATTACTACTAAATGGGCCGTTAGCCTGTATGTTGTTTCTGAACAATAAAAAAATACAAATTAACAAAATTTGGACATTCAAATCGTTCCTCTATAAAAGTATAAGTGCAATATAAATATAATAAAATTATTTTATCAATGATTTTAAGTGATTCGAGTAAAACAATTTTATTTTCCATATAGAAAGAGTCCACAAAGGCAAATAATCTGCCAAGACAGAACAGTTAAGAATAAACTTGTTTTTTCTGAAAGCAATTTTAAAATTGAAGCGTACTTTCATTGGAAAACATAAATTTTTCTTTAATGTAGAATCTGCGTCATCCCGACTCAATTAAAGTTGCAGTTCCCGACAAAGAGTATAAGACATTCTCGTGACTCGTCTTCAAGTTTAGCTCCGTATATTTTGATTACATTTCAACTCGATTGCTAATGCACTCAACGAATTCTAAAATTCCTTCATAATTTATGAGACGTGTTTGAATTTCACTTGTACTAATACATTTTCATCTGAGTATTAATTTCAGAATCTATAAAGTATGTGTTGTTTTATTTTAGAAGTTTTCTATAGTACGTTTTCTGAACGAACAGTTAATTATATTTTGATTTTCCTTCATACTTTGCAGGCTTAGAACTGTCATTCTAATCAATACCCGTTTATTTTTATATTAAGTTATTTAGATTTTTGTAGGACGCATAGTTTCCGAGATATCGCGAAAAAGGTGTTTGCACCCCTTTTTCCAAGATGGTGGTCAGGGGACAAGGGCGGCAACCTCACAAACTTGGGGTTAAGATTCTATTGCCCCCCCCCCCCCCCCCCCACACATGTCCCAAAAATAAAATTGCGTCCTCTAAAAAACGTAAAGCTCATGTAACATTTCAATGGACTATTAATTGAGATAAATACTATCCTATCTTTTCAGTTGAACTAAATTACAGATAGTTTATATCATAGATATAGAATACTATATCAATGGTTTATACCTATATAATATCCATATATTAAGCTATTACGTCCCACCGCTGCATAGCCGCCACGCTTGTCCATGGTGGATTGACGGGATATACATATTGATCTCGGTATGCAAGATTTCTCGCGATGCTTTCCTTCGCTGTCAAGACGTGACACTTTTATATTATATACTAGCTATGCCCGCGACTCCGTCCGCGCGGCAGCATTTTTTGGATAAATTTATGGTTTATTTTGGATTACAAACCCTATAAACCCTAAAATATAAATAAATGAAATATGCAAACAGTCAGTGTTATCGAATGCAACTGTTACGCCATGCGCCTCCGGAATACGTGCGTTCGAATCTACAAAATCCATCCTAAGCTAAGCCTTATTTCATATGATTGATGATATAAATCTGAGTTCAACCTAAATTAGAAATAAAACCTACAAAATCCAGCCTAAACTGAACCCTATTTCATATGATTGATGATATAAATCTGAGGTCAACTTAAATTGGAATATTCAAATGTCCGAAACTGATCATTTTTAACTAAAACTATTTTTTTTTTTCTAATATAAAAGTAGCCTAAGTTACTCCTTGTTATATCAGCTATCTGCCAGTGAAAGCCCCGTCAAACTCGGTCCAGCTGTTTCAGAGATTAGCCGGAACAAACAGACAGACAGAGAGACAAAAATTTTAAAAAATGTTGTTTTGGTATATGTACCGTATATACATCCAAATGCACTTAGTAGTAAAAAGCAGTTATTTTAATATTACAAACAGACCTTCCAATTTTATTTATTTGTATAGATTAAGGTTTCACAAGAACCATGATTGATGTTGTCATATGGTTTTGAATATTGTACTTCATTTCATTAAAGTTTTAATCTAGATTTCTGTAGCTTTATTATGAATTACTAGTTGAACCAGCAAACATCGTTCTGCCATATGAATTTAAAAAAAAGTAGCTTCTTCAAGATCCAGTCTATGACTATACCGAAATTTATCAAAATTGGTTCAGCGGTTTAGGCGTAAAAGCGTAACAAACAAACAAACTTACTTTCACATTTATAATATTAGTTAGGATTTGACGACACGGCTGACTCAGTCAATACGTAAAGAGCCTTGAATGGTATTGAATCAGAGTTCGATGTTCTTTCAAAAAATAAAATATTTGTGTGTCTACAGTTGGTTTGTTCTTGTCCGTTAGTTGTGTATTAAAAACGCCCAAACGCTTTCTTTCTTCTGTTTTATTATAATTTCTATTTATTATAATATGTTCAATAACAGGTCTTTACCTATGAAATTGCCGTTCTGCAGTACTGGCCATTTCAAATCAAAATAATTTTTGTTTGGCTAAGAATTCTAATTTCAAATTAATTTTATTTTAAAATCATGGAATTCTTATTCCAAAAGTAGGCATTTGTTTATTGATTAGTGTTACATTTTCATCGCATTTCAATCTTTTTCGTCATCATGGATACGTTAAAAATTCGAGTAATTATGGAATATGAGTACCGTCGTGGCAGCAACGCGGCACAAGCGGCACGCAACATCAACGACGTTTACGGAGCTAACACTACAAACCAACGCACTACCTGTTATTGGTTTGCTCGCTTCCGTTCTGGGAATTTCGACCTGAAAAATGAAGCTCGCGGTCGTCCGAAGACTTTGGTCGACAATGACGAATTAAAGGCGATTGTGGAAGCTGATGATACACAATCTACGGCTGAAGGCAGCTTTTGACGTTAGCGTCAAAACAATATTGGTCCATTTGCGTCAAATTGGCAATTTAAAAAAGCTTGACAAATGGGTGCCCCACGAACTCAATGATCGCCAGCGCGAAGTACGCGTCGAGACGTGCCTTGCACTGCTCAACAGACACGCAAATGAAGGAATTTTGAACCGCATTGTTACCTGCGATGAAAAATGGATTCTGTTTGATAACCGCAAGCGCTCAGCAAGTTGGTTGGATCCTGGTTCAGCACCTGAACAATGCCCTAAACGAAAACTTACCCCTAGAAAAGTGATGGTCACTGTTTGGTGGTCTAGCGCCGGTGTGATTCATCACAGTTTCTTACCAAATGGGGTGAGCATTACTGCAGATGTGTACTGTGAAGAACTGAACACAATGATAGAGAAGCTGGCACATCTCCAACCAGCATTGGTCAATCGCTCGTCTCCGCTGCTCCTGCACGACAACGCGCGACCTCATACTGCACATCAGACGGTCTCCAAGTTGCAAGAACTAGTGTTGGAAGTTCTTCGTCATCCGCCTTACTCACCAGACCTTGCACCTACAGACTACTACTTTTTCCAGAATTTGGATAACTTCTTGGCGGGAAAAAATTTCAATACCCGAGAGGTAGTACAAAATGCCTTTGAAGAATTTTTTGCCTCCCGTCCAGCTGATTTCTTTAAAAAGGGCATCAATAAACTGCCACTGCGTTGGCAAAGATGCATTGATTGCATGGGTGATTATTTCGATTAATACAAATAAAAAATACATGAAAAAAATTCGTTTAAATTTCATACAAAATGGCAATTTCATAGGTAAAGACCTAATATAATTTTATTTTTAAAGTTAACTATCCGTTCTCGCCCGCTTCGTTGGTCGAATAACAGAATCCAAAAGTATTAAATTTTCGTACGCATGCGCACTTTCTTTTGAACAAAGAAAATAAACTGTTTAAAATTTTGAGGTTTGTTCTTATATATGCGAAAAATAAAATTCCCAGAACTCGATGGAAGCGCCACCTATCGGGTCTAATTGCGAATCTAAACCATTCTCGAATCCACTTGAACACACACAAAAAATTTCAATAAAATCGGTTCACCCGTTTAGGAGTAGTTCAGTGACATACACACGCACATAAGAATTATATTATATAAAGATATCTTCTGAGTTCTCAATCTGTTATCATTTGCTTAGACATTTATAAGCGGAAATGACAAGTTTGGCCTTTATGGAAGTAACTCTATTATTCCCAACGAAATAAAAAGAAGTGCCAAGGTTTTGTACATTGTAGAACATGAAGATTATCTAACAGCCGGGTTCTGAAACGTGCTGTGTAATTTTCATAACAAAAAATCTCTGTCTAACAGCTGATTAAGAATATAATATATATTATTATTATATTCTCAAATATGTGTTGATAGAATTAACTTGTCTAATTTTAGAAATTTGTTCTCAATCTAGTACCTTCGTTATTTGTGCGAGTTGGAGTGGATACACCCGGAAGATAAAGGCCGTCAGTTCGTGCTGTCATACAGTCTTGCCGACGGCACCATTAAGATCGGCGAAATACCTCGACGAAATTCCGGCATCAAAGGGGGAAAGTTTTTGAAAGCTATGAAGCTCCAAACTCCCGAATCGGACCCCAACTTCCCCACCTACTATACGCCAGACAGATTCTACATAGGTAGGTAAAACATTACGATAACTACCGACATTTATCACAAAAAAATTAAAAATAATTATGTAACAATATATTTTTAATTCATCCTTCCCCTTGATTAATTAAGTAAGTTCATACCCGAGATCATGATTTCAAATCTGGCGTGAAATCCGTGATGTGTGACTGACGTGTGTCAGAGTTGACACAAGCCTTTGAGCTTATTTGAATAATGTTATGTTTCATTTATGACAAATAATTAATGTGTAATAAAATAAAAGCAATGATTTCCTAGTGATGATTATGTACCTACCATTTAGTTTTTGGAGTTTACTTCTTAAGAATCGATTTTCATATATAATGTGCCCGGTATGAGAAAAATGTGAGGGTAAAATCTACTAATGAATGACCTCGTTACGTTTTTGGTGCGCGTGCACCGGAACACACTAAACAAAACAAAACGATGTATCTCTCAAGGCAAAATTTACTTTATTTGTTACAACTTAAGGTTGATTTCACATTAAATGTTGTTTAACATACGTCTTTTCATTTGTAAGTGACAAGAGTAATTTATTGCTTTGCTCATTTTATATGACGAATGATCGTAAGTATTAGATAATATTTTGGAGTTTTGTGACTTTATTACTAGGTACCTTAATTGTAATTAGGTTGAATTTAAAACTGTTTTAAAACTTTTTTATATATGTATATTATTTTCATTAATTTGTTAATTTACCCTTTCATATGGTATTAATCTTTTTTCAGTTAAATAAACTCTTTTTGCGTATGTTTAGACAATCGTACTTAAGTAGTAAACTCCAGTTGTGCGTCGGAGCTGACACCCACAATTATTTTAATCAGTCTTCTTCTTCCTCCTGCCCATATGCCACATTATATGGGGTCGGCACAACATGTTACATGTTTTAGTTTTTACAACCGGCCGCTTACCTGACGCTAACCGATTTTTTAGTTTTTTAATCAGTATTACTACTAATTTGTTTCTATGACAATTGACGTACGACGCTGGTGCTTACTAAAGCCTGTTCTTCTGTTCCCTAGCGTGCGGGAGAGCAGATATGCTTTCGATTGTACTTACTAAATTAATCTAAATATCCAAGCGTCATGAGATACTTGGGGTTAATGGAGGTAAATTATTATTCAAGACGGAGGCCGTGATATTTTACGGGCCCCGTCAGAGGCCGCCACCGGGCCTGAGCATAACGGTAGGAGGCGTCCACATCGACGTCGGGCCGTCCATGAATTATCTTGGACTGGTGCTCGACGGGCGATGGGACTTCGCGGCACACTTCGAGCGCCTGGCGCCGAGGCTAGTTCGGGCGGCGGCGGGACTCTCCCGTCTGCTGCCGAATATCGGCGGGCCGGGCGCAGTGTGCCGCAGGCTCTTTGAGGGAACCGTGCGTTCGATGGCCCTTTACGGGGCCCCGATCTGGGCGGATCGCCTGACGGCCAAAACGACGGCGCTGCTTCGCAGGCCGCAGCGCGTCCTGGCCGTCAGGGCGATAAGGGGATACCGCACGGTGTCCTTCGAAGCGGCCTCCCTGCTGGCCGGATCCCCACCATGGGACCTCGAGGCCCGGGTCCTGGCGCTGTTGTACCAGTGGCGCCGGGACGCGGCCGAGCGTGGCTCTCGCCCCGCGCCTCGCGAAGTTGAGGCAAAGCGGGCGGAGCTGCGCGACGTGGTGCTCATGGTGGAGTGGAAGGAGCGCCTCGCGCACCCCAGCGCGGGCCTCGCCACCATCGAAGCGGTGAGGCCCGTCCTGGCTGAATGGTTGGAAAGGCGCCACGGCGCCCTGACCTTCCGCCTGACGCAGGTCCTCTCGGGGCATGGTTGCTTCGGGAGGTACCTGTGTCGCATAGGGCGGGAGATGACGTCAGGGTGCCACCACTGTGGCGCGGGCGACGAGGAGGACACGGTGAACCACACTGTCGCCGTGTGCCCTGCGTGGCGCGAGGAGCGCCGCGCCCTCGTCGCCCAAATCGGCGTGGACCTGTCGCTCCCGGCCCTGGTTCTGTCCATGGTCGGGGGCGATCCTGGATGGACGGCCGTTGCCTCCTTCTGCGAGGCAGTCATGTCCGCAAAGGAGGCGGCGGAGCGGGAGCGGGAGTCAACCACCACACTCCCCTCCCGCCAACGCAGGCCACGCCGGCGGCGCCGGAGGGCCAGTAACGACCTCCGGCCGCCGTAAAAAGCGGCCGCGGGCGGCCCCTCGGGGGAGGACCCGCCGCCCGCACTATTACCGCGACGGTGAGGGCTGCGTGCTGTTCCGCGGCCCCCCTCAACTCCTAGAGTTGTTAGGAGAGCGCCGGGGGGACGAAACCCTGACCCCCTGGCGCCAACACTTTAGAAGGGGCCCGCCTCAAGACAAAGGGCGGGCCGGCGCCGGCCCGGGCCACGAGATCGGCAGGCCATATATCCGTGGGCCCGGGCGTAGGCGATAGGAGAACAGCGGGGTTTTTTAGTGGGTAGTCGGAAAAATCCCGGAGTCCCACATATCCCTCGGTCCCCCCGGGCCGGGGGAACCCGTCAAGAGAGGTTTTTCCCCGAGACCAAAAAAAAAAAAAAAAAAAAAAAAAAGGTAAATTATTATTATAGGGGCTCTTATTATAAATTTCGTAATTTCTCCTTCAATCCAAATAACTTATTTCAATCCAGTTAAAGCTAGAAAAAATAAATATTACTAAACTACACACAAATGTTGTTAGTGATACTAGTAAAGATGTCAATAAGAATATTAAAATAGATTTGCCGTATTCGTAGATTGAAAAAATATTGTCACGTATTTCTTAGCTTAGTGCGCATTACCTATCCGAGGGTTTGGGTGTTTCCCGACGATAAGGGACCCTGTCCAATCCGCACAAAGACCTTTTTTGAAACTCTAATCTGTTTATTTGATAAACATCGCAACGCTCTTATTTTATATCATAAAATATATTATGGTTATGAATTTTTAAAATGCGAAGTGTTTGTATAAATATGGATGGTATATTTATGCGTCAGTTGATAAATAGCACTTCAAACTTAATTTTTATAAATATTATATTTATAGCTACTATATAAAACGAGTCATTATCCGTTGGTAAATGATTAACATATTTTCTGATAAAGCTCGTTGTTAATTATTATTACAATACAAAAATTAAACGAGAAAATGTCTTTTTCTTTGTCGTTGAGGTGCTGTTGTGAATTATTGTCGTACTCCCCGCCGCGCTGCGCCGCGCGCCGTTGGGGTAAACGCGTAGTTGGGGACTGCCGTGCATTGCGCCCGTTTTTATATGAATAGTATTCTATTTATTTTTTACATAAACCAAGCATATATTTATTGTAAATTAAAATTAAATTATTATATAAATGGCAATACACCAGTCGATAAAGAAGTCTTAGATAAGGAAATAATGAATTATAATTTTAGGTAGTATAGTTCGAGTCTTCAAACACCGTTTTAAGATTACGGGTTGTGATCTATTCGTGTATAGATACATGGTGGCTAACCCTGATAAATTCCCACAAGAGGTGATAGACAATATTCGTAATTATCACATGCGCGAGGGGAATTTGAAGGACGAGTTAGAGGTAATGTAATGTAAAACGCCTGTTGTTTTTCAGAATTTGAGTTTTGGCTTCTGTGGAGCTATTTTTGACGAGTTTTATTACGTATATACCATATTTAGCTGTATAACAATATTATGTCTATAATAAATGGTTGGGCTTTTCTATGGATACTGCGTTACGTACACATTAACTTAATTCAAAATATTACTGAGGGACTAGTAGAATATAATGCTTTTCGACCCTCAAATGTTCAAGAAAATGTTATTTGCTGAAAAGTGTACTTTTAAATGGAAAATAGGTTTCGCTGATATATCGAAAGGCTTTATTTCGGTATTTTTATTTATAAAGAAATAATATGTTTTTTCAATATTTATAATTAATCCTCTAGTTTCAATGTATTATTTTGTGAATGTTTATTTTACATATTTAAGGCTGCTGTGCGTGAAGAAGAAGCGAAGGAAGTTCGATCGCAACTGGCTAAAATCGGACAAGATGCGGTTGCCGTTCCAAACGCTATGGAACAGTGCTTGGCTGCATTGGACGTGGTTGAGGGCAGTACCAGCCCCCCTCGCCCCCCTACACCACCCATTACCACCGACCGTATATCTTACGAGGACACTCTAAGGGTTGCTCGGCAAAGGTATCTTCAGATAGTCATTTCATTTATGTACTCCTATTAGATCATTAATTGTCTTTTTTTTCCATATTAAAGTTATACACTCAACCTAGAGATAAATTACAGTACCATTTGAATATATCCAAGTATTGTTGGTTAAATGTTTGCTTTTATGGAAGCAACTATTGCCAAAACAAAAATTGAAAAACTCTAAGACAGAATCAATACCCCCATTATTTAAAACATTATTCCAATTGACTTTAGATAACTCTTGGTCCACCATAGCATTAACCATACGGAAAGCCCTAACAAACTGTGGAGGTGGGCGAATAGTACGACAATGTAACATTGATAAAGTAATACATAACACTGGATGATGTAGAGTTGGATAAGAAAAACAGAAGAGAAAGACCCGAACTTTAAATTGAAAGCTTTACTTATGAAAATATAATGTATGTTATGTAATTATTGCAGCAAACCAACATGCGACAACGTCTTGCCGCTGAAAGGTATACTCCGTTCGGGCACTGCCCGCGACGACCATCAGAAGGTGGTTTGCTTCAGTGCGCCGGCGGCGGATGAGCATCGCGAACAAATACCTCGAGCTTCCTATCCACCAGGACAGCAACCACATTTCAACGAAGAGGAAGACTTCTGTGATAGATATAAAGATCCTGTAAGTACCTATTATTTTTGTAACTGAAAAGTTGTACTCGACAACTTTTTAACCTGATCTACATAGTGATATTAATGCCCTATGCTTAGCTTCGATATCCTTCCGTGATACTTGAATTTCTGGTGTCGTTATAATTCGCCAAAAAAAAATTCGTTGAATTTGGAGTTTTACAAGGGCACTCCTATCCGATCCTCAACAACAAAAAATAGCTAACTATTTCACCGACATCCATCTATTGTATATATATTATGAGCCTCAGTGTTTAAGTGGGGCGGCTCCTTACAACCATGTTTATGTGAAACATTTGACATAAAATTTATTAATTTATGGCATTATGATCATGAGTTGAATCCAAATTGTATCGTAAACATACATAAGAATATTGTGCTCTCATTTTCTTTGCTCTTTAACGTTCATCAACTTCCTGAGTGATAATTTCTACAAAACAATCTTTATCCGTAAATTTTATATATCAAGACAGGGATATTTACGGAACAATTTCAGTGGCTTCACATAAATGATTAAATAGCGCCTGCTACATATCATATTAATTATATTATAGTATGTTAATATTTCCTAATATCCATAACATAAAAATGAAAAAACCCGCAGGCATTATACACGACCACGAAAAAATAAATGAATAGGTTATTAGCCTATTATTGTAAAGATCACCGCTGTCGTATTACGAATTACTATGTACTAATAGTTTCTCTGGTTCCCACCAAATAAGGTCAATGATTAGTGGAACACCAGTCCATGGTCAGGAGTAGAACGTAAAGTTTCAAAATTGCGAATAGCTTTTATTATATTATTCTTGCATCTATAATGGGTTATGCATTACACTAAATACATATAAAATATGGATGAATGGATGACAAATTTTGACCATCTAGATTTTAGCATTAAAGTATGAGTTATGCTTATCTTTGCTCTAGGGTGTGAAAGAAAGAGCAGCACGACGTGCTAGAGACGAGTGTGCCTACGAAGTCAGACCGAGTGCCCAACTCGATATTTCAAATGAAGAAAAAACTGACAAGGAGCAATTACCAGGATACCTTGGAAACTATGGAGTGGACTGCAAAGAGGTAGGCTGGCTAAAGTACCGGTGTTTGTCTTTTCTGGAAAATCCTTTGCTTTAGACGGGGTCATGGGGGCGTCTGGGGTGTGTGAGACTACCAACTACGAGTACTAAAAACCCCCCTGTTCTCCTAATGCGTGGACCAACTGGCCTGCCATGCTATCACCAGCCCGTCCCACGTGTTTTGGGCCCCCTTCAAGGAATACATCAGAAGAAATTCGGCTCCACGGCGCTTTGCTGTGTCAATGCGCGATTGAGGGGGCAAACAGACCAGCACGCATGCCCTCAAGATTGCGGCGTAGGTGCGGCCGACGGAACCTCACCCGAGGGCTGCCCACGGTCGCTGTCTACGTTGACTGGAGGTCGTTGGGCGCCGTTGTGTAGTTTTGCATTAGCGGTAGTGAAGATAGATCCCGCGCCCACCCCGCCAGAAAGAAGTGACGGTGGTCCAACCAGAAAGTACTGGTGTTTATTTCATAGGAAATTATCTCGTTGAATAAAAATGCACTTTGATACGCTTGCAAGGTCACGGGCTTATATGTTTATGTATATTAGTTATTTAGTTTATATAACACAAATTTTATGCTACTTACTTACTTTGGGACTAGAGGGCGCTATGTGATTGTCCTAATTTATATATATGTATTTGTTTATATTATTCAAATTTGTTGCCCTGTAACTAAAAGACTGTGCATATTGTCGTATGTCGTCTTTCAAGGTCATGGGTTCGATTCCCGTCTCGTGTCTGGGTGTTTATCTATATGTATTTATTTACAAAAGAAAAGTATAAGTACATGTAGTTTATCAGTTGTCTAGTACCCATAACACAAATGCTATTCTACTTACTTTGGGACTAGATGGCGCTGTGTGAATTGTGCCAGTATATTTATTTATAATATAATACCACTGCAGGTTCCAGAATACATGCGTCTCTCACCAGATGCATATGAACGAATCAAACAGCTTCGTCAGGATGTTCCCGTAATTTCGCCAGAAGCGGCAAGAGTAGCCGAGTATCCACGGAAACTCGACCCACAAGTGGATGCATGTTTGAATCCTTCCCCAAAGCAAAGTGGTCCTTGTGCCCCGAGGAAGGAAGATGTGGCTTTTACTTGCCCCCGCGTTGAACCTCACTTACCATGTTGTGATCCCGAAAAGGGAGACAAACACTGACTGAATTAATGAAATACAATTTTTTTTATTTAATTCAAACTGTAGTTGTTTTTTTCCTATTCTATTTCTTTATATATTTTCTATGCGGTTCATTTGAACCAGAAAATTTAAATGAATCCCGTTTTAATCAAATAAAAGTAATTACTATGTCTTGAACATTAATAAATAAATGTTAGCCAACACACGTTTGGTTTTCTGACAGTCATATTATTTCCATAAATTATTGGCTAAGAATAAATTGGCTTGGCATTTAGTTATAGTGGCAATAAGCTAGTCATAAAGCAAAACTATTACCGCTTCTTATGAATTTGTCGATTCTCTTCTGTATCGCTTTTTCTAGTTTCTTTGTGAAAAAACATGAATACATTTCAGTAACTTTAGTTCCACCAAACCATTGCTACCTGTGAGCTAACATGGAGATTAAGCCATTCAAGCACCCGGATTAACGTGTTCCTAGAGCTACGTGAAAACCGACAAGCTAAACCGAGCTCACAGGCTAAAAGAAAGAATAGCATTTTAGGATGGGTAAAAAGAAAATTACCACACAATAGGAGAAATAGCTGTTTTTTTTAATCCATGACTACGGAGCTGACTAAAAAAATAATTTCACAAATTTATTGCTCCATTCTAGCTACACTTTAATAATTTGCGGTCGTAAATAGCGCTCACTACACTAGCGAGAAAGTAATAAAGCTGTGTGGCAATGCATCAGTGGTCTACATCGGATCAATGAAGTTGTATACTAGAAGGAGAAAGAAGCAAAGGAAGAAGGAGAAAGACGAAGAATTTCCTTATTAAAACAAACTGTAAATATAAACACGCATACATTAAAAAACGTTTTATTACTTTAAAGATATTTTACAATATAAATAATTTAACTGTAATTGTACAGCAATACAGGAATGTACAAATAACTTGCTTATCGTTTTTAGGTACCTACGAAGTCATACTATACATACATAAGTACACCTATTTTATAATAATTCAATAAAAAAATAAATTATTCTAATTTATCTTATACAATAGTTAATCAGCATGGGGTTTAACATTTAATTATTTCAAATTTATTATACCAACTATATACTACTAAACTAAACACAGTTTAATCCATACAGGGGCGGAGTTAGAATACTGGCCCCTGCGGCCAGTGGTGAAAAGCGCTAAAACAACCCTAGCTAGGTGGTAGGGCTCCAAGCCTGTCTGGACGACAATCACCAGGGATTTCTAAATATACCGCTATAGTAACATTATGTTATGTTCTGACATTAGTGACACAGGTTCTAATTCTCCCGTACGTAGACGGCCAAAGTGTTAGTGGTGCCCCTGGCATAGCAAATCCATAGGCGACGGTGACTGGTGTGATTATGGGCCATCAACCTATTGTTCCTCAGCAATAAAACATAGAAATTAAGTCAAAACTCACCGATTAATGACCTGGATGTTAATATTATATTAAAAAATAACATAATATTTACTATAAATATTAAAATTAACATGTCGTTTAAATGATATTAATTTTAACCACAATTATTATGAACGCAATGATTTCAAACTAAATTTTAGCCACATCAAGAATTCAAACTCATAGTAATAAACAATTTGATTTATAAAATAAATATTTATATTTATAAGTTACACAATATCTATAAAAATATTATAAAGATGTGAATCATTCCTAAAAAATAAAATAAAAATACCTGCATTAGCGGTAGCCATCATCTCCGTAACATTATGAATAAATAATTGGAGGAGTATTGCCTCCATTGGTCTGGCAACGTTTCACGGCCACTGGCTACTTACGTGGGGAACAAATGTCTAGCCTTCATCCGGCATCGACCGAAGGAGTAGACCCAAAAAAGTGCTGGCTTGTGACGTCGTAAAAATGCAAAACATTGCGATGAGTTTCAAGGGAGGGACGGGGGGTTCGAACAACATCAAAAAACTTCAAAAATTGCGTTACGTAATACTTGAACGTCTCCTTTTCTTGTCAATCAATTTCTTAATTAAAAGGAAAAACCAACACCATCTAAATTAACACGGATTGTCTTAGAGCATGATGTAAACAAATGCAAATTCTATTAATAACTTTATACAACCACAACTCGTTTTTCTATTTAAATTACGAACTACAGAATGCCTTGTAGAAACATTGGCTTTTACTCGTAAGCGTGCCTTTTGTAATCTTTGAGACTAACAACATCTTTGTTTTATATCTTACTCTCTATATCTTACTATATCTTCTCCTATGTCCTTCTCCAAGGTCCAATCTATTTCTACCGAAATTCATCAAAATTGGTTCAGCTAATTAGGCGTGTAAACGAAGAGACAGACAGACAGAGTTACTTTCACATTTTTAATATTAGTATGAATTTTTTCCCCTTAATAACAGTTTATGTTATTTGCAATAGTAATATACGAATATTATTTGTCTCAATAACACGTTTCAGTATTAGCATAGCAATTATCTACTTGATAAGCAAACGTCATATTACCGAGAAAACAATAAAATCTATGCATAATAAATAATTGCCACTTGACTAAGGTCCACTAAGTATATACACAGGTTGAAGTTATAGACAATCCTTTATATTAACTAAATAAGAGGACAGTAAACAATCTTCCTTTCGAACAATACAATTGAACTCATTACACACTAGGAAGAATTGTTTGTTTATTGCTTATGTATACTCTAAGGTTGGAATATAATTCACCAATGCGTGAACGGTTGTCCACAATGACATTTTTTACCAATAAGACTAAATATTACATTCACATTTGACACCAAGTACATAAAGCGTAATATGCCTTTATTTCATCAATATTTATATTTCTATACTTTGTTTTCATTTTTTTATATGAGAATCACCTAACGACATATATTTCGTAGGCGATTCTGTGAATCACCTCTCGACTGTTTTCCCCTTACCAAATGGCGTTCTATTGAACTAATATACTCACATATAAACTGAAATTTAGTAATTTCAGATGCACGGTGTCAGAAACAAATACAAAAAAAAATTCTTTAATTACATACATATTACACATACATTACACATACATATTATACATAATATTTTAATTTACATTCAGTATAATTCATTATTCTGTTTACGATCTGAACAAATAAAAAATTCAATACACGAGTTTTTCTTATTTTCATTTATTTAAAATATACATTGTAATATAAAAATAAAATACGCACCTATGTTAGATAAATAATGACAAGAACAACAACAAACAACGTAACTATCATTCCACCAAACAATATGTACTTATCCTGTGCCACCCTCCTTTCTATAAGGGATATAGTGGCGTTTGATAACCCGAGGGTATTGGCCAAATCTATTATTCTCCTGTGAGCGCCTTTTATCGTTTCCCTGTTGTATTTCAGTGTCTCCAGAATACTTGAGCCTGAAACAAAGCAAATTCAAATAAGTTTCGAATATGCTATTCTTTGTTCAGTTTTTTTTCCGCGAGTTTTTTTCATGTTGCATTCAAAGTTTTATCGTATTTATTCATCAAGACCTTTTTATGACATTTCCTTTTCTTAACTAAAGAGGTATGAAAAAAAGTGCGTGCGTACAAAGCACACATGTCAGAAGTGAAATTTCTTTGGTAAACTAATTTTTAAATCTTCTAATAAATTTAGAAAAGAGAATTTATGAAATATTATTATTTTATATCTTATTAAACAAAACTCAACTGTATTTAATTGCAATAAAGTCGCAATTCGAATAGATATGTATAAGTAATGCAATGCAATCATTCTAAAATTACATTATAGAACACTTCAATAATCCATAAGCTATTATTAACAAGGTTGGTATTACTAAAGCAAAAAAATCAAGTGTATTTCATTGTAATAAAGTCGCAATGCGAATAGATATGTATAAAGTAATGCAATCATTTAAAAATTACATTATAGAATAAGCCTTAAACCATTATTAATAAGGTTAGTATTACTGGAGCAAAAAAAGAGTTTCACATCTTCGTGGCGTTAATATTGCGTTTCATCCGTAAAAATTTTACCCTCATGCTCGCAAAGAAGTTTCACTTCAATAACTAAATAAGAGGACAGTAAATAATCTTCCGTTCGAACAATACAGTTGAACTCATTACACACTCGGAAGATTTGTTTGTTATTGTAAACATTTAAAGCAGGTATTAAGGTGACGTATAGACAATGCTTTTAGCTCATTAGCGGGCAAAAAATGTGTTTATTTCCTTTTGAGATTGTGGATTCATCAACGCGTGAACAGTTCTCCAAAATTAAATTTTTTACGAATATTGCGTTCTTCATTTTCGACACCAAATACATAAAGCGTAAATATGCTTTTATATCATCAATATTTGTATAGTTTGTCTTCATATTTTTATGTGAGAATCGCCTAACGACGTATATTTCGTAGGTGATTCTGTGAATAACCGCTCGACTGCTTTCCTCTTACCAAATGGCGTTCTATTGACCTAATATCACTCACATATAAACTGAAATTTATTTTTTTATTATTTATTTATTGCACACTTGTAGACGTTGGGTGTACAATACATGTGCTAAATAATATTCATTGCTTCGAAAACTTCGGTCTAGTGACAAAACGTGTCCGGTATTTTAACTGATTCCAGTATTCTGATATTGTATAATATTACTGACAATACAGGCATGAATAATTTTGAGGATATAAACGCGTGTATTACAATACACAAGTATTATTATTATTTATTTATTTAAGTTTTAATACTGGTTTGGAGCCTGTGATCATATATTCAACACGTAACCAATTTACGTCAAAGGTAATAACCGAGAAAAAACCAGCATTATTAAATTATTATTCAAGTGAACTGACAATAAACAATAATATCACAAAAACTACAATATGTACATTTATTCTAAGAGACGAATAGGCATAAACTCCCACGTAATTTAACGTTCATTCACGACTATCTGTATCCGCGACTCCGTCCGCGTGAAATAGTGACTTTGGGCAGCATTTTTTGGATATATCTTTTGGTTTATTTTGAATTACAAACCCTATAAACCCTAAAATATAAACAAATGAAATATGCAAACAGTCAGTGTTATCGAATGCAACTGTTACGCCATGCGCCTCCGGAATACGTGTGTTCGAACCTATAAAGTCCAGCCTAAGCTAAACCCTATTTCATATGATTGGTGATATAAATCTAAGGTCAACTTAAATTGGAAATAAAAAATTTCCGAAACTGATAATTTTTAACTAATACTATTTTTTTTTTTTTTTTTTTTTTTCTAAAATAAAAGTAGCCTAAGTTACTTCTTGTTACATCAGCTATCTGCCAGTGACTGGGTCCTGAGAGGGGCGCTCCTCCCCGGCGTCGGCGTCATCTGCTACGCCGACGACACGCTCGTCACAGCGCGTGGGAGGAACCCCCGCCAGGCGTGCCTTCTGGGCACGGCTGGGGTGGCGCAAACGGTGGCTAGAATCCGGCTACTCGGCCTGGAGGTGGCCTTAAACAAGACGGAGGCCCTTATATTCTACGGGCCCCGCCAGAGGCCGCCACCGGGCCTGAGCATAACGGTAGGAGGCGTCCGCATCGCCGTCGGGCCGTCCATGAATTATCTCGGACTGGTGCTCGACGGCCGATGGGACTTTGCGGCGCACTTCGAATGCCTGGCGCCGAGGCTAGTACGGGCGGCGGCGGGACTCTCCCGTCTGCTGCCGAATATCGGCGGGCCGGGCGCAGTGTGCCGCAGACTCTTTGAGGGAACCTTGCGGTCGATGGCCCTTTACGGGGCCCCGATCTGGGCGGATCGCCTGACGGCCAAAACGACGGCGCTGCTTCGCAGGCCGCAGCGCGTCCTGGCCGTCAGGGCGATAAGGGGATACCGCACGGTGTCCTTCGAAGCGGCCTCCCTGCTGGCCGGATCCCCACCATGGGACCTCGAGGCCCGGGTCCTGGCGCTGTTGTACCAGTGGCGCCGGGACGCGGCCGAGCGTGGCTCTCGCCCCGCGCCTCGCGAAGTTGAGGCAAAGCGGGCGGAACTGCGCGACGTGGTGCTCATGGTGGAGTGGAAGGAGCGCCTCGCGCACCCCAGCGCGGGCCTCGCCACCATCGAAGCGGTGAGGCCCGTCCTGGCCGAATGGGTGGAAAGGCGCCACGGCGCCTTGACCTTCCGCCTGACGCAGGTCCTCTCGGGGCACGGTTGCTTCGGGAGGTACCTGTGTCGCATAGGGCGGGAGATGACGTCGGGGTGCCACCATTGTGGCGCGGGCGACGAGGAGGACACGGTGGACCACACTGTCACCGTGTGCCCTGCGTGGCGCGAGGAGCGCCGCGCCCTCGTTGCCCAAATCGGCGTGGACCTGTCGCTCCCGGCCCTGGTTCTGTCCATGGTCGGGGGCGATCCTGGATGGACGGCCGTCGCCTCCTTTTGCGAGGCAGTCATGTCCGCAAAGGAGGCAGCGGAGCGGGAGCGGGAGTCCACCACCACACTCCCCTCCCGCCAACGCAGGCCACGTCGGCGGCGCCGGAGGTCAAATAACGACCTCCGGCCGCCGTAAAAAGCGGCCGCGGGCGGCCCCTCGGGGTACGATCCACCGCCCGCACCATTGCCGCGAGGGTGAGGGCTGCGTGCTGTTCCGCGGCCCCCCTCAACTCCTAAAGTTGTTAGGAGAGCGCCGGGGGGACGAAATCCTGACCCCCTGGCGCCAACACTTTAGAAGGGGCCCGCCTCAAGACAAAGGGCGGGCCAGCGCTGGCCCGGGCCACGAGATCGGCTGGCCATATATCCGTGGGCCCGGGCGTAGGCGATAGGAGAACAGCGGGGTTTTTTAGTGGGTAGTCGGATGGCCAAACATCTTTCCCGGAGTCCCACATATCCCTCGGTCCCCCCGGGCCGGGGGAACCCGTCAAGAGAGGTTTTTCCCCGACACCAAAAAAAAAAAAGCTATCTGCCAGTGAAAGTCCCGTCAAAATCGGTCCGGCCATTTCAGAGATTAGCCGGAACAAACAGACAGACAGACAGACAAAAATTGTAAAAAATGTTGTTTTGGTATATGTATCGTGTATACATCCAAATGCACTTAGTAAAAAGTGGTTATTTTAATGTTACAAACAGACACTCCAATGTTATTTATTTGTATAGATAGCATGAAAATGAGAAATTTTATCACGGAAACTTGGAATAACAGATACATCGAAGAATATTTCTAATAGTAGTAGCACAAACAATCAATTCAAACAAAACTCAATCGGTCCAGCTATATTAATAACTCCACTACCTTAATAAACAAACGAGTAATGTATTGTAAATTGACGGTAGTCGCAACTTTTAATTTTTGGTTTATGAACAAAACGGTAAATTGTCTAAAATCGGGTTATATTACTTCTCTCTTGTTATTTCTCTATAAGTGAATATTTATATTATTTTGGGAAATAAATATTTATAAACCGTATGATACTGGAGTTTTAATAAATGCCAATAACAAGTGATACAATATGATGCGTAAGAAACATGTCTTTACGTAATTCCTGCAAAGCAGAGCCACGACAGGCTCTTCACTGGCAACTAAAACATTTGCCACTCAACTCACTCAAAACCATTTCCGATTCTGTGAAATGACTCAAACAGCATACCGATACTTTGAAAAGCGTTGATAAGCAGTGGACGCGAGTCTCACCAATCCAGGAGACACCTCTTTTTGGGATGGAAAGAGAAGAAGCTGTTCATCAATGTACAGGTCTCTCTCGCGGGGTGGGCAATTTAATTAAGAACTAATAATATCGAAATGAAGGTACGTGGTAACCAACTGGTATAGTAGAGAGGAGAGAGAGAGAGAAGAGACATTACGCCCTTACAAAATCTGATTAGAGTAAAAAATTCCCGCGCGTGACTACGACTTTTCGTTAAAAATCAGCTTCGGAACATGTTAGGTGAAGAAAATAACTGATATTGAAGAATCTTACAACAAACAGAATGGCATACCCTCTCATTCTGTCGCCAAAGCTCAGAGGTAAACTGGTAAAGCCTTTCTCTGAGTGCAATACGGCCACTATGCATATCAGTGCCGATTTGCTTAAGGATCTCTTACTTTGACCTTACTAAGGTAAATATTTTCTTCTTTCAAATGCAGTCGTAGGTATATGAACAAGATTCTGCAGCGGTCCTTAGGGACAAAACAACGTATGCTTAGTGCGAGTGCTAAAATGTCAGGTTCATGAAACAGGAATATTGTCTCTCCTCCAGACCATATCTAAATCCTTTGAATAGCAAATTAAGTAATTTTGAAAAGACAAAACTTGATCTCTAAATAATAAACCTAGAGCCGTAAGGTCTCTTTAACGAAATCAGTGGCTATAGACATGAATATGATGCGTTCTGCCATTGACGACTGGCTGAGTGTTTAAAAAATCGAGGCTGACATTTTGAGACAATTTTATGTTACAGTTATCCTAATTTAATACTTATTCAATAAATAAACCGACCAGATATACCAGGTGTACCGGAAAGTCATTACCGGTTTTTTCGGTAAAAACTAATTTTCGTAATTTTAAATTTCTTCCATTCTCTTGAAAATTAAGTTTTTACAAAAACATGGAAAAAAATATTTATTCAGTGTTGCCATTTGATTCTATACATCTTGCCTATATTTCAGACAATTTATGGGTGCCATCACAAAAAAGCTGTTTGTCCTTTGAGCGAAACCATTCATCGAGCCATTTTCTAACTTCTTCGAAATTAGCGAAGTGCTGCTCGCGTACTCCATTGATACGAAAAGTCGATAGTCGGACGGGGCAAGGTCTGGAGAGTACGACGGGTGCGATAGTAATATGTGCCATCCAAATGCTTTCAACGCTTCCTGTTACATACAGACGTCTCTAAACTAAACGAAACCAGTTCTGTTGGGGCAGTAGTTTGGATACCAAAGTACTACATAATTTTAAATTATAAACTCCCTTCCTACAATTCCGTATTTTCTGGCGAAGCTGTCACTATTCTTGAGGCAACTGTATTTGTAATCAACAAATATCAGCAAAGCAGTAATGTTTATGGACTCCTTGAGTTGCCTAATGGATATTGCTAAATTACCTTTCTATTCTAAAGAAAACTTTTTCATTACACTGAAAATTAAAGTATTTTTTGGTCTTGTTTCCCAGCCACAGTAGTATCACCGGCAATGAGTTAGCAGACCAATGTGCTAAGAATGCTTCTTCAATAGGCCTATGTACATACAACAAATGCTTATCTAGTGACTTGGGTTACATGGGTTTCACAGCTTAAAAAAAAAATTTTTTTAGTGTCTTATTAATTTCTACAACATTTTTAGAATATTGTTATAGAGTTTCAAATAGATCTGAGTAATAGTTTCGGAGATACAGCCATGGTAAGGCCAGTTAGCCTCAGCGCGCCGTTTATTTATATGGAAACGAAGATTCATTGTTAGTTAAAAAAAGTTTTACTGTCACTAAAAACTTTAAACGCGTTTTTCTCGAAACTGTTTTCAAATTCGGTTGTCAAGATTTCTCGAGAACTAATCAATCGATTTTGATGAAATTTTACACAGGTCTTTAAGGTACAATTCACAAGGACTTGGACGAAGGATTCTTTTTTTAATTACAACTATTTAAATAAAATGTAGAGCTAATTTCACTGAACATTGCATTTTTTTTTTGTAAAAAGGTTTACCAAAAATCCAATTTTCACTTTTATTCTTACGTCTAACTTCTAATTTATGGTCTTAATTAAAACACGTATTTTTTCACTTTTTTCACTTCGATTATCTTCCCATGGGTTCTGCTGTCAACGTGGACGCACCTTTTTTCCGAAGGGTCACCGGAAATGACGTCATAATGGCGGATTTTAAATATTTTTCTACGAAAATTTCAGAAATTATTTGTCAAACGTGCATGTTTTTAAGACAGTAAAAACTTTAAAATATTTTATTTATTATATTTTTTTTAAATCTGCCGTTTTTTCCCCGATTTAACCTATACAACCCCTTAGAGCCTTCACTAAGTTAGACATGTTAAATAAGTGGCAACAGAGTCCTATTGCGCGGCATTATTACTCTACAACCTGAAATAAAAATCTCAAAACCTTGGTTTTCGCATTACAGTTACCCAAAAAAGTGGCATCTTCCATTATTCGTTTACATCTGGGGCATTTCTGTTCCCCTGTCTTTTTGGCTAAAATAAAAGTAAAGGATTATTCTTTGTGAGAATGTGGATTAGAGTAAGGAACTATTGAATTAATTGCCCAAAATTTTCTTATCCTATTTATGATTACCCCATACATATCCCTCGTCTCATTAATATTAAATTTTTATAAATTTACTTGATTCCAAGCAAGTATTTATTTTAAGTAAGTTTCTTCATATAAACAACATATATTTATACAAACTAGTGATCGCCAGGGGTTTAAATTCAAGCATAATTCATAAAAAAATTAAGTTTGAACTTTATTATGGGCTTGAGGCCCTACCACGTAGCTAGTAGGGTGGGTTGTTTTGTCGCTTTTTAGAACAGGCCGACCCCGGCCGCAGAGGTTAGTATTCTTTCTCCGCCCCTGCACGGATAGTTTTTTTAAGTATTTACTAATGTATATTATGAATTTAAATATTATATTATTATAAAATTAACCTCAATGATCTTTACTAGGTCATAAACTCTTATTAAAAAAACCAACAGCATAAGTAGGTATGCATGTGTGTGATGTTGTGTATAATTCGAATAGTAGTGTGCGTTATGTTTATTTTAATTAATTTAATGTATTTCTAATGGATTTTAGGCAAAAAATAACTTTCTGGCACTTCTCCATACAAACTTTAATTGTGCCAAATTTCATACACCTCCGTCTGCGTAATTTTCGTTAAATGGAGTACAAAGTTTTCGCTTCACGTATATTAGTTGGCCCGGCAAATGTTGTTCTGCCATATGAATTAAAAAAGTAGCCTATATCCTTTTCCAAGATCCAAACTATGACTAAACCAAAATTCATCAAAGTTGGTTCAGCGGTTTAGGCGTGAAAAGGTAACAAACAAACAAACTCACTTTCGCTTTATAATATTAGTTAGGAAGTTAGGATTTATTTATAAGTATTATTATTAATCCTAGAACTAATTATTTGTGCTGTTCTCAGGATTACAGATAGCTACCGAACCGATCACCGCGTCTAGCCTTTTTTAAATCTCCATTAAACCTGTCACTTTTATATTTTACTTTAACATTGGCAAAATCAATGCCAAAGGCGTTGGAGCCATATCTTCAAAAACTGAACTGAAGCCTAGCGACATCTGTTAGAAAAACTGGTAATGACTTTCCTGTACACCTAGTATATAGTCATAATATAATCTTCATTAAAATATTTTAAACAATACATTTTAATTAAACTGTATGAGTAATTATCGTGAGTTTTGTTGGCAAAATAAGAACGCAACCAATTTAATCATAAATTGGCAACATTATTTATTAATCTGGATTCTGAAAAATCAGTACTCTTAAGCTTGTAACCTATGTGTGAACAATAGACGTTGCATTTTCATAGTAATCGTCCTTTTTATTTATTTCCACCTTATTTACCAGCGTATTCATTGACTGTAAATGATAAAAAAAATACTTCTACGAGTAAGAATTGGTTAGTTAATTGTTGTGGAGTCGTGGAGTCATTATTTCTTAACAACTTATCTCTTCTTGTAAGCTTTTGTTATTACTGTGGAACACCAGACAGTGTTAATTAACTTAATAGTAACAACCATATCGGTATCCATTGATAGATAGAAAAACAGTTCAATACATTGTTGTACCAACAAACTCATTTCCGGGAACAGAGGGCCAATTTTTACTTATTATATAGCGAAATAACACGAACTTATCATGTGATCTCCCAGACTACACATATAGCCTTGAAATTTGGCGTAAAGATATAAACTCACATTAAAACGAAAATCTATGAAATTTATTTATCAGGTAAATTGTTATTTCAACGAGCATACGGGGCACATCAATAATTTCTATTTATTAATTTTAAACTTAGTTAATGAACTCTAGATTGAAAATAAAATAAATATTTTGTGACACAGCGCCATCTAGTCCCAATCTAAGTAGCAAAGCACTTGTGTTATGGGTACTAGACAACTAACTACTTATATACTTATATACTTTTTTTGTAAATAAATTCTTATTATATATAAACACCCAGACGCGAGACGGGAATTGAACCCATGACCTCCGCAAGCGTGACAAAGTGCGTTATCCGTTACTCTACAGAGGTCGTCAAAATGAACACATTTCAACAGTAGCTAAACATCATACGTGTATGTGTAAAAAAGGTCGAGCAATATGTAGGTACAGAATTTTTGCAAAACTGGTTGTATTGAAGCAGCGCCGAAACTACTGAAGCTAGTAAGTAATATGACATTGGAATATCATCTATTCTGGTTTAATCTAATCTAATTATCTAAGGTAGTCTTAGAAGCGTCTTCATGACATTAACCCCTAAAGGATTAATTTAGACTGCAAATATTGTAAGAGAAATAATCTCCAATCATGGATATTAGTAGTGTCTTTTAGTCATTAGTTAAATCTTTATTATCCAAAGTGATGTCGAGTTTGCAGTTAACATTAACAACATATGCTTCCTGAATATTTTGTTAAAACTATTAATAAAGTCCTTGGCATTTTAATAAACACTACCGTATTTTATTCCAATTTATTAATTGACGAACTATCTGAGCGAAATATTAAACAATGTCCAGTTAACTACAAGATTGTGGTTTAAGTGTCGGCTGGGTAAAGTTGGAAAACTACAATATTTCTAATGTTTTTAATATATAAACACAATTAATATGTTCGTTGTAAATATATAAGCACAATTTCCTATTATTATTATTTTATTGCTGTAGGACAGCAGGCAGGCTGACGGCCCGCTTATAATTTAGCAGTTACCATCGCGTATGGGTATTTGCAACGCCAGTGGCATCGCGAACGCGCTGCTGTCCCATAAGGGTACAGGAACTTGGGTCACTAATGCCGGAACACAACACAAAGTTATTATGGCGGCATACTTAAGATCAAAGGTGGTCGCAAATCCAGATGGGCTTGGGGCCCTACCACGTAGCTAGGGTTGTTTTGTCGCCTTTTACGACAGGCCGACCCCGACCGCAGAGGTCAGTAATCTTTCTCCGCCCCTACACGGATAATTTTTTTAGCAATATACGAGTACGATGTGATCGTACGCTGATTATAGTTATTAATTGAATTACGTAGTAAACATCAAATAATACAAGGTTACGTCGAATAAATGGCTAAAAAACTACATACACATAAAAATACCGCGTCTCTGCTTAATGTAATAACAACAGGTTACTAAAGCCGTAATTTCACACCAGAAACAAAAACACTTGCGATCGCAAGTGGTGTGTGAAACGTTCTTAGTCACGCTTTATCTAAAGCAAGCAGACTACTTACTATACTTGTGTCACACGGTGTTCAAATCGCACTTAGCCATCAAGTTGGAACATACCGTATTTTTTTATCGAGTGTTATAAGAAATCAACATGTGGTAAGTAAATTAAGCTATTAAATTATTAAAAATATTAACTAAGTTTTAATTCTTAATATTTTCAACATCAATTATTTTAAGTCAGCACAGTAATAATATAGACTTTAATTCGTTCCTCACAATTAAATTTGTTTTTATAATTTACGTTAATTGTGGTAATGTACGTGTTTTGTGTTTATACACATACTAGCGCCGCTCCTCGACTGACCGGTAAAATAATACAAGTCATCCTTTAAAGACAAGGTCGATTTAAATGAACTTTGGCAAATAATACTACTAATCATATTTATGACACTACATATTCGGTATTATTTTATAGACTTAAATAAAAATATACATAAAACAAGTCATAACATCCCATAGTTGGAATCAGGTGAAAGAGTATATCCGCCACGCTTCTCCAAGATGGATTAGCGGCTTACACAGACCTATAATCTCGGTATGAAGGCTCCCTGACTGTTTTCATTCACCGTCAGTGGATATTATGGCGAGCCAAACTGCTTAGTAATAAGACTTACACCTAGCCAGAGTGGGAATAGAACTCGCGACCTGCATATTGCGTCTCTAGTGTGGGGTTCTACAAAGGTTCTTATTTAGAAGGGTATCTTATATAAAATATCTTAAATTTTTTCGAGTTGGATATTAACATAAAATTAAAGAGGTCAGGGACCATGTAAAATGCTTCCTTATTTTTTCCACTTTCTTACACATGAGGATTGTTTAAAAAAGGGGACAAAGAACGCGTAGATGTTTTATTCTGTGACCGATTACCAAACTTGGTATCAAAATGATTACAGCAGCTCTAGTAAGGCCTAGTTGCTCTACTTCTGTATTTTTCAAGTGAAACTTCTTTAGCGCCGTTGTATTCGAAAATTCGATAAAACGAAAAAGCGACACCAAAAAGAGACAAACGTATTCATAAATAAATGGGATTAAACCTGCGAGAGAATAAGATAGAATACAAGTAGTGTTTCTGATAATCTTCATATCCTCTTTATTCGAGCTTTTATTCACTAATATATGAAATGTAATCTACTTTAACTACTTTCACTTGTGCCGTATGTACACACATATTTTTTTTATAATTATAAGTATTATAAGGACATATTTTAATTTATCGATTATTACTTTTAATTTACAAATATCAAATATATCACATAATTAGGAAAATTATTAAATTGAGCAAAAGGTCGATACGAATACTAATGTTGTATACCTTGAAGTAAACGCATTTGCATTTAATCGTTGCTATTAACTCGTACTTTAAGCTTTTAAAATTATCCTTGATCCTTATGCAGTACACGCCTTATATTTTATGTTATTGTCGAAGAATTATATTAGGTATGGACTAGTTAAGGTCTGGCTACCACGCCGTGTGTATCATCATCGGTTGCAATCGAAACTTCCGCTTCGTTATCCGAGATCCGCTTTACGACTTCTCTACTTCCGGCACACGGTCACACGGCCTTCGGCATCTCTGTTAGTAGGTCCATTAGCATGCATTTACGACATCAAGCCAGCAATTATTGTCTACACTACCTGCCTGAGCCTGGCGGAGGCCGTATAGCTAGACTAGATTTATTGCCCATACACGACACGACTTATCGTAAAACGTGACCGTACCAGTCTTCGTCTGTGAATGTTAACGTTATAATAGCTTATGGACCTGTCGCGGCTTTGACATAATTTTTTCATTTCAAGGTTAGGGGACAACAGTCATTCCCGCCAAAAAATGGACGGCTTTTACCGCTAATATCAATATAAATACTATATATTATTTGCAAATATAACAAACATTTTTTATGATCCCTCTTTTAAAGGGCCTCCTTGACAATTCGACCCGTAGTTGCAGCATTCAAATAATCTTTCAAGAATTACATACTATTTTTTACAACACGTTTGCTAGCTTCACTTGTTTCTTATTTATGTAAACGGAATCTTTAAACGTAACTTTCAAATACTTAAAAACTTTGAATTAAATTTGAACTACACTCCTATGAACGACCAAAAATAATTGGACGTAGTTACGCAAATAGGATCCAACCCACAATATGGTAGAATAATTAGATAGTATAACAAAGTACTCATTCTGGGCCTAAAATAAGAGCAGTTAAACTTATTTGTATGAGAAATGATACATTTACGCTTATATTTTCCTAAGAACCCATAGACACTAACAAATACATCAATGCGGAAATACAGCTAAAACTTTAATCTTTAATAATTCAAAAGTAACATTTTGTGGGTTGGATCCTTTTTGCGTAACTACGTCCAATTATGAGATGGATCTGACGATGATACCGGAAGGTGGTGTGGTTGGTGTGTTACGAGTATAGACCTACGGAGCCGTGGGACTCATGGACACTCAACGGGCTATGGAGCGAGCTATGTTGGATGTCTTTCTTATGGACAAAATCCAAAATGAAGAAATCCGTAAGAGAACCAAAGTAACCGATATAGCTCGCAAAATATGCAAGCTGAACTGGCAGTGGGCCGGCCACGTTTGTCGCAGAACAAATGGGCGTTGGAGCAAACGTGTGTTGGAGTGGAGACCACATCTCGGCAAACGTAGTGTAGGACGCCCCCAGCCCGATAGAGCGATGACCTGCGCAAGGTTGCTGGTCGGGGCTGGATGGGAAAAGCCGGGGACCGGGATTTGTGGCGCAAACTTGGGGAGGCCTACGTCTAGCAGTGGATAACCGACTGCTGACGACGATGTGGTGACTTTGTAATAAAGCGACACAACATATCATACTTGGACTCCTTAGATACATCTTGACTAAAGGACTCTGGTTGTATTATTATTATTAAGCTGAGAGAGGCTTCAGCAAAAATATATCCTTATGAATTTTAATATGAAACGTCGGAACAAAGTCATATTCGAGCCCATTTGATTCGTCTTGAGAAGTTATCTGATACTAGCGGTAGAACGTAAAATATAAGTGAACCTAAAATATGGTTTAAAGAACAGATTAGTTTAAATTACCATATACTACAATAATAATAGGTACAATATTAATTAAATAATTAATTAAGAAGACAAAGAACACTATCCATCATACCTATATAACCTTAAAAAACTAGTTGGTAATACTAAAAAATAATTACTAGTTATTGTTAACTATAATTTTTATATTATTGGACAACAACAAAGGTGGAAATTGCGCCTACAAAATCTTAATAGACATCAGAGATCTCTGTAAAATAAGATGTTCATGTTTTAGATATTTTGCTCAGTGTTTTATTGATATAAATTTAGGTTAGTGTTCGTATCTACTACGGTGATCCGATAAGTACTTAGCCTACAAATTAAAAATTAAAATTTTGGAAAAGTGGCGATTTATTTCTCAACGTAATCTACTTTGAGTTCGTACACTTGACCCAACGATGCTCCAACTTTATTAAACCGTCTGAAAAATACGTTTTCTGAAGGACTGCGAAGTAGGCCTCCGTAGCGGCGATAACCTCCTCATTCGACTCAATTCGACAAGAATGTGAGAACGCATTAAACAATTGTTCTTGCGATACACTTTTTTACAATAATATTAATTTTTTTGTTGTATGTTTGTTTGTAACCGACTCCTTTGGGCGCGATTTTGACGTACTTTAAAAGGCCAGATTTCGTTTAAACTTTGTAGATACATATATCGAGGACCGATAACAATACACTAATTTCATAAGATTATTGTTATATCCTCTGGATTAATGAATTTTCGGACCGGTTCTCGTCCGATCACCGAAGTAGCGTGGGGCGCGGTCAGTACTTGGATGGGTGACCGCCTAGGAACTACGCGTGACGGTGCCTTTATGCTCTTTTTTAATCAAATCAAATCAAATATACTTTATTGCACACATTACATTACATGAAGTGATACATAACATTAAAAAAAGCACAATGGGCGGTCTTATCGCTGAAAGCGATTTCTACCAGACAACCTTTGGATGGATAGAAACATACAGTTAAGAAGGAAGACGGTAATTTTACATGCTATTACATAATACAAATATTCAATAAGAACAATAATAAGAAATATATATATATATATATATATATATATATATATATATATATATATATATATATATATATATACACATACATACATACATACATACACATCCATATATACATACATATTCATAAACAGAAAAATAAAATACATTAGATATTCAATTATTCAAAGAATTATAGTCTATATTATATACACACACAGCTACAGCATAAAATATGCAAAATAATAAACAAAACAAAAACAAATAAAATGAATTCAATTCACAGCTTCAAATAGTGCTACACGTTTTATATTAGCTTGACCTGTATGTTATGGAATTTACGGACTCGATTTTTACCCACTTTGAACAATCAAACAAATTCAAAATTCTGCCGAAACGCCATCTGGAGTTTAATAATAACACTGCTAGAAGATGGCATTAAATTAATAATAATACTGCCGGAAGATGGTGTTAAATTAATAAAAACATTTACCGATTGGGAACTAACCACAAATAAATTATATTTTATAGTTCTTCAAACTAAAAAGTTAAAAATAAATTATAGTTTAAAAAACTAAAATTAAGATTTTACCACAAAACAGCTCTTCATCATAGTTTTATTATTTTCTTTATAAAATCTGAATCTTACTATTTAATTTTTATAGTACTTACTCTCTTTTGAAAAATAAGACTGCATTGTAAAATGTTAGGGGTAAAGTATGAAGATTTTTTTCTAAGGCAATACAAGTTTCAACACGCATTTCTTTCCGCAGATCAATCAAATTATGAGACATACATACATTTATCATTTTTTTATTTTATTGATTTGATGCAAATGAGTTAATATTGTAGGTAGGCTAACGTTAAACCATGCCGCTAATTCCTGGGTAGTTTGACTCGGATCGGCTTCCACTATCTCTTTTGATTCAGCGTTATTCGCCTGTGTGGGCTATCTTCCACGTGGTTCGTTCTTCAAGTCGAAGTTTCCATTACGAAAGCGTTTAAATCAAAAACGTACGGTGCATTCATTAGTAGTCTCCTCTCCAAACGCAGCGTTGATATTGCGAGCTGTTTCTGCCGCGTTAGTTCCGCATCGGAACTCTCATTCAAAAATAAATTAGTTTAAAAAACTAAAAAACACGCTTTTATAGAAAATCAAAATAAAAGGTAAAAAATAATTTTCAATAAATTTAAATAAAGGATAGTGGGATTAAAAAAAAATTAATTTAATTATAAAAAAAGTGTGGTGTGCTTGTTGTCAATTGTTATAAATATTTTATTGGCAGATGTTAGTAGAAGTATGTAAGTGCCGCGGGCGGCCCCTCGGGGGAAGACCCGCTGCCCGCACTATTGCCGCGAGGGAGAGGGCCGCGTGCTGTTCTACGGCCCCCCTCAATTGTTGATCCAGGAGAGCGCCGGGGGACGAAATCCTGACCCCCGGCGCCAACAATTTAGAAGTGGCCCGACAAAGGGCGGGCCGGCCCCGGCCCTGGCCACGAGATCGGCAGGCCATATATCCGTGGGCCCGGGCGTAGGCGATAGGAGAACAGCGGGGTTTTTAGTGGGTAGTCGGATGGTAGAACATCTTTCCCGGAGTCCCACATATCCCTCAGTCCCCCCGGGCCGGGGGAACCCGTCAAGAGAGGTTTTTCCCCGAGACCAAAAAAAAGTATGTACATATGTAGTCATTTTCAAAATATCTTAAAAAGCACCCCACGCTTTTTTACAATAAAATTCATTTTTTTGTTAATCCCACTATCCTTAATTTAAAATGATTGAAAATTATTTTTTACATTTTACTTTGAATTTCTATAAAAGCGTGTTTTGTAGTTTCTTTTTTAAACTGTAATTTATTTTTAACTTTTTAGTTTGATTAACTATAAAATATAATTTATTTGTGGTCAATTCCCAATCGGTAAATGTTTTTATTAATTTAACACCATCTTCCGGCAGTATTATTATTAATTTAACGCCATCTTCTAGCAGTGTTATTAATTAAACGTCAGATGGCGTTTCAGCAGAATTTTGAATATATTTTGACTGTTCAAAATGGGTAAAAATCGATTCCGAAAATTCTGTTACATACAGGTCAAGTTAATATAATTAGCGTGTAAAAAAGACACCCATCCAAGTGCTGACCGCGCCCAACGCTGCTTAACTTCGGTGATCGGACGAGAACCGGTCCGAAAATTTATTAATCCTAAGGATCCTGGTAAGGATAATGATACGAACTATACAAATTATTTTATTGTCATCGGTCCTTGATAAGTATGCCAAATTTCAAGTTAATCCGATACTTTGAAGGGGGTCAAAATCATATACTAACATACATAAAGCTAATAAAAGTGTGTTAAAAATAGATCTAGTATAATTCATATTTTAAAGAAACTTCAAATGCCAGCCTTGTCTACAAATCTCGCAGTCACTGCTACCGAACCAGTACAGTATAACCAAACATGCTTACCACAAACTCTAAGAGAGTGGCGGTCGTCACCCAATCAGCCAATATTTGTAAGTAAAACTTTCTAGTTTATGCATATCACCAAGCTAAAAAAGCTAAATTCCTAGTACTACAATTTGCAAAGAGATATAATGCAGTAAACTTTAAATTTGGTAGGTGTTAGGGCCCCAAACCCATCCGGATTGCAACCACCCCTGGTCTATAAGCATCCCACCATAATAACCTTTTGTTGTGTTCCGGATTTGTGACCCAGATTTCAGTACCCATATGCGGACAGCAGTGTATTCGCGGTGCCTCTGTCGTCGCAAGCTGTCGTCAGCCTGTCTGGTATTTCTCAGTAATAAAAAAAACTGCAGTCAAACCCAATCACAAAAAGAAAACTGAAGGGTGCTCATTTTTTGTTTTCTCCTTCAACTAGACCTAAAAGATTTCTTAATTCTAATAAGAGAAATTGTTAAGGATTAAAATATTTTATATCTTTTATGTGTGTATTATTTATACAACACGTACAAGTAAAGCTTACCCATTCTAATATTTTTCAACAGAGCAATTTAAAAAAAAAAATTTATTTGCTACAACATAGAAACTTAAAATGCATTTGATACCAGTTTTTAATGATTTTTTCTTATGCCATAAAAATTGGCAATAACATTCATAGATGTGTGGGGGTAATATAAGTAGCTTTGTATAGATCCTAGCCTGTTTAATACCTATGCAGAACAATTTTTTTTTAAATTTATCTGGTGCAGGGAACTATATTTTGAAATGATTTCCTAGATATAATGAGTTTTTAATTTATGACAAAATCCAGGATTATTATCAATTATGGTTTCTAAATTTGTATTTCTCAAAAGACTACAAATATTCAATTACTGAGAAATATAATAGTATACTCAATATTAGTATGATATTTTACAGTAATTTATATGATTATTTACATTATTTTTGTTAATTTATCATGTACACTTACCTGTGTGTAACATTTCATCAACATTCCTATGTGAATTCTGTAAAGATACTTGTTCCTGTCCTAAATAGTCCACTGTGATGGAGGTATGGTCATGACCAACCCGCCTGCTGAGTAGCTGCTCTCTGTCTGCTGATTCTTGCTCACGCCTACGTCTCTTATTTTGAGCATTGTTCAGTGAAGCCTAAAAAACAAAACACTAATGAAAGTATATTGTTTAAACCACCATATAACAAACCTAAATATAACTACTCACTATTGGGTCTGGGAAAAATTATTTCAGAAATTTTCTTGTTAAACATGACAAGATTAAGTAAATACTGTGTCAAAGTAACTTTTATTTAGGTATTCACACATCTTAAGCGGGAAACAAGTAAACACATAATTTACATGCTAGAACTAAGAAGTACTGTAAACAACAAAACTCATTTTATACTAGTGTTGAGGAGAAGAAAACTTGTAGACATGGGATTAAGCGACTGAATTTCTTATGTACTTCTAGTCAGCAGTACATACAAAATGAAAATGTATGAAACCTGGACATTTATAATGCTCTTTCACACAAAAATGACTCACTGGCAATTGATGGTGGATGACTATTTTGATATTCAATATATTAATTTACTGATCAAGTGTCAGCCTTTATACTCAGTGAGAAAGATATACATTTAGAAAATGTTACCTGCATGTGTTTGCTGTCATATTTTATTTGATCCACCCTCATTTTGGCCATTGGTCGCTGATTGATTGGTGTTTTATAAACAAATATGTCTAGTTTTTCACAATTTCTGAAACCCAAAGATCATTCATATAGTATTGTGCAATCTTAAATTTCATAAACATAATAAACTTTTGACTCCTAAATATTTCATCCTGTTGTTGATAGCACCTGAAGAATTCATGTTAGTTTCCATGGTGTGTCCATGGTGCACTATTAAGTTACATGATCATGAATGAAAACTTATGGTAAAATTAATTTTTATAGGAGTGACTCCTGTACAACACCCAAACCCCAAAGTTACCACTGAATAGTGCTCTTCCTTTGTTTTCTTTAAAATAGCAGAAGTAGTGTGTCAGCTATAGCCGCTACCTAGGCAAGTGATGGGATGGCCGAATCTGAATAACATGTAATAACTACACGATTTTCAATAATATATTTGTATATATTTGTAGTGGATTAATAAACCAGGTTTTTGTAAAACTTAATACTATACTTACGCATTAATTGCATTAATTTTTGTCTGAATAGCAAATTCTACATTTTCCGCGTTACAGGGATCTCTTTCCAGTTTATGAAATAGCTCTGTAGTCTCCTGTAATATTTGGTTAGTTTGGTGGTATAAAGCTTCCATTTTATCTAAAATTAGTTAATTATTTACTAATATTATTCCAAAAATAATTCTAAACTGATAATATTATGAATTTGCAAGTCCACTATCAGTTCGACAGCCAGCTGTTAAACAGACAGTGATGACGTATTATTGACAACATTGACATTATCGTTTACACTCTGTATTTTTCCTAAATTCTATTGGCTTTGTTTCAAAGTACTTAAACACTTTGATTTCAAGTAATTTTTAATAAACTTAATTTATTTAATATTAGATTATTTTCGTGCAGTAGATAATTATTTGGATTCTAAATTTTACAAGATTCTGATATATCAACAGATCCTACTGGGTCTGTTTATGCCAATGTGACTTATATGCGTACTTCGTTTCACAATTCAGATTATCTAAATGTGAAAAGTAGATTTCGTTGCTATTGTAAGGCCTGGAAGGCCAGCTAAATGTTTTTTAATTTGCTGTAGAATATTTATTAAAATAAACTTATACTATCACAAACAACAAGAAAAAAGATTATACTTTGTTGTCAATGTCAATGTCATTGCAAATTAACTGTCATAGATCGTTGTGAGTCAGAATCCTGGAATTACGAAATTGAAATTCGGAAATAAACTTTCTCTTTTACAACCTTAATTAGTCGATTTGTATTGTAATACAGTAAAGTGAAGTTTTATTAGTTTTCGGCGTGTTTTAAGATCTTATAATGGGTGAGGCTTGTCAAGCTTGTTTAACTAGGATTCCCCATGCTACTCTCATCGCCACTATTATGTGCTGTTTGGGCGTGGGTGTGTTTTGTGGAACTATGTACCGGGGCTCGGCGCTTTCGAAGCTTATGTTTGAAGAAGTATTTCATTTCCGTGTGATATGGATCGAAGCCCTTCAGATGATATTTATTGTTGGCAGTGCGTGTATGGCTGCACTAGGATTCATGTTATTGTTTTTGGGCTGTTTGACGACAGGCGCCACTAGACAAAAAGTATACCGGGCATGGAGAGCTAGAGTCGGTGGACGCATATCCTGTGCCGTGTTCATGATTATTACTTACATTCTAACCTTCATTTGGATTTTACTGCTGGGATTCCTTGTTATAACTACCTTCTTGTTCACAATATTTTGGAAGCTATGCTCTAAACCGAAAAACATTGAATTTTCAACCTGTATTGACTTCACGCAATTTGATTTTATGTTTCCTGCATCTGTGAAACAGGAGGATATGAAGATATGTGATACCCAGGAAATAAAAATATTCTGTAAAGATTATGTTGAGAAGGCTGAGTTTATGTTTATATTGGCTATGGTATCATGTATACTTGTTATACTGAGCTTGGTGCATTACTTGATGTGCCTTTCAGCAAATTATGCCCACATAAGAGACCATGAGAAGTTCCAAGAGTTGCAAGAGCTTCAATACCTGACAAACCCTGATTTACATGCCTCGAAAGATAGGTTCTAGTATATGGCCCGTGCGCCTTTACTGCGCTCACTGGAGGCAACTACGAAGATGTGACTTTGTTTTAACACTTCATCGGACAATAATTACTTAACTTGATGTGGAGTAAAGTAAAAGACTGATATCAGTGCATACAAATTAAGAATGAGACATTTGGAATTTTTCATAACATATCTTCTTTTTATAATGATATATGTGTCTAGTAGTAAGATATCTATAGCTTGTTTTTACATTCCTTTAGTGTGTATTGATTGTTCAAAAGAACAAAGAAAAAATGTAATCAATTATAGTTCTCTTTGATTGATTAATTAGACCTGAATTTATATGTATTTTTTTTATCTTAGATTAGGTTGTGTTCATAATACTGAAGTTTCTTCCAATAAATATATATTTTATACTGCTGTGAGACAGCAAACTGGCTTAGTTTACTTAATAGTAAGCAGTTACTGTCAACTATGAATGTTAGTTATGCTAGGGTGGCTCCTGTTATGGATAATCCCAACCATGTAGAGAAACTGGAACCTGGATCAGCTCTGCTGGAACACAACATTATTATGGTGGTATATTTAGAGACCAGGCTGGTTGCCATCCAAACAAGCTTGGAGCCCTGCCAACTAGCTTGGGTTCTTTAGCCACCTTTTATGATAGGTCTCTGCATAAAAAAAATATCCTACCCACATTTTAACAAAAGCTTATAGCAGGTGGATAATTTATGTTAAACACCTGTGTAGAATTTGTCAATTTTATTAAAATTAATTATTTGTTTTATGTTATTTATGAATTTTATACAAGTATTGATATATTCTATAAGCATGTCTGTCTACATAATAAACATGTAGAAATTAGACTGTGAATTCTTAGTTATAAAACTTGAAGATGTCTTATGTATTTTGTTTAAGTATAGTTAATACTTTGATGAGCATTTGATTAATGTTTTTTTTATAAAGCATTGTAGGATTTGTGAATATTCTACAACTCCAGTATTAGTTCATAATGTTTAATTAATATAGATGTAATAGTAAATTTGTAACTTGATTGATGTTCAAAGATTAGTACAATATATGTGTATACTGACACTACAAATTATGTATTAGCATAAAAGAGTATTAAAATTATGCTTATATCACAATTTATAACTTTTTTATAGCAAAATAAAATAATTTAAGAATGTCGCTTTAAGATTTCATATAATTTGGGTACAATTCCATTGAATCCAGGGGTATTTATGCAGTATATAGCTAGCTAGACCATGCTCAGCTATAGAATTGACTGCAATCAAATATGCATAATATTCACTATAATGTGGATAGATCTATAAATATATCATTTTAGATTTGCAGTCAGCTATATTGTGTGTAAATTTACACTGTAGCACTGTGAACTGTTTATAGACCGGCTACATGAGTGAGATGTGTAGCTAACCTCTATAATCTTTAAGCACATAATCACTAATGCTGTCAGCTGTCTGGAAATTACATGATTTTTATTTCATAATGTGAAAATTATGCTAGACCAGATATTGGTCTCACCTTTGAGAAAAAGGGATATTCAGACATATAGCTTAGTTATTTGCTTTAAGAGTTTATGCTACACTTTTTGTCTCAATATTTGGGTCATGATCTTAATATGTATTTAGCTTGAAATTACAATTCAAAGTTATTACAAGTATGTATATTGTGCATGTGATGATAATTTTATTTTGTTATAAGAAATTATACCACAGCTTATATGTAAAATAATAAATATATTTATAAGTATATATTTCTCTAACAATTTACAATTTTTGAAGCCATATTTATTGTTTATCCCACCAATTCACATTAGTTATTTGAATTTCAATATTGTCTAAGAATTGTAACTTATGCAACTCAGTAGGCATTATCTTGTTACTTATAATCGAAATCATAAACATTACAAAATTAGCTCATTGAAAAATATTAACCAGTAATGTAAAAAAATCAAGATGAATAGCAGCATTGTGGTACACTATATCTTATTGACTAAGTAATCCCTTATTGATTGCACACCATATGGCTCAATACAAATGTAATGTATGATATAACTTTTATAAGTAAATTTTCCCTGTTTAGATTGTCTAATTATTTATAACTCAAACTTGTATACTGAGTTGAACGTTATAAAAATTAGTCTTGCAACTTAATAGACCAGTGATTCTCAACCACTGTGCCGCGGCACTTTTGTGTGCCGCCAAATATTTTTAACATGAATATATATTTAAATCCACAAAAAAATTAATTATTTTATTATTTGCTTTGCAACGGATACTTCTGTATTTGGCTTAACTTTGAATGAAGAGGAAGAACTCATTTGGCTTTCTAATAATCGAGATTTAATTTTAAAACATTCAGAAGAATCAATTAATTCATTTTAGATTAACATCAGATGCGATTATCCAGTGATAGCCAAAAAAGCTTTAAACATATTATTACAATTTTCCACATCTTATTTGTGTGAATTCGGATTTTCAGCATTAGCCAACATTAAAACTAAAAAAAGATCAAGATTGTTAAATGTAGAAGACGATATGAGAGTAGCATTGTCATTTTTACGACCAAATATAAATGAAATTATCAAAAAACATCAAGCTCAAATTGCGCATTAAAATATTTTTATTATTAGCTTGTAATTAATCCCTTAATAAACGTTTAGTTATTATTGTAGTATATATTAGTTTAGTGTGTTGTAGTAAGTAAATAATTTTTATCTTTTTCTGTGTGTGCCGCCAAATTTTGAAATCGTTAAATATGTGCCGCAACAAAAAAAAAAGGTTGAGAATCACTGTAATAGACAGTTATTCATTAAAATAAGACGAATATAATGTTTTCAATGTATAATTTGTAATAGCTATTTTGAATACAGTATTTCTTTATTCGCATTTACTATAACTACACATTACAGTTTTTGTAAATTTAATTAAAGATTTATTTATAAAGTTGTTTTTATTAAGCAAAGAGAATAACACACACAAGATAATGTGCCATTTGTTTTTATTGGGATACAAGGAAGGCTAGAAGGTATAAAACGTGTCCTATCTAAGGCGGCATAGCGGGTTATAAATACAGTTGATATCGATATGCAGGTTTCCTCGCGATTTTTTCTTCGCGGTAATAGTACTAGGCAATTATGCTATAAGAAGAACATTAGGCGACAAAAACTGCCTAAGCGGTGCAGGGGATTTGAACCCGGAGCCTCTAGATTGGTCTCCGAGTGTAATACCACAGAGCTACCAGGTATCCAAATTTTTTTTATACCGTCAACACATTGTTATAGTAAACTCGAAATCAAATTAAAATGATTTCTCAACTAGAACACTCACGATGATTAATACTTCAAGGCATTTGTCAAAACAAAAATTACCTAGACGCATTGTTCAATTCGTCGTCTTTATATCAATACTGTATTATACTTTGAAATAGTTTCTTTGTTATAACAAAACCTGACTTGGTAGAATTAATAAAACATTCATTTTACCAGTATTAATTACATTGGTTAGGTTAATAAATAAAATTAAAAGAACAATTCTGGCGCAAACTAGAGCTCTGTATCTGGGAATGAAAATATACGCGGTTTTGTTGATATGCTCATAAAATTAAATGGAAAACGCTATGCATTAATGATGAAATGGAATGCAGTTTCCTTATTTGACAAGTTTTTAACTAAGTATAATTAATGAAGCTCAATCATATTTGTAAATACAAAGACCAGTATTTTACCACCGCATCACTACGGTCATTTGGTGGTATCGTGGGTCCGCAGTGTTTTACATATTCATTGATAGTCCTGATATTTCTTTGATCTTTAATTTTATCCTAACTAATGCACTTGAAAACTATTGCAATTTAATCCATTAGTATAAGTTATTAATCAAATTCTTTATTAACCAGCAGACGCTGCATGATCAAAGCATTCGTTTAGCGTTGATTATAGAGCCGGAACTTGACAATTGGGATTTTACGGTACATTTTTTATTGGGCCTCTGTCAAAAATATCCACAAATACACATCAAAAACAGACAGACAGACAGGACAAAAAATACATCTTAAAATTCGTAAATTTTCAATGTATATATAGGTTACTTACTGCTGTTTTCACTTAAACAGAAGTTACAATATGATTAATCCATACTAATGTAGCCACCGTATAACAGATTTATGAAACAGAAAAAAGGATTAGCTCTGATAAGAACTGTTTGGTTACATCAATGTCGGCCACATCGCGCGAATGTATCCACGCCTCGAAGCATCGCCCCCAACTGCATTACATTTCTCGGAAGAGGCTTCGGGTGACGACAATAATATCATTAAGGATCTCTCGGCGGCAGTAACAAATACGAGCGCTGCGTACATAGATCGATGGCGCGACCACATAAACACAGCGCGATGTCATAGCCAGGAATGACGGGAGCATGCCGCAAACCCGCGTAATGCGTATTTACATCGCCTGCGGAAAGAGGCGGCTGCGCGGGATGAGGCCTCAACCAATTTCTTAGAACTAGTCTCGTGTATCAACACAAACCAAACCGTCAAGCATTTCTTGGAACTAGTCTCGGGTATCAATATGTTTATATTTTTAACACTTCTGATTGATCGGCGAACCCTTTTTTTATTGCTGTAGCAGACAGGCAGCAGTGTAGCAGCAGTTACCATCGCCTATGGATGTTTGCAACACCAGTGGCATCGCGAATACGCTGCTGTCCCATAAAGGTACAGGAACTTAGGTCACTAATGCCGGAACACAACACAAGGTTATTATGGCGGCATACTTAAGACCAAAGGTGGTCGTCATCCAGACGGGCTTGAGGCCCTACCACGTAGCTAGGGTGGGTTGTTTAGTCGCCTTTTACGACAGGCTGACCCCAGCCGCAGAGGTTATTATTCTTTCTCCGCCCCTGCACGGATAAATCCCTAAGCCCTAGCCAAATCATATAAAAAGAGCACGAATTTTGAAATAAATATTCGCCAGCCCGATGGAATAGGCTTAGGGATGCCTTCCGCCCCCCATATCACACATTACATAAATACACATTACATAAAAACGCGGGGAGTTTCTTCTCCCCCAGCTATAAGCACTCCGAAACGGTAGTAAATTAGAATACGATCGGCTTCACCGGTGAAGCCGATAGACCCCAATTAAAAAACTTGCCAATCGTGGCAAGGTGGTTCTCAATTGTCCCCATGCAGCGGTCGAACTGGAAACGCAGCTCACAGGAGGCACTATTCAGTAACCATCTGCTGGTGTTTCATTTATAACCCTGTAGCCACCGTATAATAGAGATAAAAAACAGAAAAAATAATTAGCTCTGAAAAGTCGTCATACATAAACGTCGGCCACGTCGCAAATATACTATCCACGAAGCATCGCCCTCAATTTAATTACATTTCTCGGAAGAGGCTTCGGGCGACGACATTAACAGCGTAGCGTACATACAGGGTCTGTCGTTATTAATGGATAATCCGGTAAGTGGAGGTAATCCAGATGTCAGGCTGCAATGAAATCATTGTTTTATGTCAGTTTTATTGGAGTTTACTCCATATGAATCAATTTTCATATAATAAGGCGCCCGGTATGAGAAAAATGTGAGAGTAAAATCTACTAATGAATGACCTCGTTACGTTTTTGGTGCGCGTGCACCGGAACACACTAAACAAAACAAAACGATGTATCTCTCAAGGCAAAAATTACTTTATTTGTTACAACTTATGGTTGATATCACATTAAATGTTGTTGAACATTGTCTTTTCATTTGTGATAAGAGTAATTTATTGCTTTGCTTATTTTATATGACGAATGATCGTAAGTATTAGATAATGTTTTGGAGATTTGTGACTTTATTACTAGGTGCCATAGTTGTAATTAGGTTGAACTTAAAACTGTTTTAAAACTATTTTATATATGTATATTATTTTCATTAATTTGTTAATTTATCCTTTCATATGGTATTACTTTTTTCAGTTAAATAAACTCTTTTTGCGTATGTTTAGACAATCGTACATAAGTAATAAACTCCAGTCGTGCGTCGGAGCTGACACACATAGTTTTTTTTATTAATTTAACGCCATCTTCTGACTATGTTATTATTAATTTAACGTCATCTTCTGGCAATGTTATTAATTATGCTCCAGATGGCGTTTCGGCAGAATTCTGATTTTATTGTTCAAAGTAAGTAAAAATCGAGTCGAATCCAGAAAAAATCCATTACATACAAGTCAAGTTAATATAAAACATATAAAAAAGAACAAAAATCCACCGTGACGCGATTTTCCTAGGCAGTCCTATCCAAGTAATGACTACTGGTAAGGATAATGATACAAACTACACAGATTATTGCATTGTCATCGGCCCTCGATATATCTACAAAGTTTGAACGAAATCTGGCCGTTTAAAGTGGGTCAAAATCGCCCCCATAAGAGTCGGTTACAAACAAATAGTTACAAACATACAAGTGAAGTAATGTTTTTTACACGCTATATATTAATATAGCGTGTAAAAGAGCACGAATTTCAAAATAAGTATTCAGTATTGATTCAGTAACCATCTCTGGTGTTTCATTTATAACCCAAATGGTGACCCACTGAAGTACTGACCCCGTGTCACCAAAACCCAAATGGTGACCCTGTGCCATCAAACTAATATATCTGAATGTTTGGTTCGCTTTCGCGTACGCCGGAAGGACCGACAGTACCTAATTAATACGTGGATCAATAAGTCCCGGGACTAATTAAGAAAAACACATTTTTTTGGCAAAACTCGACTTTATTCATCAACATCTCTAACAGTCTCTAACTGCAACACAATCAGTCCAGCGCTTCTCTAACATTTCAATCTTTCTTGTAGAACGATTTATCTTTGGCCTCAAAATAAGCGTTCGTTTCGGCAATGACTTTCTCGTTGGAGTAGAAACTCTCCTTGGAGCATTTTTTGAGGTCTGCAAACAGGTAGTAGTCACTGGGGACCAGATCCGGTGAATAAGGTGGGTGCGGAAGCAATTCGAAACCCAATTCATGCAATTTCGCCATGGTAGCGAGCGACTTATTGTGACACGGCGCATTGTCTTGGTGAAAGAGCACTTATGTATTTTTCATTTGGAGCCGTTTCTCACTGATTTCGTTCTTGATTGCCGTTCGCTATTGATTGTCTTACCTTTTTCAAGGTAGTCGATGAACAAAACTCCATGAGCATACTGAGGCCATAACCTTACCGGCCCACATTTGTGTTTTTGGACGCTTCTCACCGACTGCAGTCCACTCAGCTGACGATCTTTTTGACTTCGGAGTGTAGTGATAGATCCAGGTTTCGTCCATTGTCACATACCGACGCAAAAAATCCAGTTTATTTCGGCGAAACAGCGCTCGGAATCAACGACACGGCACCCACTTTGATAACAGCTTCCTCTTAAACAAATCGCATGCTTAATCTTAAACTGACCTAACTCAAAAAACCTGTTTTTTGGGAAATCGCAAAAAAACGTTTTGTCATTTACTACTTATCCCATATATTGACTTATAACTAAATAGCGGTAACTCAGTGTGGGAAAGAGATATCGAAATAAATCTTAGTTTGGGCGATAGAGGGCGTCGATACAATGCTGCCCGTTATATTATCTCACTTTAGACCTAAATCGTAATCGGTCAGTTTATGATTAAGCATGCGAAATGTTCATGCAAAATACATGTACACACTGCCGTATAATATCTTTAAGGTGTCAGCTATCTCACGCAATTTTAATTTACGGTTTTCAAAAACGATTTGGTGGACTTTTTTGATGGTTTCCGGTGTAACTACCTCATTTGGCCGGCCGGAGTGTTCAGCATCTTCAGTGTCTTTACGACCACGTTTAAATTCAGCATATCACCGACAAATGATTGTTTTTGATGGAACAGGCCCCATAGCACTTTTCAAGCCATTGCATTGCTGAGCTTGCACTGTGTTTTTTTTTTTTCATAAAAAAGCAATTATGAATCAACACACGAATTTGTTTCGAATACATGGTTTTGAGAATGTCATGAAATTTTGATAGGTATATTTTGAAGGCTGGTGGTACTCATGAAAAATCATATAGAACTTTTGGCAACGAAATCTATATGTCAGTTCCGGGACTTATTGATCCATGTGTTAAATGATATTTGCCACAGAGATGAGATAGATTATAGTTTGGAATAGTATTAGATAGATTATAGTTTGAAATACTACGTGTTTCGATATTTATGAAAAGCCAGACGCTAGTAAAAAATTACTATTTTAATATTATTATTTGTTGCCCTTATGCTCTACAATGTGCATGGAGCATAAAGCAATAATTCTCTTTACTTTTTGTTAAACAAGTGGTCAGTTGAAGTTGCAAACATTAATCACTGGGGAAGTGGTTAATTATCATGAATAGGAAACTGGTTAAAGCTGGCGCAGCGTCCAGCCATGACTGTTGGCATTCGGTAAAACTTCCTATTATTTTTAATAATACGCTCATCATTTCCTATTTTAATGCGTTCTAAAAATATATATAATTAATATCTGTATATTCATTAAAATATTGAATTAATCCAAAATTTTAATAATACTGTATATATTATTATGACAGAATATTATTCATATATTTAGGTAGGAATTAATTATGTCTGCCTGGGCGGGAAGAGTATGTGAGAGTATATCCCTGCCCTTGGATGTCAGATGGCAGAAGAACACGAGTGGTTTTTATGGGTATACCAGCATCGTTCGTCCATCTTGTCAATTTTAGAGGTATGGACGCATTGCATGAGTCCCACACTACAGCAATGGTGGGGTGTTCATCAAGCATTCCTAACTCAAATATAAAAAAGGAACTAATTAAACTATATCCCTCTATCCAGGTTAATACAACATACGATGGTATGGGATGGTATGGGTGATGTCCCATCATTAGTAGAATCCTCATTTTATTACCAATATTTCAAATCCAAAAACCAAAACATAAATATTATGAAAGTAATTAAAGTATTTAACTAACAACACTTTATTAAACTCAATAAGAGTTTAAAGATATGAAACTGGTTGCAATTGGCGAAAACGTCAGTGTAATATTTATTATATCAAATACCACACCCAAGGTGATGACATATGTTAATTTTTAAATTCGGTTTAAATTAATACAAGCACATGATTTTAACACTTGTGCAAGCTCATAAATCGATGACGGTAAAAATTACATGGAAATCATTACTATCGGATTACAGTTTATGTAATTATTTATTTAACAATTTAAGCATTTTTATCTCCATGCATATTAAAATAGAGCTCACACGCTGCTTTTGGGTGTTTTTATAGGGTGAGAGCATTGTTATTTTAGTGATATAGGTCGCTTGAGATAATTCATGGAATAGATATTTACAGAGGTGGTTGCCGTTAAACCGTGACTTTAGAAAGCAAAACTTTAGCCAAATCCTCATTCGTTGTTTGGCTGGGTAAAATAAGTGAGGCCTAATTAAGTCAGAATTTTATTACAAGAACAGATATACTTCTCGATGTATACATACAAAATATTTAAAACAGCGTTTAATTAAAAATGCTATCTTAATACTCGAGCGCTTCTGCATGAATAAGTTCCCCAATGATTCATCGTGTTGTCAAGTCGCGCAGTTTATGTTTACATTATTTTATTTTATATATTCTATGATTATACATGATTTTAGATAGAAGAAAAATTCTACAGCTCGCTGTAGCTGTTATTGTGATCTGATGTTATTGCTATTAGAATAAGAGCCCCGAGATCCCAGACACAACAGTGGTACATTTCGTATTTTATTTTCTAAAATACGAAATGTACCACTGGTTTGTCCACATTCCCGTGGGAGTTGTGGCCTCGATTTCCCTCTTTACCCCGACTTCTACTTGACTGGCTTCTACTCGCCGGTGACTTGAATATAATAGCCACGAGTGGCTTGTTACGTTGTAACAAGAGTAGGATAATTAATTTTCTTTATATAATATTTAATCCTTAAATACTTAATAAAAATTTCGAATTAATCTCAACAATATATAATAATTAATCTTGAGGGTATTTAAACGGAACGAACCAGATAATAATTTCGATCGCGCACCTTAAAAGTAGGTAGATAAGAATTAAACGACGGCTGGGAAGAATCTTCGAGAAATCGTTCAGTTGAATAGCGTCCATCGATAAGTAAAAAGATGAATGAACGCGAATCATTCGATCGGTTACCGGTCATCGAAAATACTACAAATGAACGAAGAACGGGAACCAAGTGTCGTCAGGGCTTACGTCACAAATAATTCTTTGCCCCTCTGGCCTATAGCTCTGTCATTGTCTAAACGAGTAGCGGGTCCAAAGTACAGGTGCTACCCAGTACTTTTCCATGCCAAACCATTAGAAGCCAAATCTAGAATCTTCGAAAAAGTGGGCGGTGTCCTGACGGCCAGTATAAAAAGGCGAAGCCGCGATGGACGCCAAGATTCGGACACCAGCTACTCAGCCACTATGGTGGTTCGCGATTGTGGTTAATTTATTTTTAATAATGTTTAAACCAGTCACTTAATTAAGTAATCATGTTGTTCGTTCGAGAAATTATTTAAATTATGCCGCGTATATAACCCTCAGAGGAAGATTCGCACACCGGGAAAGACGCCTGGAAGTAACCGTCCTTCAACAGTTAAGTTTTTTTTAACGTGCGCGTGTTGTAAACATATTATAAAGTTGTAATATAAAGTTTTAGTGCATAACCCTCAGAGGAGAGGGTCCACCGTACGGGCTGAGAGCAGACGCCCCAGAACGGGTCCTTCGGAACAACAACCCGTAGCTGCCATCCTTCGCAGCGGTCTCGAGGCAGCCACCCTCAGTACGGGCTGGAGCTGCAGACCACTTCCAACGGCAGGGCACGTCAGGCCCCGTGAAAGGAAAGGACGTTGATGACCCTCCACGCGCAGGACGAGGCCTAAGCTAAGTCACCCTACACCCTTACGATTTAACGCCCGATATAAACCTCTTAGTGCTTGTACCCACGTCCCGGTTATATAATTATAAACCGAACTCTAAATTGTTAATTCATTCAGTACTTTATATTAGTAATAAACTTGTATATAATTTAAAATTGTTTAATTTCTTATCTATATTTGTCGACGACCGTCAGGTTGTCGTAACAAAGTGGCGCCCAACAATTAAAGCATAGCACAGAGAGGTTTATATTTTTTGTACTTTTGTGGTGTCCGTATTCTTCAACCAGGTGGTAAGTCTTTGCGGACGAGGCTGAACGGGGTGGTACCACCGATCCGTTCTCCTTAAGAGAACGGGTAGCCGATTTTTGTCGTCTGGCTCCGCAGGGTAATCGACTAACATCCCAGATTGCCCACACTTGCGCGAGAACTACACAGTGGGATAATTTAATAAATTTTCTTTTTTTTCTACAACATTTTTGTGTAGATTTAATTTTTATAATAACTTTGCATTTTTTTTTTAATTTCTCTCAATTGCAGTTAATTTTTAATTAATGTTTTTTTTTCCAATTGTGTTTGTGTTGTGCGTAATTGTAATTTATTTCAGAGATATTAATATTATTATTGGTGCTTATATTGCATTTATTTAGTGGTTTTTATATGATTTTGATAATTTAATTTTGGTCTGAAAATTTAATGGCAATTACGTGCAATTATTTACATCATTCTTAATTTTTTTGATTTTATATTTTTACCCACGTGTCACATCTCGTTGCGTATTTTTTTTTAAATTCAATATAGCTGTCTCGTTATTTAATTAACTTAATTTCGGTATTTAATAAATTTAATTAATTTAGTTTTTTAATTTAACTTGGCACAATTTTTTTTTTAATTTTGGATTAAAAATGGACCGTAACATGGATTATTTAAATTTGATTAAACCTGAGCTCACATACGTAATAGTCATTCGCAGGTTAGAAGTATTATGTTATAACACTTTAATAGTATCTTTGATCCTTATATCAAGTTACTTATGTTTTTATATTCAAGCGGATTATACGCGTTAGACTTATCATACAATTTTCGGGGGTTCGACCCATTAATTTTTTTTTCGGATTGTTAACCGGAGGTATGATATGTTAGTATTTATTTTATTTTGTATCGGTAATATTGATTACAACATTAGTTCGTTTCGTAGTTGATTATGGTCGCCTTTAGCGAATTAAAACAAGCCTACACGAATTTTGATGTTTTGATAGGGAGTTTTAAATATTAGTGTTGTATGACTTATGTATGTCTGCACACGGTTTATTATAATTGCTTTTTAGCAATTTTTTTAGCGGAGTATGACAGTTTCTTGGTATAGGTCTACTCGTCTGCTGTTTTTCTCGTTACAGCGGGTCGTGACTGTAACAAATTCGCTAAAGACTAAACATACTCACAATGCCATTTAGTTATTTAATTTTGTTTAAGCAATCATTAGCATATACAACGCTGTCACAGTTACCGGTTCGATTCTTGTTAGTTCAGTAATGTTCAGAATATTAGTTTAAAATTTTTAATTTTTTTTCTTTCTCGTTTACAATAATTTTAATTTTAATAGTTGTGGCGTTTCGGTCTCTGTCTGCGTTGCCTTTGTTGGATTTAAATAAGCCTACACGAATTTTTGATGTTTTAGTTTGGGAGTTTGTGTTGTAAGACTTCTATATAAGTCTACACACGTTATGTTAATTGCTTTGTGCAATTTTTTTAAGCGGAGTATGACAGTTTCTTGGTATAGGTCTGCTCGTCTGCTGTTATTGTTTTGCGTTATGCGCGTTTAGAGCGGGTTGTGACTCTTTAAATAAGCCTACACTAATTTCTTCGTCAGAGCGGGTTGTGACTCTTTAAATAAGCCTACACTAATTTACTAGTTACAGCGGGTCGTGACTGTAACAAATCCAGCAAAGACAAACGTATTACACAGTACCGATTCGTACAGAAGTTTCACGTTACAGTATTTCTATCCCTTAGACGCTCTTTGTTATGCAGTGCTGTTCTTGAGTCCAATCTTTATTATAGATTCGTACTCTGGTTGTATGGCAGTCTGTAGATATAGAAATTTCTTCAGACAAATTATGACAGGTCGTGTGTTAGGACGTATGATAGGTATTTGATAGTGGATGTATGTAAGTAAGACAGATACTGGGCGGTTCTATTCCTATTAGGCGCTTACCGCAGCGGATTTTACTACGTAAAATCCTTTCTCTGGGAGAGGGGGTATTGTTACGTTGTAACAAGAGTAGGATAATTAATTTTCTTTATATAATATTTAATCCTTAAATACTTAATAAAAATTTCGAATTAATCTCAACAATATATAATAATTAATCTTGAGGGTATTTAAACGGAACGAACCAGATAATAATTTCGATCGCGCACCTTAAAAGTAGGTAGATAAGAATTAAACGACGGCTGGGAAGAATCTTCGAGAAATCGTTCAGTTGAATAGCGTCCATCGATAAGTAAAAAGATGAATGAACGCGAATCATTCGATCGGTTACCGGTCATCGAAAATACTACAAATGAACGAAGAACGGGAACCAAGTGTCGTCAGGGCTTACGTCACAAATAATTCTTTGCCCCTCTGGCCTATAGCTCTGTCATTGTCTAAACGAGTAGCGGGTCCAAAGTACAGGTGCTACCCAGTACTTTTCCATGCCAAACCATTAGAAGCCAAATCTAGAATCTTCGAAAAAGTGGGCGGTGTCCTGACGGCCAGTATAAAAAGGCGAAGCCGCGATGGACGCCAAGATTCGGACACCAGCTACTCAGCCACTATGGTGGTTCGCGATTGTGGTTAATTTATTTTTAATAATGTTTAAACCAGTCACTTGATTAAGTAATCATGTTGTTCGTTCGAGAAATTATTTAAATTATGCCGCGTATATAACCCTCAGAGGAAGATTCGCACACCGGGAAAGACGCCTGGAAGTAACCGTCCTTCAACAGTTAAGTTTTTTTTAACGTGCGCGTGTTGTAAACATATTATAAAGTTGTAATATAAAGTTTTAGTGCATAACCCTCAGAGGAGAGGGTCCACCGTACGGGCTGAGAGCAGACGCCCCAGAACGGGTCCTTCGGAACAACAACCCGTAGCTGCCATCCTTCGCAGCGGTCTCGAGGCAGCCACCCTCAGTACGGGCTGGAGCTGCAGACCACTTCCAACGGCAGGGCACGTCAGGCCCCGTGAAAGGAAAGGACGTTGATGACCCTCCACGCGCAGGACGAGGCCTAAGCTAAGTCACCCTACACCCTTACGATTTAACGCCCGATATAAACCTCTTAGTGCTTGTACCCACGTCCCGGTTATATAATTATAAACCGAACTCTAAATTGTTAATTCATTCAGTACTTTATATTAGTAATAAACTTGTATATAATTTAAAATTGTTTAATTTCTTATCTATATTTGTCGACGACCGTCAGGTTGTCGTAACAGGCTCATTTGCGTCTCAGCGATTTAGGTGGCCTGGTTTATGGGCCCTGCACTTGTTCCTAGCGTCAACTGGTTTGGGCGTTGCGAGCAACACATCTCGCGGAGTATCTCTCTCAAATATCTGTAGATAATCAAAGTAAGAAAAAAGATTTATTGCGGGTAGTTTTCATTTATATACTTTTATTTTTTACCTGGCGTAATATACGAGTTAATAGTTAATGGTTGTTGCACTGGTCGTTAAATCATTTAAACCTTAAACAGGTTTAAAAAAGTCTTGTTAAATTGTAAACCCCAATGCACTTACTTAAAACTTACATAAAATCTATTGAACCGCCTAGATCTGGTTTAATAAAATTCATTCATATTAAAACTAGGTACTGAATGAGCAATAAAAAACCTTTATAATTTATGCGTGATATGGAAAACATAAGTGTTATCCAAAACAACCCATTCAGAAAAAAGGCAGAATTAACAATTAAGAAAAAATAATACACATTTGTACTGTAGTAACAATGTTTATGAAGTAAAATGTAATTTTAAAGACTTTTTAGATGTTCCTGAGAAAAATCGATTTAATAGATAATAATAAAAATACATTTTAAATGGACATTACTTATCAAATAACTAATATTGTTTACTTTTGATTACATATGAGAATAAACATTATATAATGAAATTTAACATTAATTTATTACATGTTACATGATCCAGAAGCGATTATTGAAAAATACAACAAGAACGACACAAGCAGAAACTTCATGTCTCGGGACGAATATACTGCGCTGTATGAACACAGAGTAACGCAGAAAGAATTAGGAACTCCCGTATCCGTAATCTGTAGTACCCTACGTATCCTTGATATTCCAGAAAACCTCAGCCGGTAGCACATTCCAAATCTTGAGAGTACGCAACATGAACGTTCTTGAGAACCGTTTCGTACAAGAAAGAAGATGTTCCATGAAATGGGGATGAACACTCAGTCGACGGCGGGCTGTGCGGTGGTAGATAGACGACGAGGGCACAGTTCTTAATAGCTCCTCAGAACACTTCCCGTTGTACAGACAGTACAATATTCAAAGAGACGCAAAGTCTCTGCGAAGTCCAAGCGCGTCTAGACCGTCTGTGAGTACGGGATCGTCGACAACACTAATTGCGCGCCGTCGGATGGAGTCTAGGAGATTGAGCTGACAGGCAGGTGCTCCAGCCCATAAATATTTGCAGTGCTCTATATGTTTCCACTACTACTTACCTACCGCTTCGTATAATTAGAAATGTTAGTTATCTGCGTAGGTCTATTGTGGTTAGCCGCATAGTTTCACATGTTGTCACCTTGTACAAAGAGTTTCAGTTTCATAAAAAAAAATACATTATCTAGGTTTCTTTATATACAGGGTTATTGGTAATTCAACGTATTAATGTTTTTAAGGCATTTTAGTGGAAAAAATCTGAAAAAAATAGTGAAATAATATTATTTATCCTCTCGCATTTTTAAATTTGTACTGATAATTGTTGTTGATAGATAATTTTTATTAATTATTAATAAAAAAATTATATAAATTAATTATTAAATATTAAAAAAAATTAGATTTAAATTAATACTTTTTTTATATAAATTTTAGATGTGTTTTTGACTTATTTTGAAAAAAGCTAACTCAAAAATGGTTCACTTCTGCATATTGCATATGGGGATTAAAATTATCATAAATAGTCACACCTATCATCTCGTAATGGGAATACGTCGAATTATCAATATATACCTAGTCAGGTCATAAGTATTGTCACACAGTAAAAACTTTTCTTTTAGAATGCTGGCCACAAAAAAGTTTATTGAATTAGAATTTCGAATTGTTCATGAAAATAAAAATGTATAACTTTTAGAAATTTACTCATTTTTAAATATGGAGTGGACGCTTAAAGAAGACCGTGTTGCAGTTATTGCGTTGCATCGTTGCGGTTACGCGCCAATTCAAATTTTTAACATACTGAAAAATTTGAATATTACCAAAAGATTCGTTTATCGTGCCATCAAACGATACAATGAAGACTCTAGTGTAGATGACAGGTCAAGAAGTGGTCGCCCTCGGTCTGTTAGGACTCCAGCAGTGATAAAAGCTGTGAAGGCACGAATTCAAAGAAATCCCAAACGTAAGCAGAAACTGTTGGCCCTTCAGATGGGGTTAAGCAGAACCACGGTGAAAAGGGTGTTAAATGAAGACTTAGGGCTTCGGGCACATCGAAGAAAAACAGGACATCGTTTGAATGCTCGTCTAATGGACCTGAGACTGAAGAGATGCCGCGCTTTGTTGAAGCGGTACGCGGGAAAAAATATCGGGAAATTCTTTTTTCGGATGAAAAAATGTTTACCGTAGAAGAGAGCTACAACAAACAAAATGATAAGGTGTACGCACACAGTAGTGGAGAAGCGAGCAACCGTATTCCGCGTGTCCAACGAGGTCATTTTCCATCCTCGCTCATGGTATGGTTGGGAGTTTCTTATTGGGGCTTAACAGAGGTACATTTTTGTGAGAAAGGTGTAAAAACGAATGCTGTTGTGTATCAAAATACAGTCCTGACGAACCTTGTGGAACCTGTTTCTCATACCATGTTCAATAACAGGCACTGGGTATTCCAACAAGATTCGGCGCCAGCTCATAGAGCGAAGAGCACACAAGACTGGCTGGCGGCGCGTGAAATCGACTTCATCCGGCACGAAGACTGGCCCTCCTCCAGTCCAGATTTGAATCCGTTAGATACAAGATACAAGATATGGCAACACTTGGAGGAAAAGGCGTGTTCAAAGCCTCATCCCAATTTGGAGTCACTCAAGACATCCTTGATTAAGGCAGCCACCGATATTGACATGGACCTCGTTCGTGCTGCGATAGAGGACTGGCCGCGCAGATTGAAGGCTTGTATTCAAAATCACGGAGGTCATTTTGAATAAACTTTAATGTCATAAGAATCTATGTTTTGTTAAGTTCATTTTGGTATATGAATGGTTACATAATTAATAAACTTGTTACAATTATTTTACATTAAACATGTGACAGAATTTATGACCTGACTAGGTATGTATAGGTATGCGTATTCTTATTCGTAACTTATAGTACCGCTAAGTAAGATAGTTATTGAACAAATTTTTTAAAGTATACTATCTTCTAATATAAACTGTCACACTGTCAACCTATGTTTTTTACGTGCAAGGGCGGAGTAAAAATATTAATCTCTGTGGCGAGTCGGCCTGTCGCAAAAAGTGACAAAACAACCCTAGCTACGTGTTAGGGCCCTATGCCCACCTGAATAGCAACCACCTTTGGTCTATAAGTATGCCGCCTTAATAACCTTGTGTTGTGTTCCGGCATTAGTGACAGCAGCCAGTTCACGGTGCCTCTAGTGTTGCAAGCATCCATAGGCAACGGTAACTAATTACTATTAAGTGTGCCATCAGCCTACCTGTTGTTCCTCAGTTATAAAAAAATGTCGATAAATGGACTCACCAATGAAATAGAAACAAAATATGAAAAAGAATGGTGAATGCACTAAAAGCAAATTTAAAATTTCGCCAACAAATATAAATGGTAAGCTGGAGTAAATAACAATTTTATGTAATTAAAAATATTTAAAACTAGCTATGCCCGCGACTCCATCCGCGTGGAATAGTGACTTTAGGCAGCATTTTTTGGATATTTGAGATCAATTTAAATTGGAAATTCAACCTACTTTGTCCAGCCTAAGCTGAACCCTATTTCATATAATCGATGATATAAATCTGAGATTAACTTAAATTGGTAATACAAATTTCCGAAAATGTTGTTTTGGTATATGTACCGTGTATACCTACGTCCGAATGCACTTAGTAAAAAGCGGTTATTTTAATATTACAAACAGACCCTCCAATTTCATTTATTTGTATATTTATTTCTATCCGTGCAGGGGCGGAGAAAGAATACTAACCTCTGTGGCCGGGGTCGGCCTGTCGTAAAAGGCGACAAAACAACCCACCTAGCTACGTGGTAAGGCATCAAGCCCGTTTGGATGGCGACCACCTTTGGTCTTAAGTATGCCGCCATAATAACCTTGTGTTGTGTTCCGGCATTAGTGACCCAAGTTCCTGTACCCTTAAGGGACAGCAGCGTGTTCGCGATGCCACTGGCATTGCAAACACCTATAGGCGATGGTAACTGCTAAATTCTAAGCGAGCCGTCAGCCTGTCTGCTGTCTACAGCAATAAAAAAAAAGATAATGTTAAAAACAAAACGGACGTATCTATATCGTAAAGACAAACACTTAGAGAGGCTTTCGCTGGGCGCTTCTCTGTCCGAGGAGTGCACGGGTGTGCGTACCCGAGGTGCCCGAGCATCCGTCGCCTCACTCCCCTCTCCGTCCGAGACGACAGAGTCCTACCTTTCTTCCCGTCTACCTCCTACATCCTTTCCAACTTCGCTCTCTGTTCGTGGCGTGGTCTCCGGTGGGATGGTTGCGAGTACTGGTTGTGGTCCCGGGTTCTGCCCCGGGTCCTGATTTGGTGGTCGTAACCATGCCTATTTCGACTGCGCCTGCACAGAGAGTGTTCCCGGGACGGGAATCGCATCCTCGCTGTCGGTTGGTCTTGCTGAGGCGGCTACGACGTTAGGCGACTCCCTGGTTTTTCTGGAGTGTCGTCTGGTAGTCGTACCTACGCCTGACTAGCACGCGACGGGGATGCGAGTCCCGTCCGGAATTGGCCGCGGACCTGTCGCTCCCGGCCCTGGTTCTGTCAATGGTCGGGGGCGATCCTGGATGGACGGCCGTCGCCTCCTTTTGCGAGGCAGTAGTGTCCGCAAAGGAGGCGGCGGAGCGGGAGTGGGATTCAACTCCCGCCAACGCAGGCCACGTCGTCGGCGCCGGAGGGCAAGCAACGACCTCCGGGCCGTAGAAAGCGGCCGCGGGCGGCCCCTCGGGGGAGGATCCGCCGCCCGCACTATTGCCGCGAGGGAGAGGGCCGCGTGCTGTTCTGCGGTCCCCCTCAACTCCTCGAGTCAACAGAGGAGAGCGCTGGGGGGACGAAACCCTGAACCCCTGGCGTCAATACTAGAAGAGGCCGGCCGCCGGGCCGCCGGCCCGCCTTGAGAAAGGGCGGGCCGGCGCCGGCCCGGGCCACGAGATCGGCAGGCCACATTTCCGTAGGCCCGGGCATAGGCGATAGGAGAACAGCAGGGTTTTTTAGTGGGTAGTCGGATGGCCGAACATCTTTCCCGGAGTCCCACATATCCCGCGGTCGCCCCGGGCCGGGGGAACCCGTCAAGAGAGGGTTTTTCCCCGAGACCAAAAAAAAAAAAAGGCAAGTGGGTCGGATACAGAAATCTGTGAGGAATATGAAGGGAACCTGTCTCTGTAGTATTAAATTCCGGTAGGTTAGGCCTAGACCTTAGACCTCACTGCCGATGATTCACAGTTTTTTTTTATATTTTGTTAATTTTAACAATATATAGGCATTAAATAATTAACAATATGCAGATTAAACATATTCGTTTATTATAGCTACATTCATCACTGTTTCTACACTAGCGCCAATGTGGCGATGAACAATATTTTGCTCTAACAATATTTTGTGTACAGCTGGACACTTTTACAACTTCACCCCCCATATGAGATGGTTTTCCTTACATCTACCATCCATAATTGCATTTAAATTATTATTTCTTTTTTATTTGTGGCTCTAATGTTTTAGGCTCTGATTTTGCCAATGTCAGAATAAAGAGACATATGAGTATTTTACTTAGTACTTGGAGATAATAATTTATGACCTGTAAATTCATTTTCTTAACACTTAAGAGCCAATCAAAAATGTTGACTTGAAGTATATCATAAAAAATGACTTAGAATTAAAATTTTGGAAACTTAAATAAATATATTGGGACATTTCACATAACGCCATCTAATCCCAAAGTTAGTGTCACTTGTGTTATGGGTTTGGTTTAATGGTTTCTTTTGTAAATTAATACATATTATACATACAACCGACGCAAGACGGGAATCGAACCCGTGACCTCCGCTAGCGTACCGACGTGCATTAGCCGTTACGTCTTGGACATCGTCACAGTATATTATATCAAGTCATACATACTATAAACTAAGGACAGGAGATAATTTATATGAAATAAATTTTATACACCCTGTATTGTGTAACCCGATTGTTGATTGGTGACAGTTTATTTATGAATCACTCATAGATGTCACACGGTCATGGTCGAGCACAAAGTTTACGATCATAGTTATTTTTTCCACAGTTAAATATAATTTAGTGGAACATTTACTCCTTTGAATGCAAATTTTAATCATTCACACATCAAGTCATTTGACCAAAAGGTCAGCCGTCTTTATCACGACGAGACATACAGATAACGTATATAATTTTATGTGTACGCTGCGTTAAATTCCTTAATTTAATGTTATAAAAATCGATAACGTAAGTCTCGTAAGTTTTAAAAACAAGCACATACTTAGTACGTCATTGTAAATTTATCTATATACATTTACACTTTAATTTTTTAATAACCACTTAAATAGAGCAATTGTAATACTAAAAAGAGGTTGAGATACAAAGATCAAGCAGAATCAACTCCACAAATCCCACACCCGTGCGCATAGGCGGCGACACGGTCGAGCGCACGGATCGGGTGACATACCTGTGGGATCTGTATTTCACGTGTTTGGTGACATGGATTACGACGTCAACGCATTGCTGCCGTGTGGGCCAAATGGCGTGATGTGACTGGTGTTACTTGTGACCCCAAGATCCAAAGTTAAGTTGAAGGGACATGTCTATAAGACAATAATTAGGAATGTCCTCTATACGGCTGTGAAGCGTGGCCGATGCTAGAGCGACACAAGCAGGAACTGCGTGTCACGGAGATGAATATGCTACGTAGATGTATAGAGTGACGCGGAAGGGCCACGTTAGGAACTTTCCCATTCGCGGACTTCATATCCGGGACATTGTAGATAAATTGCAGGAGTGCCGCCGCAGTACGGCCACTTCGCGGCCGCAGTACAGCCACGTTTTACGGTAACCAGCTAGTTACGTGGGGAATAAATGTCTAGATATGCCGCCTCCTAGCTCCGGCTGGAGGGGTAGACCCAAAAAGCGCAGTCTTGACTCATTGACTCACTGCCAGGGATACCGAAGATCGTGCGAAGTGAAGAAGAAAAAGTTGGAAAGCTCACCTCGGTTTTAATGCTTGGATGAACATGATCACATCAAGCCGAATCAACAAACATAAAGCAATATTAGGTGGACGACCTTCGTGGCGTAACGACTAAAGCATGACGGTACGCTTGCGCAGGTCTCGAGGTCGATTCCCGTACTGCATCTGGTCGTTTACATATTCTTCTTGCCCTTTTCCCAGCTATGTGAGGTCGGCACAACAGGGCCTCTCCTTCCACTTTCTTCTATAAGTCGTCATCTGAATATTCACACTGGTCGCTTATGCATTATATGTATTAACTACAAAAAAGGTATATATTATGTATTATATTAGTTGTCTAAAGCTCATAGCACGAGTGCTATGCTACTTAATTTGGTATTAGATGATACTGTGTGAATTTTTCCAGTATACTTGTTTATTAAAAATTAATAGTTGATTGTGTTAAGGCGCAAATGTAGGTTGCTGGGATATTTGTTCCAATTTTCCTTTTTGATGTATCACAATTTTCCTTTTACCTTGCCCATAGATATTCTTTGAATACCAATTTAACGTTATCCACGAAGGCCTTTCTAGATGCACCCTGCATAAAGATTTTTAAATACATCGCGTCTTATTTGAAGTAAGACACAGTACTTTGAGAATTAAAACATTTGCATCCGATTCTAATCACGTAGGTTCAGTATAACAGAGGTCTTACACAGTTGAAATGTGTTCAAAGGTTAGAATTTTATTATTATAATTATAATAGTACAATAGTTTCAGTAGCTTGCACCACTTTTTTATTGTTATGGTACAGCAGACAGGCTGACGGCCCACTTAATGGCCAGACGTCTGCTTATGAGAACTCTACCTAGGTTACTTATGCCGGACACAACACAAGGTTATTGTGGTGGCATATTTATCGACCATGGCTGGTTGCCATCTAGACGGGCTTGAAGCTATACCACCTAGTTGGGGTTGTTTCGTCGCCTTTGCCAACATGCCTCTCCAGGCCGCAGGGGTCAGTATTCATACTCCGCCCCTGTACGGAGAATTACGACAGGCCGCTGCCGGAAAACTTCCCAATACCCTGGGCATATGTGAGGCAGAAAACTTGGGGAGATTTCAATGGACATCATGCACGTACTCTTGACAAAGGAGGGTGCATCATCGGTATCGTAAGACCTACACGGACCTATGCGATACTGCACAGCAGATAGTGTGTAGTAAGGATATTTTTGGCCTTCCGTCTTCAGAGGCTCCTTTTGGTGGCTAATGTCAGAAGGGTCAGGTGAAGCAGACCATGATTCTGGTTACTGTACGAACCATAAGAGTTTATAACCTATATGAACAAAAACATAATTTATGAATCTTATTAAAAATACAATAAATAGGTATACTGGGACAATTCACACACCGCCATCTAGTCCCAATTACCAGCAGAGCGTTTGTGTTATGGTAACTATGGTTATATGGCGGTAGGTAGATAACGGATACCGATTAATATATTTTCTTTTGCAAATAAATACATATCACAGGCGTCAAAGCCGTGACTACCGCAGGCGTTCCGACGTCCGTTAGATGTTGGTTCAAATAGTAACTACATGTCTATGTCTGTCTAGATGTTATATTAAAATATTATTGAGATATATATAAATATATATATATATATATATATATATAGCATTGAGTGAATATTTTATTATTCTATTTCCATATATTTTTTTATTTTTTTTATACCTGGAGTTCAGCAGACAGGCAGGTGGTCACCGTCGCCTATGGACGTTTTCAGCACCAGATGCAATACCAACGCGCTACCGGCCTCGAAGAAATTTTATAATGCCTTTTTTGAAGAACCCCATATCGTACCGCGCTGAGAAAACCTCAGCCGGAAGTTCATCCCAGATCCTGAGAGTGCGCAGCATGAACGTTCTAGAGGACCGTTTATTTAAGCCCGAATATTTAATATACTTATGATATACGAAATAATAATTTACATGACATTGTAACTCTTGAAATAAATAGAATACATTTATTTTAAAATGCGGGATTCCAAATGGAAATTTATGCATTGAACTTATAGCCCATTTACGAAGTGTACGACAGTCATTCGCCACGACGCGGTGTCACTTAGTAAACAATATAGCGTTACTCATGCGGAAAAATGAAAAACTAACAATGATCAGTGAATTAAATGTTACTTTAGGCAGCGTAATGTGGAATCTCCTTAGAACATTGTCGCTATCGGTTACTTGTGCTCGTCCGATGCGATCGTGCCCTCCACTGGCCCGAGGTATGTTAATTACAATCTATAAAATCATTATTTAGTTATTAACAGGGAACTAATTAGTAAAAGTTACTACCGCAACGATTACACAATAATTGTATTGAAATTGGTTCGGATAAAATGTTTGACGATTTAGTTTTAGTTTCAAATTTGTTTTTATAAATTGTAAATAAATTTATGGTTATATTTTTGAAAGGTGACCTAAGTAGTGAAATAAGTGTTATAAAATTATAATTTCAATTAAATTACAGTGTGTTGTAAATAAAAACAATTAAATAAAATAACTAAATTTAAAAAAAACCATTTGAAACTTGGTAAATAGCTTTTCGTAAATTATTATCTTTTAAAACACAATTCCAATTAGCGCCACAAAAATTGAATAGAAACATCGACCATACATAAAAAGATCGACCTAGAAACAAGGTTTTTCACTTCATAAACAAACCAATGAGGCGGAGACTTCAATTTTACCCGTTTCACTAAATGTTGGTGCAATGCAGGCAAATAATACTATGCTTATAAATGGAAATACTAGCGAGGAACACAGTTATAATATAAGTACTTTAAAAGAGACTGATAAAATAAGAGAGATCGAACGCTCTTTGAGAAGCGAAGATGAGCAGAAAAAACCAGAATTGGAGAAACGACAGTGAGTATTACAAATATGAAATTTGAAGCATTTTCGAACGAAAATAACGTACGAGAATAAATGTAATATTTATTCAAATCTAAATTACTTTGTTTGTGACTATCGATTATAATTGAGTGTGACTATATTAATAAGTATACCTAACATAAAAATTATATCTAATTTATGCACATAATTTCATGAATATATACAATTCTCAGTTTAATAAATACGCTGGAATATTATATTTCCTTATACTGAACTAAATAGTGTTCTTTTTCTAATTTTGCTATTTATATAAATAAAAAAAAATACAATAAATCATAATAATATTCGATAGACCAATTAATTTATGTAATCAAAAAGACAGACAGACAGACAAAAAATGTAAAAAATGTTGTTTTGGTATATGTACCGTGTATACGTCCGAATGAACTTAGTAAAAAGCGGTTATTTTAATATTAGAAACAGACCCTCCAATTTTATTTATTTGTATAGATACGATGTATTTTTAATTTAAAACCTCTCTACAGAACTTAAATTACCCCAAGATTTCACGTACATCTATACTCTATCCAATTTACCAAAAAATAAAATGTAAACAAACAAACCAATGGCTCTCAAACAAAGCTAGAATAAAAACAACATGGCGGGTATAATCTGACCGTAATAATAAAACACTCCTTCCAATCGACAATAGTACGTTGAACAGTACACTTATAATTACCAGCATATAAAACCAGTAAGAGATTAAGAAACATTGTCTTTTTAGTTCCTTTATAATGTAAGTTAGTTATTACAATTAATGTTGTAAATTTGTAAATTTTATATTCATTATATTTATCATCCATAAATGTAAAAATAAAATTAGTTTATGTTTTTTTTTCTAAAAGTAAGGAATAGTAATATAAAAAAATAAGAATATAGGAGATATTTCTAATAAATAATTAAAAGTTGCTATGACAATTTTTATATCACGTTGATTATTGTAAAATCGACATCCAAAAAACCCTTTTTACGATTTGTTTACATTTTATTTTTTGGTAAAACGGATAAGGTATAAGTCCAGCGTACCTAAAGGGCTTCCAAAATATGTATTTATACTCCAAAAAGTGGTTTCCATTTTAATTACCACGGCCACCTAAACTTGCTTATTCTGTGCACCATGTTAGTTATTCTAGTTCTCTTACGAATATTGTACTTTCGGAATCCTTTGAAAAGTATCTGCTATTGCAATTTTAATCTATAATTGTATATTGCCTTTTCCTCATATCGACCTTGCATATTTATGTATTCTTATTTTCTTAAAACTAGTCATACTACTTGGAAACCATCTGGTTAAAATAAAAGTTTTGTAGTTACAGTATAGTTACGGGGGAATTTCGGAAGATATATACACACACACACACACACACACACACACATATATATATATATATATATATATATATATATATATATATATATATATATATATATATATATATATATATATATATATATATATATATATCTTCAACAACATATCATAATATAAATATATCCTAACAGCAAATATAAATTTGCTGTTTATATAGACAAAGTTACAACAACCACAAGCTACAGCCCAGTTAAATTGAGTCTTAATAAACTAAATTACTCTACGAGGGTGTTCAATAAATAGTGATAATGAGATACATTCTCCTTGGAAAGAGAAAAACTAAATACTGGCAGGCATAGTCCAGACATTAGATATAATAATAAAAAGCAATCAATCCTCTTTTGTTTTTTAAAAATAGAAGTCATTTGTTTGCGTCGTGTCGGAACGTGTTCTTAAAAAAGAATAAAATTTAAGTTCGCGTGGTAATAAAATATCTCTGCTTGAAATTTTTACTACGGAGCTGGTAAATCAAGACTTAAGAGAAACATTGCGGGTTCATGCTCCTCTATATTCTACGGTTGCGCGTTGCGGTTGCTGAGTTCAACCGAGGAAGAACTTCCACTAACGACGACCCCCGCACGGGACGCCCTACATCGGTAGTGAATGAATAAATGATTAAAAAAATTTAAAACATTGTCTTGGCGGATCGTCGTGTTACTGTTTGTTTTATTACAGAAGAAATGAAGATTTCTATAGGAAATGCCCATAATATTATACACAACCATTTAGGTATGATAAAAGTGTCAGCGCGCTGTATGCCCAGAATGTTTTCTGATGCGCAGAAACAAACGATACTGAGAATTTCACAAAGCTATTTGGGTTTGTTACAATAAGATATTGACCGATTTTTTGCTCGATGCATAACTATGGACAAAACACGGCTTTACAATTATGACCCGGAACGAAAAAAACAGTCCATGACTTGGAAGAGACCGTCATCTCCAACTCCGAAGAAATTTAAGGCGATTCCATCCATCGGTAAGATCATGGGCTGTTTATTCTGGGACAGCCAAGGGGTGGTAATGATCTAATAATACCTTAGCCATGGAACTACTATTACGAGGATTTTGTACGCAGGACATAATTATAACAAAGTTGCGTGAGGAAATACGCAAGCAACGGCGTGGCAAACTCGCTAAAGTTGTTTTGTTTCACCAAGATAACGCCCCCGCGCACAAGTCCAGAGTTGCGATGGATGCCAATCAAGAATCTAGCTTCGAATTGATGGAACATCCTTCATATTCACCGGACCTAGCTCCTAGTGATTCTACCTAATTCCGCGTTAAGGGAACATCTCACAGGCCATAAATTTGAACATAATGACGCAGTAGTTGCCGCGGTACACGATTTGTTAAGGGATCAGGAAGAAGATTTTTTTTTAAAAGGGAATTTTAGCTTTAGGTTAAAGATATACAAAGTGTATAAACCTGAAAGATGACTACGTCGAAAAATGAAATAACATTTAATAAAAGATAATTGCGTCATACTCATCATCAGTTTTTATTGAACGCCCCTAGTATGTGTATAATCGAAATACTGCACATCACTAAACCTCGATTGACTTGAAATTTAGCATAGTTACTGATTTTGCCATATAGACGCTCACTAGAATGGAATTTACGGAAAATAACGTTTTCCGGGTCAGCTAGTAAAGTATATAATGAAATTAAACCCGTGTCTATAAATATCAACTAAATTAATGGAAAAAATTTAAAATATGCCCAAAAATCTGTTATTTAAATGATAATTCTTTTAAATCACTTATGAATTAAGCAAATACTTGAAAAACGTGCGAGAAACTATGAAGCAAACTTATGTTTGTACCTATATTATGTAGGTGTAATTCTGTAGTAGTAATCGCAATATAAGTGAACAACAGTGACTTTCATCGACATAAGCCAAAACCTTGACGATTGACTTTTATAGGCTGCAAGTAAAGTGTATACAGATAGATAAAAGGTCAAATGATTTTTTAAACCACATCCTGTCTTAAATCGTATAAAATACCCTTTTTATTGAATTTCCTCAAAAATTTTAAAAACCAAATAATGTGACATTGACTTTTAAAGTATAAAATTGTAAAGAAACTGTCTTGGTATGGACTACTTATTTCCCTAAAAGGCATTTTTTTACTGGTGACATTAGCAAATTCAGTGCTTCCAAGCGCTGTAGCCATTTTAAGTTACCCTAACTAGTAGAAGTGGTATTTAAAATATTACATCTGTGTATCGATAATATAGAACTTCATGCATGTTCTAAGGACACTCATAAGTCAATAAATCTCCTTATATCTTCTTCGTCCTTCTAAATTATCTCTAAGGTTTTTCGTAGGAGTAAGAGGTTTTACGTCAGTAGTCTACTCTAAATACTACCCATATTGAAGGCCAACCCAGACCATAGACCACTTGAAAATATCTGTCTAGAATAGTTTGAAATGTAATAAAATGGTTGAAACTAATATCGGTTATCTTTATAATTTAATTACTCTTTAAATATACCCCTTGACCTGGTCGTTGGCGCACAACCTTAATAATGTATATATTTTTCCATCCAGAAAGTCAACATTGACTGCAGTCTACTCGAAGGGTCATTGATCTTTGTGTCGTTGCATATCGATGCATTGAGTTATGTTTTTGCAGATAATAAAAAAATTGTTTCTTTTTAATATGCGTGAAACTGTGTATGGAAAAATCCACGAATCTTAATCACTCTTATATTTTAAATGTTCATTTTACTCATGTTGAGAAACGTGAATATTCCATCTGAAGATAAGCAACAGCGCAGCGCCACGATATCAAGTGAATTGATAAATGAAATAACTTCAAAAAATAATTACATTGCTTTGCTTAAATGTTTAATAATTCTATTGCATTTTGCATGTACTCGCATCTTCTAAATACGAAATGGTTATTTTACTGTCTTTGAGGTAAAAAGAAGAATCTATTTGTCTACATCCTAGGCAAGGCAAGGCACAGTAATGCTTTATAATTTACATCTAGCTGACCGGGACCATGTGACCTTTCTGTTATAATCTGTGCCATAAATACTCGCAGTTTAAATAAAAGTAGTTTAGATAACCAAACTACTATAATATGAGAGAGATAACCTTCTCTTCTTATTTTGCTTATGACGATATTTTTAACTAATGTCGGTATTTTGTCATGTGTATACAAGTATATATTATTATTGAAGTTTTTATCCCATTTGCATCCGAAGCATAAATATTATAGCTAAATGTCTACTGATGAGTATTGACACGTGGGTAAACTAGAGCGAGTATTTTGTATAGTAACTATACAGAGATAAATGAGAATGTGAATAGACATGGCTAACTTTGATTACCATCTGCGCCAACCCCGAAAGGACCTTGCATCAAAGCTTATTCTATCGTTTAACAGGGTGTACCTTCCAACAAGTGAAGTTTACTTAAGTTTGAGAGGTCTTGGTGGGCCCTTACACGTTATGTATTGGAGGTGAAATAATTAACGGAGCCATCGCAATGGCCAAAAGTCCTGCAACCACTTACATACATTCTAGGGGTGACCTAAGATTTTATTTGAATATGCTACCGCCAATCACAAAAGCCAATCACCGAAAGCAAAGTGGATAACTTTACATACCTGAGTCAGCATCGTCCAGAGTTTCGACGTGGTACTAATAAAGTGTCATTTTTCCGATAATCTGTTTGTCTTCATTTCCGAACGTAAAATAAACATTTTAACAAGACAAACAAATACAAAATAAAAAAAAACTAATATTTTAACAGGATAAAGCTGTTGAGCACATCGATTGAAATTAATACATTTAATGCAATGCAAATACATTTTTGTAACATTAATATATAAGTCGTTTTAGTCGTTAGTAACTTTATTTGTATTTTTTTGTATTTTTACGATAACTATATTTTTATTGAATAAACCATATTGACTATAGATCATTTTAAATGAAAGATTACGTATACCATCTGAATAACCTGTAAGTTACGTTCAAGAAAATTATGAATCCATTAGCTTAATTTTTTACAAAATATCAAATCTTCATTAACATTTTACTACGTACAATTTTCCTGTACAGGCACTTAAATTGATTTTAACTAAATGACGCAAAGACTTTTTGTCGAAGTGCATAAACAAAATTGTGACCGAATGCTTCACATCAAACTGGATTTTACCTGGAGGTAGAAAGATACCATGCGTGGTAATAGATTCATTGTTAAAACTGCCGAATTTAGTATGGTAGTAAAAACTAATTTTTAGATACCGAGTTGTAATTTTGAGACATAACCGAGATTATCATGTCAAGTTTAATGTATCAAGTATGCGATAGTCGAGTGATATCATACTCAGAGGTCAAACTAGAGGTCGCTTTTATACCTTAGATTACCTACACTAGGACTTATAAAATAAAAGTGTCGATTGTTGTCATCAAATTATTTCGTTATAAGTTTTTTTTATAGCTAGAGTTCAGCAGACAGGCAAACTGCCCACCCTGGCAGGTGGTCACCGTCGCTTATGGACGTTTGCAACACCAGAGGTATTACTAACGCGCTGCTGGTCTCGAAGAAATTTTATAACGCCTTTTTTGAAGAACGCCACATCGTACCGCGCTGAGAAAAGCTCAGCCAGAAGCTCATTCCAGATTCTGAGAGTACGCAACATGAACGTTCTTGAGAACCGTTTCGTACAAGAAAGAAGAGGTTCCAAGAAATGGGAATGAACACCCAGCCGACGGCGGGCAGTTCGGTGGTAGAAAGACGACGAGGGCACCATTCTAAATAGCTTTTCAGAACACTCTCCGTTATACAGATGGTAGAATATGCAAAGAGACGCAAAGTCTCTCCAAATTCCAAGCGTGTCTAGACCGTCTGTGAGTATGGGATCGCCGACAACACGAACTGCGCGCCGTTGGATCGAGTATAGGGGATTGAGCTGACAGGTGGGTGCTCCAGACCATAAATGTGAGTAGTACTCCATATGCGGTCTGACCTGTGCTTTATATAGCACAAGCCGTTACCTTGGGCTGAAGACCGGTTTAGCACACCTAGCTTTTTGAAGGCAAGCTTAGCTTTACCCTCCAATTGTCCCCTAAATTGCACAACATTCGTGATGTCAACACCAAGGATCCAAATACTGCTTGCGATGGAAAGAGAGGTTCCTTGAAACTGTGGCGCAGGTGCGAACGGGGTTTTCTTGGCAGAGAATACGCAGACCTGCGTCTTCGAGAGGTTGAACTGGACAAGGTTTTGTCGTCCCCATTCAGAAACTCTCTCTAGAGGGTTCTCTACTTCAGACAGAAGTCTGACCCGACTTTCTTCCAAAACCGCAGGAGAGAGATTTACACGACCAGTGTACCGTGCATCGCCGGTGCTATCATCTGCATAGCAATGAATGCCAACTATAGATAACGTGTCATTGATATGCAGAATAAATAGTGTTGGCGACAGTACACAACCCTGGGGCACACCAGCATTGATAGTTTTCACACTGGAACAGCAACCGTCAACAACGACCTTAATACTGCGCCCAGCGAGAAAGCTGGATAGCCAGGTGCAAAGACTCCTAGGTATCCCGTAAGATGGAAGCTTCGCAAGAAGAGCCCTATGCCAGACCCGATCGAAGGCCTTAGCGATGTCTAGGCTAATAGCCAGGGCTTCTCCCTTGCTCTCAACGGCTTCAGCCCAACGGTGGGTTAGGTAAACCAGGAGATTCCCAGCAGACCGACCATGTCGAAAACCATATTGGCGATCATTTAGTAGCTGGGAATCCTCCAGGTAACCCAAGCGTTGTGCGTTGATGATCCGTTCCATCACCTTTGAGAGCAAAGAAGTAAGTAGTTTTAAGAACAAGGGTGATGTTACAGGTTTGTAACAATTATAGAGGAATAAAGCTCATGTCGCACAGCATGAAGATATGAGAGAAAGTGATTGCAAGACGACTACGAGTAAAAACCGAAACAAGGTGAGAACCAATTTGGTTTCATGCCTAAACGGGGGATAACGCATGCCATATTCGTATTTCGCTAACTGTGCGAGAAATACAAATTATCTGCACATATTCATTGACCTCAAAAATGCATGTGATCAGTTTCGTTGAAAGGTCTTATGGTGGGCCATGAAAGCAAAAGGGGTGCCTGTGAAGTACTTGCATCTTATTCGTATGTTGTAAGGCAAGTACACATGTCCGGTCTCCATCTGGCGTCATAGACAAGTTCAGTGTCGCGTTGGGCTTACACCAAGCTGGTAGTAGATGCAGTAAACATCAGGAATACAGGAGGAAGCACCTTGGTGTATGCTCTTTGCCAATGATTTTGTGCTGGTTGGAGAAAACGCTCACGAGGTCCAGAGCAGATTGGCTAAATGGTAAGAGAAATCGGAGAGTGTTGGTTGAAGATAAGTAGAACCAAAACTGGACATATATGTTGCAACTTTGGTGGAATTTCCGACTTCACCGCAACACACACTCGCCGAGTGTGTAGCTTGGGAGGAGCAGCGCCGTGTCCTCACAAATGAAGTAGGAGGAGATCTGTCGCTGCCGGCCGTAGTGCGGAGGATGGTTGGTAGCGCAGAGTCGTGGGACGCAGTGGTGTCCTTCGGCGAGGACGTGATGTCGCAGAAGGAAACTGCGGAACGGTAGAGGGAGATCTCGACTCCCTTTCCCGGCCGCAGAAGTTGCACCGGACGCAGGAGAACGGCGGACAACGCCCTTTTCCGGCCCCCATGAATAGGTCCAGGGGCGAGGAACTTGGGGAAGTTCCCGCCCCCTATTCGATGGACCCGAGGTGGAGGCGCGCGCGGGTGTCGGCGCGCGCCTCTGGGGCGATGCATGGGGTAGTTAAACACCTCACTACCCCGTGCAGGAGACGAGGCCCGGACAGACCGGGCCAGCACTAGTGTGGGGCTGCGGAAGAATTCGGATTCCCGCGACCCCACGTGCACGTGTGAGGAGACACCGGGGTGGTGGCCCTCCGCCTTTCCCCAGGCGGAGGTAGTCCATGAGGATTTCCCCACCCCATAAAAAAAAAAGATTACCTTAGGAGGCGTGTTTCTGTCAACTTGCTCTAACTTTCGGTACCTCGGATCATTAATCTAGAATGACAGTGTGATAGGCAGAGACGTAAAGAATAGAGTGAATGCAGGATGACTGAAATGACGTCAGGTCTCAGGATCAATTTGCGACCGACGAGTGCCGTTCAGGCTTAAAGGTAAAATATATAACATAAGACCGTAATAAGACTTATAATATTGTATAGATCGGAATGCTGGACCACAAAGCGGAAGGACAAAAGGTTATTGCATGCAACAGAGATGCGAATGTTAAAATGGATGAGTGGAGTTGCAAAAATTTATAAAATTACAAATAAATATATCAGGGGTAGTTTAAAAGTAGCGTCAGAGATTGAGAAATAATAGGCTAGCCTGGTATGGCCATATAATACGAAGAGAAGATAGTCCTGTAACAAGGAAAATGCTAGAAATGAGAGTTGATGGATGCAAAAGGAGACGTGGACTAAAGAAAAGATAGATGGATTGTGTAAAAGATTATAGGGCAAAAAAGGTGTGAATGTTCAGATGAAGACTAATAAAGAAGAGTGGCAGAAGAAGACACGTTGTGCCGACCCCACATAGTAGGGATAAGAGCAGGAAGAAGAAGATGTTATTATAGCTATTATATATGATATAATTAACATTTGCCATATACTGAAGGAACATATTTTCAAGAAACCAAGATCACCATTACATTCTAAATGAAGCCTCACCAGCAAAATGTTATGGAAAACAGTTCGTATTTATGAAAAGTCTACAAATATATTCTGCGGTTTACGAGTTTTCGGCAATATGGGAAAAATAATAAAGAACAATAAAAAGAAAAGGTCAGAATGTTAATATATTCAAGATGTTCTTTTAATGCAGTGAAGGCAGTGAATAATTTTCTACATACATATATTTTTAAAGCATGACACATCAATATATTTAATATTTTACCGTTAATGACACTTGGGTTATGGAAGATTCCTAAAAGCTTTGTGCAAGTTGTATGGAATATTTTAGAAGAAACGAATTCTTTTTTTACTTTTCTGACGTTAGTATCTAAAATATCTACTATACAAAAACCTTACTAAAAAATAATCAACATTATTTGAACATTAGATTCTCTTGTTTACAAGCCATTTTTCGTCAATTTGATTGAAGTTATGGATTTAAACATAATTGAAACTAATAAAGATTAGAAAAATAAAATAAAAAGAAATTTAAAGAATTGTAAACATATAATATGTATATACAAACATAAATTTGTACAAGCTTTGTTTTCGAATGGCAAAATATAAAATGACCACTAAATAATAGCAAATAAGGTCCAAACAAAATGACGCAGACAAAAGCAGAGGAACCGCCAGTTGAAGCAAAACAAGATTTTTTATGGGTACCAGACTCAGAATGGCAGACTATAATTACGTATTGTACCGTGATCAAGGCGCGCGTGGTTAGTATGCGCTGCGTCGAAATAAAGGGATTTTGTTTGAATACCAACAAATTTAAAAAGACTATTTGTTAGTTAATATTTTTAGATAAATTAAACACTTATAAATATATATAATAATTTAATTAATAAATTTAAATAATAATTTAATATAAAACCTAATTCAGTATTGATGTTGTGAATTTCGTGTGATACACTTTATTTAAAATTGATGATTTATATATTGATCTAAGTGAAGTGACAGTAATATTTATCACCAGGTCATTCTCGATTCCGGACGGTTTGGTAATGGACCCTTTGGCGCCAACGGCGCTCTCAGTCTCCTCGGAGTTCATGGACCGCATTGGCAGTGGGCTGACCTTGCTCAGGGACCACGGCAAGAAAGTTCAAAAGGTATTAAACATTACTTTAATCATGCTTGATTGCTTTTTAAGCCCAAAAACTTTTTATGGATTCGATACGATGTAAATAAACCTATATACCTATACAATTCAAAAAAACAAGATCAGACTTACTATAATTATCATGGTCACAGCGTTTATTATGCGTGCATTATAATAGATCGTACTCAATTTTATGCAAATGATAAATAAACACGGAACTTGATAATTTATCATATATAAAATAATATAATATAATAGTGGCTGTTTTTTGATAATGTAAATTTAATTAACATAATAGTTATACGCTGTCTGACTAACATTGCTGATTTCGTAGAAATTCCAAATACGGACGGCAAGAACGAATATTGAGATAATATGACCATGAATTTATCCGCACAAGTGTTTCGAGTTTTGCCATGACATTGTAATTAAGGCTTATGTCACAATTTTTAATCAAATATTGCTAATCATAATATACATGATTAGCCATCTATTCCTGGCTTCAAATATGAATGGAGATTACCCATTTCTTAGTTAATAAATCGTAAAAGCTGACAAATATTCCTTTGTCACTGACAGCATCATTTTCTTTTCACGGCTGACAGTCACGGCTATCGTCCTTTTACAATCATGTTTGGTCTCATCTATTATTCATGGAAGAAAAAAGATCGAACACTGATGAAACCTTTTAAATTAGTTTAGCCAGAGCTAAACCACTTCAGATTACCACAGATGGTAATCTGAAGTGTCAGCTTTAAATGCTTTGGAGTAAAAAATCCTATCTAACAATAATATGACGAAGACCATCTTAGTGATCTCTGAAAAATATACATACACTCGGTGGTAATGGGGAATATGCACAAGCGTTTTTGGGCGATTCTATTTTATATCCATAATCTTTCGCAAAATTAAATGTAACATTTTAGTGATAAGCTGGAACCATACATTTCAATATTTAATTTGGATGAATAAATTAACTTTTATAACAACAAAGTATTTATTGTAGTATGTTTGGAAAAATCGAAAATTCGACATACTCAAAAAATCATGGAAGTCAGTCGTGAATGTGGTGTTAGTCGAAGCCAAGAATTTGCCCGATGGACCCAGCGGCAGACCAAATAGTGTCTACTGCAAGTTCAAGTAAGTTAATCTTCTTTCATATGTCTTCTTATGATATGGAATCGGATTACTTCCGAAGCTTTCTTCTCGAAATTCTGGCAACTCTCCTGCGTATGTTTTTGTGTTGATGCTGATTCTTATTCGATTTTTTAACCAAAGAACCAGAAGCTGGATGTGGCTAAATAGTTTTTTTTTACAGTGACGACCATTGTAAGGACGGAAAGCTTAAGCTGTTATAATTACAGAAATGCTTGTTCTTAAGCTTTTACACAATAGTACTAAGCTTATAAAGTATTATTTTAATACAGCGTTGAAGTGAAAGTTCAGGGCTGTATGAAGAATAATGTTTTATTTTTTATTTTATTTATTTGGGAAAGATACAATTACAATAAATCACAATATAAAGATAACATAAAAATTAATCGTTTCCACTTAAAGGTAAATAATACACATAATTGCATCATCCAATAGAATAATAGTAATGTCACAAATTAAAATTATAAAATACATTAAAAAAAGAATTGAGAGATCTAAACTTATTACTTTAGTCATTTGTATAATTCGATTATTTTTGACTTATAATTTACAATGTTAGAGCAAAAAATGTCTACACTGGTGTGAAGTTTATTACTAATATATTCAAGACAAGATCTGTGTAAAAGAGTGTTTCTTGCAAGATTTGACTTTATTGAAGGTAATGAAAACAGTGACACTTGCCTTGAATTTAAACGGGGATACCTCAGGAATACTTGACTATAGGAACACTTGATATAAAACTAGGTTTAAATTTTTAATTCATCACTCTTTATCATCTATGATTCCCTATGGTAGTCTTCTTGTCCTCTTAATAAGATTTTTCAATATCAGGGTAGTGTCCAACGCATTACTTTTGAGTGTACTGCTTGATCAGGGTTAAACATTGACACAAATATTTACTAAATTCATACAATATACATAACTAGATTGAAAATGATGTGACGAGAGTTTATTGCATTGTTTGTACGATTTTTTGAAATTAATATTAATACGAATTTATATTTATTTATTATGAATTTATTTATTTATAATTATATTTCAGCCATTAAAATGTTAATGACGAACTAACTCACTCTAGGCGGAACAGAGTGTACACCAGCCACGTTAAAACTTGTAGACGAGTTATACCTACACGCCTGTAATCTCGATGTGCACGTTTCTTCCGATGTTTTCTTCCTTCGTCTTCGCCTTTTCTGTTATGCATTTGGGGGAGTGAAATAAATTTCTTACCCATATACATATATAAACGAAATACCATTCATCACGAAATCTTTAAAACTATACACCTGATTGACTTGAAATTTAGCATAGTTACTGACTTTGCGATGTAGAAGCTCACTAAGGATGGATTTTATGGAATTCCTATTCAAAACTTTTTTTTTATTTATATGGCTTAACGACGTTTACCGCGTCGGCTAGTTTTATTTATAACTAGTTGACCCAGCAAACGTTGTTCTGGCATATAAAACAATAATAAAAGTTGCTTATGTCCTTTTTCAAGGTTCACTCTATCTCTGTATCGAAATTCATCAAAATTCTTTCAGTCATCGCGGACTTTTTTATCGATCTTTTTATGATATACAATTCCATAGTACATTAATTTGATCTATCTCGTAAGGTTTTGCCAGTGTTTGCGATTTAAGCGCACAAAAATGTTTGTTACGACATCGCATTACAAATCTTTGAATTTTTCGACTTTTGTGTACTATTAATATCTATGAGAAAAGATTATATATATAAACCTTTCTCTTCAATCACTCTATCTATTAAAAAAAACCGCATCAATATCCGTTGCGTAGTTTTAAAGATCTAAGCATACATAGGGACAGACACCGACTTTGTTTGATACTATGTAGTGGTGAAGGAAGGAACCACATAACACATTTTAAATGGTCATTACACGGACGTAATATGACCATTAAAATAGTCGAAATATGTTTAATGTAAGTGAAGTGGGCATGAAAACAGAACCTTCGTGTTCATTATTATGAATATATAAACGCGAATTGAAACTGCGCAATGAGTTGGCGCGGTAGTCTATTTATTATTTTTGGTGGTACAGATTCTGTTCACCACCTCCTAAGCTAATGCGTCGTTGAATTTATTATTTTCAATATTCTACTGTTGAATTAATTCAATGGTTTAAATGTATCTGTAACAGAAACATCTGCGGGAGCTTTAGTGAATGTGTGATAAGGTATATTAATTGAATTTCTTTTGGAGTTGTCGGGTTCAAAATGTATTCACTCCTGTAAATATCAAATTTAGTCATATCTTTTTTAACATTTTGTGCCTTGTAGACACTAAAAAGAAGACATATTTCTAGGATGGACGCAGAAATCGCGTTGAACTTATACCCTATGATTGTGCTCTACAAGAATATCGTACTCCAAAGTGCAGGCTTTGGATGTACCACTTCAGTGATGATGATGTTTATAATATTCATTATTTTCTAATTTGAGGCTCCAATTCTTTAGGCACTGATTTACCAATTTTAAAACATGGAAAATATCAAGTTATATAACTACTATTAAGAAAATCCACAATATTACTAAATTACAATTACACAACTACCATTTTATTTCAATATGAAATAATATTCTTAATAATTCAACTTTATCGAATTAGTTAATCCCGGTTCAATGTAAATCCTACCTTTTAAGGCCCAGGATTCAATTTTGTGTACAGTCATAGGACAAAACTTCTTCATGCTTTGATAAAATAGTAGTTTTATACTTATTTATCAAATAACAATCACAAGTTTTTTGGAAGTTGCTATAAGATGTTCGTCGAAAAGTCTTAAATGTTAAAATTTATGCTATTTCTTATAATTAAATTAATGCAGTTTGTGCTTTCAAATAATAATGTTAATTAGCACCTACTCAAAAATAAACAAAAAAATTTGAGTTTGCTTAATTGTTTTAAATGAAAATCTGTAGGTACCTAGATTATTCAAAGCACTTAAATATTAACTGCTATTTTACATAACAACTACCATTTGCATAATTCATATCTGTTCAATGATAATACGAATATATAAATAGGTAAATATGAACATTTCCCTATTGTTGATATATATATATATATATATATATATATATATATATATATATATATATATATATATATATATATATATATATATATATATATATATGTGTGTGTGTGTGTGTGTGTGTGTGTGTGTGTGTGTGTGACCCACACTGAAATTCTTAAAAAAATAGTTCATTGCCGATACTTTAATTGTTTTTCGAAATCATCTACTCCCTGTATACATCTTCGCATTCGATGGAACCACTGGACCCATTTATCCTTAGGTGTTATGGCATTTTCGAACGCGCTCACCGCGTCTTCAGGGCTGGTAAAGCAAATACCTTAAAGTTTATCTTTGGTTCTTGGGAATAGATGATAGTCGGAGGGCGCTAGGTCAAACCTCTATGGCGAATGACTCATTGTCTCGATACGTGACATAATTCTTTTTATTTATTTTTTAATATTCCGGTCTGCAGTAACTGTCAGTAGTTCAGCACAACTGTGTCAAAATAACCTTTACGGCATAAGAACGTGGCAATCATCTTTTTCCATTGACTTCTGCCTTTACCTCAGTTATCCGATCCTCCGAAAGGAACACCTACGAACGAATCCGAAACTAAAAGAAACTGAAACCATCATCTTTTAATTGATTTTAATAGATCTCGATAAAAAAAATAACTTTTCTGGAAACATTCGCTAATTAGAAATAAACTATTACTTGTATTGTTAGGATCACTAAGGTAAGAGGCATTATTTCTAAAATGCAAACATTAGAATAAAATGAGCTTTGTGCGCGCAGGCTTGCTTATCTATCACTAATATTCTTAATATATTTAAATACGATTATATTTATTACTTAAATAAAATCTAGCCTGTGGAGGTATTTATTTGTCTTTCTAAAAGTAAAAGATTGAAGAAAGATTTTCAGATTGCGCCGCTTATAAATAAATTGTTCTTCTTTATTCTCCTTGCGTTTCATCTAGCTTGCATAATATGTTTAAACCCGTCCAAATTCACACAGAAGAATCTTTAGTAAAAGTTATGAGAAACATGTATTTTAGTTTTGTATCACATAGTACAAAAATATTGAGTAATCAGCATCACAATGTCATTCAAAGAACTCGTAATTTACATAATACGGCGCTAGAGTGTCAATGACCTCTCCATCTGACCTAGTATAAGGCCGAGGACGGCGGCATTGCACCGGGCGAGCAAATACGCACTACTCACTTACGCGGGAGAGACAGAGACAGGTATAGCACTATTCTGTACGATTGAATTAATGATCATATATGAAATATTTTATGGTGAAAATTTGAAATACAATTTTTTTTGCAAAAATGGGTTCCTTAAATGATGTTTAGTGCGTAAAAAAATTTTGGACGGGTTTGTCAGAGTCATCCTGTATATATGTATTTATTTATTACACTCCGATGTACGTTGCTGAGTTATTTACATTGGTCACATTTCATGAGTAAAAAGGCAAAAGAAAAAGATATGTCTGAATGGCTAAACCCCAACTCCGTAAGGAAAACTGAATGATATTGTTGCTCTGCTTCATGTGAAATTGCAAATCGAACTATTTACTTGTCGCCTTTTACGATATCCTAGGAAAGTAATAGGAAAAAAGGAAATTATTCCTTCTGATTTCTAGTATAACTGAAGATTCATTGACTAAATTAGCAAATACAAAAAGATAAATACACAGAAATAAATAATAAAAACAAGACAATAAAAAAGTCCACTTACCATAGTTTAGATGAGCAGAAAAACAACAATCATTTTCGCATTTATTATTTAATATCTAAGATACATACACACACAATACATACACATAACGAGAATATTTTAACGCCAACATCTTTTGACATATTATTGTAGGTATTGTAAAAGGTGCCAAATACTTTTATAAGCGAAGCAAAATAATACTATTATATTTAAATATAAGTAATTAACAAGTCTACCCAAGCCGCTTTGAAAAACAAAAAGCGCGTGGATTACGCACAGTAGACTTAGACACTTTTACATCACTTACTCATCATACTTTTACATACTTATTCATCTATCACCTTTTACTACAACGTTCCTGTATTAACGAATCAACCCTTAATAGGTACCTTCCACTGATGTCTAGCAACGTTGTATGGGAGTCGAAACAATGGCGAATACTCGCCTAGATAAATATAAACTAATAGTAAATGGTTGCCTTTAGTAATACCCTTTTTTTTACCCCCTATAACCTTGACGTTCTGATTATTCAATACAAGCGACATTATCTCGTTATCTTCTGGGGTGGTAATACCCCAGAAATATAATACAAAATTTATTTGTCCTCCATTTGACGATCCATGTGTATCAGCGCCGAATTTACACTTATCACGACTTATATTGCATTGAGTTATATTCCTCTGAGAGCGCAATTAATTAATTTCGTTATTGAATATGCACATTTCACGGCGCGCTTCGGTAGCGGCATTTCGGCGGACTGCGGTAAGGAAAGGGTTATTTATTCTTAGCCAGTGTAGTAACCTGGCGCTGTCTCGGGATGTCAGTATGGGTTTCGCCCTGGTCATGGGACCATGGACCCTGTTTTTGTCCTAAGGACTGTCGCGGAGAAATACAGAACGAAGAATACGCCTCTCTATTGCCTGTTTTTGACTTGCAGAAGGCCTTCGACTGTGTTCCTCGCGCGATAATCTGGTGGGCATGGCGACCCAAAAGAGTTCCAGAGGCCTATATTGACATCACCCGAGACATGTACCGCGATTCCGATTCCGTGGTTCGGACCGCTATTGGCGACACCAAATCCTTCCCCATCACTGTCAGAGTACACCAGGGATCCTTCCTTAGTCCGTTTTTGTTCAGCGTGGTATTAGACGTATTGTCAGACAGCATCAGAAACTCACATGAGCAGCCCCCGTGGTTGCTCATGTATGCTGATGATATCGCGCTGGCAGATTCGAACAACAAATGTCTGGCCATGCCGCCTCCGCCGGGCCCTGGCAGGAGGGGTAGACCCAAGAAGTGCTGGCTTGATGTCGTAAGGAGTGATATGCGTCACTACCAGGGATGTTGAAGACCGTGCGAAGTGGAGTAGAAAAAGTCAGAAAGTGCACCCCGGGCACCGAAACGAAAGTTTGGGTTGCAACTAGGATACAACGCTGGGATGATGATGATGAGTGTAGTAGCCTGGCAAATGGCAAACAATTCTCAACCAAAAACTAAAATATGTGATTTCCTAAACCAAACAGATGTACAGAAGGAAAGGAAATTTCTGAACCAAACAGCAAGGAATTTGCGTAGCGACACCTACTGCGGCCAATGCATCTGACCCATGAATTAATCTCACTCTAGCTTTGAAATAAAATATATTTTTTATATGATCCACACACAGCTACACTTCAGACCTCTAACTCCATTAAAATTCAGTCATTCTGTTAAGAATCTTAAAAATTATAACCCTATATGTATTTTTCTCCGTGCAGGCGCATAGTAAAAATAAGTAAAAACTAACCTCTGTGGCCGGGGGCGAAAAAAACCACAAAGAGCGACAAAATCACAGTAGCTACGTGGCAGGGCCCCAAGCCCGTCTGGATGGCAACCACCCCTGATGTATAAGTATGCTGCCATAATAACCTTGTGTTGTGTTTCGGCATTATTGACCCAGGTTCCTGTACCCCTATGGGACAGTAGCGTGTTCGCGGTGCCTTTAGCGTCGCAAATATCCATAGGCGACGGTAACTGCTTACTATTAAGTGGGCCGTCAGCCTGTCTGCGGTTCCTCAGCAATAAAAAATAGTATGATTTCTGTCTTTACAAACTAATATCTGAAGTAATTAAAGAAGACCTCGATTTCACTCGTTTTTAACATTAACTAGAAATTTATAAAAAATGTACTAAGATAAGAAATGAACATTAATTACATCTATACTTCTATATCTATATCTATATCTATACTACTATTATAAAGAGGAAAGATTTGATTGTTTGTTTGTTTGTTTGTTTGTTTGTTTGTTTGTTTGTTTGTTTGTTTGCTTTGAATAGGCTCCGAAACTACTGACCCAATTTAAAAAGTTATTTCATTGTTGGGAAGCTACACTATCCCCGGGTGACATAGGCTATATTATATTTTCAAAAAAATTAGGGATCCTTACTAAAACTCCAATAATGTAACCCAAAGTGTAAAAAAATTACCTAAAATATTATTTAAATCGCGTGCGTTGCGAAAACTATTGATGATAGAATAAAATAATGTACTACAACTTTGCAGAACACATCATTATTTACAAAAAGTGTCACGACAGCATATGTCTAACTATTATAGTTATGCCACAATAAGTGTTCTTTTATTTTAAAAATTTAATTGAAATGCCGCCCCTAGAAAAGACTCTTTATTTGGATCTTGGTATTAATCCTTATCAAAATAAATTACTTCATATTCAAAACTGCTTTAATACCTTTATATAACTTTTTGAATTATTCAATTCGGATATTCCATTCGAAAGATATCACGAGTTTAAAAATGTAAGTATTAGAAAAATGTTGCGTGGTAGCCGCTCACCCTGTTCGGCTAGCTAGGCAGCACCTTATGCAATGTAGGCGTGCGTCACTGGGGTTTTTACAAAAATTAGAATACTTATTAAAAAATAACGAAAAATAAATAAAAAGTAATAACAAAAAAAATCATTAAAATAAAAGCTCATAGAAATAATAATATTCAAACTTTCTTTATAATTTTATTTTTTTAGTAACCTGACGCAAATAGAAGGGTTTGCCCTCAGGGGCGCTCCTCTGTCCGAGGAGTGCACGGGTGTGCGTACCCGAGGTGCCTGAGCATCCGTCGCTTCACTCCCCTCTTCGTTCGAGGCGACAGAGTCCTACGTTTCTTTCCGTCTACCTCTTACATCCTTTCCAACTTAGCTCTCTGTTCGTGGCGTGGTCCCCGGTGGGATGATTGCGAATACTGATTGGGGTCCCGGGTTCTACCCTGGGACCTGATTTGGTAGTCGAAACCATGCCTATTTCGACTGCGCCTGCACAGAGTGTTCATGGGTCGGGAATTGCATCCTCGCTGTCGGTTGGTCTTGCTGGGCCGGCTACGACGTCAGGCGACTCTGCTTTTTCTGGAGTGTCGTCTGGTAGTCGTACCCACGCCTGACTAGCACGCGACGGGGATGCGAGTCCCGTCCGGAATTGGCCGCGGACCTGTCACTCCCGGCCCTGGTTCTGTCCATGGTCGGGGGCGATCCTGGATGGACGGCCGTCGCCTCCTTTTGCGAGGCAGTAGTGTCTGCAAGGGAGGCGGCGGAACGGGAGCGGGAGTCCGCCACCGCACTCCCCTCCCGCCAACGTAGGCCGCGTCGTCGGCGCCGGAGGGCGGGCAACGATCTCCGGCCGACGTAGAAAACGGCCGCGGGCGGCCCCCCGGGGGAGGATCCGCCGCCCGCACTATTGCCGCGAGGGAGAAGGCCGCGTGCTGTTCCACAGCCCCCCTCAACTCCTAGAGTTGTTACAAGAGAGCGCCGGGGGGACGAAACCCTGACCCCCTGGCGCCAGCACTTTAGAAGGGGCCCGCTTTAAGACAAAGCGTGGGCCGGCGCCGGCCCGGGCCACTAGATCGGCAGGCCATATATCCGTGGGCCCGGGCGTAGACGATAGGAGAACAGCGGGGTTTTTTAGTGGGTTGAACATCTTTTCCGGAGTCCCTTATATCCCTCGGTCCCCCGGGCCGGGATAACCCGTCAAGAGAGGTTTTTCCCCGAGACCGAAAAAAAATAGAAGGGTTTAATTTTTAATTTTTTGTTAAATACCCATGCGAAGCTGGGACGGGCTGCTAGTGTCAAATAAAATGATGGCATTTGTTAGAGAAGTATAAATGTTTTTTATCGAATAACCAATGCACAGAGGTTTCTCCGGAATTATCACATACGAGTATACACTTTTAGATTGTGCGTTATTTGATTCAATTATGCTTGTTCACAGATTAGGTAGTGAGAGTCACAAATCAAAACAAGTGTTGAAAACAAAACCGAGGTGGTATGAGAGATTCAACTTGTATTTGTATGAAGACAGCAATTTAGAGATCACGCTGTGGCATAAAGGCAAACAGAAAAGTTTTATAGGACGGTAAGTTTAAAATTATTATAAATTACATTATATTACTATATTATTAAATGTAAAAGTAAGTTTGTTTGTTAGGCTTTCACGCAAAAACTACATAACCGATCATCATAAAACTTTGTACACATATTCTTGGAGGTATTAAAAGTAACATAGGATACTTTTTATTGAATTTTTTTTTTAAAATTAATTTTGCCTGTTAATCGCCCAGCGGAGCGGGCGTGATCGGCTAGTTTATATAATAAAACATTTTTTTATCTTATCAACGTGTCAAACTCGTCTTATCGCTCTATATCAACATTCGATTATATTTAATTTTTAAAACATACTATAACAGTTCCCAGTAATTTAAAAAAATACAAATGATTGAATCTATTCTATGTTTAAGTTTGAATAAATTGTCATTTAACTTCAAACACTTATTTAAATAACAGTAAATACTAATAAGTTTAAAATAAATTATGAAAAATATAGAGATTAAAAAGAAACTATATTAATTATTATATTTTAATTCTGCCATGCGTAACTCTGGGTAGTCAAACACATGCAGGCGTTAAAAAACGAGAGATCTCTTCCTCTGACCGTGCACCAAAGAAAAATAGAAATGAGTATATTAGGAATATAATTGCAAGATAAAATGTCAAATAAAAATATAATTAAAATAACAGATGTTGAAACTAGAATTCATGTGCTAAAATGGAAATGGACAGACTATCCAGTAAGATAAGATGACAATGGATGGACTTGTAAAATATTAAATTAGGTACATCCAGATGGGAAAAGATTGGGACGAAGACCTAGAAAGAGATGGGATGACTGGTCTAATAAGAAACTAGCGAACAGTGCAAGAGTCAGAGGCTCAGAGCGGATTGGAGGAGAATTGGATACATATATTTTAGAATGAACAGTATAAAACATAATGGTAGAATAAAGGGTTTTTTATTTATTTTATTGATATATGTACGATAGTAATGACGTATGTAGTAACGATTTGTTGTGAAAAGCACAAAAAATAGATATTATTTTACTGTTGATAAAAAGGTTTTACGTTTGTTCCAACCAAGAGTTCACGCATCATTAACGTGTTCTTTGTATTCAACCGGTAATTTGCTGTCAATATTTTTCCATTGCTTTTTTACTCGTTGAACAGGTTTTACTTACAACAAAAAGCAAGTAATGTTTAGAATTTTACATCTTAAGCTTAGATTAATTTAATAATATTATAGCACATACTATGTATTTATGTCACTTACTACTTTGAATAATTTAAGTTACGAAATAAACTATTTTAGATTTTTTTTAATTTTTAAAGTGATAACTTCTTTAGCGGCGTTGTGCACTTTTTTGTGATTGGGTAAAAAATGTTAAACTCGCGACAGGTCACGTGCCTGATCGAAAATTCGTAAGATTCGTAAGATGGAGTTTTACTCCAGTAATACCAACCTTAATAATAATGACTTAAGGTTTATTTTATAATGTAACTTTTAAATGATTGCATTGCATTACTTGTTACATATCTATTTGAATTGCGACTTTATTACAATGAAATACAGTTGAGTTTTGAAGTGAAATTTTTTTTTAATTTTTTTCAAATTTTTTTCAATTTTTGATTTATAAAGAAGTGTTAATGACCAATTTAAACTTTAATCCTTGATCATAAACACTTCTTTATAAACCGAAAATAATAATCTAATAGCTCGACGATACAATTCACAAGTTACTTTAGTTTTCACTTCTATCGGCAGTCCCCAAAGACTGCCCCGAATGTTTTTTTTATTTTTGCTGTAGGATAGCAGACAGGCTGACGGCCCGCTTATAATTTAGCAGTTAGCTTTGCATAAGGGTGTTTGCAATGTCAGTGGCATCGCAAACACGCTGCTGTCCCATAATGGTACACGAACTTTGGTCCCTGCTGGAACACAACACAAAGTTATTATAGCGGCATACTTAAGACCAAAGGTGGTCGCCATCCAGACGGCCTTGGGGCCCTACCACGTAGCTAGGGGGGGTTGTTTTGTCGGCTTTTACGACAGGCCGACCCCGGCAGCAGATGTCAGTATACTTTCTCCGCCCCTGCACGGATAAAATTACACTGATTTGTGACTCCAGAAGTTCTAAACTAGATAAATAACTTTGAGTCTAGATAACTTTTGAACTAATAGATATAGCAAAAAATATAAACTAAAAAATATCATCATCAAAAATAGCATCATTGTTTTAGATTAATTTCTACTCGAGTTGCTTTGCTTTTCTTGAAGAATTCAAGTCTCACGGAACAAATAAATTCGAAAGCAAGACTGCGAAGGGCCTTACTTATAAACATATTACACAATGTTCTTATTAACAGCAAATTAATGAATCTCGTTATTACAATATAGGAGAAATAATTAAGAAAATTCACAATATTTCTAATATCGGTATCAATACTTGTATTATTGGTACAAACAATCATGAAAGGCACGACAATTGCGGAAGTCTGCGTAACAAGTAGAGACAACTGAATGCACTATTCATCCGAGTATTAAAGCATGTCTCTAGAACTTTGTTTACATACAACGTACATATACAGCATGATAATTTTCTTGACAATTAAAATAGATTTTTAAATGATATACATCGTGTCAGAAGTAACTTGTCTGTTAATATAACATAAGAGTTTTTTTTTTATGTTTTAATGTATAACTTCAGACTAAAAAGCTATTAGTCACAATTAAGATAAATTTTAAAAGTCTGTGTTCTAATTTAAACATTTAGTAAAGTGCTTTGCGTATTATATAAGTATGGAATTAAAATAAAATTCGATTGATTTATGAAATGAAAAGTTATTGCCACTATTAGGAAATCAAAAAATGGTACAAAGTGGAGAAGCAAAGTAGGAAAAGACTGGTTATTTTTTAAATATAACCAGAATTAATGATAGAATGTTGGTATAAATATTCCTTTTAAGTCATTGATTTTACTTTTTTTGTTAAGGTGTACAATTGATCTATTGCAATTGGATAGAGAGAAAACTCATGAAATTTGGCAAGAACTAGGGTGTGGACACGGTTCAATACACTTATTGATAACATTAAACGGTTCCGCGAGAATTATGCCAATGGACAACGTCCTCACCAACGGTATACATCATCCCCCACCAGACTGCAAAGATAATGTAAGTAATTCTAATCCAGATCAAAGAAAGGGTACACTTTTTAAGCTTAACAGAAAATTAACCAACGGTGGGTTAGATAAACCAGGACTCAGCAGATCGACCATGCCATGAGCGAACCGTATTGGCAATAATTTAGTAGCTGGGAATACTTTGAGTAACCTAAAGGTTACGCGTTGATAATACGCTCCATCACCTTTGACAGCGTCTTTAGCTTTAGAAATTGAGAGATTAGAAGAATTTATTTTATTGCTGTGGGACTGCACACAGGCTGACGGCTCACTTAACAGTAAGCTGTTACCGTGGGTTATGGATGTTTGCGCTGCCAGCGCATCGCTAACACGGTGCCGCCCCCGTACTGGGTAATTTATGCCGGGATACAACACAAAATTATTATGTTGGAATATTTAGAGACTAGTGATAATTCTCATCCAGATAGGCTAGGGCTGGAGCCCTACCACCTAGGTAGGGTTGTTTTATCGCGTTTCAGAAAAGACCTAAAGCAGAGATCAGGATTTTTTCTATCTCCAGTCAGAATTTTTTCTTCGTGATATTTAGGCCATCTAGGAAATCTCGAAAAATTGAGTCGAGCATAGGGCTGTCCTTGCAAAGCTTCCAACTTACGGGATACCTTACCGGGATTCTTGGACTTGTCTGTCCAGATTTCTTTCCGGATTTCTTTACAGCACTAGCGGCGTTATTAGCAACTGCTGCTACTCCTATGTTAAGCCCATCATGTATGTAGTCATCATGTAAGTATTGTGAAAATTCCTTTATCTTGTGTCAGCCATTAGAACATTATTGAAATTTGCGGGGTATTAAATAATAATCATAATTATCTATATCCATTACATATATTCGCTGTTTTCGAGAGAAACAGCTAAACTTTTCACAGATTATTAGATTTCATCATTGTTGTATTTTTTGCAGTGATGTTCACTAAGCAATGAAAACAATATTATTAATTAAACTCATTTATTTCTAAATTGTTTGTCGCAGTCAACATTGACTTCTTAACGCTCGTTGAATATATTTATATTGGTTAATTCTTCTTCTTCCTGCCCTTATCCCAACTACCTAGGGTCGGCACAACATGTTCTTTCCTTCCACTCTCCTCTGTTAGCTGTCATCTCAACATTCACACCCCTTTTCATCAGAACATCGTTTACGCAACTGAAAAATTACTCTTCCTGACATCTATCGGCGAATAATAATACTATTTTTTTTAATTGTTTTAACGACACAACAACACTAAAGCTATTCCAGCAGATGGCGTTGTTAAGTAACACGATGTCAATGAGTGTTTGCTTTGAGGTTAGACTAAGAAAATCAATTGTTAATTTCCAAAAAACACAATTTATAAAAAAAATAAGAATACCGAGCAGAGCTCGGTCATCCGGTTATTGTACTATTAATTGTGCCAGCATACATAGTTGCATGCTGTTGAACGATGCCGGGGTCCGCTTTCAGACTCTTTCTATTCCACTGCGCACGGTCTTCAGCATCCCTGGTAGTGAGCCCATTGGCACGCATATCAATCACCCTTTACGACGTCAAGCCGGCATTTTTTGGGTCTACCCCTTCTGTCGGGGCCAGGCGGAGGCGGCATGGCCAGACATTTGTTTCCCATGTAATAATCCAATTGCGATAGAAAGAGTTGAGGAATATATCTACTTGGGACAAACCAAGGTTTCTCCTCCAAGGTTCAAGAACCTTGCCAAATTCGGACAAAATAACGAGATTGAGCGCCGCATCCGCCTAGGGTGGGGTGCTTTTGGCAAACTGTCCGAAGTGTTCAAGAGCACAAGCATTCCCATTAACCTCAAGCGTCGGACCTTTGAACAATGCGTCTTACCAGTCATGGTCTATGGAGCCGAGTCATGGACGCTGACAAAGCAGGTGATACACAAGCCCCAAGTCACCCAAAGAGCCATGGAACGGGCTATGTTAGGTATCTCTCTACGTGATCGAATCAGGAACACAGAGATCCGGAAGAAAACGAAATTGGTCGACATAGCCCATGTGATCGCTAGCAGAAAATGGAAGTGGGCGGGCCATATATGCCGTAGACAGGACAACAGGTGGGGTAGCCGGGTGCTTGAGTGGAGGCCTAGAATAGGGCATAGAAATGTAGGCAGGCAACGGATGCGTTGGACCGACGACCTTGTTAGAGTGGCTGGTAAGGACTGGATGCGAAAGGCGTTATACCAAGAAGAATGGCATGCATTGGAAGAAACCTACTCAGCATTGGCTGGTTAAAGGTTGAAAAAGAAAAGAAAGAATCCAATTGCCGTAAAACGTGGCCGTACCAACGGAGCCGACACTCCTGCAATTTATCCGCAATGTCACGGACATGAAGACTGCTGCGAATACAGGAGTTCCTAACGCGGTCCTTTCGCGTCAAGTCGTCGTCAGTGAAGCGAAAACTTTGAACCCCTTTTTTGAAAATCGCGGAGTCGGAGGAATATAAAATTTGGTACAGTTAAAGGTTTTACACAGAAGTGCAGAAAGTTATTTTTTGCCTAAAATACATTAAAAATACATTAAATCAATCAAATAAACACTACACACTGCTCGACTGATACACAACATACACACACCTACATACTAACTGAATAGCAATAATAAAACCTTTGATTATAGAGGTTATAATAAAGTTCAAACTTGAAAACTAAAGGAATTATGGTCGAATTTCGACCTTTGGGCGACCACTAGTGTTACATTAATAAGCTGATTTCAGACTCCGATCATACTTCGATTGCCACTGGTATTCATCACTTTTGCTTTAAGTATGTCCAATTGGATAACAAAAGTTGTACAAAATCAAGTTACAATTCAAATGACTCATCTACTTTATACAAGAATAGCCGTGATACAGTAATCCGACATTTTTACGGTATTTGATTTGGGAATTTCCTTCACATGTTGACTGACTTTTAAAACGGATTTCGAATAATTGCATAGTTATAATGATACCATAATACCATTTAAAATTCCTTCATTGTATATTATCGAACACACATACATACATATCTTAGTATGCTGTACTACCTTAACTATAACAAAATATATAAATGTTAAAATTGCTAAACATAGTAAAGACGTTAAACATAGATAGCAAAAAAGATTTAAAAAAAGACATCTTAGAGCTAAGAAAAGACATTGGGCTACTAACTCAATATAAGAACGGAAATAGAAGCAACAAATCATTAGTCTAAATAGAAAAAAACTATGGCACGATTACAGAATCACAATAAACACGATGATAATAATAGAAAAATAGAAGACTGTCTGGATACTCTTAAATAAAACTAGCCCTTAAAAGTAACAGGATGCGCAGATACAAGAAAACCATAACCAGAAAAGAGAATAACAAACTATTGTACAAAACTATTAATACATGAAATTAAAAAGTTCTAACATGAAAAAGTGTGGCTCTTCTGAAAACAGTTGTATTGAATTTTGGTCCGCTATCTGGTCCCAAGAAAGTCGGAAAGCGGACCCCGGGCACCAAAACGCAAGTTTGGGTTGCAACCGGGAAGAACGCTGAGATGATGATGATGATGATCTGGTCCCAAGAAAATAAGTACAATAATAAAACTGAGTAGATATTTCTTATTGTTTCTTATATAAAGAAACAAAAAGAATGAATGAAGTTGAAGAGATGGAATTCGTAAGTATAGATACCACAGAATTCTTCTTCTCTTTCGTTGCGCTCTTGTCAGAGCGGTCCGAATTCTTAATTAAAGATGTAACATAATAAAGCATTCGACAGTGTTCCCCATTCATGGCTCACTCAAGTTTTAGAAATCTATAAAATCAATCCGGTAATTATACAGTTTTAAAAAATGTAATGAGCTCTTCCAGAAATTGCCTTAAATGCAATATTGAATCAACTTCTTTAACAACCCATGAAATACCTAACAGGAGAGAAATTTTCCAAGGAGACTCATTCAGCCCATTATGGTTCTGTTTAGCCTTAAATTCTCTTTCACACGAGTTAAATAAATAGTAAAAAGTAATCTAGGTTTCAATATTAAAAATAACAGAGAAAACTTGTACTAACTCACTTACCTTATATGGACAATCTTAAACTGTACTCCGATAAAAAAGAAAATTTAATACACCTACTATATATAACTAACATGTTTTATCAAGATATTAGTTTGGAATTTGGACTTGACAAATGCCATCGATTAAATATTAATAAAGAACTAAAGACTTCTTCAATCTTGAAGACGTTAATGCGTTGCTGTGAATACTCAGCGCACGCTGGCCGTTAGGGCCATCAGGGGATACCGTACGTTGTCCTTCGAGGCGGCCTCCCTCCTCGTTGGATCCAAGCCATGGGATCTCAAAGCTTGGCTCCTGGCGTCGCTGTATCAGTTGTGTCAGGAAGCCGTCGCCCGGGGTTCTCACCTCGCGCCTCGTGTAATCGAGGTAAAGTAGGTGGAACTCCAGGACGATCTCACGGCCGTTTGGAAAGAAAGACTTACGTAACCCAGTGCGGGCCAGAACACCGTAACAGTGGTGCGGCCTGCCCTTCAACAATGGCTGGACAGGCTTCACGGCACTCTGTCGCTTTACTTGACACAGGTACTCTCGGAGCGCGGTTGCTTCGGGCGGTACCGCCCAGCTCACCCTTGCGTGAGAAAGAAGATACCGAGAAGAGTCGTATCCCGGCTTTAAATAGGCCCATGAAAGTAGGCCAACACCAGCCGGACCACGATATGACTGATTCGTCGCGTCCCGCGGCCTCAGCACTCAAGGCGCACGAAGGAACAGCGTAGAGAGAAGGATGTATGGGTGCATTGCGCGGGGAGTCCTACACTACTTCGGCGCCCGTTCCCACGCGGTGGGGTGTGCGGAAAGCATTTCCACCTTTCAAAAAGAAAAACCAGTTGCTTTCAATTAGAGTTTTATTCTCATATTTGTAAGCCTTTCTTATTCTTATTTTTTTATTTCGATTGAAGTTTCAGGGGTGCGCTGTGTTAAACAATATTTGCCTGTATAGGTATACATTATAATAAATTTATTATAGTCTTAAAGGTACCTGCTTGGAGATTTTCTTAACTTTTACATCTTTTCGTTACAAAGTGCCAAAAATCTTGCAAACATTTGCCATATTACAATACACAGTAAATTACCTCATACTCCGATGTGAAAACTTCAGAACAGATTCTGCCTCATGGACCACCTCGTCCAATTTTTATTTAACCTACGTAACATTCATCGGTATGACGTAGAAGAAAATCTAGTATTAATTTTCCTGATAAAACCATCCATTACCACACTACGTGCGTCATTGAAGTCAATTAAACCAATCAAGCCTATAGATAAAAACATGTTATAACAAATGCGCAAAAACTAATACAATACAAGATTGAATTTGTGGGGCGCCGACAACCAAAGTTATCCAATATGCCTAAACTATTGTATTTTTTAACCGACTTCCAAAAAGGAAGAGGTTATAAATTCGTCAGTATTTTTTTATGTTTGTTATTCCATTTCGCCTTATCTTTTATGTTTTCGACGAGTGACAATATTTGCATATAATTTATCCCGACAACGTCATCGTAAATAACATAATTTATACTTTGATTAATACTTAATTACCATTGATTAATAAATAACGAGAAACTACTAGGCGGCACAGACACGTTAACCTTCGTCAGGTTTAAATAACCAATGAACTTGCACAACCGAAAAAGCCCAAAACAGTATGGGACAGCAGCGTTTGCCACTGGCGTTGCAAACACCCATAGGCTATGGTAACTGCTAAATTCTAAGCGGGCCGTTAGCCTGTCTGCTGTCCCACAGTAGTAAAAAAAAGACAGGCGTAAATCCATAATATATATATATATATATACCTAGTCAGGTCATAAGTATTGTCACACAGTAAAAACTTTTCTTTTAGAATGCTGGCCACAAAAAAGTTTATTGAATTAGAATTTCGAATTGTTCATGAAAATAAAAATGTATAACTTTTAGAAATTTACTCATTTTTAAATATGGAGTGGACGCTTAAAGAAGACCGTGTTGCAGTTATTGCGTTGCATCGTTGCGGTTACGCGCCAATTCAAATTTTTAACATACTGAAAAATTTGAATATTACCAAAAGATTCGTTTATCGTGCCATCAAACGATACAATGAAGACTCTAGTGTAGATGACAGGTCAAGAAGTGGTCGCCCTCGGTCTGTTAGGACTCCAGCAGTGATAAAAGCTGTGAAGGCACGAATTCAAAGAAATCCCAAACGTAAGCAGAAACTGTTGGCCCTTCAGATGGGGTTAAGCAGAACCACGGTGAAAAGGGTGTTAAATGAAGACTTAGGGCTTCGGGCATATCGAAGAAAAACAGGACATCGTTTGAATGCTCGTCTAATGGACCTGAGACTGAAGAGATGCCGCGCTTTGTTGAAGCGGTACGCGGGAAAAAAATATCGGGAAATTCTTATTTCGGATGAAAAAATGTTTACCGTAGAAGAGAGCTACAACAAACAAAATGATAAGGTGTACGCACACAGTAGTGAAGAAGCGTACCACAACCGTATTCCGCGTGTCCAACGAGGTCATTTTCCATCCTCGCTCATGGTATGGTTGGGAGTTTCTTATTGGGGCTTAACAGAGGTACATTTTTGTGAGAAAGGTGTAAAAACGAATGCTGTTGTGTATCAAAATACAGTCCTGACGAACCTTGTGGAACCTGTTTCTCATACCATGTTCAATAACAGGCACTAGGTATTCCAACAAGATTCGGCGCCAGCTCATAGAGCGAAAAGCACACAAGACTGGCTGGCGGCGCGTGAAATCGACTTCATCCGGCACGAAGACTGGCCCTCCTCCAGTCCAGATTTGAATCCGTTAGATTACAAGATATGGCAACACTTGGAGGAAAAGGCGTGCTCAAAGCCTCATCCCAATTTGGAGTCACTCAAGACATCCTTGATTAAGGCAGCCGCCGATATTGACATGGACCTCGTTCGTGCTGCGATAGACAACTGGCCGCGCAGATTGAAGGCTTGTATTCAAAATCACGGAGGTCATTTTGAATAAACTTTAATGTCATAAGAATCTATGTTTTGTTAAGTTCATTTTGGTATATGAATGGTTACATAATTAATAATCTTGTTACAATTATTTTACATTAAACATGTGACAGAATTTATGACCTGACTAGGTATATATATATATATATATATATATATATATATATATATATATATATATATATATATATATATATATATATATATATATACTTAGTCAGGTCATAAGTATTGTCACACAGTAAAAACTTTTCTTTTAGAATGCTGGCCACAAAAAAGTTTATTGAATTAGAATTTCGAATTGTTCATGAAAATAAAAATGTATACTTTTAGAATTTTACTCATTTTTAAATATGGAGTGGACGCTTAAAGAAGACCGTGTTGCAGTTATTGCGTTGCATCGTTGCGGTTACGCGCCAATTCAAATTTTTAACATACTGAAAAATTTGAATATAACCAAAAGATACGATAAACGAGTACCATCAAACGATACAATGAAGACTCTAGTGTAGATGACAGGTCAAGAAGTGGTCGCCCTCGGTCTGTTAGGACTCCAGCAGTGATAAAAGCTGTGAAGGCACGAATTCAAAGAAATCCAAAACGTAAGCAGAAACTGTTGGCCCTTCAGATGGGGTTAAGCAGAACCACGGTGAAAAGGGTGTTAAATGAAGACTTAGGGCTTCGGGCATATCGAAGAAAAACAGGACATCGTTTGAATGCTCGTCTAATGGACCTGAGACTGAAGAGATGCCGCGCTTTGTTGAAGCGGTACGCGGGAAAAAAATATCGGGAAATTCTTATTTCGGATGAAAAAATGTTTACCGTAGAAGAGAGCTACAACAAACAAAATGATAAGGTGTACGCACACAGTAGTGAAGAAGCGAGCAACCGTATTCCGCGTGTCCAACAAGGTCATTTTCCATCCTCGCTCATGGTATGGTTGGGAGTTTCTTATTGGGGCTTAACAGAGGTACATTTTTGTGAGAAAGGTGTAAAAACGAATGCTGTTGTGTATCAAAATACAGTCCTGACGAACCTTGTGGAACCTGTTTCTCATACCATGTTCAATAACAGGCACTGGGTATTCCAACAAGATTCGGCGCCAGCTCATAGAGCGAAGAGCACACAAGACTGGCTGGCGGCGCGTGAAATCGACTTCATCCGGCACGAAGACTGGCCCTCCTCCAGTCCAGATTTGAATCCGTTAGATTACAAGATATGGCAACACTTGGAGGAAAAGGCGTGCTCAAAGCCTCATCTCAATTTGGAGTCACTCAAGACATCCTTGAGTAAGGCAGCCGCTGATATTGACATGGACCTCGTTCGTGCTGCGATAGACGACTGGCCGCACAGATTGAAGGCATGTATTCAAAATCACGGAGGTCATTTTGAATAAACTTTAATGTCATAAGAATCTATGTTTTGTTAAGTTCATTTTGGTATATGAATGGTTACATAATGAATAAACTTGTTACAATTATTTTACATTAAACATGTGACAGAATTTATGACCTGACTATATATATATATATATATATATATATATATATATATATATATATATATATATATATATATATATATATATATATATATATATATATATATATATATATATATATATATATATATATTTATATATATATATATATATTTATATATATATATATATATATATATATATATATATATATATATATATATATATATATACATTTTATTAAACTTTAATTATTCGAAGTTACTGAGTAAATATTGTTATTAACAGTTGTGTATATCTAAATATATCGTCATAATTTAAGCTATGAATTTCGTTTGCATGACAACTCGGATAATACGTTAGGTCCTCAATTTTCTAACATACTTATAGATCTATTTCAGTTTCGCAAGGAAAACTCGTCATACTACCGAACAATCGCCCGTATCTACAATGTTCCCGATCAGCAGCGTGTATATCAATTATCATAAAGACCTTGTTGAGGTCTTAGTGTTGCTATACAAATAAAATATAATTCCGTTGAATTATTTAACATTGGAAAATGAGAAATGGAAAAAATAGTAATTGTGAAACGTAATTAATAAGACCATGAACTTAAATTTCCGCGTTATTTACTGATAAATCCATTCTCATCGAAATTAAAACCATTCATCATACTTCCGTGTCAACAACTGTATAACTGATTTAAGCGCATTGTCGTTAAAGGAAGTTCAATGATACCGTTAAGATGCTTTGGAGGTTAATAACAAAACTGTTTTTATGCAGTCTTGGTACCGGTTCACCTACGATTGGGAGGAAGTAGGCCAGTTGTCCGTGACCGTGCACGGCGCGCGAGCTCTCAGCGCACTGGGCATCAGCGGCAAGGCGGATGCCTACTGCGTTTTGGAACTAGACAACGCCAGAGTACAAACACATACCGTTAAAGGAACTTGCGATCCCATATGGAGTAAGAATTATAAATTGTGAGTATGTATACTAATAAAATAGTATTTTTTTTATTGCTGAGGAACAGTGGATACTTGGACAGGCTGGCAGCCCACTTAATAGTAAGCAGTTACCACAGATGTTTGCAACGCTAGTAGTAACCGCGAACACGCTACTGTCCCATAGGTACAGGAACCTGGCTCACTATTGCCGGAACACAACACAAGGTTGTTATGGCTGCATACTAATAGACCAAGGGTGGTTGCCGTCCAGATTGGCAGAGGCCCTACCACGTAGCTAGGTAGGTATTTTTATCACCTTTTACGACAGGCCGACCCTGGCCACACAGGTAGTATTCTTACTCCGCCCCTGCATATTTCAGAAGCAGAGTCATTCCCAAAGACTTTTAGTAACACATCGATGTCTGCTATTATAACTTTTCTTCTATGTCGTTTGATCCCAATGAGAAGAAAAACTCTGCTTAGATGCAATTGAAGACTCAGTAGACTACAAAGATTAATGTGGTGTCAGAGGTTATTTACCATTTGAGCATCTGATCATTAGTTCACATAATTTGTAGCTTAACCAAATCTTTTCTAAACAAAGAATAAGTACTCGATATTTTCAGCGGTGTAAATGATGTAACATCTACATTAGATGTCACTGTTTACGATGAATCATTTATCGGTGAAACTCTGGGAAGAATATCTATACCTCTTCTGCGAATAAATAACGATGAAAAGAAATGGTTCGCACTAAAGGATCGATCGAAAAAATCAAGCGCCAAAGGCAATTGTCCTCGAATATTACTACAGATGTCTATGGTTTGGAATCCTGTAAGTATTTTATAGTAACAACTAATTGATTTGATATTTTTAAATTATAAATAATTTCAGTCGTACTTAACACAAACCGTGTTAATTCGATATATTCGTTAGTCTCCCCTGTCATTTACTAGCACAAGATACTAACTGGTAATTTCTAGGTAGAATTTCTTTTTGAAATGACAAAAGGCTTTATTTGACCTAACAACGATACTGTCCGTTTTGTGTTGTGGGTTCAGTCCTTAACAACGTGCTCGAAGGGGTACCAGTAAGCTACAAGCTCGACTCGATCGGTGAGATATCCGTTAATATTATAGGAGTTAACAACGTGAGTTATATAAGCGCCAAGCGGTCGTGCTCTGAAGAGCCCTGAAGGCCGCGGTAGTGCTGACACACCGATATTTGTTAAGGTGTGCTCTTTAAAAAATAGGTATTCACAATGTCTTAAGCCAAGAATACATATTTATATTATTATTGAGAATGTAACAAGTAAAATACAGGTATATTAATAAAATAATTATTTAATAATAACCAGATTTTGAGCCCCATTCAAGAAACTTTGAAATATTGAACTTTTAATAGTGTCTCAACAGAGTCTTTAGAAATAATTTTTTTGTCGTAAAAAAAAATTAATGTAAATCTTATTAAGTTTACCTGTATTACAACATATAAATAGGATAACATAAAAAATACTGTATTCCTGTATTCATAGAATTTATCTACTAGGCCGGATTCAATTCAATGGCGTGATTTATTTTTTTAAATATATAAGAACATACATAAGTACGAGTATCATCTAAAAACAAGAATCAATACTATCTCTAAAAGTATATTTATTTCCAGGTTAAAGCATCATTGCGAGTTTTAAGTCCAAAAGAAACAAAATATGCCAAAAAGCCAGAGAATAAATTTAGCATCCCATTAATTTATAACAATTTAAAATTCATCAAGTCTATATTTGACTACATTCAATTAGGAAATGAACATCTAAAGTAAGTACCTAAAGAATTAATATGGCATCCAGAAGAACAGTAATTGTACTAAAAACCGTCTTGATTGTTATGCGTTTAGGGTGTTTCTAAAAAAATCTTTTCGATGTAGCATATAATTTTAAAAACTTTTTGTATTTGTTAGTTAAAAGTATAAGATTTGGTTATTTTAATTTAAATCTTATACTTCTATACTTTATTACTATTATAAAGAGGAAAGATTTGATTGTTTGTTTGTTTGCATTGAATAGGCTCCGAAACTACTGACCCGATTTAAAAAATTCTTTCACTGTTTGGAAGCTACACTATCCCCGGGTGACATAGGCTGCAAAAACTATTGATGATACAATAAAATAATGTATTACGACTTTGCAGAACACGTCATTATTTACACAAAGTGTCGCGACAGCATATGTCTAACTAATATACCTAGTCAGGTCATAAGTATTGTCACACAGTAAAAACTTTTCTTTTAGAATGCTGGCCACAAAAAAGTTTATTGAATTCGAATTTAGAATTGTTCATGAAAATAAAAATGTATACTTTTTGAAATTTTACTCATTTTTAAATATGGAGTGGACGCTTAAAGAAGACCGTGTTGCAGTTATTGCGTTGCATCGTTGCAGTTACGCGCCAATTCAAATTTTTAACATACTGAAAAACTTTGAATATAACCAAAAGATTCGTTTATCGTACCATCAAACGATACAATGAAGACTCTAGTGTAGATGACAGGTCAAGAAGTGGTCGCCCTCGGTCTGTTAGGACTCCAGCAGTGATAAAAGCTGTGAAGGCACGAATTCAAAGAAATCCCAAACGTAAGCAGAAACTGTTGGCCCTTCAGATGGGGTTAAGCAGAACCACGGTGAAAAGGGTGTTAAATGAAGACTTGGGCTTCGGGCATATCGAAGAAAAACAGGACATCGTTTGATTGCTCGTCTAATGGACCTGAGACTGAAGAGATGCCGCGCTTTGTTGAAGCGGTACGCGGGAAAAAAATATCGGGAAATTCTTTTTTCGGATGAAAAAATGTTTACCGTAGAAGAGAGCTACAACAAACAAAATGATAAGGTGTACGCACACAGTAGTGAAGAAGCGAGCAACCGTATTCCGCGTGTCCAACGAGGTCATTTTCCATCCTCGCTCATGGTATGGTTGGGAGTTTCTTATTGGGGCTTAACAGAGGTACATTTTTGTGAGAAAGGTGTAAAAACGAATGCTGTTGTGTATCAAAATACAGTCCTGACGAACCTTGTGGAACCTGTTTCTCATACCATGTTCAATAACAGGC